>OV884003.1:46872274-48072274 GCA_930367185.1 Myathropa florea
GGACCTCCCAAACACGGACTTCTGTAGAATTTTTCGAAACGAGGAGGAACAGGAAACTATGCCTCAACTTCTCTGCACATGTAGTGCCCTCTTATGTCACAGAGAAACCCATACTACCAGTCTTAGCGAGCTTAGCGAGCTGAATAATATCAGCATCAACCAACTGAACCTCTTTACAGCATAAACATAAAATGGTTTAACGAGTAGGAGATATTCAGATCCGCATGGTATCACATTAAGCCTACGTTGAGTCAAGTGTGACTGTTATCTTCAGTCAGCCACTGGTACCTAATCTAACCCAAATAAAGCTGTGGAAGCATGAGTTTGCCCTCGTAGGCCATCCTAATTAACATGTTTATATTTCTTTCTGCAAAGACTGTCTACAAGAAAGTCGCAATCGGGCGAATTTTAATTTTTGTTTAAAAATTCATAGAGAACATTTAATAGTAGTTCATTAAACTTTGTATAATATTTTAGTTAAATGAAGTCTGAGGTATATTTCGCATATTACAAACTTAGAACTACGAAAGAGAAACTAGGGAATAGAGAAAGGCAGGGACAAGAATATTTAGCTTTGCGAATCGTGTAGTGAATCTAACACAACCTTAATAATAATAATAATGGCGGCGCTACAGTCCGAGGTGGACCTGGGCCTAGCTTCTCAGCAACCACTCGTGTTGTGCGTGCTATTGTTCTCTCACGAGCGGAGGGGACCTACAGTTTAATGCCGACTCCGAACGGCGAGATTGAGAAGCTTCTTTCTAGACAGTTATACTCTTTGAGCATTGTCAGTGACTCGAAAGAGGTGGAGCCGTGAAAAAATGTTTGTTGTTTTTTTCGAGATTCGAACTGACGACCTCGAGCGTAGGAGTCGACGCACCTACCCACTACGCCACGGCGCCCACGACACAACCTTAGGCATAAAAAAACTGAAAGATCTCAGAAGGTTCAAGACACCTTTAGAGGATCAATATCGTTCATTTCTGAGTGAGTTTGCAGCAAGGTAAATACTTTCTTTCGTTGGCTCATTATGGGGGGGGCTTGCAATAAGGACAACAATTTTGTATTTAAATAAAACACAAAATAACTCATCCTTCATTCTTCCTTATCCTTCAATAGATCAATTGTTTCAACAGGTGTGTGGCATGTGGCATCGCCTTGATGAAACCTCATATCACTAATATCAAGTCGATTCAATTCTAGCTGTTATTGCTGTTTTTTGTTTGCTTCAAGAAGAGCCGACCATCTGACATGTGAATGAGCTGATGTCTCCAACACTTTTATGAAGTACATATACGGGGTCAACTAGTGTTTTTTTTTTTTTTTTCTTGTACCTTGACCAGATTGGCTTAATCCAGGATGCGGAGGGATGTCCATTAACCTACCACGTGGTGCGAAGGACAGTGGATAGGCGACTCCTCTACGAGAGCGATGTTGCAAGCGTTAGTCCGGATGACCTCCGGTTCAGTAGATCCATCTCTGTTCGCGACAGAACGGATTGTGAAAAGCTTCGGGGGTTCTATTGGTGGTTGCAGCCCCATCAGACGCCCCAGTTTTTGTTAGTTTAATCAGTAAATTGTTGGTCCCTTACGGCCAACTTACATTTAGGTTAGGGTAATTTTAAGAAAAAAAATATAAAAAAAAAAATCAAAAAAATATACAAAAAATAGTAAAAACAAAAAAAAATGTTGATAGGTTTAGTTAAGTTTAAGTTAGGTAAGTTAGTGTTAAGTTAGGTTAAGAATATAAATAGAAAAAGTTTTAGATTACTAAGTTTTTAATTAATTTTTCTTAGCATAAGTATTTTTTTTAGTATTATTTAAAAATATATCTAAAATAAACAAAAAGAAGCCGAAAGGCAAGGTAAAATATAAATTCATAGATAAACTTAGAGTGCCCGCTTAGGGCCAGTAAGATAGTATAAGAATCCCGTTTTGTATATCTAGTTTAAGTATTTTTTCTAGAATGTAAGATTTTTAAAAGATAAAAAAAATGCATTAAAACTAAAAAAAACTAGTGTTTTTTTTTAAATCATAGGTTATTTTGACACTGACAGCTGTTTCAAGCTCAAAATCTTGACAAAAAGTCAGTATCATACCTCCGCTGAACGAAATGAGTCGCAACAACGTTGGGAAATATTGAAAACTTATTTCCAAAGTGAACAACAACGTTAACAAACAAAATTGCCGCATCTGGGGCTCGGACAACCCGCACGTTATTGTCGAGAAGACAGTGCATCCACAGAGAGTGACAGTTTGGTGCGGATTGTGGAGTGGTGGCATCATTGGACCATTTTTCTTCGAAAATGAGGCTGGGAACAAGGTCAGTCAACGGTGAGCGTTAAAGAGCCATGTTAACCAATTTTTTTTTTTACTCAAATTGAAAACATGGATTTGGACGATCTCAGGTTCATGCAGGATGGCGCGACATGCCACACAGCCCATGCCACAATCTAACTTTTGCGTAACAAATTCCAAAATCGTGTTATCAACCGTCTTGGCGATGTCAATCGGCCGACTCGGAGCTGCGATTTGACCCCTTTGGACTTTCTTTTTGTGGGGAACCATGAAAGAGCGATGTTATACCAACAATCCGGAAACTATTCAAAAACTTGGCCAATATCATCCAAGCAATCCATGAGCTACAGCCCGAAACCATCAACAAGGTCTTGGAAAATGGGGGTGACAGAATGTGTTACTACGATGCAGCCACTTACACGACGTGGTATTTCATAATTAATAGGAATGTTTGTTCTTACTAATAAAGCCATAATACATGGAAAAAATTTAATTTTGCTCATTTTAGTACATTTTCAAAAAGAAACTTGTATTTGGCCCACCCTTTATATTGCCGACAGACCGTCCACGTCGCTTGGAGAACGGCCAAACAGTCGCGCGAATGGTTGACACTGAACCTGATTTTTGGAAACACATTTTGATAACCGACGAGGGCCATTTCACACTTTCTGGCGTCATTAACAAGCAAAATTGCCGTACTTGGGATACGCAGAATACACACGAGATCCATGAAAAACCATTGCATGCCCAAAAAGTAACTGGCCACCAAAACCATCATGGGCGCAACAAAAATTCCCTAGACGTCTGACTGGCAACCCAAACCTTCAGATTTGACCCCTCCGGTCTCCTTATTGTGAGGAAAAACACACCAAAAAGGGCACATTTTCCTTTGGCCAATAGACGCTTGATTGATGTTGTATTCAAAAACTGGTCCAAATTATATAAAAATGCCTCATATATGGAAACCTTTGATAATCCTCGAGAAGTGGATTTGGAAATAGTCCTTTAAATAAACGAGAGCTCAAGCCCATGACGTCCAATTCGACAAACTTAATAAAATTCGTTTGTAAAAAAAATAAACTCAATAATTGAGCTCTAACCTAAAAAATTAGTTAATAAAAGCCCAACAAATTTGGTTTCATTCAACACGAAAGACACATCTTTGAAGCTTGTGTGAAGATCAAGACATCATCCAACAGATTCCGTCGTAAATCACAAAAAAAAAGAACAAGAGCACAACACTTAACGTCTTCCTGAAAAGGCTCAAACTTTCGTTGTTGCTTCTTTCTTCTTATATTATATTTTTTTTCCTCTTCCTCTCGTCTCCTATTCACCAAAAAGTTTGTTGTCAAAGAAACTTTAGCAAGCAAATAACGAAATAAAAACAAAGATGAGCAACATTCTCAGTATACTCGAGAAACTTATGATTACTCGAGAGAAGGAGAAAGAACTTTCTTTCCATTCGTTTTCAACTAAAAAAAGAAAAGAAAACAAGGTAACACTGGCCATCTATCCCATTGACAAGACAGATACTCATCCAACACCACAAGCAAACGCAACTGTGGGAGAGGAACAAGGATGTGGAGACGACAACGCCAACGAGGACGTGGACGACTAACAGCAACACATAACACCAAGCAGGTTGACGGTGAATTATCCCCATCCTCGGACGTCAACGCATACACAAAACACACTTTAGGAACTGCTAGCAGCAGCAGTCTAGGATGACGTCCAGTCCGTCGTCAGTCATTTCGCTCGTCCGTAGGTCAGAGCTAAGCCAAAGCAATTCTTTAAGGGTGGTCGTGCCAATTCTGTAGACAAGCGGAGAGCTGAAAAGAGTCCAGGAGTCACGTTGGACCAAGTTCTTTTTTTATTTTCTCTTCTCCTTCAATTGAGGAGACGAGTTGGCCAGCAGAGGCCGCTGGAAAAAAGAATTTCCATTCTAATAACTGCATCGAGAAAAAATGTTCTACATAGCGCTAGTTGGTCGCTTGTTGGTGGTGGTAGTGCTGGAAATGCTGCTCATGGCGCTAGTGCCCCCCTTCCTTATGTAATTAAAAAGAGGCGGAAAGGGGCAGCAGCAACTCCTCATGGCGGCGTCGACGACGGTTCTACGACAATGGTGTAGTGCGCCCATGATGGATATGGGAACGTTTCCAAAAGCACCACATCATGGTGGTGCGGCCCAGCTCGATGGAAGAAGACAGTCGGCGAGATGGGCATACATCGAGCATTGCACACACTTAAGTCAACTAATACATTTTAAATTGGAACTATTGCATTGTTGTTGTGGTGGCACGGATTCGAGGTCCGTCAGCGCTTTTAGGAAATGGATTTTGCTTCCCGACTTATCCGCGCACTCCGAGTCTTTGGTTCCGCCGCCTTCTTTGCCAACATCACTCACAGCAATTGTGCAAGAAACAAACACAAGTGCCAAAGAGTTTTGTTTTCGCTTTGAGCCTGCTACATGGTTTTGGGCCAGACCTGGCTGCTTGTTCGATTATTCAAAAACTGTAATGCAGCAGCACTCTCAGAACATGGTGCACCACAGTGACAAGCACGGACACAATCAGATTAAAAAAGAAAAGCAATGGATACCAGGACAGAGAAAAAACAACAAATTTCTTGTGATGTGCGAAAAAATTCAAGTTCTCACTGCTCTGCTACATGCACTCCTCCACCCCCACTACCACTACTGCCTGCCACCACCCCCAAACCTTCGTCCTGCTTTGAACACACACTCTTCATGTCTCGCCATCGTAGTCGTTGTCGACATCGTCGTCGTCGTCGTTCTCTAGCCTTCCTCATCTTCTTTTCTTTTTTTTCTTTGTTTGTGTGGAGGTATATGTGGACCAAGTGCTCTTCTCGGAATGACTCTTACACGATTTGTTGAGTGCGAAGAGGAGATCCGCCAGAGTATCCCACCAGTGTTCCACTAGAAGATGTGTGTTCAAAATGTGAAAAAAGAACAAACGCGTAGAATGATTGTGATGATGCTGCTTCAGCTACTGGTACGTACTACTACTGCTTCTGGGGGCTATTTCTGTCCATTCACCACCATACACCACCACCTTCATCTTTTCATCCCTTTCAGAGAACTTTTTTTTTTGTTGCTTTTGATTTTCTTTTGCCATTCTTTACAGTCTGAAGCGTTGGGGGTAGTTTGTGGGAGGGGGCAAAGCAAAGAAAAGCCGAAAGACAGAGAAAGAGAGAGTGTGAAAAAGAGAGAGAAAAGAAAATATCAATTAAAAATCGGATTGATTTGCTGGCCGGTAGTGGGAAATATTTTTCAAAAACACGCCTTTTTTGAAGTTGAAGTAGAAACGATTCGATTACGTCATGTGACTAGATGAGCCTTTGACTATGACTTCAGCTACAGTATTATTGCGGCCTAAAGCATTTTGTTCGCGTATAGGTTCTTTGAAGTGTCCGTGAAGTCAATTGTTCCATTTCTTTATATGATGTCCTACTCTGAAGACTTCTTGGGTTCACAGATTACTGTCATTGTTAGGTAATTGCAATTTGCGGGCATCTATACACTTCTAAAAATATTTCTCTGAAGATTTCTTTAAAATGGAAGATCTATCAAAAAGTGTACGATTTACGTAACTTAACTTAGCTTTTACAAGACACTTACAATGTACACTTGTCTCATTCTTTTATAGGCAGGTTAAAGCTGGCCACACTGGCGCTGTTAGTGTGTTGTCAACACACGCCAAATTTTAGCCAAATTTTAGCATTTGGTCTTATGTCTCTTTCTCAAAGTGACATATAGCCAAATTTAAGAATTTGGTCTTATGTCGATAAAATGATTTGGGAATTTGATGGGCAAAACATCGATTGTGAAATGGGCTGTGTAGCATGGCGCGCCATCCTGCATGAACCAGAGGTCGTCCAAATCCATGTCTTTAATTTCAGTAAAAGGAAAGTTGGTTAACATGGCTCTGTAATGCCCACCGTTGACCGAAACGTTGTTCCCAGCCTCATTTTCGAAGAAAAATGGTCCAATGATGCAATCACTCCACAATCCGCACCAAACAGTCATTCTCTGTGGATGGATTGGCTTCTCGACAATAACGTGCGGGTTGTCTGAGCCCCAGATGCGGAAATTTTGCGCCTCGTCATAAAAGATGATTTTTCACCCAAAATCGTTGTCCAATTCAAGCTGCTCTAAAACCCAAACTGCGAAGCGATAACGAAGCGGATGGATGAAGGCGCGCGCCTTCAATTGCTGAGTCAATTGCACCTTGTAAGCGAAGAATCCAAGATCTTTGTGCAGAATTCTCCTCAGACTACTATCGTGAAATGTTGAGCTGTTGAGATCGATGGTGAGTTGATGTTCGTGAATTGAGTCTCACACTGCCACAGCAGCCACATTCTCATCTGTGGGCACCATACGACGACGGGGACCATGAGTGTTGTCCACTGACATACCAGTCTCAACAACTTTTTGCACAAACTTGCGTACAGCAGTCGCGGTGAGTGCTTCATTTCGCCCAAAACTTCTTTTCAAAAAACCCACTATTTGGACTTGACAGCACTCACTTTGAAAATTAGTTTTCAATATTTCCCAACGTTGTTGCGACTCATTTCGTTCCGCGGAGGTATGATACCGACTTTCTGTCAAGATTTTGAGCGGGAAACAGCTGTCAGTGTCAAAATAATCTATGATTTAAAAAAGCAATTAGATGGTCCACCCTGTATACAAAACTGAACTAACTTAACGAAACTAAGCGTAGCGCTTATTATATTCACTGTATATATTTTTTTTTATTCGTTTGCTTGATTCATTTTTCAAGTTTCCTGAAGGTCTAAGTTCTCTTCCGGAAACTACAACTATCATATTCACGGCATTACATCTCTCAAATAACTTACAATGCTCAAATAACAACTGTCAAAAAAGGCTTCTCAAACTTTTTCATTCGGAGTCGGCATAAAATTGTAAGTCCCCTTCACTCGTGAGAGTCCAAGTCCGACCCTGTAGTGCCACACGAAGAAAAAGAATACTGGAGGAAGGTGACGACAGATAATGTTGTACAGGGTGTTTTTTGGATGTTTATTTTTTTCGAAGCAACACTTTCTTTTTCCAGTGAAAAATAATTTTATAGATGAAATCTGATTTGAGCTCTGTTTCATAAACATTTTGAAGAATTATACCCAACATACTCCATCGCGGGTGTCATAAGCTCAGTGAATGAACTGAAAACGAGATAACTCCCGGTTATCACATATTTTTCGTATGCTAATTTTTATTTAAATGATTAAATAAAAAAAATCACAGCTTCATGAGCTTTATGACTGGATGCACTAATTGATTCATATTTTTGTTTTTAATTGATCTCTACATGTGAATGAATGAATTGTGTGTCCCAATTGAACATAATTTCAAGACAGAGTAATAGGGACAAGCTTAACAGCATCATATCTAGTTTTGACATTCCGGCCAAACTCATCAGACTGTGCAGGATAACAGTGAAGAAATTTCACTGTTTGTTCAAGGTTGGTAACAAACACACGGTGACCTTCATCTAGGCAAGGAGACGCGCTGTCATGTGGCTTTTTCAAAATCATTCCTGAGGTGATGCAGAACTGACTGGGTAATACTAGACGCACGGTCTTCCAAAAGTCCATACAACAACTATGATAACTTTCACGTGGTTAGTCGCATACAACGAGTCGTCAATGAAGGGTGTGCAAATATTGAATCAGGGGCGGCCAAAATTTAGTGGTTGGAGCAAAACAAAGTATATGCTGTCACAACGTAGGCAGAATATTACTTTCGAGGTAGACTACCTTGAAATCAAAAGTAGGAATACCATTAACACCGATGTAAAACGCAGAATAACTCTTGCCAACCGCCGTTTTTTTGGAGCTCAAGAGGCAGTCAATTAGTAGACACCTATTTTAAGGGATCAAGCTGATTTTATACAGGGTGGTGCATAAGAAACGTTAAAATTTAATTAAATACTTTTTTTGGTTACATATTTTTTTCAGATTTGACTTTGAAAAAGTTGGAAAATATATGATGGAAAAATTCAGCACAGAACAAAGAACCAAAGTGGTTCAATTTTATTTTGAAAGTCAACATTCAATTATTCAGACACAAAAATTATATTATAATTATACCCAGTGCTCCAATAACTTACCAATTGATCCAGCGTTTTCAACAAGGTGCTGTTTGTGATCTTCGCGTGCTGGAAGACCTCGTACAGTTCGAAATGATGTGAACATTGTTCGGGTACAAGCAAGTATTGAGGAAAACCCCGAAACTTCCACCAGGCGACGTTCTCAGCAGTTGGTGATGTCTAGGCGGTCTTTGCAAAGAATTTTGAGACAGTTAGACCTTTTTTCATATAAAATTCAATTGGTTCATGAGTTAAACTCTTCCAATTATGGCTCTCCTGAGGGAAATTTTTTATGATCGGAAAATATCGCGGTTTTCTGATATTAACTGGCGACCGCGTTCGCCCGATTAAATGGCTCCAGATTTTTTTCTTTGGGACTACCTAAAAAGTAAGGTCTATGCCAATAAGCCAAGAACCATACAACAACTTAAGGCCAATATCCGAGAAGAAACGAGGCTCAATGTCTAAGATGGCTAGACCATACAGAGCACATGAACAACACTGCTCCAGCCTGAAGAGTCTACTCTGCAACAGTAGGACAACGCAATAGAGAACGCTCACGAAATAGATGACGCACACAAGTGGAGAAGGATCTCAGCCAACTTGGTATATGCAATTGTAGGCAGTTGGGTGAAGATAGTGCCAATTGGAGAGGCTTGTTGGTTGAGGCGAGTACTCTCAAATCCGTACAAACGAGAATCAAACGAATATGACTATAAAAAGCCTTTCCCTAGAGAAATGTTCAAGTTGTCAACTGTGGGTTAACAGTCTTACTTAGGCCAACATAGGCCCATTGTGGCTTCACGCGGTGCATCCTTCTTATTAAACAATTTGGTGATTGCTATGAAGCGCTTAAGTTGTTTTATTAAGCCAATGTTGTTCAGCTCATTCAAGTGATCGAAGAAGTAGGCTGCTGGGCAAGTTTTCCTACGGGTGGAGGGCGCTACATACATACGCAGAGGAGATGTGGTATAGTTTCCTACTTTTCCCCGCCTTTGCAGCTTATGGAGAAGTCGTTGTAGGGAGTTCCAATCTTGAGACGTGCGTGCTAATGGCACTGTGTCCCGTGACGACACCATTGAGAGTCTGAGAGATGACCTGTCCATTCTGATTGGACAGAGTGAATGCTTAGAATACTTTTGGTCAGTTTTGTTTTGTACTCAGGAACGTGGTGCCTTCGGACCTCTCTTTTAGAAGATATTTGGCCTGAAAATTCATCATACCCATTCGACAAATTCTGTACTGAATACACAAGGTTTTTTCGTGATGTTTTCTTAAAACTTGTTGAATTGTTTTCAACGCCAAGCCCCAACAACTGTCAACCAAGAAACGAACAAAGTGAGAAGCTACAGAGATGTCCCAAAGAACTGCTTGATAAAACCGGATGTCAATTCAAAGCTACTAAAATCAAAATTTAAAACACATCCGATATCGAACACATGCTTCAGCTTCCAAGACATTACTTCTCAAATATCTCCGCGCATTTCACCCAACAGCCAACCCCACAAGGCCATACACATGCATGTGCCTGCCTAAGTCTCGAATTTTGTTTTATTATGCGCGATCTGTAAACTAATAATCGCTCCCATGAATAAAAAAAAAAAAAAGAAAATATTATCCCTCAACACTCGCAAAATGAAAAAAAGAAACAAAAAAACCACCACGTCAACGAAGTAGTCATCTCATAACTCCACGGCAGTCAACAAACAACACACCCACCGCCACCATCAGAGAGCTCGAGAGGACCGACTTTCTTGGCCGTGGTGTCGGCTCCTATTGTCATTAAAGTCAATGGATGGCTAGTAGTTTTCAGACAGCATTTGTGGCCCACCCATTTGTTTGGCACTAAAGGACACACAAACACCGATGCCAACAGAACACACACATATACACCCACAAAAAAAGAAGGTTATGGCCAAAAACCATTAGTGAAAGAATGTTTTCTTTATTTAGAAGCTGAAGACGATGGCAATAATATTTAAGGATCGCGCTGTGGGTTTGGCCGTAAAAAATGAGACCGACTTTTGATAAGTGCAGGGAGACGAGCCTGTCTGTGATGAACACTTAATTAATATTGTTACGGAATTAACAAATGAATGTTGAATTTCGAGTCACGCAGTTTTTATTTGAAGAAAATAAATTCGCAACAAAAGTTAGATAATATAGACGGCAGGAGACATATGTATGCAAGCAAAGATTATAAATAAAATGTATACCATCCCCTCAATCCGGGACAAATTATGAGACGAAGTCGAGAATAAGATTGGAAATCAAGGCATTGTAAGAGTTTTCTGTGAAAGCACTGTATGGTGGAGTGCAACTCTGAATCAGAAGAAGCATTTGGTCAGTCTTAGTGATTGTACCTGGATCTGAACCTCAACCAACAAGGATTTGAAGTTTCCGTTAGCTGGAGCTTTGATGAGATGAGGAGATGAGGAGACTGTACCACATCTAATCTACGTACAGTGCCCTTAACATTTGCTGGAGCCTTCTTTTTGAATCCGCTAAGACCAAGGTTGTATATGTCAATAATTAATTTAAAATCTAGAGTTCTTAAAATTTTAATTAGAAAACAAGACAAGACATCCATACAAAACATATGCGTGCACTGTGTCAATAAGCCAAGAACAATTCAAGAGCTAAAGGATGAGATAATTCGGCACATTACATTGAATCTCAATTATATCTGAGTCATTGAAAATATGGACCATCGGATAGAGGTATGCCACCGAAGCTGTGACGAGTATTTGGCCGTTTGTTTTTGGCATAAAATGTAACACTTTTAAGATTAAAAAATATAACACTGACTCGTTCACATCAAGTGTATGAAGCCCAGTCCTCTGACTAAGTTAGTCTTCGAATCTGATTAGAGGAGAGGAAGACTGAAACTCTTACTGAAAGAAAACTTAATCTTTACAACTGGAAGCAGTGTGTTCTTATAACTGTTATCCCAGCCTCTACATGCAGTGGTTCATTTAAGTTTATGTTGGTTTTATTCTTATCATTCGATTTGTTGTTGCATTTGACATTTTTAAGTATTTCTGAGAATTATAACTACGAACATGGAAATGTCAGTAGACTTTCGAAAATTTGTTCAAAAACTGCGTTCAGGTAGGAAAAATCGAAAAGGTATCAGCCAAATAGTAGGTAAAATAAACTCTTTCGTGTAAAAGATTTTTGAAAAGTAGGCTTAAATACAGTGTGGACCATCTGGTGTTTTTTATTTTAATTATAGGTTATTTTGACACTGACAGCTGTTTCCTGCTCGAAATATTGACACAAAGTCAGTATGATACCACCGCGGCACGAAATGAGTCACTTAACGCTTGAACAACGTTGGGAAATATTGAAAACTTATTTCCAAAGTGAGTGCTGTGTAGCCCAAACAGTGTGTTTTTTGAAAATAAGTTTTGGCCGAAATGAAGCACCCACTGCGACTGCTGTATGCTAGTTTGTGCAAAAAGTTCTTGAGACTTACTTGTCTCATAGCATACTGCTATTGGACAACACTCATGATTCCCTTCGTCGTACGATGCGCACAGATGAGAATGTGTGAGACTCAATTCACGGACACCAACTTACCATCGATCTCAACAGCTCAACATTCGTTTTCGCTTCGCAGCTTGGGCCTTGGAGCAGCTTGAATTGGACAACGATTTTTGGCGAAAAATCATCTTTTCTGACGAAGTGCGTTTTCATCTCGGTGGCTACGTTAACTAACAAAATTGCCGCATCTGGGGCTCGGAAAACCGGCATGTTATTGTCGAGAAGACAATGCATCCACAGAGAGTCACAGTTTGGTGCGGATTGTGGAGTGATGGCATCATTGGATCATTTTTCTTTAAAAATGCGGATGGAAACAACGTAGGAACTTGTATTTGGCCCATCCTTTATGCTCAAGTAAGTTGGTTTAAGAATGATATAACTAAGGAAAAGTCTTGGTCGATTCAATGAGGTGATATTTAAAAGAACTCTTTTTCTGGATACAAGCCCATTACAAAGTTTTTGTTTAAGTTTTATATCGTACACGCAGACTTTTTGTATAAATATTTGGTGCCAATCGGAGCTTTGAATGTGAAATATGGGACAACAGGAATAACTCGGTAAGTATACCCATACTTTATTCTCTTATTAAAACATTCTAGTTCCTACTTAAAATAAAAGCATAGCAGTCTGTCTGAAAGAAGATGCAATGTAAGCAGTTTTTAAACTAGCTGTAGTTAAAAAAATGCAACCTCTTTTAACTTTTTTAACTGCTAACAGTTTATTCAACGGATGTTTTAGAAATTCATTGACACACATCAGTGTCACAGCGGTGCTCGAAAGCTTTCCGTTCACCTGACATTTGGGACACTTGTTTAACATATTAAAATTGAAAAACAAAAATATACATGATGTGCTCAATTCCATCAAACGCCAGTTCAGCAAAAAAAAATTGTCTTTTAACCACAAACATTCTGACACTGATTTCACATAACCATACGTCACCTATAAATACATGTGCGAATGTATGTACAGATATGTAACCCAAATGACGTTTCCAGAAATTCATATGAAATTGCATAAATCAGCAGTTTCGAAGCACACATTTTCTATAACCTTTGGGTTCATGGTTTGATTGAATTAAATCCCCTCGGCAGGGTTTCACTTGGATAAGCAGTTTAGACATTCGAAACATTCCTCAATCGCTTCCCCCTGCTGATGGCTGCTCAAAATGTCAAAGTGATCGACTCTCTCGCTCACATTCGCTCTCTCTGTGTGTCTGTCTGTCTCTCTCCCTCTCTATTTGACATGTGTGACATTTGAGGGAAACACACTTCAACGTAATCAAGTTCAAAACCCTTGCTTTTTTTTTGTGTATTTTCTTACCTTATGGCTGGCGGGTGCTGCTCTGTGTCGTTAATCCCAAACTCCAACAAGAACGCGAGACGGAAAAAAAGAAACAAAAAATCCGCAAAAAACAAACTTCAAATAGTCAAGAGAAGTTCGTTCTGTCAAATCAAATTGGACGATGGTGATGAACCTTTTACCTAGAATAACAATTAAGAAGCTCTTCAATGACTTTTCAGCCCCAAAAAATACCACGATTACGATTCAGAAATCACCTCCCGCAGTCGATGAACTCGTGAAATTGTTTTTTTTTTCTCTTCTTTTTTCGCTTTTAAGGCGTTTGGCTTTTTTTCTGTGTTAAACGACGACGAGAGAGAGATAATCAAAAATCAAAGAAAGCACACAAAACGAGAATTTGAATTATTTTTTTTTCTTCTGATTTAGCGGTATGGTGTATTGAATGTGAGATGGAAGACAGAAAAAAAAAACAATATTAATCTTCAACTACCGTTATTAGCGAACGAAATACATTAACGCGCGAGTGAAAATCACTAAAGAAATGTAAAAAAAATATATATATATAAAACTACAATTTAGAGCGTACACGCACACACATGTGTTCCAACAGCGAGACAAACGTTAACAAAACTGCGGCAATAACGCAGCACACACACGCAGCAAAAAAAAGAAATAACAATAAATAATAATAGTGCTCTTTCCTTTGCAGGTAACTGTTTGTTTACGAATTAAAAATTTATAGAAGGACGAAGTCAACGAGGAACGATTAAAAAAGAGAGAATCACAAGAAAGCGCGACCACACGAAAAATTTCACAAAATGTTCATCACTCTCATGTTTCGAAACGAAAACGTAACGCTCAAACACCGACAACAAAACACAGACAGAATATCTCAACCGACTTTAAGAGGAGTCCTCCTCTCGTGGCCACCACCGTTGACAAGTTGTGGGGTTGTTGGTGGATACCTAGAGTATGTGTTATTATCCTTCACCGATGTTATGTGTTCCCGCGTTCGCTTTATGATATACTCTCTTTTTCTAGTGAGCGCACCAAGTATCACAGCACAATGGAGTGTGAACGATTTGTTTTTTGCTTTGTTTCTTTCCCGAACTACGACAATGATGATGATGATGATGTTGATAGCACAGTTGGACACCGAAGGAATGAAACTCTCATAACCTAAAAGCACCACTAACCACTCCGCCGTCGAGGTCGAACTTGAAATGAAAGGGAATGTTCAAGGGTTTTTTTTGTGTTGTCTTGCTTCGTGTTTCTTCTTCTCGTGTTGGTTGATTTCCTTCCCTGAGAAGCGCACACCGAGCAGAAGAGTCTCACCAGGCGGTTCAACTAGCACACAAAATTCCACAGCCACACATCCATTTGTTCGTTCGGTCGATCGTTGTCGTCGTTGTGTCGTGTTTCATCATTCATTCAACGGCAGCGACACGACGATAGCAAAGCAATGACGACGACCACGACGGCAAATAAATAAATGAAAAACTGGGGAGAGGAGCATACAGAAAGAAGGAAATTCACACACATAAAATGCGGAGAAGAATCAACACGAGCAAAAAAATCGCGAGACGGACGATAGTGTGTGCCGCAATGAAAAAAAAACCCACCAAAAGAAATGATTCAAGGAAGCAGAGGGAGCCACTTTGCAGGACCAACTGTCCTGGCGGGGTAAACAAGCAACAAAGAAAAAAAACAAATTTAACAAATCTCCAAAGAATGAGGAGCAATATACTGACCGACACGCCACCGATTGACAGACGATTCGGACGCACTACATTCAAAGCGGTAACTTCTCCAGCCCTCCCCCACTCCCACAAAGCCCATCATCGGCCAATCGTGGGGAATAAAAGAGAGGAGCTGCAGGCTGGGTGGGACAGAAAAAAAAATCACCCCAATAACTCCACTCGCCACTCGCTACTTGCTGCTCGCCGACCGTCTCTGTCGGTTGAACTTCTTTATTTTTCATTTTTTTTTTGCCCCCGACTCCCATTGGGGCCCATCACACATTGCCACCGCACCACCACCAGCAAAACGCGGGGAATATTGTGAAAAAAAATTCACACATAAGCAGAAAAATATGTCGATGTATTTAGTGACGGGAAAAAAATCCACACACAACCAAGAGAAAAAATCTCCAAGCGAGCGAAAAAAAAATCATGCGAAAGCACCGGATGAAGATGAAAAAGAACACAAGAAAGCAACTACATGGAAAAATAGAAAAAAAATGAAGGAAAGGAGATCATCATCAGCCGCGGCGGCAGCAATAGCAGCAGCAGCAGCAGCAGCCAGCCAGTCAGCCAACAAAAGAAAATACAAATTGTCGCTGCAGACGGAGAGGCTACTTGGGAAAAAGCCGTCTGCTGGTGACGGTGGTTGATTTCTCCTCCCACTATCCGCTGGCTTTTCACCCACCAACACCCTCGTCCACATATCCACAGATATGTATGGTATGCTCCTTCTCCAACACATCGACCCATCTCACTCTTCTCTCCGATACCGGGGAAGCAAAATAAAAATCGGAGAATCAGGTTTGTCTTTTTTCGAAATGGTCACGAAAAAAATATGTAGTAAATAAAAATTCACTCGAAACGGAGTGGAATTCAATGTGGAATTGAGTAGAGTCGAGAGTTAAAAGTCAAGCGAGCAACCATACGGTTTGGAACTTTGGCAATTAATCCTTCTAGCGAGGCGCAGAACCAGTTTGAGTTTTTGTGGAACGAAAGGAGGTTTGCTAAGCTGTGCTAATTTCGATTATTACAGATTGTGTGGATTATATGAATTCGATATCCTCTTTCGCAGTCAATAAGTGCCACTGGTTCTAACATGGGCTGCTAATACGCACAAGCGTAAATAAAGTTGGCTTTCGAATACCATCCGCAATTCCTCGAACAGTCTGTATGATAAAAATGTTTGTTATACATCTTGCTTCCGCGAAAACAGTCTGTATGATAAAAATGTTTGTTATACTTCTTGCGAAACTCGAGTAGTAGATTGAGAATTGTTAACTAATCTCAGCAAGCAAGCAAACTGACAATGTTCGTTAAGACCTGTTTCAATGCTTTCGGGCTGTTATGCTTGTATGTCACAGCCACAGTCTCGGAAGAATTAAACAGAATCGCTTCCCATATTGATTTAGTACTTTCACGGTGTGATTGCTTAAAGAGACATGTAGAATCCATTCGATAAGAAAAGCTGCAATTAGTCTAGTCATTTCTTATTTTAGTTAAATCCGCTTCGGAACAAGTAATTGAAGGTTCAACAGTCAGTTCAACGTCACTTTCCTTTAGATGCCGGAATACAGTAATGTCGAAGGAATTTATTAAAACGCCAAAGGACAGCCGGTGATGGACAACTATCAACATAACCCAATGAGTTCTAGTGTACTGAACTTCCTCGTCTTCTTCGGCTGGCACTACATCCCGGGGTGGACTACCCTTTTTTGCAAGCATTCGTGTTGGGGTGCTATTAGAGCAGTGACTCGGTTGGCGCTATAGTCCGTGATGGACCTGGGCCTCAACCCACATGCCTCTCCAGCTAGCACGGTCTTGTGGTTGGTACCTTTCCAGCTGTATCGTATCTACCTAAATTATGTACGTATCGTACGATGCAATGTTCTAAATGACCTAGACATCTAAGATGGGAGACTGTATAGCCCGTAAAGTTAATCGTTTGGTCTCCTCCTTTTTACTCTTGCAAACAGACCTTCGGCAAAGGGCTTACAACCACACATTATCTACTGGTTGTACACGGCCAACGTGAGCACAATCCTCACCTACGGCAGTATTGCTTAGTGGGAAGCAGTTAACACCAAATCCTACCTGAGCAACTTAAACAAAGTACAAAGGCTAGCCTGTCTTGGCGTTACTGGTGCACTCAAATCCTCCCCTTAGACGGGACTGGAAACGATGTTTCACCTTCAATCTTTGCAACTCTTCATCAAATCAGCCCTCAGACTACGAGAATGCCATAACTGGCATCCGAAAGGACATTCAAGTTTGCTCGAATCTTTTAGTCGCAGGGGTCTCTGGACTACCACAGACTACGAAAAACCCGAGTATGACTTTGACAAGAACCTCACGATCTTTATCCCATATAGGCAGGATTGGGAAAAGCCTGACTTCATCAAAGGCACACCCATTTTCACTGATGGACCGAAAACAGAAGACGGTACGGGAGTACTATCGGCTTACTGACTATTCTAGTGTATTTCAATCAGAAATCTTTGCCATTAAGAAAGCTCCGCAGATTGTACAGCAAATGTACCTTTCTGACATGGAAATCACCTTCTGCTCGGACAGTCAAGCGGCATTGAAGGCATTGAACTCCCATCTTGTAAACTCCAAATCCGTCAAGGTTTGCATTAAAGAGCTTAAAAGCCTGAACGACCACAAAATCTTTCTGTGCTGATTCTCACTGGCCACTGCACGAAAGGTGCAATGGCTAAGAGACTAAACCTCCCTGCGAACGATTTCTGTAGGAGTTGTAGGGATAAAGAAGAAATTGAATCAGTGGAGCATCTAATTTGCCACTGCCCTGCTCTACAAGAACGACGGCTCACTCACTTAAAAGCAAGTTTCTTTCACGAGCTCAGCGATGCGGCGAAGGTTCAGGTCCCTGACCTCAGGAAGTTTATAACAAGAACGGGGTGGTCTTAGTAATTGCATGACGACCCTGCGTTAATCCTCGGAAAACATGCAATCCTTACAGGGCATACACAATGGCTCTCCACAGCCTCTAATTGCTAGCAACAACATAAAGCCATTCTAACCTAACCTACTCTCATTCACCGCAAGACAGCTTCCTTCTAAAATCGATAAACAGATGGTGGATATCGATTTGGAACTCCTAAGCCTTTTCCAAGATCTGCTACATTGTGAAGATCGGGTCGATGTGGGCTTCGTGGCATGAACCTGCACTGATATTGACCAATTGGGCTGTTGACGAAGGTTACTTACACAAGACAACAAAGAAGATCTTTTGTGTGATGTTTAGGAGAATTATACCTCTAAGTCGGCACAGTTTAGGGGATCTCCTTTTTTAGGATCGAACAAATAATGCGGAGATTTCATCCGTCGGACAAGCTTTCATCCGACCCCGATTTTACGGATGAGTTGGCTTACGCACCTTACCAAATCATTGCTAGCAGCTTTGAAAATTGATTGACGGGCAGTCAATCGGTACCAGCAACCTTGTTGGACTTTAGTGGGGCGATTGCAGCCGTAACTTCACTGAGGAGGACGGAATCTTTGTCTATCATCGCCTATCTTGCTGACGGCGGGGTTTAAATTTATCTATTAATCGGTTCGATTTCTGTCTCCGGTATCGAACCTAGCTTTTTACGTACCCATTAAGGCACGATGGCCAGTATATTTAACACCGAGATAAATAAAAATCAGTTAATATTTCTCTAACTTCCTTGAAATTGTATGCAGATTATCTTGTTGGATGCACGGACCGGCATATTATCAGAGGATAGCACACCCGATGAGTGATGGCTTAATATCTCATCATCACAACAACTTCATTGTGATGAAGTTTAAAAGAGAGAGAGAGAGAGAGACTTTAGTTTACAAAGGCTCTTGGGACAGATGGTCTGCCTGCTTAAATATTTAAAGCAGCTGGAGATGATCTCCTCGATCTCAGCTCATCTGTTCGAGGAAAGCATGGCCGTTTGGTGAAATCTCAGTTTCATTTGCTCGATCCATAAGAAAGGAGTCTTCTTTAAATGCGCCAATTATCCGGAGATAATAATAATAATAATGGCGGCGCTACAGTCCGAGGTGGACCTGGGCCTAGGTTCTCAGCAACCACTCGTTTTGTGCGTGCTATTGTTTTGTCACGAACGGAGGGGACCTACAGTTTAATGCCGACTCCGAACGGCGAGATTGAGAAGCTTTTTCTCCAGAGATAAGTCTCCTTAAAATCAAGTATAAGATATTTTCCTACATTCTGTGTTAACGCCTGAAACCCTTCGTCACCAATCTGATAGGTTCTCATCAGTGTGGTTTCAGGCCAGAGAAGTTCACAATGGACGAGATCTTCACACTAAGGTGGATCCTGAAAAATACTGATGCAAATCGACACACACCACTTATTCGTCGATTGCAGGTCAACATATGAAAGCGTGCATAGACACAAGCTACACAGCGCCATAGCTAGTTTTGATATTCCTACCAAAGCTCGAACACAGCGAGCCGTCAATGAAGTGTTTGTTAACTTTGAATCTGAAGCGGCTAAAATGAGTCTGGCGGACAAGGGCAAAACGATGTATATGCTGTCATCCAGAAAGGACGCACAACATCAACAACGTGGCCAAAATGGCAGCTGTAACTTCGTCTTTTCGAGAGAAAAATTCTGCGAACGATATTCGGTCCCGCTTACGTTGATGGTATTTGGAGAAGAAGCTTCAACCACGAACTGTACAGGGTACGGGCTGTACATTGTTTAGCCAGACGTCTTTAGATCCAACGCCTACGATGGCTGGCCCATGTAGAGCGCATGGGCAAATTCTCTCCAGACCGGAGAAACATCGACTCGGATCCAATGAGACAATGCAAGAGGACGTCCATGTCTAAGCCCATGGCCCACACAAGTTGAGAGGAACCTCTATAAACTTGCCTGGGGCAATTGGCCACAGCTAGCAAAATATCGTGCAAAATATCCACTCGTGAGAGAGCAAGCATAATACGAGTGGTTGCTGCAGAATCTGGGCCTAAGTCCACCACGAACTGTAGCACTACCATAATTATTATTAATTGACAGTCAGACGGGCAAAAATCAAATTTAAGCAATTCGTAATGAACTGGAGGCTCTTGGCTCACAACAATTGATAAATCCGTGCTGGGTTCCTGGTCACAGTGGTTAACTGGATGAGGTAGCCGATAAATTTTCCAGGAAAGGGGCCGAGACTGATCTTTCACAAACTAACCAATGGATCCAACCGCCTGTCTCTTCGATTTAACGGAAAAGTGGACAACAGAATCCTAGAGGTATCAAACAGAAGGTGATACTCCCTAACCAACTGCGCTACGGCCGATATGGCCTTAATATGATTGAGCTAAAACCGACAAACTCATTCAATGCGACAAAAGGTTGTTGACGATATGATAGTTTGAGCTCCCGCCGGTCATAACCGTCCAAAGAAACGTGCCATGAAAATGGGATTTACAAATGAAAACATATGAAGAGGCGGTGTGGGTTGAAGAGGAAGAAAAGGATACTCCTCACTACTTCTGCCACTGTCCTAGCCTGTATCTTCCATAACCTTCAAGAAATAACAAATAAACTTCTAAAGTATCTTTTCAGGTTTATACGATCAACAGGATGACTGCTGAATGATTCATAAGCAGGAGTTGCGGCACGGAAGAGAAGGGTATTCTTCCAGAACAGGACATCGCAATTGGTTATCTAGGATCTAAGTGAGACGTGGCTTCCGCCCCGTCTATTCACCAACCTGCCTACCTATCCTATTCAACCATTTCTATAACAAAAAGAAATGTAATGAGCAATATCGAGATTTTCCTAAATTCTTCCAGTCGCGTACCTACTCAAACATTTACCTCTTCATTCACAAAGCATAAATTTTCGGCTGATAGTAAGATAATTGAATTTCGTCACGGAGGTCAACCATATTATCCAAAAGCCAAAAAATACCACAGAGGTACCATAAAAATTGCCAGTGTTGAGCGTATAGTTTTTTTTTGAATTTGTTTTGCAATCAAAATGCATATTAAATCATCTCCAACGCCCTTTCATGTTCGATTTCCAATTACTCATCAATCATGCATTTCTATTGAACTCATAAGGAACGCTAACATAGCGCAACATGAATGTTTTGCTACTGCAAAACACATGTATGCACGTGTATGTGTGTGTGTGCATATTGATTTGTTGAATGTTCCTCTTTGCATGCAGTAAAAGAGCACCCCCTGAGTGCAATGAATATCTATTTTTATCTCAAAGAAATTAGCCATATAGTGCATGTTCACGCATTCCAGTACAAATCTATGTAACACGAATGCAATCCAAACTTTTGAAAGGGGTGAAGGAGAAGTAAGACAACGAGTGGCTTAATTAAAAATGTATTTTTAGTCGAAAGAAATAAAAACAAATTTATCAAAATAAGAAACTTCTTGAGGACGCCTACTGTTTTCAACTCAAAGCTCTTTTATATTACATGAGTAGTTTTGTGAGGAGCAAGAAGTAGTCAAGAAGTAGTGTTTTGTTTTTTTTTTGTCTGTAGCAAGACGAGAGGTATTTGTTTATACATTAAAGCCTAGCTTATATTTTAAATTACAGAAGTGCTGAGAAGCTAGTGCAGGAAGAGTCTTCTGCTTAGTGTTTGTGGTTAGATAAGACAGCATAAGTGCGGTAGTATAAGGAAATCGAAGAAAAGAGATAAGAAAATGCAAAAATGCAATCAAGTCAGTAAATTGTTTACAATTCATCAAAATGTGCTTTATCTAATATATATCGACTACGCTGCCTAGGCTGCGGCCACGCAATGAGCGGCGAGCGATTGAGCAAACAAATTAAAACACATGAAATCATATGGAGGTGGCCACGTAAGCACTGAGCGATTTGCGATTTTTTTAAGCGACGTCGCTCGGCAACCTAATCTGTTTTAATTTTTTAGTCGATCGCTGAGCGACGAAATAAGAACATATAGAAACCAAACGTAGAAAGTTTGATCTCAGCTGTTCCAAAACCGCCCAGTTCTATGGAAGGACAGCCACAAGGATTATAAAAATAAAAATGTCACAAAATGTCTGAAGCTTCAAGTATGTAAGCAGAGAATCATAAGAATCCGCATCAAAAATAAATTCGTGAACCTCAGCCTGATCTGCGCACACGGCCCTACAGAAGACAAGGATGACAACATGCAAGGATGATCTCCTAGAAAGAACATACAATCAATTTCCCAGCTTTGACACCAAGATGGTTCTAGGAGATTTTTGCGTTATGCTGGGTAAAGAGAGAGAATGAAAGAATGTTGGGCGCATGCACCAGCATATCTATAAGATAAGGTCGGGGGAAAGCATGCACAATGACTGAAATCACTTATCGTTTGCCCGTTCTAAAAGAAAGGGGATTCCTTTGACTGCAGCAATTATCGAGGGATCAGTCTGCTTGGCACTGCATATAAGGTCTCATCGTCAAAACAAAAAACAAAATAGCATTGTGTAGATCAGACATTTACACTACACAGATCCCGGAAAAGACTCAAGAAATGCAGATTAACACCCACCACCTGACAGGGACGCTATTGAAATCGAATGAAGAAGCTCATGGTCTGTTCGAGAGAAAAATTATGCATGCGATCTTTGCTCCTGCTTGCGTGGATGATAATTGGAGGAGAAGTTTCATTAGGAACTATACGGTCTATACAGACATGCGTCTAGCCTAGCTTTTACGGATTCAACGCTTGACGTGGCTAGGTCGTGTGGAGCACATGGATAACTTTGCTCCGGCCCGAAGAATCTTCGACTTTGCTGAGCTCATGTTGCGTTGTTCCAAAAGAGAACGTCCACGAATTATGTGCTGCACACAAGTGGAGACGGACTTCAACCTACTTGGTGTACGCAGCTGGAGGGAGCTAGTGAAAAATCGTGCCAACTGGAAAGGCTTGTTGGTTGAGGCCTAGGTCCACTCCGGACTGTGGGATAATGTTTTGATAAAAAATGTGGCTCAAATTTGGAAATGCAGTCGCTTCCTCCCCATTTGTTCTGTCACGATTTCCTAAAAGTTCTCCACTTAAATAGAAGAGGGTAAGAAAAATTCGTGGTAAACTTTCAAAATGTGTTTCAACTCCCAAAAGATAAGATGCTTCTACGATAAAATGCTTCCGGCATCAAGCCATTCTGCCTGCTTGAGTAAGTGAATGAATTTCTTCGATCTTTTGTTATAGGCGCAAAAACAGAACACAAGTGATTCACTCTTGTAGCATTTCTAGACATAGAGGAGCCTTCAACAATATCGAACACAGAGTAATCACGCTTGCGTTTACCATTCTCGAAAAGTCTCTTGTGACCTTTATTAACCAGCTACTTGTTGGTAGATGGATGAACTCGGATAAATTTATCCGAGGAACACCACAAAGGGGTGTACGCTTTACCCTTCTATGGAACTTTGCCATAAACGAACTGCTGTTAATATTAGAGGGGGTAGGACGCCAATTGGTTGCCAACGTGCCAACATGTTACTTAAGCAGTATCAAGAGGAGGCATCATGCAGCACGTCTTCTACAAACTAACATTATGGACTAAAACGTGCAGACATGGAGTCAATCCACAAAAACCGGAGCTAATACGATGAAGTACAAATAATACTCTTCGACCTACCCTCCCTGTGTGGTATAAGTTACCACTCAGAAAAAGCTATATGGTTGGGTCTCAACATAGTCTACAAAGGAAGTATCAAGAAGCCACAATGGCACTCATTTTTTTTTCGGAGGATTTTTGATACGCTAATGGAGCACTCAGACTCAAAACTGGTCCACTGCCAGGTAGCAACCTACTCCAGTGCTATTAATTTGATCCCAACGGCAAATGGTGACTGGACCAGATTCGATATCACTGGGATTCAAACCTGGGACCCCCCCTAACTTGGGTCAGGCACATAACCAACTGCGCCATCCAGTCGTCTCAACGGCTGGATGTAAATGGGGACTACAGCCACAAACACAGCAGCAGTCACACCAGTATAGAGTCACAGTATGATGGACAGCTCTTGACAAAGCTGTCAATTGCATCCTTCTTGACAGTGAGCAAAGATCGGCAAGCATTTGCATCAATGAAGATATAAGAACAACGCTATAAGCTACCCTGAACATAATCCTCTTTCTTCCTCCACTGGGTTTGGTTTCTGTTTTTGGTGTGGTATTCATGCGTAGTGTATTGTCTTAAGTCAGGTGTCAAGTCAGCGGCAAGACTTTAAACACTACATCTGTGGCATGAATATCATACCGGATACACAAAACAAGCCCAGTGGAGGAAGAAAGAGGATTATGTTACACTAATCGCGACAAATTCGAGTTCATTCCCCAAGCTATTGGCATTCACTAACCCAATCTTTCTTTGAGAAAAACTTCTCAACCATCATTCCCTCCAGATCAGACTGAAAGCCAGACCACCTGACTCTGGACGATCCTCTGCGTATTTCCACAAATAGATCCAAGACGGATGGGACAGTAGCAATAGGCGTTTACTCCAAAGGTCTTAACACTGACATACCCTTCCATCTTCTAGAACTTTGTAGCGCCTTCTAGGTTGAGTCTATAGCAATAAAAAAGGCTCCGTCTTGGTTTAAAAACAATGTAATATCCAAGAGTGACCTCATCATATGTTCATACAGCCGAGATGTCTGAGTTCGGTTATTCTAAGAATCTGACCTTACTCCCATCTCTTGACTGAGCAGTTTAACAAAAACCTCATGTGTGTTACAGGACACAGCGACGTTCTAGGGAATTGCACAACCTAACCTACAAAGTGATAACAGTCGAGATGTTGAAGAAAATGCAAAATTAAAGCGCTTTAATTGTAGTTGTGACCACTAGCAGTACAACTAAGTTAGAAAATCGTCCGGTCCTTGAATGATGTAGAAAGACAGATTTCATCCACAACCTACTCCTTTGGTGCCATGGCGTCGTGGGTATGTGCGTCGACCCCTGCGCCCTACACTTTAAAGTCTATGTTCAAATCCCAGAACAAGCAACAATTTATCAAAAAAATGTTGACGGTTCCACCTCTTTCGAGTCACTGACAATGCCCAACGAGTATAACTGTCTAGAAAAAGCTTCTCAATCTCGCCGGTCGGAGTCGGCAATAAACTGTAGGTTTAAGAAGATAGACGCAAGTCCCCCTTAGACTGTAGCGTCGCATTGTCTTATAAATACCACATACTTCAAGGTAACGAAGATCAAGTCTGCTTTTTCTTCTTCTTCTTAGGGCGCTACAGTCCGAGGTGGACCTGGGTCTCACTCAACATGCCTCTTCAGCCAGCACGATCTTTCGCCAGCTTTCTTCAGTTTCGCACACCAAGCCGGTCGAGGTCCCCCTCGACTTGTGTTCGCCACCTTGTACGTGGACGTCCTCTGCTGCGTTCTCCCACAGGCTCAGAGTCGATGACTCTTCGGGCCGGAGCTAAGTTGTCCATACGCTCTACATAGCCTAGCCATCTTAGACGTTGGATCCGTAGACGCCTGGCTTGACTCATGTCGCTGTACAGCCCAAACAGTTCATGGTTGAACCTTCTCCTCCAAATGCCATCAACGCAAACAGGACCAAAGATCGCTCGCAGAACTTTTCTCTCGAAAAGACCAAGAAACTGTTTATCCGCTTGGAATATTATCCATGACTCTGCGCCGTAAAGCTGGACTGGAATGATCAAGGTCTTGTATAGAGTCAGCTTGATCTTCCGAGAGAGTGCTCTATTACTCAATTGCCTTTTGAGCCCAAAAAAATAGCGGTTGGCAAGAGTTATTCTGCGTTTGATCTCGGTACTGTTGTTGTTTGTACTATTAACCGCGGAACCAAGGTAGACGAAGTCCTTAACTACCTCAAAGTCATAGCTGCATATGGTGACGTTATGGCCAAGTCGTTGATGTTGTGCGTCCTTTCTCGATGACAACACATAATTGGTTTTGCACTCGTTTACCGCCAGACCCATTTATATCAAGCCTGCTACTGACACAAACGTGTTTAAGGATTTGTTTTTACACCAAAGGCTAGACTCTCACCGGACAATGTCTGTGAGTTTTTTGAGTTACGTACAAAAACTCATTTCAATGTTTAAGCGAAAGTTGAGACATAATAATAATAATAATGGCGGCGCTACAGTCCGGGGTGGACCTGGACCTAGCTTCTCAGCAACCACTCGTGTTGCGCGTGCTATTGTTCTCTCACGAGTGGAGGGGACCTAAAGTTAAAGCCGACTCTGAACGCCGAGATTGAGAAGCTTTTACTAGACAGTTATACTCTTTAAGCATTGTCAGTGACTCGAAAGAGGTGGAGCAGTGAACAATTTTTTTTTGGAAAATTGTTTGTCTGAACTTGGAATCGAACCTAGGCTGTGAAAGTCTAATGCGCATGGGTCGACGCACGAACCCACACGGCCACGGCGCCCACGGCGAAAGTTGAGACAGAGACGGGATATATACCCAAACGGAGGATTCAACTCAGTTGTGGAGTCGTGGAATCTGTACGACATGTGCATTTCAATAATTTCAATGAAAAAACAAGTTGCGTTCTTAATCTTACCTGTAACTCAGATTCTGTGACATCAATCTCGCCGCGATAGACAAAGTCAATAATCGTCTTAAGATCTGTGAATATTATATCACCCGGTAGAATAATGGTTGGATGTTTGCACGGATTCTCCAGCAGTAGCTTTTGAAAATATGACGAACAAGCCGAAAGGACCACCTGCAAAGCAAAACAAAAACCAAATGAATTTTATGTTCACAATGAAATAACAATGCTTCACTGAGAAGAGATCTCAGAGAGCCTGAAAATACCTTGTGAGCTTTAAGCGAACCATTTTCACATGATAATGTGACATCAACAAATGATAAATCCTCGCGCAGTTGCTGGAACACGGAGGTCATTGTGTTTTGATAATTATTCCATCTGAGACTGAAATACTGATGACTTCGTGCCGCCATTGTATTGTGAATATATTTTTCTGTTTTTTTGTTCGTTAAAATATAATTTTCCTTTTGTTTTGATTCTTGTATTTTGTTGTTACTGTTGTTGTTGCGCCTTTTTTTTTGAGAGGCTTCTCTGTTGGTGGTGATTGATAATTTAAAGTTCTGGAAGAAAGGAGAGGAAATGGAAATTTGTTTAGAAAATCTGTTTAATAACAATGCTTGCAAAATTTGAAAATCTTCATAAATGACAAAGTGTAATGAACTAATAATGAGAGGCACCAATTGGTTAGCGACGAGTGGACGTAAGGATGGAGAGTTCGTGACCTTGTTGACGAATTCATGTCTATACGAATTCATGCTGATATTTTGTTCCTTACTGAACTCCGAGTTCGCAAGTGCCTGTGGTTGGAGACGGCACCTCATGTGCAGAGGAGATGTGTTACAGTCTTCTTCTCTTCTTCCTCAGATGTGTCGACAATATTTCACACGCTAATAAATTGTCTCTCATTCTAGCAACGCAACATGACCGCATGACCATCCCACCTTCACTAACGTGATTTAATTACCCTCATTTTTGTTTCCGTTGTGTATTTAAATGCTTTAGTTCTCAATACATTGTTTATAGCCTCTAGAAGATAGCTAGTAAATTGTGTGTGTGTAGTAACAATAAAAGAAACAGATGGAGTTCATCTTTATGGACTTCGCATGAAGAGCTTCTTTCACGAAATCGCCAACGAATTCAAACTCAGGAATTCGATTCTAGTGTTCCCTAATGGGAGAAAAAGTGAAATTTGTACCGCATTCGCTGTTATTGACGAAAATGGCAAATCAAAATCAAAAGACTTACTGCCTTCATCTTCTTCATTCTCCGCTAGAGACTTAGCAATAAAAGAAACTTCCAAATTGCAAACCCTTATATGCACTGATAGCCTATCAAGGATTATCGCCATTACAACAACAATAGTGGCTATCGAGGCCATCAGAGAAAAACTAACCAGTCTAAAACTAATCTTGATACCAGGACAAATTGATATCAAGGGAAATGCAGAAGCTGACAACGAATGACCGAGCGTTTTGTATCTGGGTCTAGTCAAGACAGACGAAGAGAAGTTTTGCTGACTGTCTTTTGTCTCTCTGCAATTCCAGTACAGGTCATTAAAGACTAAGCCAAGTTTGCAAGCATAGTAGTTCACGGTATAGTGCTCCCTGAACACCACCCAGCGCTGTATATGCTCCCCGGCTAACGAGGCAATTAATTCAAATAATTGCTTGAGTGCAATGTGTATTTGAAAACGAAAAAAGCCTTGAACAAAATCGATATGAAAACGAGGATCTAACCAGTTCATACAGACATTATCTTGAAAACGAGTCAATATGTTCGCAATTATAATGATTTCCAGGCATACATATCTATGCTGGATATAAATAAACGCGACCCTTTTTCCTCTTTATTGATTACGATGGTTTTTTCCTCTTTATTTAATGAATTCATTTTGAATCTTGTCACGCTATTTCATGGGATTGCCTTGGTAGTCCCCGCATAAGAGGGGGAGAAAAGTCTCCAAGAAATAAATATACCAAATGGATCTCATTCCATTCGGGACATAAATTGTGATCCTAAACAGGAACTGGTCCTTTAGCTTGGTTTCGCTCGAACATTGAACGAACATGAGAAATGTTGCCATTCGTTTTCATTGGGAGAATTTATTTGTACGCTGCCTCTTATAGATTTCATGGCTGTTTCTCCTATTCCACTCGACGCGGCGTTGTAAGTATTTTTGAATAATTACACATTTTCATAGACTGCACAATGGATTTGCAGGAGCTTATGGGAAGAGAAGTATGGTTTGCCGCCAATATTCAGTATTCTTTTATATTTTTGTAGAATAAAATGGAAGTTATGGATCTAAAAAGCACAACTTCTTGTTTTGGATCACATTTTGAGCATCTCACGTCACAATGCAGCTTCTGGATCGGCACATCGGCTATAAATCATTTCGCTCTCCGTCAAATCCTGGAAAAGACCTGCGTGTTTTAAATCTACATTAAAGCCGCATACGACAGCATTCATCGCAAGGAACTATTCGCTGCAATGGCCAAAATTCAACAACCCGAGGAAATTAATCTGATTGTGTCGCGCCGCTCTAAAAAAAAAAAACCATGCAGTAATATGGGCGCCTTAGCCGTGTAGGCTTGTGCGTCGACTAATGCGCACTAGACTTTCAAGTCTAGGTTCAAAATAAAGTTCAGAAACAAATTTTAAAAAAAAATGTTCACGGCTTCACCTGTCACTGACACTGCTCAAAGAGTATAACTGTCTAGAAAAAGCTCCACGACTTTAACGGCGATTGAAGAACATGCTAAATAACCTGCTTTGAGTGCTAACGAGGAGGGGACGAAATATATGCGGAGATAAAACGTCACAATCGTAGGTTGAAGTTGGCGTAGTTAAGAAGTTCGTTTATCTTGACAACGTAAACGCCACAAACGACATCTTGGTGGATATCCGACGTAGGATCACTCTTGGTAAGCGTTGCTAATTCGGTTTGTCGAAATAACTTTGGACAAAACTTCTGGCTCAAACAACTTAATTTTGCTCTACAAAACACTAACCCTGTCAGTCTTGGTATATGAAGCCGAAAGCTGGACGAACCGCAAAGCAGATTCTTGATAAATTTAACGTCGGACATTTGGTCTTGTTTGCGAGGAGGGAATGAAGGCGAAGACACAACCGCGAGCTGTACAAGAATATAGTCCGAAAGGTCTTTGATTCGTCGACAAAACTTGGTAAGCAACATCGAGCAAATGAACTCCGTTGCTCCGTCTAAGAGTCTTCGAAACTCAAAGACCAAGGGTTTGTGGATGGGACGGGACCGTCAGCGACGGAGAGCAGAAATTGCTCAGGCTCTCCAAGTGTCGTTGATAAGTATTGATTGTACTGCGAACCTCCTCATTTTATAAGATTTAGTGAAGTAACATATGCAACACATTGGGGTCATGGCGTAGTGGGTATGTAAGTCGCCTGCTACGCGCTAGACTTTCAGTTTACGTTCAATTTCCAACACAAAAAAACAAATTTTCAAATTTCACGGCTTTCGGGTCAGTGACGATGCTCAAAGAGCGTAACTATCTAGAAAATCTTCCCAATCTCGTCGTTCGGAATCGGTATTAAATTATAGGTACCCTCTACTGAACAATAACATAACAATAAAACGAGTGGTTCTTGTAGAAGCCATCTCGGACTACGTTTTTTTTCGGAGGTTTTTTTGATACACTACACTGGAGCACTCAGACTCAAAACTGGTCCATTGTGCTGCCAGGTAAGCAACCTACTCCAGTGCCCAATTTTCTAAGACCTTGTTGATGGTTTCGGGTTGTAGCTCACGGATTGCTTGGATGATAGTGGCCTTAACTGCTTGAATCGTCCTTTATCGTTCCTTCACAGTTCCCCACAAAAAAAGTTCAATTGACATCCCTGAGACGGCTGATAACATATGGGAATTTGGTGCGCAAAATATCGATTGTGGCATGGGCTGTGTGGCATGGCGCATGAACCAGGGGTCGTCCAAATCCATGTCTTCAATTTCAGTAAAAAAAAAACAGTCGGTTAACATGGCTCTGTAACGCCGAAACGTAGTTCCCAGCCTCATTTTCGAAGAAAAATGCTCCAATGATGCCACTCCAATATCCGCACCAAACTGTCAATCTCTGTGGATGCATTGGCTTCTTGACAATAATGTACGGGTTTTCCGAGACCCAGATGCTGCAATTTTGCTTGTTAACGTAGCCGCCGAAATGAAAATGCGCCCCGTCAGAAAAGATGATTTTTCGCCCAAAATCGTTGTCCAATTCAAGTCGCTCAGGCCCAAACTACGAAGCGATTACGAAGCGGATGATCGTGCGCCTTCTATTGCTGAGTCAATTGAATCTTGTAAGCGAGGAATCCGAGATCATTGTGCAGAATTCTCCTTTGGCTAGTGCGTGAAATGTTGAGACGTTGTGATCGATAGCGAGTTGATGTTCGTGAATTGAGTCTCACACTCTCGGCAACAGCAGCCACATTCTCATCTGTGCACACCGTACGACGACGGAGTAAACGACCATAAGTGTTGTCCACTAGCATACTAGTCTTACGAACTTTTTGCACAAACTTACGTACAGCAGTCGAGGTGGGTGCTTCATTATGGCCAAGATTTCTTTTAAAAAAACACACTGTTTGGGCTACACAGCACTCACTTTGGAAATAAGGTTTCAATATTTCCCAACGCTGTTCAAGCGTAAAGCGACTCAGGTATGATACTGACTTTCTTTCAAGATTTCGAACGGTAAACATCTGTCAGTCTGAAAATAACCTATGATTAAAAAAAAATCACTAGATGGCCCACCCTGTACATACATTGAACAAAAGGTAAACATTTAAATTGCTTTAGCTAATTTAGTTTTTTAGTTTAGTTTAGTTAGTTTGAAACATTTGTTTGATAATATTGTGCACATGGACGGAATCTCCCCAATAAGAGAGCTCCCCAATTAAGACGTAGAGGAAAGCGTTCAAGTTGATATTGAGACAGGCGTAATTTTTGCGACTTAAATTCTGGCAAATTTGTGTAAATTAGAGTTGTACCGAATAGTGATTTGGCCGGATACCGTATACCGAATATTCGGCCTGCAGCTAGGCCAGATAGCCGAATATTCGGCGGCCGGATATCTGCCTAAATTAAAAGTATATTAGTTTGGTGGTCTGATTTAAACAGGTTTTGTTTTCCTTCTCCTCCACAAGATATTCTTACTTTCTACACAGCAAAGGTTTTGGGACATTTTTGAAGAGGTTGCGGAAGACAAGTCAGATTGAGTCTTCTGCCGAAACAATACCGTTTATTTTGAACGGAATAGTTACCCTTGTGCTTGGTGGTTAGTAAATGGAAGACAGTACCCAATTTTGCCTATATTTGCCAAAACTTATTTTTCATCTCCATGTAGCAGTGTATACAGTGAGAGACTCTTTTCTGAAGCATGCATTGTATACGAAAACAAACGTAATAAATTATTATCCCTGAATGCAGAAAAACTAATTTCATTCACCATAATTTGGGTGAATTTCATTCACCATAATTTGGGTTTAGTAAACTTCCAATATTTGGCTCCGCCCGGATATTATAAAAGAAGCCGGATAGGCCGGATACCGAATACTTACCGGATATTCGTTACACCTCTAGTGTAAATACATTTGCGTGAATTTGTCAACAAGAAAAAAGATGTACTTCGTCGTCTAAAGACAAAGAGACAGAGACGAAATGAATGACATATTCTTCGGCTTATTATGGCCGAAAACATGATTGAACAAATTAACAGTTATATGCGCGAGGTCACTTTATGTTCGATAATAAGATTATACCGCAAATCTGCTTATAAAATCGACAATATTGTAAAAATCAATTTAACATCGTAATGAGTCAAGAATTTTTAAAATGGATTGGCATTTTCAGTGCGTTTGTCAAAATGAATAAAAAGAACTTAACAAAAACGTGGTGTCATCAACGACTGATTGTATCCTACTGAGATGCCGGAGTAATTTTGCTAATAAAATAAATTGGTGAATTAGTTCTTAAAGAAATTAAATAGATTGGGAAAATAAAGTTACATCCAGGCCATGAAAGGTTTCTAAAATGTTATAATAAATAAAATTATCTCTTTTTCAATAGCTTTATAAAATTTACCGTTGTAACTGATTAGTGTTAAAAATGACATTTATAGCTAAGTAGTCTTCGAGGTGAACAGTGCGAACAACATCAGTACCGAGAACAAACGCAGAATAACTCTTGCCAACTCCTGTTTTTTTTTTTGGACTCAAAAGGCAGTTGAGCAATAGAGCCCTCTTTCGAAAGACCAAGCTGACGTTCAACGCGGGCAACGCGGGCTACATTGTCAAAGATGTGAGAGAGGTGGTGCAAAAAATAAAAATAAGCATAAAGTAGTATATTGGATATACATTGCGGTGGTAATACTCATCTGTAGAGACGAAGACAATGGTTCAATTGTCTGGTGGAAAGCACTGGAACACAAATACCACCTTGGAAGTATGACAAAGATTCGAAGGACACGCTGTCTGGCGGTGACAGGATCGATGAGATCAACACCAACAGCAGCTCTGGAAACACTATTGGATCTTCGTCCGCTTGATATCCACTGCAGCACCTTGGCAGCTAAGACTGTTATAAAACTAAAGGAATCTGGCCTATGGATAGCCAAGCCCTATGGTCATGCCTTAAACAGATGGAATATATCGAGACTCCATAAGAGACTGTGAGTCTCGAAATACAAACCGGTCCTTCAGACTTGAGGCGGAAGTTGCTGCAATAAAACAAGCTGCGGATTTGATTGTTGAGGAAAATATTTCAGGACAAACAATCAGTATCTATGTTGATAGTCAAGCAGCCATTAAAGCGTTACAGTCAACATCGATAAAATCCAATCTCGTAAAAATGTGAATAAAAAGACTGGATGATATGTCAGTAGACAATAAGATGACCCTCTGTTTGGTGCCCTACCACGTGGAAATTTCCGGTAATGAAAAGGCGGATGAGCCGGCCAGGGTTGTCACATCTAAGCTCTTCGCAGGCCCTGCCTGAGGCCAGCACACCGCTTAGCACCTTGCACAGGGAAGTAGACATTGAGTATAACGAGGCTGCTAATAAACGGTAGTGTCGATCAGACACATGCGCTACAGCCAAATCGCGATGGCCACTTAACGACAAGAGGAGCTCCACCGATCTCATTAAACTAAGTCAAAGGGATATACTAACAGCTGTTGGGGTCGTGACAGGGCACTGCGCGATAGGAAATCACGCAGCACGGCTGCGAATACCCCATAACGACTTTTGTAGAAGCTGTAGAGACGAAGAAGAAATAGGATCTATTCGTAACCTACTGTGTGATTGTCCTGCACTAGCCGTTAGGAAGAAGGAAGCCCTAGGAAGTTTCTTCTTTTCGGAGCTGGATGATCTAGGGAAAATAGAGCTAAGCAAACTCCTGAGATACATATGTATCTATATCTGGGTGGTTTAACTTAGCTGTTGATACATCGAAGTTTTAGGTTATTACACGGTTTTAAAATCTTTTTTTTTTTTGGACACAATGGACTCAGTCGTTTAAGAAAGCCGTTGATATGTTCTTCATGTCAGCAAGACCACCCATCTACCTAACCTAACCTTACTATTATATTTCAACATGATAGGTTGACAGCGATATTGTATACGGATCACTTAGTCTGAATGACTGAGGAAAAGTAGTAGCAGAGAAACAGTCTGTTTTTCACAGCTGTTCAACTTTCACATAAAATAAAAACAGAGCTCAGAAAAGTCTTGCTTGTTAATGGCAGAGGCTATAACACAACTGTCGCGAATTGAAATTTGTTTTATTGAAAGTATCAGCCACAGTGATCCTGCGGACGCAAATAATTGGATTTCTTTGGCAGTCACTCCTCTTTACCACTCATTCGCTCGTATCAATTGTTGTTTCCCGTTTTTCAAGAGCTCTCTTCTCATGTATCGAGTTTTGTTCTAAACTTTTTCTTCTAAGCAAGAAATACCGTCATTCTCCAACCATTTAAGGCCTTAAACAACTTTTTCAGCTCTGCATCTTCTACATCAATTCAGTATTTAAATGTCACTACAAGAATTACACCTACAACTTGTCGAGTTCGACAATTCCCACTCTTTATACCTTACCCCAGCCCTAGTTCCCAAAAAGTCTTATGAATATATTTGCAGACAAGCTAGACCTCAATTTTAGCACTTTTAAATCCATTCACCGGACTAAGCAAAACAAGAAAGAAAAAAAAACACCCACTCACTCAAGACCGTTTTGAATACCAGAAATAGAGAAACAACAATTTTTTGATTACCAACTCTGTCGTCATTGTCATCGTCACTTACAGAGCCGCGCTTTGTGCCACTCATCTTTACTTTCGCATTCCAACGATTCTTGTATCCCAATGCTCCCAAGCCAGGGACCTCCTTGCGAAAAAAAAAAAAATGGCGGTACACAGCATCCGCGCATCCAGAACAACAACCTTCCTCAACATAAAAGGGGGTGGATAGACCTCCACCAGTAACAACAACAGCAACGGCACCGCACCACCATATGCAAAACAAAAAAGCAACAAAAACATCAAACAGAACAGAAAAATCCAAAAACAGCACAAATAGGAAACAGAGAGCAAAAAATAAAAACACACAAAAAAAGAAGAAGAAAATACAATCCCATTCCGTCGTCGCTGGGAAAACTGGTTTGGCGCTCAGCGCTGCATTCCTTTGCTGGAGTCTTTCTTGTTTTTCAACCGTGCTGCTGCTTCCCATTATCCCGACCGTGTGTGATAAAAGAAGAGCCACCACCAAACATTTTACACGACAAAAAGGAGGAAACCAAACGCCGCGCAGTGGGTGAGGAAGGAGGGTAGCAAAAAAATTGTTTTGAAGACGAGTACTAAGCTTTTTCTCTTCATCGCACGCGCATCATCGTCTTCATTGTTTTCATGTGTTTTGCCTTCTTTTTGTTCCTTCCTTGCACACTCGCTACTACTCCGCGCTCCTTCCCAGAGTACAATGAATAGCGAAAAATACACACAATTCACCTTAGCGGCCGTACGGCTAGAATGGAGTGGATGAGCTACTGCTGCTGCCGCCGCCAACGCAGGTACATTTTTCTCTTGTCCATCTCCACCGTGGCTGTCGTGCCGAGCTGTGCCGTGCCGTTGTAGGATAAAAATAATCAAAACAAAAAAGTTGAAATATTCTCTCGCATTTTTACTCAATCGCGCTTTACCGCCTTCGCCGCCTTCACCCTACTGCACTCCACAGCCGCACTCCAACGACCAATTCTGTGAGAACAAAAGAGCCGGACAAGAGGAAAAACGAAGTCAAAGCCAGAGGCAGGCAGGAGATAACATACACGAAATGGAGGACTCACCGAGAACCGGGAAGAGCAAGACGAACATGTAAAGAAGAAGCTCTGCCAAAGAAGGAAAAAGTAATGGTGAAGGGTTTTCTTTTTCTCTCTTTCCTCTGTGTCGAGTTTTTCCCAATTTATTCGTGTGGAAAGAGTGTTGCCGTGTGCTTTGGGGGACACATGTACTGATATGATACTGATATGTGATGCGTGAACGGTGGTGGTTTGACGTGGGTGCAAAGGTTTCATGTTTGTTCAACAGGTTTTTCTTTTTTTTTCCCGCAACTAAACCATATGGACTTTTTAATTACATTTTGTAAAGGGTGCAGGCGAGCACCGAAAGCATGTACGGGGTAGAGCATGTATGGCTTAAGTAACCTATATGAGCCTTCGATGGTGCTGTTTTATGCACCTCGGCAGCTACTTTTCAATGGTTTCGGCGGGAATTGATAAGAAAGAAGTTTCTTTATTTCCATGCATCAAATTTAACAGGTCCTGCTTTGGGTGACTTCTGTCGTAAGAAGTTTTTAAGGTACAAACTGCGCTATCCAGTCGTCTTCTGATTGATTGATTAATATGTAAAAACAAATCGTTTGAGGTCCAATTTATGTTATGTACACCTTACACGTGGTGGTACTGTTGCAATGTGAACCAAAATTGCACGCAGTACTCCAGGCCGGGACCAACAAGCTTCTCCAGGTAGCACGATCCTTCGTGTTTATCGCTTCAGAAAATCTCTGTTTAATCTTGGTTGCAGTTAGTGTTGACATGCATTTGATTATACGGAAAATCGCTCCGAAAATGCCAGAGTTGAAGAACAGGAAAAGCGTTGTTTTTCATTATGACAATGCCAGAACACACAGCTTAAAAACAAAAACTGCATTTATTTGGCTGGAAAGTAATCAAGCATCCACCGTACTTTTTAGACCTTGCGCCTTTTGACTACCATCTGTTCTGCTTTCTCCATAAACGATTTGGACGGAATCAATTGCTGAGATGACGTCAAATCGTAACTGGAAAACTTTTATCTATAAGTCTGACGACTTACAAAAGAGGCATTAGCTTCCAGAACGTTTCGTTGCAAGAAAGTAATACACCATGATGGACAATATCTGATGGATTAAATGTAAGCTTTTGTACCGAAAATGTTTGTTTAACTTTAACCCTAAGGATAATTTGAAGATCCCCGGTTACAGGTTTCGAAACAACCGAAGAGTTTGCTAGAAATTAAAGCTTATATTAACGCTCTATAGCTCATCTCGCCGCACTGTATTATATGACGCATTAAAAGATATAAAAAGAGTATTTCCACATATTATTTTCCTCAGATATTTTTAAAAATGTCTTCGACAGAGATTAATTTGTGCATATTTGTTATCTTTATGATTTAGGGTCTGAAATCTGCCCGAAAGCTACACAGAAAAATATTACATTTTTAAGTGTAACATTCGACGTACTTGGGTACGTACGTGGGCGCCATGGCATAGTGGGTAGGTGCGTCGACTCCTACGCTCGAGGTCGTCAGTTCGAATCTCGAAAAAAACATCTAACATTTTTTCACGGCTCCACCTCTCTCGAGTCACTGACAATGCTGAAAGAGTATAACTGTCTAGAAAAAACTTCTCAATCTCGCCGTTCGGAGTCGGCATTAAACTGTAGGTCCCTTCCACTCATGAGAGAACAATAGCACGCACAACACGAAGTGGTTGCTGAGAAGCTAGGCACAAGTCCACCTCGGACTGTAGCGCCGCCATTATTATTATTATTCGACGTACTTATCCACCAAGTCGTGCCAACTGCTTAGGTCAAATATGTTTAATGTGGGCCCCGCGGCTTGCTGTGTATGTGCGTTGCCTCCTAGGAGCTAGAATTCCAATCTAGGTTCAATTCCCAAAACAGACAATTTTCAAAAAAAATGTTCACCCCCACCTCTTTCGAGACACTGACAATATTCAAAGAGTATAACTATTTAGAGAAAGCTTCACAATCCGAACGGACTGTAGTTTAAATTTAATTGGTGATACAAGGACTGGCTGACACCAGCTGCTAGATGTGTATTTGGGCTCATTTAAGAAGGGGAAATACGGAAATAGGCACCCAAGCGATTGCACAGATGAATAATTCGATAAAAGTTTCTTCTGGGAGGCATCACTGTTGTTACATAGAGAAGTTCGTCATGTCACGAATGGTTGCGGATGCAGCGCTCAATAAAATGACTCCATACTGAAGCTACGCATGAATCTTAGAGATTTCTAACAAATTATTGACCTCTAATGAATGAGGGTTTCTTTGGGGAAAGCACATTCTATAGACTCTAAATTGAATGCAATCGAAAAGAAGATTGTACAAAATTGATCCCCACCACGTCATTAATCATTCTTCAATTCAATCAATTCTTCAATACTTTTTCTTCTTTGGTTGCCGCTACAGTCCCGGGTAGACCTGCGTCTCAGCCAACATGCCTCTCCTTCTCGAACGGTCTTGTGCTCCAGCTCCGCACGTTCAGCTGATTGATGTCCCTTTTCAGCTGCGTACACCACTGGAGACGTAGTCTTTATTTACCGCATTGTAATTCGCGGTTGGAGTCGAAGACTTTTCCGGCCGGAGCGTTGGCTTACATTCGATCTACATGACCTAGCCATCTGAAACGAGGGAACTGAACTCGTTTGATCAAAACGATATCGCTGTACGAACGTACAGTTCGTCGTTCAGTCTCATCCTCCAAACACCATCAGTACATACGGGACCAAAGATAATACGAACGACTTTCCTCTCGAAGCGGCAAAGAATCTCCTCGTCCGCTTTCTGGTCCAGCTTCTGAGCCATACAGCAGAACTGGGACTATCAAGGCTTATAAAGGGATATCTTGGTCCTTCGAGTGAGGGCTTTATTCCTCAACTGCCTTCTAAAACGAAAGACACTTCAATTGGCAAGGGTGTTCCTTCGTTTTATTCTCCCTTACTAGCCTTATAAATTAAAATTTCATAATTATGGTCCTCTTTTTACTCGTGGCGATTCCTTGGCAATTCTAAAGTGTGTAGGCAAGCGCGACGAAGATTGTAAAGGTAGCACGAGATGGACGTGCAGATGAGTTGCTAGCAATCCTATGCCTCTGCTCTTCCTATTTTTTTATTTTTATTTTATTGCTAGCTAATATATTATACAACACATAATAATCAGCATAAGCAAATACTAATAGGGCCTTGCGGTGCTTTCTAAATGGTGGGGAGTAAGAAGGAAACATAAAAACTGCCATAAATAAAAGCAAAAGGGAACCACAAAAGAGTATTGCGGAGAATTCCGACAACCAACGCATAATCGTTCAAAAGTCGGCTTTGTTATCCAGAACTATCTACGATTGTGCGTATATTTCTATGTAAAATCTCGGAGCTTTATGTGCCCTCAAATTACCGTATATAATAGGCGTTGTCGAGAAGGATATAAGTTGACAACACAATTGCGTCGATAATATTCTAAGCATAGATGGAACGGTCGAAGAAGAAACTCATGGGGCCAAACTTGTCAGCCTTAGTCAACTAATAGACACGGATTTATAAGATGGTCTGACATAAATAGTATTATTTTCCTGTCATATATTCGAAGTGGTCTTTCTACTTCCCCCATAAAATGCATTGTTTTGAATTGCTGTCAACAAAAAAGAGATTGAAAATTCTTTGTCTCAAAAAATATGCTCATGCAGAAATCTACAGAAAAGGACTTACAGTTGTCGCTCAAGAATCTCTTCTAAGACTTAAGTAGAGTCAGCATTAAACTCCTCATACGACATTCATAAGATAGTCTTATAAAACAGCAAAACCAATCGTCAACTCTTTCTTTATTCAGTTTTTGCCTATCGGATTGCCACGATTTGTGCTTCTCCAGTCTAATTGGACTGGACCATTTGGAGCAAGTTGATTCATGCCCACATTATTCATCTCATACACGTCATCGAAGAAGATAGGTGTGTTTTCCTACGTGTGGAGAGGACGCTGCACGTGGAGTGGAGGTGAGTAACTCCCAATCTTAAGACGTATTTGCCGAAGATAGCTTTGAATATGAATACAAGTTAAAATGCGTGATTATATTAACTTTTTATATTGATTGTGTGGAAATTGTAAGTACATGACACACCCAACAAATTGCTAAGCACAAGTGAACAGCTGAGTAAAGCTGTAAACAGTATACCATTAACTCACAAGTGACGTGATCCATAAATTAAAGGTCGATCCATAATCGTGTACAAAGGTATGACGTCTTACTCACTGATTAGCAGGAGTCTATTGAAAATCAATACCATTCGTTGACGAGAGGAACAACACCAAGCCAAATAACAAGTAGGCGAAAGCCACTGGATAATGAAACGGCCACCATCGTCGGTCAAGGACTCCCTCACTAAAATGTCGACGACCGAACAAGCCCAATAAGAATAACCTTACAGTTAGAAATTAAGTAATCTTTTCAAGTAACGATATCCAAAACCTGCACCGAAAGTCATTAAGTTGTTACCACTCCCAATCAGAATTCCGAAGTTTCAAGAGATTTGATCACATTTGACATTTGATATGATACATGATATTGAAAGAACGATTCTAAAGGTTTCCAAGACTAAAAATGTTCTTATTCCTCTCAACTTATGATTGTTCGTCAACGAAAAATACGGAGCACCATTTGTTGTCTCAAGTCCATGGTTTCTTTCTGTCTATCTACTTGAAATTGTGAAAAAAAATGTGACGTCTAGTTTACCCCTTCGTGGGAATCATTTCTCCCAAATTGAATATGAAGTTCACTTTTGACTTAAGTGCCTGACATCAGGCATAACCTACGGAATCACTGTAAACACAAAAAGCAATTCCCAGTTCGAAGTTAATTTTCTCATCCTCAAATCGCAGTCCTTGACCTAGTACTATTGTCATTTCTAGAAGGTACATACGTGCATTCTCCTAGTCTCTAGGAAACACTTGGAATATTGTCTTTCCTCAGTCAATGGATACATTCGCCTTCTCTTTGTGAACCCCACAAGCAACAAGCTTGTTGCGTTTTTCCACATTCCTCTTTCCCTCACCTCCTTGTTCGGCTTCTCATTTATCCAACATCTCACCGAACTGAGCTGCATATGTACATATCTGTTGTGACTTGTCTGTAGTTTTTATCAATGCACTATTGCACAAAAGGATGAAGATGAAGATTGAAATGGAAATGGGAATGAAAATACAAAACACACCGAGTTCGGACAACTGAATAGATTGTGTTCGGTTCAAATTGGAATCGGTGGCCGGTAGATTGGATAGTCGATGTTGATTGTTAAAGAAGGAGGCGCGCAACATTGAGGAGGAGGAAAGAACATAAAACTTAAATTCCTTCCTTACCACCATCACCACCACCGCCACCATCTTTCATCTCCTCTTCTGGTTCAACTATCAAACAAAACACACACAACTCCAAGGGCATAGGCTTCGCGGCACAGAGGAGCGATGCTGGCTTGATAATGGGAATAAACTTCAAATAGGCCTAGACAAAATGATAAAGTGCCTAAGAAGTAATATGTTTCGTACCTGTAACACTGGATATTGTGGATTTCGGAAACTTGAGATGTTTTCCTACTCGCGATTTACATTTGACGATTGATTTTGAATCCTTTTCTGCATACAGACCATTCAAAAGACGGTGATGGTTCCTTCTTGCTTCGAAGGAGATTTGAATATTTTTGCATACTCTAGTTGAATTATGTGGTGTGTGCAAGCGATTTATGTTCGTTCCTCTAAAGTCCCTTACTCTCAAGACACGGCGACCGTGTTGTATTATTGATTTTAATTTACCAACCGTACACACACTATTTTTAGTCCGTTTCTCTTATTTATTTATTTATTTTTTCTTGTTTGTATTTTATTTCTGCTGTTATACTGGGTATTTATTTTCTTGTGTTTTGTTCACTCTGCTGCTGCTGAGCGTATACATGGGACGTATGTATGCAAATTGGTTAAAAATGGGATATTTATCAAAGCACTAGCTATCGCTCCTCGATCGCGGATCGAAAAAGATTCACATCAGCAGTAGACGACAACGTTAGCGGCACACAGGGGGAGGGCAATGTAACTTCTGAAAAATTCATTCAATTTAATTGGCACAGCTCACAGGGCAATGAAACATATGTTGTACTTTTGATTTTCAATTTAAATTCAACTAACTTGTCACACTGCAAAATACATATACACACTCTATATATCGTATTTCGTATTCCTTATTTATTTTATTTTTTATTTTTTTCTGATTTTTCTTGATTTGATTTTCACTGCGATTCTTCTCTCTCACATACACACTCAGTTAAGCACACGATATACTTATTTTAATGGCCGCCACTTATTGGAATTATGGGCGAAGAAATTTTTTTTTTCTTTTCTTTTTTTTTTGTTCTCCTGGACTCAACACCCGGATGATTTCGAGTTTTCTTTACGAAGTTAACAACACTGATGTGAAAAATTCGCGTTGTAAATTACTGTTGACATCGTTTTTCGATTTGAAACCACAAATTTGTGCGAGAATTAGCTCGATTTAACCAAAGAAATTGTTGCTCGTCGTCGCCCGACATATTTTTTTTCACACACACCGTCGTTCTCTGTTTTTCTTTTTTCCACATTTGCTTCTCATTCATGCAATTTTTTTTGTCTCTGTTCCTTCATCATCGTTTTCATTTTATTTCTTGTGTTTATTTTAGTTTTTATATATTTTTGCGTTTTTTTTATTCTTTTACTTTACTTTTGTTTCTGTGTTCCTTCACCTTCTCTGTGTTTCAGGCGAGATACAACACAACGATAACGACGATGACGATAATGATGTGAATTATTTGGAAATTATATTTTGGTTTTTGTTTCGTGGGATGAAACAAATTTTACTGTTATCATTTACGATTTTCCTTTGCACAAGGGGCACTAAAAGCGACGACACACACGACGACGAAGAGAATTGTGAAAATGAAAGCACAACACACGACGAAGGAGAGAACGAGAAATAATGTGGAATAGTGAAGTTGGGAGGTGGACAGTACGAAGGAAAAAAAGTAGGAATAGAAAATTATCAACGTTGATTTTCTTTTGTGGATTGTTTTTTTTTTCTTTTTCCTTATCGTCTTGTATTATTTTCTGTCGCACTATTCCGAGAGAGGTGATGTTGAGAAATGTGGAAAGATGGATGAAGAATTTTTGATTTTCTTCTGTTTTATGTGATATTCGGTTAGTTGGCACACGGTATTCTTATTTTCGTTGGGAATTGTCTGGTTGAGAAGAAAAATAATGAATTTTGGCCCAAGTATGTATATGACTGTCTGGCTTAGAAATGTACGTTTTTTCTGTTTTCTCTTTGTGCTTTTGATTCGTGGGTAACTCGAAAGAGGGAGCAGCGATAAAAGTAGGGAATAAAATGGATGAAAACTATAGGTATTTGTGAGATACACAAAAATGTAATAGATTTATGGATATTGAGATTTGTGTCTAAGGAAGATATTTATCTGAAAAAATTGTATATCTTTGAATGCGAGGATACACTTTGGACCCGAGGATCAATGCTTATTTCTAGTTATGTTGGTTGTTTAGTTCCGTCATTAATTTTTTTTCCCAGAGGCAATGATTTATAGTTTGTTGAAAATTGAAAATCTATTACTTTTTCGAATATTTTATCTAAACACCAAGCAAGCAGTTGCATGAGTGGCAAATGACTCAAATTAATTGTTTGAAGCCATTGAATTGATTATAAGCCATCTCCCGGGTCATGCAAATTAAATTTAGTTTAACTGTGTTTTTAAAGGAATGTGGTAATGATTAAAATTTTCCGAAAGTTGTTTGCTGTTCGCTTCGAGGTTTCGAAACTTACCAATGCCGGCTGTTGAAATATTTTGCGTTTAAAAACAGTCATAAATCGGGCGAAATTTACCTAGGTTAGCATGCATACAGTGATGTGCAAAATAATAGGCTTTATTTTACAACTATAATTTTTTTCTGAAAACTTTCAAAGAAATGTTGCAAACAAATTTACGAAATGCAGTACCGTGAAATTCCCGATTGCTTGTTATGTTTAAAAAAACAACAATCTCTGCTTCGGTTTTCCACTCCCGTTATTAAGACATCATTCGATGTTTAAGTCTGCAAAAGAAAGGTGTGTTGTATGAAACTGTCATTAAATTTTGTTTATTCGCACTGGAAAGAGGTGAATCTTTCGCCAAGACTTATTTTTTAGCTCTTTTATCTAATATTAATGAAAGATAGACATCAGGGGTATTTAAATTTATCTCAAAATGCATTGTAGGGAGGTGTTACGAAAAATCATAAATAAAATGCGTGAAAACGGAAAAACGAACAAATTTACAGTTCAAACAGTTGGATTCTACCAAAATTGGATTCTCCCAACAATTATCGCCAAACTATGAGGCTTGCTAAAGTCGATCCATTTGCCACATCGACCCTAAATAAAAAAAAAGGCATGAGGCTAGGTGTAAACACGTCGACAATAAAAGAGAGACTTATTAACCACGTACTTTCTTGTCGAGTCTCACGAACTTCTCAGTCACACCAACCTAACCTAACCTAACTTCACGACATCGCAAAAGGCGAAAACTCTTTACCAGAAATTCCTTAAATTAGCCAGCTGCAAATGGCGAAATGCTGAAATGAAAGTTCAATATATTGGAAGCAGACAGTGGTAGGCAGATAGTGCGAAGTCCACGGGAAAAGAGTTTAGTATGTGTTATTCAATTTATTCAGATCTAAAAGAGTTTAAATAACGCATCTATTATTTCGCACACCACTGTAAATCGAAGGGAAGAGAATTCTAAGAAAGAAAAAAAAGTACGATCTAGACGAGATCAAAATAGCAACATTCAGTCTGAAGTCTACTGAAATCTTCTAATCAGCTGGAGATGCTGGTTAGGCCCATGCACCAGCTCATCTGTAAGATATGATCAGAGGAAATCATGCACGATGATTGGAATCTCGGTATCGTTTATCCGATTCATAGAAATGAGACCCCATCGACTGCGCCAACTATCGAAGGATAAGTCTCCTTAACATCGCGTATAAGATATTTTCCATCGTTCTGTGTGAACCTGATTGGTATTAGTCTGGTTTCAAGCCAGTGAAGTCCACAATGGACCAGATCTTCACACTGCGGCAAATCCTGGAAAAGAGTCAAGCAATGCAGATCGACATTCATTGCCTATTCGTCGATTTCTAGGCAGTATATGACAGTGTGCATAAAAACGAGCTATACAGCGCCATGTATAGTTTTGACATTCCTGCCAAATTCGTCAGACTTAGGATAACGATGGAGAACTCTCGCTGCTCCATCAAGGTCGGTAAAGATCCTCCGGTACGAAAAAGGTTTTAGACAAGTCGGAGCGCTGTCCTTTGATTTTTTCAAACAACATTCTTAAGTTCAGAACTCACTGGTCAACACTATATGCACTATCCTCCAAAAGTCCGTACAACTGAAAGGACGTTGACGTGGTTGATTGAACGCAGCGAGCTGTTTGCTGGCATTGAAAAAATAGCGGCAAAAATGGGTTTGGAATTAAATGAGCGCAAAACGAAGCATATAATCTCACCGAGAATTGCCGCGCAATATCCATGTCAATGGGCAGTAATAACCTCGAGACAGTCCACCTCCGAGGTGAACGGTACGAACAACATATCTCTACATCAAACATAATATCTACATCAAACTTTGTTTCTTTGGGCTCACGTGGCAATTGTGCAACAGAGCCATCACCGAAAGACCAAGCTGACTTTGTATAAGACATTGATCATCCCAGTCTTGCTTTACGACGCAGAGGCATGGGCAGTATCCGAAGCGAATGAAGAAGCTCTTGGTCTTTTCGATTGTGCGATCTTTGGTCTTGTTTGCGTTAATGGCGATTGGAGGAGAAGATTCAACCTCGAAATGTCTACGGATCCAACGTCCAAGATTGTATGGTTATGTAGGGCGCATGGACAATGTAGCTGCGTCCCGAAGAATCTTCGATTCTGAGCCTGTTGGACAACGGAGCGGAGGACGCCCTCATTTACCAATCACAACCGCGAAAGGAGAGTCAAATATGTAGTTCATTTTAGATACCACCACTTCCTACTATCTTCGGGTTTCTTCAAGTCTGCAGCTACATTCCGTGTGTAAGAAGAATTCTATGAAATTAAATTTCTCACCAGATCCTAAGGAAAATTCACAATAATTTTTATTTAATTATTGACTAATTGATTCTTTTAAAAGAAGCTGAGCTACTTATCTAGTAGGTACTCTAAGCTAATCTATATCTTATCTACGAGTATTATAAAATTGCCTTTGGACTCTCTGTCGTTTAATTTTTATTTACTGTAGTATTTTTTCACTTGTCCAAGAAAATTTTGAAAAAACTTTGTCTTCTTTGTTTTTTTTGCTTTTCCTTATTCTAGCTTAACCTAAACTAAATTAAACTTAAATTTACTTAAAACGACTTAAGCTATGTCCGTAACACAATACGGGCGCGTGCACCAGGGCGTATACGACATGCTTGACATATATATTTCATGCGCCGTGATGCACCTTTTTTTTATTTTTTTTATTTTTATGTTTTTTCTATATATATTTTCCTTATTCTAATTAAAACTATCTTAAGAACTATGTAAGCTGGCCACAAAGATCAGCTAACGGGTCAGTCGTTTTGAGACGTGAGCGGCGGCGGGGGCTGGTTTTGATGTAACCACCAGTAAAAGTGACGTTCTTTGGCGAACAGTGCCCTATCGTCAACTCCTTTTGCCCAACTTAATTTGACATTTCATTGTTTCAGTGTTTGACAAATTCAACCATGGAGAGGTACACAATTAGGCAGCGCGTTAAGATTTTTGAAGCCTTTTACGAAAATGGGCGTTCAAATCAAAATGCATTTCATGCACGTCGTGATTTTTTTGGTCAGCATAGTCGACCAAATGTATCCACAATCGGTAGAATTATGCACAAATTTCAGCAAACCGGGTCTGTAGCAAATGTGAAAACACCTGTGCATGCTCGCCCAGTTCGTTTAAGGGCTGGCGTCGTCATGAAATGTCTTCGAAAATGAGGTCGGCCAAGCAGTTACTGTCAATTGTGTTCGCTATCGCGAGATGATAACGGACTTCTTGTGGCCAGAAATTGAGGATATGGACCTGGACGACATGTACTTCCAACAGAATGGTGCCACTTGCCACACAGCCAACGAAACAATGACCCTTTTGCGCGAGAAATTCAATGGCCGTGTTATCTCACGTCGTAGCGATGTTAACTGGCCGCCACGATAATGTGATATGACACCGTTGGCCTTCTTTCTTTGAGGATATTTAAAAGAAAAAGTGTGCGTCAATAAGCCAAGAACAATTCAAGAGCTAAATGATGAGATAATTCGGCACATTAACGACATTGAACCTCAAATATGGCTCAGAGTCATTGAAAATATGGACCATCTGATAGAGGTATGCCACCGAAGCCATGGCGAGCATTTGGCCGATATTTTGTTTCACACATAATTGTCATAGATCATAATAAAAAATATTAAGATAATTCTATGAAAACTTTTTGTTGTATTTACAATTATCATCGTGCGTTTTCGTTGGACGACCATTTAATAAAATTATCCATTCTGATCAGGATTGCCTCGTTATACAAGATCTCATTGGGATAGAACTTCTTGTACTCGGATTCGGGTGTGCGATACAACCGGAGAACACCCTCATCATTTCCATCTGGGAAGGACTCAAGTTGAACCACACTGGACAACCATACACCATGATTGGCCGGATAAGGGTCATATAGCAGATCACCTTCACCCTCGTGTCAAGTTAGCTGCTGAAAAACAACCTACTTGCGGCAACAGAGGCTTTCTTAGCTTTCGTCAAAGCAGTAGCTGCATGCTTATCACAGTACAGACACTGATTCAACCAAATGCCAAGATATCGCACTAGGTTTTTTTTTGGGTCTTCCATTACGAATTATAAGAGGTTTAAAAAACGAATTACGATTTCTAAGAGGTTCTGTGTATTTTGCGTTGCAAATAAAATACGAAATAACGAGGGGAGCAAAGTGTGTGAACATTTTACAGGTCGTGCTCATTAATTTGAGATTCGCTGGTCTTTTCCAAGTTTTGACGGAATGTGAATATTTGGTAAGGCGAACGTTTTTCTTTAAAATGAGGTCTTTGAAGAATATGCACAAATTCACGTTACACTACTCTTATCAAAAATCTATTTTTCTGTTGAACATATTGCAATGTGAATTTTTTGAGAATAGAGGAGTCGAATATACTAACTTTTGCAAGAAATTAAATGGAACCTGAGATTTTCATGGTTTCATGGTGTTGCCTACTCTATTGTTATTGACGTTTTTTAGTCTTCTAATACGGTTCGGGGCTTTACATTCGCCATTCAAGATTTGGCTTGATTATCTTCTAATTTTTGAATTTATGTACAGTCAGCGTCAAAAGTGTCAAAAGTGAGCAAACAGTCATTAGCTGAAAGTTTGTCCTCTTAAATAAAATTGATCGGTATTTTCTACGCCAGACATTGATACCTTAAATAAAAGCTCTAAAATCATACTTCAAATTATGATACATTTTTTAAACATCATGGTAATCAAGCAATTAATTCGATTTAAAATAAAAAGTGCTAAAAAGAAGTGTCAAAAATTATTATTCAAAAGAATATCTTTAAAAAAAATATTGTACTTTGTATGATTTTACCAGGGTTCCTAGTTTTCGTATCCCATCTCATCTAATTTCATCTTCAGTGACCCGCATGTTCCACTAAACGGGTCGCAGGGACAATGCATGCACGAGAGATCTCCAGGCCACTCGATCCTCCGCCATCGACTCTAAGTCATCAGAAGCTATGCCCTTCGATGTACAGCGAGTTTTTGGACTTGGTCCAACTACCTCGTCCTGGGTCTGCCAAGCGGTCGCCAACCTGATGAAATCGCATTCAAAGCACGCCTCGGAAGTCGTGATGAATTCGTGTCACGTGACCAAATCATCGAAGTACAGCCCTTTTCGTTTGAAGAAGCTGTTGAGAATGTGTGTGTAGCAAAAGTAACAATGATATGCACATGTGCACACGTGTTATGGCGCCGCGCAACCGTGCTTCCTGATAATTAGGGAGTATTAGATAAGATAAGAAAAGGAAACGGGACTTTCCGTTTTTATGGTTATCTTCCTTCTGCTCCTTTTTGTGTTTGCATATATACGCGTTCAATATTAGTTAGTTGTTTCTTGACGACGAGTGCGTGCGGTTCATAATAAAAGAAGTGAAACTAAAACAACTGTGTTTAATTATTTTGTAATATTTGATTGGCTAGTCTGGGATAATACTTCAATGTATTATATTTAAATCACTGTTTCAGCAGAAGCAGCTGCCCAACATTGAGTTTCTGAGTGTGTAATTCCCACAAAAGCACGAAGAAATCTCATCTCGGTAGCTTGTTTTCGCGATTTTATTCTTTCGGTCATTACCCAAATTTCATGACCATAGGTGGGAGTCAGAACAAAAACTGCGTTAAATACCGTTAACTTGGCTTTGACACCAAACTTGGCCTTTCTGATTACAGATCGACCAAGCTGTTTCAAAATTGATCCAGTTTGACCAATCCTACAGGAAAGCTCAGCATTATTTCTCCCATGACTCGTGAAGAAGACCCCGAGATACTTAAACTTCTCCACCTGTTTCAATGGAACTCCACTAATATGTAGAGTGCATTGAAAAGGCCTTCTGGAAATAACCATAACCTCGGATTTGCCACGTTAACCTTCATCCCAGCATCAGCACATACGGCCACAAACCTATCTAGTCCGCGCTGGAGTTCCATCTGGGAGGATGTGAGGATGACTAAGTCATCTGTAAAAAGAAGACGACAACATCTAGTCCATATCTACAATGAAAAGGAGAGGTGACAAGACGCAGCCTTGGCGAAGTCCAACGCCCACGGTGAAAGGTGTTGATTTACTACCGTTAACCCGAACACAGCTGCTACAGTTTGTGTATAGAGACCGAATGGCCCTCAACAAAGAACCGTCAATCCCATACTCCTGCAAAACACTCCAGAGTTTACTTCGAAGAACTTGGTCGTATGACTTTTCCAAATGTACAAAACAACTGTAGATCGGTTTGGCGTACTCCCAAGCCTTCTCGAGCACCATTCTTAGAGTGGAAAGCTGGTCGGTTGTACATCTGCCGGGTCGAAAACCGCACTGTTCATCTCCCATCCTGGATTCGACCAAAGCTCTAGAACGCGCCTCCAACACCTTAGCGTATCTGCCGGTTTAAATGTTTCTGCAAATGATTAACGAAAACTAGCCGTTATGTCTTACAATCATTAACACAACCATATGTACACTCCCTTTTAAATTAAGTTTCTAGCACTTTTCTCTTCTAAATTTGATAAGTTGTTGAATGGTTACACTTGGGTTAAATAAAATACAGTACTTTTTAAAGTATGACTTTTGAACTTCAATTAGATGTACCCATGGATGTCCTAACTCATTTCGGTGAATACGAGTGTAGTGGTTGACTGAATGTTCGCTTACTTTTGACGCTGATTGTATGTCGACAATCGACAATGCGAGACAGGCAAGATGAGCTAGGAGATTTAATAGTAGTTATTTATTCGAACGCAAGTAGCAGCTATTAGAGGTGTTCACACTTAGTGATTAAGCAGTTTGAGTACAGTCATCTTTTGAAAATCAGTTTTAAAGTGATGTTTGACGAAAAACTTGCTCATGTTTCAATTCGTCACGTTTTCATCAAATACGATTTGCTTGACAAATGCGAACAATAAAGTGTGTGACGGATTTACCTGTACAAAGGTGGATGCTATAATTTTGAAGCTTTGACATTATCAAATTTTGTTGAATTATGAAAATAGATAATGCAGCAACAGTGAGCAGGACTTGTTTGTAGATATGGCATTACGTTTTTTCATGTATTTTGATTTATTTCTAAGTCGTAAAAAGATGATGTCAAATGGACACATCCAAAGTTTGAAATTGACAGGTCTTTCCCCATCATTTTCAATGACTTTTTGCAAAACTTTTGGTGCAAAAAGATTCACATGTTATACCTTAGCGATTCAATATAGGTGGCTTGTTCGTATAGACCCGTGGTGTCCCAAAGCAAATTGTCCGAAACTGTCAAATTGAGCGTTCTTGTGGTCACTGCAACATTTGTTCACGGCTCCACCTCTCTCGAGTCACTGACAATGCTCAAAGAGTATAACTGTCTAGAAAAAACTTCTCAATCTCGCCGTTCGGAGTCGGCATTAAACTGTAGGTCCCCTCCACTCATGAGAGAACAACAGCACGCACGGCACGAGTGGTTGCTGAGAAACTAGGCCCAGGTCCACCTCGGACTGTAGCGCCGCCATTATTATTATTATTATTATTATTATATTATAATTTGAAGCCCTTGGGATGGATATCATTATATAATAATAAAATTACTCACTGAGTAAATTTAAAGATTTCATCAAATTATTTTTAGCGCCAAATTAATTCCAAGGTGGGCGCCGTGGCGTAGTGGGTAGGTGCGTCGACTCCTACGCTCGAGGTCGTCGGTTCGAATCTCGAAAAAAAAAACATCAAACATTTTTTCACGGCTCCACCTATTTCGAGTCACTGACAATGCTCAAAGAGTATAACTGTCTAGAAAAAGCTTGTCAATCTCGCCGTTCGGAGTCGGCATTAAATTGTAGGTCCCCTCCGCTCGTGACAGAACAATAGCACGCACAACACGAGTGGTTGCTGAGAAGCTAGGCCCAAGTCCACCTCGGACTGTAGCGCCGCCATTATTATTATTATAAATTAATTCCAAGAGACAATGTGAGTTTAATGTTGTCACAACCTTAATGTCGACCAATGTATTATTGCAATCTACTACAATTATACCAATTTCATGCCAAAAATGTAATAAACTTGAAACGTCTTTGCGAAAACCTATCATCACCAAAACGAGACAGTTGTCTGGTGCAATCTGAATTTCCCCCTTCAATCAATGGGTAGAAACGAGAAGGCTCTACATTTGTATTTCCACCATTTTCCAATTAGAAGAGCATAGAATTGATGCACTTCACACAATCAGATCTTCCCCATCCAATTTGCGTTTTTCCTTGAAGTAAAGTCAATACTGCTTGGAAAATTGAACTGGTCGGTCGTGTCAAGTGTCAGCGAAGGAGACGACCAAGCAGAAATAAAAACACTTCTCTTCACAATTTTTTTTCCTCATTTTTTCTGGAGTTTATGTGAATTTTATAAATATTTTCCATATATTTTTGTGTTGCCAAGAAAAGTGAGTGAAAAGTGGACTGCGCCCTCTCAGATCGGTAAGTGAAAAATAATTTTTTTTGTGAGATTAAGTTCCTGAGTGAGTGAACTCTTTAAAAAATAACTATAATGACTCTGCCTCTAATTTGAACTATGAAAATAAACAATTCCGTTCGAGTACGAATTAATTAGTGCATTACATTTATCTTTGGAGTAGGGGAATACAATGGGGGCAAGCAGCAGCACTGTGCTGTGTGGAAAATCGAGGAGTTTTCGACGCCATATTGGATTTAGTGTGCGCTGCGGTGCTGTTGATTTGTTTTTCCATGATTATGCTCGCCAGCCGAGCACTGTGCGATGACATGAGATCACTGTGGACTTGTGTAGTTGTGACGATGTATGTGCATACAACTACGACCACCCTCTTGGCAATTTTCAATAACGAAATAAGTACATACCACATGTGAATGTATGAACGTTCGCCACTTCACCCCTCGAGTGTGAAGCCCGCATTTGTTCAACAAATTATCATAGATGTAATAACTGGAGTTCAAACATGTACATATGCGAGCTGGTTGGCATATATGGCACTCGTAGGTACTCTCGCTGGGTACATGCACAACACTATTGTGTATCGGTGTTTAAGGTTAACATATACTACTCCTACACACGCAAAGTGGATCTCGCCGGATTTTCAATGTTCTTTCCGGGCCCCCCTGGATATTCTGGCGGTGCCCCTACGCCCACATCCGCCGTTTCCACTACAGTTCCCCAGCTCTGGATCTGGCTTCGAGCTTCGAGTAATTAACAAATATTTTCTTTTCATTACTCACTGAGTTGGCTGGCTGGTGCTTGTATAACATAATTCACCGCGTAGTGTGTGAGTTCTGTGGAACCGTGGAACCAATGCGATGATTGTGCATATCACGACTAGGCGTCGGGGTGGGGTATGGGATAACAGTTGGAAAGGAAGGTGAGGAATTTTGCGATCTCCCCTCGCACTTGACGTTTGTGTTGTTCGCATATTTTCAAATCGCGGTGAATGTGCAGTAAAGTGGAAAAGCTTTTGGTGTTCGAGAGGAGGGAGAGAATGGTCGACTGAAAGTTATTAATTATTTATTTATGAGAAAATGTTTTGCAAATTGTTGAAAGCTTTTCACTGCTTTAATGCAGATGTAGCACGCGCCAATTTAAAAGGGCATGGTGGTGTGCGGTCAGGAATGCCGATCGTCGTTGAATTGAACATCATTTACCGATTTCCATGCTCAATGAAATGCAGAAAATGATTTGTATCCAGTTTGCATTCCAAGGAGGTACTAATTGATAGATGAACATGCAAATTTGCTTGTCTATCGTGTAAATCACCGACTCTCTCTCAGTATGTGGTGTATTGATTTGTTATCCTCCAGTTTCACTGTTCCGAATGATTAACAAGCTTGAGGTTATCAATGAACAATAAAATAACTCTTTGAAAAGTGTGGTGCTTTTTTATTTCTCTCCCCCTTCTTTAGATGGTATTACATTGTACTTTGTGGTGGATTTGAGATCTCTTGTACTCGTTTTTTGTTCGTTTGCTTGGAATACCAATTGAGTAGCTACATACACTAGACATGTTTATTGGTGTGGCTGGATTACACGATGTGACAAGTGAACGTAGGATTTGTTTATCTTTCTTCGCCAAGTTATAACTTTTAGTATTCTTTTACGCACACAATCCCTCCAGGGATTTTAGTAAATCGCACGCTTCTGTATAGATGCAGCTAAACCTGTTCATGATTAAAAATGAGTGACCCTTAAAAAGCAGATATTTAAAAACTGGCATCGGTCTATGATTGTTTTTTCCTTTCACTTAGTGCACGCTTGCTTTCTTCCGAAAAATTCATGGAAGACGAACGAACCAGCTAACCTTTAATATTAAGAGATTTGTGCTCAAATTCATTCACATAACGGAAACAGTCCAAATAAGGAGTTTGGAAACAGCACATAGATTTTACTTGAAAAAATGTGCTAGAGCAAACAGTCAATGTTTTAAGGCTTCTAAAAAGGGCAATAATATGTGAATAAGTGGTTGCAATCAGTACTGTTAACGATAATGTCTGTTGGCCTTCGGGAAAATAGCTGAATTTATGGCAAAGAACTTTACCCGATAGACTTTCAGTCTAGGTTCGATTCTCAGCACAAGCTACAAATAAGAAATAACAAAAATGTTAACGCCTCCACCTTATTCGAGTCTCTGACAATGCTCAAAGAGTATACATGTCTGGATAAAGCTTCTCTATCTCGCCGTTTGGAATCGGTATTATTAAATTGGAAGTTCCATCCACTCATGGGAGAACAATAGCAAACACAACAGGAGTGGCTGCCGCAGATGCTAGGCCCAAGTCCACCTCGTAGTGTAGTGCCTCTATTATTATTATTCTTATAGCTTGGAACTAGCCGCCACACCAAAAGTAATGCCAGTGATGACAAATGAAAACCTAAAACTTCGATGCATCAACAGCCAAGTTAAACCACCCTGATAAAGATATGTATCTCAGGAGTTTGCTTAGCTCTATTGTCCCTAGATCATTCAGCTCCGGAAAGAAGAAACTTCCTAGGGTTTCCTTTCTCCTAACGGCTAGTGCAGGATAATCACACAGTAGGTGACGAATAGATTCTATTTCTTCTTCGTCCCTACAGCCTTTACAAAAGTCGTTATGGGGTATTCGCAGCCGTGCTGCGTGATTTCCTATCGCGCAGTGCCCTGTCACGTCCCCAACGGCTGTTCGTATATCCCTTCGACTTAGTTTAATGAGATCGGTAGAGCTCCTCTTGTCGTTAAGTGGCCATAACGATTTAGCTATAGCTGTGTCTAATCGATACTATCGTTTATTAGCTGCCTCGTTATACTCAATGTCTATTTCTCTGTGCAAGGTGCTAAGCGGTGCGCTGGCCTCAGGTAGGGCCCGCGAAGAGCTTAGATGTGACCCAATCCTGGCCAGCTCATCCGTCTTTTCATTACCGGAAATTCCCATGTGGCCGGGCACCCAACAGAAGGTCACCTTATTGGCTACTGAAATATCATCCAGTCTTTTTGTGCACATTTTTACGAGCTTGGATCTTATCGATGTTGACTGTAACGCTTTAATGGCTGCTTGACTATCAACATAGATACTGATTGTTTGTCCTGAAATATTTTCCTCAACAATCAAATCCGCAGCTTGTTTTATTGCAGCAACTTCCGGCTTCACAGCTAAACACAAATAGATTGAGCCTGATAGAAAACAGTCCCTCACTCACCCAGTTCTTACAGTGCTCTCTTGCTTTGGAAGAAAGGGGTACTTGGTAGCACATAACTTCAATCAGTAAGTTAGTTCAGGTTAGTTACAGGTTCCCTAGAGCGGCAAATGCGCTTAAACCAGCTTAGGTCCATTGTCCAGTATTGTAGGTGGTAAATATGATAGAGAGCTTCTGTGCAGTTAGGGCCGCTAACCAAATTTTTCTGTGAACCAAAGTAAATTGCTGATAGGTAAGTAACTCTCTAAGGTAACCAAGGTTATAAAAAAAAGTAGGCTCACATGTTCGCTCTTATGATGATGACGCCAGACCAGGGCAAATGTAAAGGAGGTGGAGGACGCTCTCTTCTTTGCCTAGGCAGCTTTTACAAACGTTATAAGAAATATTCCCAGTTTTGGTGTGAAAATCTTAAAAGATAATGGAACGTATATGATCTATGATAGACTGGATCAAATTGTTTTAGCCAGTAAGTTCCAGTCAGTGGTATGACAATGCCCTTATCGTTGCCTAAGTTGGGTTGATATTAATATGACCACAGAACTCTACTAGAACATTTATTTGAAGTGCATAAGGTATCCTCAATCTTTGAATAAATATTCTCAGACTTTGATAACGTATCCTCAAGGGACATTAATACACAAAACTCAATTAAAGTAAACTTTATTTTGTATCTGAATATCAAGAATTTAAGTCTACTACAGATACTTTAAGTATAGAAAGTTACACATCTATCTTCTTCGACCTCTAGACGAGTGATCATTTTTTCCCTCCTTGCTCAGGATTTTTTATGTCGCTGTAAAAGGTACTTTTAATGATTTACAAGAAGCTAGTTAGGTTAGGTAGCTGCTAGTGAATTCACCAGCACACTTAGACCATTGTGGTACCCACAGACTACGACCACTGATCGACCGCTCCAGTGATAGTGCCGTTAATTTGATCCAAATGGTGATTGGATCAGATTTGAAAAACCGGATAAAAGAGTTGCATTAAGCCTGCGTTAGAATTATTGTTTTCAAAAAGATAATGATCCAAAGCACACCTCTTACTAAGTATGCGAATGGCTGCTTTATATTTTCCCAAGTGCAACTTAAAACACCTTCAAAATCAATTGATCCCGATTGAACATCTATGGCGTGAGATAAAACTGCTGCTTGAAGAAAGTCCCAAGAAAATCTAAGCAGCTTGGAAAAGCATGTTGTCATCTTTTACGGAGGAACTTATAAAATCTATACTCTGGTGGTTAAAAGCTGTCATACATGCTGAAGAAGGTGCTACACGATACTGAGATTTAATTTTTTGTCGTTTTTTATTTAGTATTTAAACCATAATTTGGATCAATTTTTCAATTTTGAGCCTTATATTTCGCTAATAAATAGTCTGTTTTGTTTAATATTTTACTGCTTTTATTATTCGTTTTTTTTATAATTAAATATGTGTTTTTTTTAATAAATTACTTTTTTTAAGAAGAAAAAAGATATGTATTGTTGAAGTCTATATACAAAGAAGGATAATATCCAAGACAAGAAAATCAGTCAGTAACTTCGTAAAACACAGTCCATAGCAAAATAGAAATCTGCAATCATGAATGGATGGCTCAAATCTTTGATCTTATCGAGAATCTTGGGATTCTACTGCAAATCATTGTGAAAACTTAGATTGGAGAAAAATGGACCAAAGCCTTTGGTGCCGTTCATGAAATAAGATTGTCTTTTGAGCTTCAAAATATCCATCCAACATTCGTGTTCCTGAGAATCTGATTGGGTCTCCTCGAATTCGTTTTCTTAAAAGTTATTTGGATCCTTCCATCATTCTTCCGAGCTTCTACAAAGTTGTCGATAATTTTTTCTTTAAGAAGCCCCGGAAATGGTTTCGACCGTTTCATACTCATTCTCAAAGAAATGTGGGCCGATAATTTTTTCGGCCATAACACCGCACCAAATAGGGTGCGTGGGTGGGTGTAACTGATGGTGCGTTCGGAGACCTACAATCTACAGTTTTGTTTGTTAGCCAGTTAAATGGGAATGCACTTCATCCATCATCAAAACATTTATATTAAAAATCAATCAATCGTGTAAAATGAATAGCGTATTGTAATTGTTGTCGATTGTCTTGCGCGTAGCAGCGTTTCCAATAACTCAATTATAACCTAAAAAAAAGAACAATTATATTCAAAAATAAAAAAGTTATTCTTGTTCGATATTGGTTGGTCCTATTTGCCGCACACTGTAACTTCTCCACCAGTTACACGCGTTGTGCGCGTAATAGTGGAACTGATCTTGGGAAACATTTTCTTTGAAAGTTTTTTCCGAAAGAGAAAGGAAATGTTTTGAAAAAAAAATTCTGCGATAAAAGTTTAGTAAAGCATTAGTAAACATTTTTTGCAGTCCCCTGTGGTTGTACATGTGGTCTAAAAAGGAATATACACAGGACTGTGCTAGATTATGATCAGATATGTGCTGATGATCAAGAGAAAATCAAAATTCTCAAACTTATAATCAAAAGTCCTCGATTGAAGCTGACTACTAAGTTCTCCCTTAAGTGAATGGTGTACCAAAATCCTGGGGATTAATACAAACCCAAACTTGGTCCCTCAGCTCATCTTTTCAAATTCGAAACCGAAAATGCAGTCTTCCATGAGAATGGATTGATCTGTTTGCCTAAGCTGACGCAATACCATTAATTTCAATGGACTTTCAGAGATCTCTAATCTCCTGAGGGTGGTTGTGCAACCCCCTTTGACTGCTCCGTATGCTGGCCATTGGCAACGATCGTCATAATCTCGGAACCCCTCTTGCATACCAAAGTAGCTTGGCAACATCTACAAAAAAAAAGGAAAACCTTGAAAAGGATTTGGATATCTCTTATTTTTCGGGTTTAATGAATCATAGCGACGTGGCTTGGGTCCTGTGCTATCTGTTTGTTTGGAATCGCTGATGTTGAACATGTAAATCCAGACAGGCGTTCGTCCGACCCACCCTACAGCGCAAACGACGCTCATAAATTAAACCCCCTATGCGAAGTATATAACCATCGTACGACATGTCCTGTAGATGTCCTCCCTCTTTAGTCTGGTCCCACCGCAATGCGTACTCACCGCTGTGACAAAGGGTGGAAATGATCCCAAGCTCTATTTACCAGATGCTGCTGTGTTTGTGTCTGTGTAACCATCCCTGAAAGCCGAACACAGATCCCCCATATGCGATCCCTCTTTGGTGACTCGTTTCCACCCTACCAACGCCATATGCACACGTTCTGGTACCTTCTCCGATCCCTTCTGGCCGATTTGCTTTCACACACAAAAACTCGTCGTTTTTTTTCTCATGCTGCCGGCATGGAACCGCGCAAATGCTGCCGTTGGTATTTTATCCCCCTTTACGTTCGAGGACTTGGATTTGGGTACACCGGGGTATTCAACGAACCGTTTTCCACCCTACTTTTGGATATACAAACGTGCTCCTTGCCGCGCGCACAGGGACACGCACCGAACAATGATGGAAAACTACCAAGCGTGTACAAGAGTGAATCATTCTTCCTCCTCCCATTGTTCAAAAGGTGGCCGCCTGGTCGCCACCACCGCCGCAGCACCATGACACCGCACACCGTGTCCGTGCATTTTGGTAGAACGAGGGAGATCAAAATGGCGGGGGACCGACTAAATCGATTAGTCGAATAAATGAGGGGATGTTGTTGATGATGATGATGATATTCCACAACGCTAGCGCATTTCCTTTTCGAGAGCAGAACATCTGCTCCCTTTTTAGCTAGACTTCTGCTGGAGATGGTAGACATGTGTGTGCGTGTTGGATGTATGATCTTTTAGCAACGGCCTGGGCATGCTGCAATAAACTCCAGAATTTAGCACAACGTTCGGCGCAGCGTCGTCGTCGTCATCATGGTTGTCGCTGTCGTTGTTGTGTCCTCAAAAGGGTGGAAATGAAAATCCATAGCATCTGCGCAGAAACAAACTGCATGTCGGGGTCTGGTTTTTGTAGTTTTGTTTTGTTTTTGTTTCTCTTCTCTCTCTTGTTGGATGTGTCTCACATACAATGCTTGGAGCTCTAAACGGAAATCACCTTCCCAGTTGTTGCTGTTCCCTCTACATTGCTCCGAGCAGGGTGAATGCGTGGTTTCGACGCTTTGTGTATGTGGTGTGAATTGTGCTTGGGTTACTGTACAGCCGAAGCCCACACGCAAATTATTCCAACGAATCGATGTTGCAACGCAACAAAAAGCAAAAGAAAAACAAAAAATAAGGAAGACGACCTGGAGGAGCATCGGTATCCTCTTCGGCCAGAAAATATCTTCTTGACTTTTACACCATTAAAACTTATTTATAGCGTCTGGCTATGGCAAGAGTCCGTGGTTGGAGGAAGCTTTAAAGTGATATTCTCTGCTGGTCATTATTCTGTTTTGGTTTTTAGTTTTTCTTGAGTTTATTTTGTGGTTACCTTACATTGTCGCAAGGTCTACCGTGCCTAAAGCGAAAAGAAAACAGACACGACGTCTTAAGGCGTACATGCATATGCGCGTCGCATTATATCCACGGACGCAGCGGCTAGTAAATTGCATGAATGTGAATATAAAGTTGTGTGTACGCCGAACCACAGGGTTCATTGTGATCATTAGCATTACTTTACAGACACAGAGTATGTGTAGGCGATGTTTGGAGAGGTGTGTGAACGAGGAGGGGGGATGAAAAAAAGCTTTTCGCACAAGGGTGACGCATATACGACCAAGGAATCTCTTCCATAAATTTCAACTCTTTTCACCGTCTTTGTTTGTTTTCCTTGAAACACTTGGAACACTTGTGTGTGGGTTGGATGAGTATATTTCCCTTGTGATGATTGCAATAACAACAGGTACATAAGCACTGAACGTAGATCTTTGCGAGGGTTGTTCAGGAGTGTATTCGATGTTACTAAGGATGAGACAAATATAGCCGCGTTCTTACTTTGAGTTGGTTTGTCTGTCTACATGTGTTTTCAATTTTGTTCGTACATTGCACTTGTGGCTTAAGGATTTATTTCTGTAATTATAGATTTCTGTTTTCCCATGGAGGCTGCTATAAATTCATTTCAATTCACTCATAAACACACATGTAGTCTCCAAAAGAAACAGATATTTTTTTATTGACACTTATATCAACAGATGTTTGCAAGAGACAATTTCTGTTGTTTCAGAAATGTGGCAGTATCAATAAGAATGATTTAGGTAGAAATTGATTTAAATCAACCTTGACTTATTAGGCTACAGTCCGAGATGGACCTGAGCCTCAACTAACAAACCTCTCTAGCTAGCACGATCTTTTGTTAACTGTCACCAAATGCGCACACGAAATTGGTTAGGTCCCTTTTCACTTGGGTGCATTATTTCAGACGTGGTGGTCCTCTGTTGTGTAGTCCCACTGGTCCAGAGTCGAAGGAATTAAATTTCAATGATGCAAAAAAGTGAATAAATGGAAAATCTCGAGTCGAATCTTACATAAATTGCTATCCAACTGTTGTCTAACTGGAAACTACGATTCCAAATTCAATGAAAGTTACTCTGATTGTTTCCTTTCCATTGTCATGTAATTCCACGCTCCGATCGGGGGGGAAACATATGCTTCTGCAATTATCGCGATCCTTCGCTTGATGTCCATGCCACACACGAAATTGGTTGAGGTCTCTTTCAACTTGTGTGCGCCGCCTTAGACGTGAAAGATTATGCGTAGGACCGTAGACGCCCGGCTAGAGTCATGCCTCTTCTTGGAAAGAACAAGGTCTTCATCTGCTCTTGAGATTCTTCATGTCTTCGTGCCAAAGAGCAGAACAGGGATGATCGGGGTCTCATATAAAGTCAACTTGGTCCTTATAGAGGGGCCTCTATTACTCAATTGCCTCTTAAGTCCAAAGAAACAGGGGTTGACAAGACTGGGTATTCCTACTGTTTACTTGGGAGCCGAGGTAGACGAAGTCCTCCACTATATCGAAGTTATAGCTGCCTATTGTCACTTCCTGGTCAATTTGTCGATGTTGTGCGTCCTTTTTCGATGACAGCATACATATAATTCGTTTTGCCCTCGTTTACCGTCAGACCCATTTTTGCCGCTTCCGTTTCAGTGCCAACAAAGCCCTCATTGACACATCGCTGAATTGATGGAATGCTTTCCTCCGACCTTACCTAACAGATAAGCTGGTGCATGCGTACAACCAGTTTATCTCCATCTGCTTTAAAAATTTCACCAGGCAGACAGTATGCCCTAGAAGCTTTGTTAGACTTCAGTCTGGATATTGGTTTCTTGACTTCATGTGGGTCGGTGGGACGGAATTCTGTACTATCACTTACGTATTTATGTCTTCATCGACGTTTAGCAGTCTGCAGAAAAGATCCTTCCACGTATAGTTACACGATAAACCGTTTGGACTTGGTTTTTGTTTGGTTTTCCCAAGTCTCCCTAAGTGATCCAAGTTTTCAGTTCACTATCCCCAACTTTTGCTATCTCTTTTCAGTCATTTTAGAAGACCACTTCAACCTACCTACCTTCACTAAAATTGAATTTTTCTTAGTTGTATACTTCGAATCAACAAGAAAAGAAAGACCCAAATGCCGCCTTAAAGCCTTAAATAGAACAAAACTTGATCTTGATCAGTGTCCAGTCATTCAAGAGTCACTGGCATGATGAAAGCTTTGATTTTCCGTCTCAAACATCAAGAAATAACCCACTGAGAACCAATAGAAAATCAAATTCGACCTTGAAAATGTAACAAAACGTTACTTTCGTCCCATGCGCAGACATTAAAAATTAAAAAAAAAAAAAAAATTCCAATATATGTAAGCTTTACTAGAACTACAGGCTTTTCGGGCAAAATTGAATTTATAATTTTAAGCCTCATTGGATTGCTATGTTTTGCTCCAATAACGCCGCTTCGTTGTTACATTTCAATAGCCAACTCGTTCTGTTGGTATAAATTTATAATCGATTCACCACTAACGCCATTTTTTTCATCTCATTCAACGTTTTCCCTCAAAATTCAAGTTTTTGGATCCGTTTGCAACCGAAAACAGGATTGTTCGTGGATTTGAAATCCACAAATTCACTTTTGTAAATGAATTTTTTTTTGTTTTTTTCGCCATCAACCACAAACCTTCTCTGAATCTAAATAAAGTTTTTGATCTGACCTTGAGGGTTAAATTTTAGATCGGCGAAAACTTAGAACACTTACTTAACATCGCGGAATACGAGTGGAACATCGCTGCTAAAGGGCTATGCTTGTGAGATTCGTAATCTCATCAACTGAAGTGGATTCGTGGTTGAGTGGGACAGAACCGGGGACTGTGTGGTGTGGAAACATTGACTTCAACCTGAAATAGAAACAAGTAAACCTGATCCCGTGAGTCACTGATGTGCCGATAAAAGGGGGAGGATTGGGGGTAGATTATTATATTTGCTTTGAGATGAGACAGCGACCAGTAAATTCAATAAGTCAATGCGATGAGGAGTCACAGCATCACAATCTCGTTATATAATGGTGTTCTGAGTAGATGCCTACACATGACTTGAGTTATGCTTGTTTCGCAATGAATATTCCGTGCTTCTAATAAGAGGCCGTGGTTTTTTATAAGTCTAGAGGGGGTGATTCTTACAAGACTTGATATCAATTTTGCGCAGTTTCTTGTTTCTTGACACAATCGTTGACTTGGTGAATGTAAGTTCTGTTGAGAACCTGTTTTGCTTTTTGGTTCTTGATTGTATTTTCAATGCAAAACCGAGTGTGCGATTTATTTTTTATTAAAGTTTGCATTGTTTACACGCTTAGACCTAAATATTATTTAAACAAGGCTGTTTGTCCTTGAAAACTAACTGATTTCAAGCAAAAACCCGAAATTTAAATATTTCAAATCACTCATTGAATGGCATCAATGAGAATGAAACTTAAATTCCTCTCAAGCCACCCATGAAGAAAGTATATAAAAATCTAATTAGATCACAAGACTTAAGTTATTCCGAGAGACTGGAAAAAATCATATTTGCGGGATGGACAAATGTTGAGAAGCGTAAATCAAGATTTAGATTGAAGTGGCGTATAAAGTGTAATTAGACCTGATGCCATTGTGCTGCCACGTAGGTAACCCATGGGTTACTCAGCTTCTCCACTTGTGGTAAACCAATTGAGGCTTTCTAGGAAGCGCATTAACTAGCGCAACCTCATCAAGGTCACAAATTTTGACGAAAAAGTAGGCTTCCAGATGTTTGCATCTGAGTGACGTTAGAGCTAGGCTAGAAAGGAGGTCAAAAGCATTTTCTACTTCTTCCTCGTCCAGAAGTCGTTAGAAGGAACTACAAGTCTTCTGGCATGCTATCTTTCAAACAGAGTTCTGTGATGACACCTGTCATGGTGCTGATTTTTGATCTGTCAAGAGATCAAATTTTTAGATCGTTTGGAATCTAGCTTACGAGTACGTCTTTTTTTCTTTTTCTTGGGGAATTTTTGGGTTTATCCACTTTTTTGTTTATTTTTTATTGATTTAGAATCATAACAAATCCATATCCAATTTGACTTGAAAAAAAATTCGCAAATCTTACTTAATTTAATAAATTTTAAAACAAACAGCTCAAAGAAATTTCTCAGACTAAAATTTCCTTTATGGGAAAATTTCGTACACTTTTGTGAAAGCACTCTTTTGTCCGAAATAACGAAATATTTGTGCAGCTTTTCTTAGATGTTTAATGTGCTAAAGTAACGGGTACATACCCAAATGTTCAGCAAAAGCGTTTGAGGTTAAGTTGTCAAAAAAAATGTATAAAATTCTTATGCTTGATTTGACAAATCAATGTTTGCCATTTACTTTTTAAAGATTATTTTGTGTAAATTTTGACCACGACTACGTTTAAGTGCATACTGAGAGTCCACTTTTAGGAACTTTTTCGAGCATACTGGAATTTTGCTAATAACGAGTGTAATGTAGTCCTCCAAGACTGCAATTAACCCTGGCTTATCGGCATAAATGGGTGATTTGACGTATCCCCACAAAAAATAGTCTTTGGGCGCCAAATCGCATGATCTAGCCGGACAATCCACCGGTCCAAAACGAGAGATCAATTTCTCACCGAACTCATTTTTCAATTGATACATCGGTTCCCGTGCTGTGTGATATGTAGCACTGTCTTCCTGGAACCACGTGTCGACCAGGTTCACCTCATGCATTTTGGGCAAACAAAAATTTGAAATAGCGGGTGCCATTGACGGTAACGTTGTTCTCACCGTCCTCTTTGAAAAAAATACGTGCCAATGATTCGACTATAAAAGCACGAAGCAGTGCATTTTTCTCGTGTGCATTGGCAACTTTTCATCATCGGACCACATACGTTTTTTTTGTTTTGCTTTGTTCGTTAACATTCAACCAGAAATAAGCTTCGTCGCTGAAGGCAATTTTTCGATAAAAAAGGACCTTCGTCCAGCTGTCTACTCACCGGAAATTCTACGCTCTGCCAAGTCGTTCGGCTTCGGATTTTACAAGGTTTAGTCGAGTAACACAATCCCAATTGCTATGAACGGTGGCTTGATGGCATATAGCGTGAAATTGGTGTGAAATTCGGTCACTATAGATTGAATTGCTGTTTACCCTTGCCTAAATCCCTGGAAATAGCGATTTAAAGGATTACGAGAGTGCGGATAAGCTAGCTAGCTAAGAGGGTATCATTTTTAAAAACTGCTCTCTCTACTCTACCAGTCTATATTGACAATACTTTCTGTGTTCGCTTTCAGCATGAACTAAGTATAGAATCGTAAACGTATGTAGGCCCCACAATTAGTGTAGATGACTGGTTAGAATAATCGCACGCCATTGACAATAATTGGGCTCTTCGAACAAGGAATCTAAGCTGAACACGAGGTAGACATCCTTCTTCTGTCGCTCTTTGTTTCACTGTGCACATAATCCAGTTATGTATGACCGTCAATCCTCTTAAATTTTAAGTCACGTAAACTTTTGATTTGTAAGCTTTGTCAGCGTCCGTCAGCTGAGTTTCCTTCAAATGAAACAGTGAGTGTTGTAAACAAACCGCTGTAACACGAAAGCATTCCAAGCAAGAGCATAGAAAATCAAATCAAATTCGTTAACAGAAAGCTTAGTGTCTGATGGTTTCACTTCGATTGTTGGATCTCGCTAAAATTCATCCCAAAATCGAAATTGTATGAAACTTTCAATTTTCTGCATTTGCGCGATAAGTCTCTGAATCCATGCTTCTCTAAAAAGAAAAAAACACACACTGTCATCAAATGCTTTAAAAAACAGTCCACCAATTAACCACTTGTTAGAGGTATTCGCCTGTCGCTTCTATGCTTCACAGTTTTCTAGGCAAGCAGGCGCCAATTCCCTCGTCCATACGCCATATCAACAAATAGAAAGTAACGAAAAAGCTTTTATTCTTAAGCTCTTCGAAAACAGAACAGAACTCAAAAACGCTTGAAAAAGATTAACACGAAAAAAAGGCGAAAAGATAAATAATCAGAAAGAACAGCTGTTTGGTTGGTTTTCTCTATCCTGACGACCATGTCGCGTCGTTGTCGTTGCGCTTGTACTCAAAGTATCGCGCTTTGGACAAGTGAAGTAATGCGATTACTGACAGACCTTTGACATTCGGTACAATATTTATTGATGTGCAGTAATTATATTTACATACACTCGACGAAGACGAATGTCTGTACACGTTTTATTTGTATGTCCAAATCAATTGTTTACACAGAACCCCCCTGTATAGTCAGCCGGTGGTAGGAGAGACTACAACAAAACCAAACAGACGCGACATTGGACCTGGATTTGGAACGAATTTATACCACGCTATCAGTGCAACATTGTATGTTTATTTATATTTCATAGATACAGTATCTATACATAGTTGAATCGCGTGGAGCACAGTTTCTTTTGAGTTTGACTGCAACCTTATCACTTCGAAGAGGGGGGAAGAACAGATATACAAGATGTAGGTAAACGTCTGTTCAAGTGCGCCGATATGTAAGCAAATGCCTAGCTGCGTGTTTTGGCGGCAATTCCACCAATGTCACCAAAGGGGGCTTTCAATTAGAAGGTACCGTTCTAGATTAAAAGCTACATCAGTAAGCGAGTATACCGATGTAAGTAGGGCGGACTTATTTTCTTTATTACCTATGTATACACATGCTTTTGTCAAATTCGCTTAATTAATGAGATTATCTCCTCTACTTTTGTTGTTTGGTCGGACTGGTTGTGCTAAGGGTTGTGTGTTTGTGTTCGGGCATTAAATTGGAATGATTTTAAATCGTTTGGCAACTGCATTGTTTCGCTTGGATAATGAATGAAGTTTGAGCATAAATGAGAATTCATTGCACGTGGTCACTCAATGTCATTAGATTAGCAAATAAGTTTTTAAAGTATGCACATAAAATTCGTCCCTTGTGTGACCGCCCTTGCTCTAGCCTCATGTCATTTATAAAGAGCGTACGGAGGCTGATTTGTATTCTTGCTTTTGATGTCGATTATGTAGTCGTTATGAGACATCACATAGAACTTTTATTCAGTGCAGTATGTAGGTTATGGCAGTGTCCACTGTCAGGATTATAATGTCCTGTACTTATTATTTAAGATGAGCTTCATGCTTTATTTGGTTAAAGTGTGGCCAGCTTTCGGTGTGAGCCTGAACTCATCCAACGACTTACTTCAGCTAATAGAATCTTTTGCAAGCTCGGAATCATCACAGCCACCTTACTCACTAGAGATCCGCAGACGTCTGGCTAGATACATGTCTGTACACCCGTCTAGTTCATTCTCAACACAAACATGATCAAAATTCGTACGCAGAACTTCTCTCTCGAAAGAACGAAGGGCTTCTTCATTTGCTTTCGATATTGCCCATGGATCTTCGCCAATTTGATCTTGAGATCGTAAATATACTTTTTCTCTCGATCTCTTCCTGTTCCTTCGACTGCCTAATCATTGTAGTGTATTCTAGGCAGAAATTAAAGCTACCGTCAATATATCCGATAGATGTGAAATCCATTGCTATATAGACATAAAATCAGGCACCCATAAATGCTCTGGTCAGACCATCAAGTCCGGGGTGGACCTAGGCCTCAGCCAACAAACCTTTTTAGCTAGCACGATCTTCTACTAGCTGTTGCCAATTGCGCACGCCAAGTTAGTTGAGCACCCCCTCCATTTATGTTCGCCAGCTAAGACGTGGACATCCTCTGTTGCGTTGTCCAACTGGTTCAGAGTCGATGATTTTCCGGGATGGAGCTAAGTTGTCCATTAAGAGTGAAAGGATGAAACTTTGCCGACTATCTCGAAGTGAGATAACGGTTAGATGGAGCTTTACCATGCTGGGTTCATGGGCATAGTGGTATTCCAGACAAAGAAAGAGCCGACGATCTAGCTGGAATGGGGGGAGGGTTGCACCAGCAAATAATCAGGCGATCACCTCCCTATCACTTACAGATGCCATCAAAACCACCAATCGTAGATGGCGGCATAAGACACTTGCAGGACAAACAGGCCAATATGGCCTTCATTAAGTTCAGAAGAAATACATAACAATAAATAGAAAGGAAGTGGGCACGTGGGCACAGTGTCGTAGTGGGTAGGTGGTCGACTCCTATGCTCGAGGTCTAAGGTTCGAATCTCGAAAAAAACGTCTAACATTTTTTCACGGCTCCACATCTTTCGAGTCACTGACAATGCTCAAACAGTATAATTGTCTAGAAAACGCTTCTCAAACTCGCCGTTCTGAGTCAGCATTAAATTATAGGTCCCCTCCACTCTTAAGAGAACAGTAGCACACAGAACACGAGTGGTTGCTGAGAAGCTAGGCCCAAGTCCCCCTCGGACTATAGCGCAGCCATTGTTAATATATTATTACTATTATTATAAATAGAAAGGAAATTAGCAATGCCGTAGGGGTAATAACCGGTCACTGCGTTTTGGGCAAATATGCTTAAAGGCCCCCTACAATGACTTCTGTGTAAGCTGCAGGGATGAGGATAAGGAGACAACACTACACTACCTGGCCAACTACTCAGCCCTTGCAACAACTGGAAAAAGAACGCTAGAAAAATACTTGTTCAGTAGCCTAGAAGAATTGACAAAAACCAAGACCAAGAACATGGTTAGGTTCATAAAATGTTCACAAATTGGTTGTAATCCAAAATCACAGTGGACGACAAGATGAACCACCAGGTCACACTAGTTGGTACTTTTAGGTATTACTTGTCTTTAGGGTAACAAGAAACCGGTGTTACAAATGCCAGATAGTGAAATCACAACTATGATCTAAGTGGACCACGATTTGTCTTTGCTGTGGACAGTCATACTAACCTAACCTAACCTAAGGCATTGCAAATAACCTTAACAGGGACAAGAAGGAACTGGTTAGGGAAATAGTCCTAAGAGGACAAGAAGGCACAGCTAGTGTAAAATATATCTTTAAAAAAGGAAAAGGAAGACTTGCATAGAATTAAATTACAAATTTAAGCTGAAAAGCCTGTCATTCTGAGGTTAAGTTCGTGAGTATATTCCCACTTGTTGGTGTATCTGAATGGTGTCTTCGTCAAAAAGCGTCCACAAACCTAAGTTGAACCAATATTCAATTTGCTCACCTGTCCAAAACACACTTTTCATTGAAAAAATCATCAATTGTCCAAACCCTTTTCGAGCGATTGATTTGCAATAATTTTTGGCGGATAACTTTCTAATTTTATCAATGGAACACGGCAGACCTTTATGTAGCCATCCTTAAATCAAGTTAGGTGTATTATAAAGCCACTTGGACCAAGTGGAGGTTGCAGTTTTAGCTGATTGTAGTCGATTTGGTTCAGGTCGTTCTTGCAGTGCTGTGCTCCTAGATATGAGCTTCTGTAGAACTAGAGGGAAATACACCAGCAAAGCAGGATGAATTGTTTATTCCTCCTCTTCATTTCTGCATTTTCTGCTGAAGTCATTACGAGGAGGCGACGTAATCTATTGGCACGTCTCCCCTATTAATACCCTAATTACTGGCGTCTTTATTTTTAACAGCAGACAGAGTGAGCGATTAACATCCAGCAAAGGGCAAACCTACGCTTGATAGAGTTTGTTACGTCGAAATTTATTGAAAGTTTGATTGAAGTGAAGAGCATCTTCCCATCAGTTTCTAAGGAAAGTTGATGACTCTTGGCGAGCTTGTCTGTTTCCCAATTATCTGGACAATTATCTGCTTCGACAACCAAATGAGGTGAATGTTTGGCCACTGCTTAAGAGGCAGGCGTTTAGAGCAGTTCTTAGACATGAAGTTAAGGAATCCATGGATTTCATTGCAGTCTGATTGTCTGTACCTGATCCTTAATCAAATTTTCTTAGCCTGGAAGATGCTGTCAAGAAGTCATAAAGAAACACTCAATCTCACTGCCGATTCATTATTTTCATTCGTCTGTAAAGAATTTTATCAATCCATTAAGAAATTGATAAACTGTTTCCGCAAAACCACATCAAACCAGAAAAGCATAAAACCATCAACGAAGATCTCGTCTTGAAGTGTTCCGTTCGAGTTCACCGTGCAGCAGCTAGGGATTGGCGAATGGCGGTTCTACAACCCACAAAAAGAAGAAGTAAATAATAACAATAATTTGGCGTGTTGTAAATTTCACCTCAAATTCCTTTCACTTGAATTGTTTTCATTTAGCCAAAAATCCGAAAAAAAAGTTAACTCCCCAATCCCACATCCAACTAATCAATATCCAATTTTTTTCGCTTTTCGCCAGCAGCTATGAACACAGTGATCTTTACTTTTATGTATACATCCAGACGTTTGGGGTTTTTGGCAAAACAAAAAATATTTGAAAGAAAACTAGTTTCGGCGTGAAGTGAGATTCGTTTTTTGGGTAGGAGGAGAGAGAGAATGAAAGTTAGAAGGTCATCACTTGTAGCAAGCAAGAAAATAAACTTTTTTTCCTTTCTTCCATATGAAAGGTAATTTCTCTTTTCTAATACATATATTTTTTCTGTATTTATCTGAAAAATATGATCTTTCACTATCTGATGGATACGATTTAATTTTTATCTGAAACCTTTTTCGGAGAATTAACAAAGTTCCGAGAACAGCCAAAGGAGGATAGGGATTTCGGGTCGTTTGAAAAACAATGACACACATATAAGCTCCAAAGGTCGTTCTTGAATCATGGACAAACATAATCCCTTTCGTGTCCTTCCCGACTGACGCCATAGACTGGTGACTCATTTACGACCCCCAATAAACTGAATTGTTACACCCCATACACAGATTATTTTCTATTTTTGGGTAAATTTGAGTGTCATTAGAGCTCCAGACAAGGAGGGACATTCGGAGAATGAAATGGAATGGTCGTACATAGTCACATTTCGCGAAATTTTCAGGTATACAATACGAAATACTGATGAATCCCCCACAAGTGAATGTCTTCTGAAGGGCCGACCGTAAATTCAGGTATCGAGAGGTTTTGAAAACATTTTTGTGACTGTTTTCCTGACTTAGTTTCGCTCTTATATCAAAGGAGACTTTGTTTTTCTTTGTTTGTGTTCTCGATGTGAGAAGTTTGACAAATGAAATCAGAGGGATGAAACACCTTCTGAGTTAATGTCTTTAAATTATTTTCTAAATGATTTGCCGCTGGGGTAGTTACTGCGAACTAAAAGCAAATTAGACAGATATTCATTCAGATCAAGCGCTATGAATGGAAAACAACGTTGTGTCTTCAAGGCTAGCGCAAAAAATAATGCATTTATTTCCCAAAATATTCGTCAAAATGTGTGATTATTCACAATGTGTAATCATTAACTATGTAATCTGTTCGCAATAGGTATATGAGAGTTCTCCCCACTGAATTAACACTCTTGTTAGGTATCCTCTTAGATCTTCTTGGCTCTGCTCTGTTGCACAGCTAGAGGGTCAACCGTAATAGACATACAATATCTTAAGCTTATGTCAAAACAAAACAAAAAGTAACCAGAAGCGTCAAATTTTAAAGTGTTATAATAATAAGGCGGCGCTACAGTCCGAAAAGCTAGGTCCAAGTCCAGACCTAGCTTTTCAGCAACCACGTGTTATGTGTGCTATTATTCTCTCACGAGTGGAGGGGACCTACAATTTGAGGCTGACTCAGAACGGTGAGTTTGAGAAGCGTTTTCCAGACAGTTATACTTATTATATACGAAAGAGGTGGAGCCGTGAAAAATTCTTAGACATTTTTTTCGAAATTCGAAACTTAGACCTCGAGCGTAAATGCTTACAAAAATTTGAGGAGAATTCAGCTGTCAACTTATATGTGCATAAGTAGAGAGCGATTCATTTCGGTCCCGAATGAGGACGCGAAAGTGAATGAATTTACCGAAACTCAACGAAGTGGTTATTTTGAGCATAGTGTACCTTTCTTTTGTGTATTCGATCGGTTGCTTCATTTCTCTTCTTTTTTTTTTTTCGTACGACCATTATAGTTGACCCTTAAGTCTTCAGTCATCAGTAGTGTTACCTTCGATAAGCTTCTGCACTTCACACTGTTTTTAAAAAGGATATTGATTACTTTTTGTTTTTTTTTTCAGGAAATTATCGATTTTATTGATTTTATTGGGTACATTTTGGACTGCAGTATGAAATTATGCAAATTATCGAATTGCTAAGCTTCCAGGTGCACCCCGGACTGTAGTGCTATACGAAGAATAAGAATTCCAGCATCCAGGCATTAGGAAGGTTAGTACCTGGCCATCACGTTATCCGTAAAAATGAATTTTGAATTTTCAGATCTGACCACAAGTCAGTTTTTTTAGTTGTGTGAAATTGCAATCCCAATCCTCACCACAGATTAGTAAAAAGTAACTTTGGTTGTTTGGGTTTAACCCGTGTATTGTGGTGGTCATGGTCTGTGGTCCATAATATTTTTTGCTCATCTTCCAAATTTAGCCAACTCTGTATACAAGCAAAAATTGTCCCAAAGGCAAACCGGAAGTGAACAGAATACTGCTTTGCTAAATATTCACTTTGTACACTTTTTTTTTTTGCGAAAGCTAGAAACAGAGCTGTAGTCCTATAATCTGAATCATTGATCAATGAACATAAACTTTCCAATTAACTTTAAAATAGTCTCCAGCATTCACCTTGAAAACAAAATGCGACCAAAGGCGACACTCAAAATTACTCTCCAAGCGTCCGATTTTTATAAGGTCCACGTTACTGCGTTGGGATCGAAAGAGTCCTTACTATTACACCTATACCTTCACCTAATCCATTCGAATGAAGCAGTGGTTTTTTAGTTGACTTCTTTTTGAACTATAAACTGCCCTTCAGCAGCATCGTAAAAATCGTCGCCGACATTTTTGATAGGCAGAATTTTCGTTGCATTTCCGACTTGATTTAGATCTTATTGGTCGTCCAGAGAGTGGGCATTCAGGCGGCAGAGTTGCATAGAATAGCGTGAAGCGTTATAGAACTCTTTGACCTCCACATATCCTCATACATTCATGCATGTGTGTATTTTCAAATAGTTTTCAGAAGCATTCGCCTTTATGCTAGTGTGTATAAAATCTGCAACCCTCGGTGTGGAAAATTTTAATGACTTTCAAACTGTCCCCCTTTTTGAAGGTTGCGCACATCTGCTAGCCTTGAAATTCTATAGAATATGAACATAAACTGCTCTCACTGGCGCTTGCATTGACAGTCTTCCGCTTCTTCAAAAAGTGTTATTGTATCTTCTTTTGTGTGATAAACAAAAGATGCAAGTTGTCGCCACTAATGTGGGCGGCATGGAAAAGATTGACAACCTAACCGAACATGTATCCGATATACGTGTTATTGATTTTTTCAATAAAACCCTACAAGGATGGACGGAAATGCACATTATATAGGCGGAGAGAGAGCGAGAGAGATTTTCTTCATTTTTTTGTCTGCTATGCTGTTCACATTATCGATTCGTTACTCCAATGTACTTTTTTCTTCTCAGTTCAGTTAATACGATCCCCTCCATAGTGTTGTTGTCACTGCCAGCCGAACAAATTCCATCCCCTAACAATGAATGCATGTATACTCTGAGTCTGAGCATGGATCGTTACTACTTACTACTACAAGCAAATAAGAGAGAAAAAAAAAGTTTGTGTCCCCACTTAAGCCCTGAAAAACAACCCTTATGTACTCCCTTATATGTATTTACACTTTATGCTTCTATCCCCCATCGCTTGGAAAATTGAGACCGTCATCGGTGTGTGAACGTGCCCAGAGGGTTTCAGTTCTTATGGCGAAAAGTGCTCACACAAACAACCACACATGGCATGGAGGAGTTAATTTTTTTTTGTTCGTTTGTTTTCCATACAAGATGTTTCATCGATCTGCATTCGAATTTCTGAAGGCATAGCCTTTCATTGTTGAACAATTGTAGCGAAAGTGGTTGAAATACCTAGTTTTCACCTTTTAAGTCATGAAAAGAGATGGGGGGTGATGTGATCAGTCTAATTTTTAAAGCACAAGTGCTTAGTGCTTTTGTAGAATTATGGAACATGACTTTATATGTATGAAAGGGGACACATGCAAGTTGTCTTTATTATTATGGAAGTTATTTGTAGTAGATCAGCAAGATAATACAATGTGGTACAATTTTGCGATTTGACGTTTCATGTAATTAATTGTTTATAACTTGAGGGCGACTGAAAAATGGAAAAGAAATTAATTTAGTTCAAAAGCAATAACATAGTGGTTATTCACTTTGATTTCATGCACCATTCGACATCAATGGAACTTTTTCCATTGATTTATTTCCTAGAATAAATTGTGACTTTTCACAATGACAGAATACTTCTGCGACGAGATGTCAAAATTTGCTGATTGGTATCCATTCGTGCTTTCTTTTACCTGCACATTTTAATAGCAATTTTATCCCATAACATAGTAATAATAATCCCATCACATAATCCTAACCCGTCTTGACTAATTCAAAATGTTACTTTTATTTATGCAACCCATCGTATCAGTCTTGAGTGAAGGGGTGTATGAAATGTATGATGAGCCTCCGCTTGAGGACTTGTTTAATGTTTAATGTAAGCTCAGACACACCCACAGAGCAGATAGTTAACAGTTTATCCTTACCTTTTTCGAAACCAAATTTTTCTGCATTCATCGGGCCATCATTTTTTTCTATATTTTCAATTGACCTATGAGATCATCTGAAGTTGCTCTGTCTTTTGAAAGCAATGCACTGGCAAGCTACGTCGCCTGAACTAATAAGACTCCTGTCCAGATTGTGGCACGACATTGAAAGTCTGAGCTTACTATTCGGAGTAACAGGATAGAGTGATGACTGGATGGCGCAGTTGGTTAAGTGCTTGCCCCAAGTTAGAGGGGTCCCAGTTTCGAATTCCAGTGAAATCGAATCTGGTCCAGTCACCATTTGCCGTTGGGATCAAATTAACGGCATTGGAGTAGGTTGCTACCTGCCAGTACAATTGACCAGTTTTGAGTCTGAGTGTTCCAGTAGTGCTTCAAAAATCGTCCGAAAAAAAAAACAGGGTACAGTGGGTGTAGCCAAGGGAATGTCTAGATCGGAAATAGAAGCTCAGAAGGATCTGAATTAGAGATGATACTTGACGCTTGTAAAAAACAGAGCCTTGTCAGCTAGGATCATAAAGTTACATTCTCTGAAGTATTCTTCACATACTGTACATCCTTCGTGTTGTTTTAAGGACAAAATGCTTGTTCCCGTTTCTTCTTCATCCGGGATCTACATCAAGAGTGATCCATCTTTCTATTCTATACGTTTTAACTAATAAAGGCTTTTTTGACGTAAAAAGATGGTTTACACCCCCTCTTCAAATGTGTAGTCATATGAAAGTAATGCACAAAACATACAGTGGCTTGCAAGGCGTATCAAAGACGTGTCATGGAACAGTCCTTGCATGCAATTTAAGACACAACTTTCTCACGAATGGTTTTCAATGATTGGAGATTTAAAAACTGATTTTTTTTTCTGCAAGAAAAAAGCGTGAGCTTCAGTGCCAATTCTAAATTGATCCATATTGTGCGAGGATGTAATCATATTCTCTTTGAGGAAACATGATTTCAGTATTTGTACACGTACGTTCCCTTTTCGAAACTAGTTTAATACCGTAAAATTGTCTTTAGAAACTAGAAAACTGGCCTGTCAACTGCCAGCGTGAATTCAGGGTCCTTAACTTTATATCTATTCAATTTGTTCCCAGTTCGGAATGGTTCCAGTCGCCGTTTTTCAAGATTTCGTTTTGTTCCCTCTGACAATTAAGGTTACTTCCGGGTCATAATTTCCTGTTCCATCTGACACTGTAAATACAGCAGTTTCGAACTAGGATCAGATCACAAAGTAAGTGAATGGGGCTACAGTCTCTTTTTCTCTTCAATGATTGTTATCACTTGCAGCCCTACCCATCTTCAAAATGGTTTTCGAAAACCCAACCGTACTAGTTGTATCTATTCAAAAACCCTCCAGCAGGGCAGAAAAAAAAAACGTTTACATCATCATTCGTCGCTGAAGCCGCAGGGGCATAATCGCCCGCAAAGGGAAAACAATCAGCGTCTGTGAGCGAGTGTTGTATGCGTGCATGTGCTAAGTGGGTTCGAGTGATATTTCCATAGGACACACCGCATTTAAAAAAAAAAAAAAAACAGAACGAACCCAACGGACCACCACACCACCTCTCGTCGTGTGTGCATGTACATAGCGCGACCCATGTCCCATGCTGGTTTTTGAAGCCTCTAGTTGCGAAGAGTACACAAAGTGTGACGAAGGGGCATCACACATTTTCCCGCACATTCAATGTCACAGATTTGTGCCGTCTAGCGAACGCGAGCAAGCGTGCGAGCGAGATGATGATGATGATGATGATGATGGTGGGATCTATCTACTCGTACATTTTCATTTGATGGGATCTCTCCACCACATAGATACTATCTCCGGATTCTCATTTGAAAAACATATTAGCAAACGGATTTCGTTCCTTTTTGTTGTTGTTTTGTTGTTCGGTTCGTGTGTTGTGTAGTACCCCTCAATCATGCGCAGTTCCCTGCTGCCCTTAATATCATGCTGTACGTAGTGCCCCTGCTCAATACTTTCAAAGCGAACGTAGAGCACATCAACGCAGTAATTATGTGGTGGGTTGCGTTTATTCATCGCCAGTGGAGTCGGTTACCAACAAGTAGCATTGCCAGATCGTATGATTGTGAAATAATTATTTTATGGTATGCCGTCGGACGGTCTGTTCGTCACTGCCTGCTTTAGTGTGTCAGGGAGAATTTTATTATAAACTCTGAAAATTCGTTTTGGGAGGAGGAGAACGGTGTGTTTTGTAGCGAAGCTTCTGTGCGCATCGTGCGCTCTCTCGCAAAGCTTTTGATTGAAAATAATAGTTTTTCGTACAAACTCTAAGCACGGTGCGCACAAATGATGTGAATTCTAATTTGAATATATAATTTTCGAATACACATTTAAATTTGGAGGAGATTTGATTTTCAAATTTGGAAGTTGAGTTGTTTGAGTGAAAAACGAAGGGCGGCGATGGGTCGGGAAAAGGCATACACGTGCTTGCACTGTAGTTCTGTGGTGTGTGGCTTGTAAATTTTCATAATGTCCTCTACTGAATTTCAGTCTATTATTAGCTTCTGGTATTGGAAAGTGCATTCATTGTTAAGCACGATCAATGAAACAATGACAAATTTATTCATTTCATTTCGAACTCGTTTCTGTGTAATGTGAGCTTATGTATGCAGATATATCACTTTAAACTTGAAAAGGATTTCATCATACTGTTTAGGCAGAGTTTGTATTTTAATGTTCAATAAATAAAATTAAAATGAATGTTAACGGACTTGGAATGTTATATAGGGAACAATCTGTCTGGGGGCTTATAAGTTTAGATCCAGGTTTAATCTGTGGTCAACGCAGTAGAAGGAAATAATGATGAGTTTCAGAAGTTCGACTTTGAGTTTGTGGGACAACGCAACAGAGGGCCCTACTACGCCACGTCTCCCAAATACATTCCGAAAAATGTATTAATCTTTCATGACTTTTCTATCAGGATGTCGACAAATCGCACCGGCGAGTTCGCTCGAGTTACTCGTTTCGATTTAGGTCACCGCGTTTTAACATAAAATTCTCGTAAACTCGATTTTGCGTGTGCTAATAACTGTCAAAGCGCGAACGCTCTGATGACGACATTTAGTCTAAAGGGTTCTTTCTTCAGTTTTTTTTTGTTTTTAACACATTATTTCATGTTGTTTCTCAGTCTTTAGTCTTCAGTTTGAGGACCGCGGTCCTAAATTTTCACTATTTGATTTCTAGTTTTCGGTTTTCAATCGTAAGTCTTAATTGATGATCACCGTTAATTTCAAAAAGACAACAAGTCTTGCAACTCTGGATGGATAACCTTAAATCCAAAGAGCAACAACAAGCTTAACCTGGTACTTTTAAACCAACCTTCGAGTCCTTATGCCAAAGTTGAAGGAACATTTTATTAATTATACTCTCCAGGCTATAGGAACTAGTTCCAAGTTCACCTCTCACTGTAGGGCCACACTATCTCCAGTCTCACAATTGATGGTGTCATAAATTTAAATTTGGTATTTGCCACGTCCACGAATGAAAACTAAAACATTGTCGTCGAAGTCAAGGCGCTCTTATCATTCGTCCTAGGTTATGTCAAGAAATATTTATTTCATCAAGGATTATAAATCAGTTCAGGATCACAATTTATGATCTGATTGAGGCGTTAGGAGAGTATATTTCTTTTAATTGGTTGTCCCATCAGACGATATTTTCTTGAAACGTATCGGAAACCAACGCTGGTAACCTAGTAGCGATCGCAAGGAGGAGACAGAATAGGGGATGACACTACGTTCACATTCATTTATATTGTTATTTGAAGTAGTTTATGAGATGCAAAATCGGTAGATGATCTTTAGTCGCGCAGAGCAAACATCTATTGTGTAAAGTGATTCTAAGAATATACCCTGAGACAAAGCAGTGTTCTGTGTGCTCTGTGGAGGATATATTCCTTGAATGCAAATGTCTGGACCAAATAGAAAATCGTACTGGGAGGAGTGTAGGACAATTGAAGTCCATTATCACATGTAATTAAACATCATGTTAATAAGCCAAAAGAAATACAGTTGCTAATTATACCGTTTGATTAAGCTGATTGGATTTGATTTTAAATTAACTATACAACGATAACGCAAACGATTAACCGTTACATATCGTTTAACAAAACAATCTAAAAGAACATTGACCTGGCAATACCTCCATGACTTTCCTCTTCCAGCATTAAGTTTTGATTACGATCACCCATTGCTGGGGGATATTTGGTTCATTTCCTTTCTCTTTCCCACCCCAATCTGCTTCTGCTGTTGCCAAAAAAATACGACATGGAGAAAATTAAGAAAAACGCATACAATAAAAGAAATATGCTAAAAACGAAACTCCCTCATAATCGAGAGGAGAAAGAAAGAAAGAAATAAAGGGAAACGCCAACAAGAAAAAAAAAGGTTCGCCTATATACAAACTATTTACATGGCACTCAACATACTTCACAGAGTCCGCAATATTATGTGTACGTATCCCCTCACATCAGTCCCATCCGGCCCTATAGCGGCGGCTGTCTCCAATAGGCATCAAATTGGGATTTCGGGTTTCATTGGAAAACCCAAGGCAGCAGAGGCAAGGGCATTGTTGTTTTCAATTCATCTGTCACGATTCGGATCGACTTTGTGCGTCCCAAAAACCCTCCAGTTTTCCAAAAGAACACGAAATTCGAAAACGCTCTATACGAGGGTTAAAAAGAAAACGAACGATAAACGCGTTCATCATATAGTTTGAGTGTGTGTGGGGATTCTCTTTCGCTCCCTCGCTCTTTGAAATTGATGTATCCGGATGATTGTATTTGATCGTTGCCTAACTGTGTATGCGTGGCTGAGTATTGAGAAAAGTACTCATTTGGCATTCTCCTCTTTACCGCCACCGCTTGTTGTCACCGTTGCTGTTGGGCTCTAACAAGAAAGAAATTTCCACGCCAGCACCGTTTGCGAGGAGCAGTGGCAAAGCAGAAAACAGTAACAACATAAACAGCATCGGAGTACGGTCGTTGGAGACGCGCGAGAGAGTAGTACACACAAGAAAGCAAAAAAAAAACGGAACAAAAAGAAAATAATATTAATAGAGAAACAGCATAAATTTGCTGTGCACTGTTTGTTGTTATTGCGTTGGTGTGTATTGTGTAGTGTACAGAATTAATTACATTATTTTTTTTTGTAAACAAAAGAACGACAAAATATAATTTTTGAAGTCGGTCTACAACTTGCTGTATCCGGAGAGTGTGTCGTAGTGGTACTTAGTTCGGCCGCCATTGAATTGTGATTGTGTGTGTGGGGGGGCTTTTTCTCAGTCTTTCACTTCTCTTCACCGCGCGTTGGGTCCTTTGGTCTTGGGACTTTGCAAAAAGAGACGTAGAACTTAAACCACAATATATTGTGAGAGAAGTTTTCACAATCACTTCTTCAGTATTCTCGGTTGTCTAATCATTAATCATCTACTTGTTTGAAACTTCGCCTTTGTGTTGTGTTACTCAGCTCCTATCAGTCTCTCTCACTCTCTCAGCGTGTGCTTTTCTTGAAGAACATTCATACGGTATGTAAAGTGAAATTGATCATATCAAACACATAAGCAAATATAGAAAATAAGCTTTTATTGCATTATTTTTGTTTTGATCTCCTTCCTCTCTTCCATCACCTTTTCTTCCGTTCTTTTCTTCTTCGTTTCTTTGCTTGCTTGCGTCTTTCTCTTGGTTGCGTCTCTGTTTTAAATTTAGCGTGTGTATTTTATGTCTTATTTACCTTGTTGGACGGTGAATTCCTGCTTTTTTTCTCTGCAAAAAAATAAGAAAAGAAATGAAAATTTTTATTTAATTATGGTAAAGAAAAATGTGCGAACGAGATGGACTCATTGATGAAAGAGAAGAAACGCAGATCTTGTTTTATTTTTGGCACGAAAAATAAAATGCCTTCCAGAATTGTTTTTTAAGTGGTTTTTCGGATAATTTGCTTTGAGTTCGAGTTCTTTTCTGTCATTAAGTGACGCTAAATTATGAGATTTTCGTTAACGGATCTTTGGATAGACTTTTTTTGTGTGCTCGGTTTGAAGAGTTTTAAGCTTGTTTTGAGATCGAATATTAGCGCTCTCATGGCTAGGCAACTTTTCATTAACAGACATTAAGTATCCTCGTACATAGAAGTCAGGAAAAGCTAACTTGAATATTTTAAGATCGATAGAAGCTGGTTGAGGTGTGGGACATTGTATAAGGCATAAGCAAATTAAGTTCAAGATCAGAAGAATTGGAAACTATAAGTGAGAGAACATATCTATAGCCTTTAAACATACTCTATACTCTACAAAAATTAACATTATCCAGAAAGTCAGGATGTGATCAAAATTCGCTCTTTGAAAAAAATTGTTTAGCTTACGCGCCAAGGAACTTTTAGTTACCACACAAACTTGTTTCTAATCGAAAAAACCATTTACCTCAGGCAAATATAATATTTCCATATTGGCATCCAATAAATTTTGTTTTAATCTTGTGAAATGATTGGCGATCGTAGATATCAAAGTTTTGGTTGAAGTATGTATAAGTAAGTAGACCACAAATGTTAAGTATATTGAACAACAAAAAAATCATAACATGGGATAAAAAGGGATTTTTGAATAACTGGACGAACCTAAGATGAGAGGTTAAAAATTTGATCAATGAAAATGACTAGATCAGGCGATGGTGTTATTTTTGGTGAATAATTGCCGACATAGTCAAAGTTTTAGGGTTCAGTAAGAGCTGTGGTTTAATGCATTATCTTAGCTTGTCCTACAAAATATTCACATAGTTCATGTTCTCAACCTATTTCTAAATTTCCAATAAATTGTGAAATTATAAAGAAACGACGTGGAAAAATTGTTGTTGCATTCTTAATGAATGAAATACATTGTGCATAATTGATTGTTATGAAATTAAAAATATATTCCAAAAACGTTTGAAGTTGCTTGGTAAATTGGAAATTGCTTTGACAATAATCTACTACTGCTAAAATCTAAGCTAAAAGTCATCTAGGATCTTAAAATATGATAGGTTTGTTTGATTTGTCAGTTCAAATTCACCTCTAGTTACTTTTGAAATAAGATTGTTTGCGAATTAATACCATTCATCCTTTTTTCTAAAGGAGAATAATAAATTGACAGTGACATTATCCAATAAATAATAACGTAGATCATTATACAATAAATTATTCCTTTCTGAACTCAGTTTGCACACAATTTAGGAAAAACAGTCGTCATGGGCTAAATCTTTCTGTGGCGTCGGTACGGAGTGGGCCTGGGTCTCATGCAACAAATCTTTCCAGCTAGCACGATCTATTGGCAGCTGCTTTCAACTGCCCACGCCATGTTGGTTGAGGTTCTTCTGCATATGAAAATATGACACCTAGACTAGATCTTTTCTTTTTCTTAATATTTTACAAGAACCACCAGAAAACATTCTGAACTTTTAAGTTTGTTTTTGAAGTTTTTCATATTGAATTTTTATTTTATTTTTGGAGTGGGCCAGTTTGATTTGGAGCGACTGTATTTATGTGGTCCTTGATAACGCCTAAATCTTTCGGTATCATGTCCAAAAAATCCATTCTCACTTAATGTTGCTGCAACACTTTAAGCGCTATTCCTTGCTGATACTATAAAAGCAATGGAGTTGCTTGCTAAAAAGAAGTTTAGTTTCCGAAACACTGTCCTCCCTAAATCAAAAATTCTTCTCACAGAACAACAAAATGCAACCTCTATTTCCCCCGATCATATTTCATAAGAAAATATCGATCAATCGATCATAAATAGTTTATTTTATTGTCTGGCAATACTGCGACGACGCAGTACTCAAAACTCACACCTTTATAGCCGTGTACCTACCCCCATTTGTCGTTCCATTGCCCGATGTGTGTCTCTCCGCAGCTCCTCATACAACTTTACTTGTGTATTGGGAGATTTATTATCCCAACTCAATTCAGAAAACACACTCCACCAGCACCACCACCACCACCATCATGGATGGCGCGCTTTAAACGACCGCGCGGGGACCAACCGACGACAGATGGATATTTGCTCCATCTCATTGTCTCTCTCTCACTTACTCTCTTTCGCTCTATCCATCATCAGAGCAGGGTGTACATACATATGATGCGGCGGATGCCCCCTTTTTGTGTGTTTGTATATGCGCCCTTACGTATGTGTGTTTGAGGGAACTTGTGAATTTTGTTTTTCCCCTTCACCGCGGTGGTGGTGTTTTATTTAGAACATATAACACTCTCCCCACACTCATACACGTAAATGCTCGGCTTTTTCGAATATTGAAGTCGAAGCTCTTTGTGTTTTAGAAAACTTTTACAGTTTCAAGCAAACGTCGTGCATCATTAAAAGCGTCGAAAGTTTCGCTCCGCGAAAAAGTTGGTGTTTATAAATTATTCTTTTTCAAATTCTCTACAATTCTTTTTTTTTGTCGTGTTTTGCATTTTTTTCTTGTTGCTTGCTTCTATCACATACGGCGAGATACTTTATACGTATAGATGTGTAATTAGTTTGCTGCGAGATAAATAAATTAGCAAAATCAAAGAATTTTCTAACTGTTTTGCCTACAACATGACATGATGACGCAAAAAAGAGGACATTGATGAAAAGTATGAGAATTTTTATTTTTTTTTCTGCTTTTGCATTTTTCTTTTGAATTTATTTATGTACGTATACATATTCGTCAGCGCTCTCTTCCACCCACATTTGTGTCTTATTAAGAATATTTATGAAGTCCCTGAGAAGTAGGACCGGGCGTGTTGAAAGTGTATGTCTAAATTTAGATCTTTTATTTATTCTTACATTAGCAACATTACATTAATTTATTTTTTCACTCTCCTTCAAACTGGTGTTTGGGTGGTTTTCCTCTCCATCTTGCCAATGTACAGTTTGAAGATCAAAGTAGGTCGCCGTATTTTCACAAAAGTTTATTATTCTCCTATTAATTTCCTTTCCAAAAAAAGTCTTGTTCTTCAGATATAAAGATTTTTTTAAGAATTTCCTTTTGTCTCCCATTGGAAAAAGAAAATGCGAAAAAAATGTCTCGAATCATAAAGCACTAAATGGCGTCACAAGCAGAACACAGCAAGCACTCAACACCACCTCACCACACATAAGGGGGATCGGCCATTTTGTTTTTCCCCCTTTTTCAGCAGAAAGTGTATCCGAGGAGGGAAAAACGAATTGGGAATTGAAATACGGGCTAAGAGAGAAAAGAAAACGAAAAATGAAAGAAATAATTCGCTTCCAAACATTAACTGCTTCGAGAAAGCATATTCGTCACTAGCTTCAAAAGTTTGATTACACTGAAAGCTCTTTTGTGTGGGTATGTTTAGGTGACAGTGAGAGAAGGGGGTTTTTCCTGCTTTTTATGTAATTTCTCTAAGTTCCATTGAAATGGTTGGAAGTTATAATTTTTCTAAGTGCATTTTTCAACTCCCAAAGCCTCGTCCCTTTTGGGGTTTACCTTCAGTTTGTGATGATAATTCTAATTTGTTCAAGATCTCCCCCTATTTATTGCATGCATTGAAATTAGATTGGAATTTTCTCTGTGAACGGTGTTCTGTTGTATACCGGGTGAAGGGAGATTGGTTGCTATGATTTCGCATTTGCTCTCACGTCTGAAAAAGCTCTTGCTTCGTGATTGTTTTCTCTCGCTCTCTGCGAAAACATAAGATGAATTGCTTTCAAGAGTATTCTTTTTTTTTTTTTTTTTTTTTTTTTTATAGCAAGAATAGGGAATGAAACACGGATCCAAAGGTACCTGTTTTATTTACACTTTATTTGGGGGGAAAACCACACACAAAAAGCTGAGCTTTATGTGTTGTTTTTGTGATGGTTTTCTGCGTCTAGGAATGATAAGTCGTCGTCAGCAGCAGCATCAATATCTCCAGTAAACAAAAATGTTCTTGTCTTATATCTCGTTTCTTGGTGTGATTCGATGTATGTTGCTCTCTTGCTCTTGTGTGTCGATCTTAAATTTTGATAGAGTGTGATTGATTGAGTATGTGGTACTTAATGTAGTTGAGGTACTTTATGTGGAGTATAGGCTTGGGACATAATGAAAAAGGTAGGAGGGATGGGGATGGGAGATGTAGGAATTTTCCTTTATGATTTGCGTCATTTCAACGTCATAAAATAGACACGCGAAAGATACACATATTGACTGAATGTTGTATCTATTCTTCCATGGAATTGTAATGGTTTTTGTGTTTACACAAGGCGGTGACGAAAGGGATGCTTATAAATATGGTTGCTAAAGGGTTTTTGTGGAAATATAATCATGTACAATTTTGAGTTGTCATTACGTTTTGTTGTAGTATTGTTAATTTTATGATTCTGTTCCATATGTTTGTAGTGGCGCGCGATTATATATGAATATCCCTGTCTTTAGAGTTGTTTTTTATTCTCAAAAGTAAACACTTTCGACGAAGTTCACTTCACAGGCTTTTTAAACATAAATGCTTGGCTAAACTGGATGCTGTCATAGCCCGCCCATCATCACAAAGACCTGTGGACCCGTTCAGTCATAGTATTTGTATAATTTTAAATTCAAAACGCCCACTTACTTAATCTGGTACTTTATTATTAGCCTTGTTTTTAGTTGCTGAAAAGTGACAAGTCATTATAACAGTTGTTTGGTGGGTACTTAAACTACTTGTAAGCTTTTAGTCTTCGGTTATGAACGATTTCATTCTCGTACATCTTTGCGAAAGTATTAGGTTTAGATTTACTTAGGTCAGAAATATGTTTAAAATCATACAGAGAAGTCCTGAATTCTGTAATTTGGTCTTTTGATATCTGGGGGACCGGTGACATTATCTGTGATGAATTTTATAAAGCTATAGGTCTTTTTGAATCAGCTTGCATCTCGATAAGTCTAAATAGCAATTATAGTTCTACCTTAATTTACTGCCCAATCTACTACTAAAAAATAAAAAAAAAAAATGTTTGCGATCCATCCTGTTTCGAAAGTGTCCTTCACTCCTTTGGTAGGATAGCAAGGTTCTCAAGAATCGGTTTTAGACCCTCCCATTCTCAGATAATTTTAAAGTTTTAAAGCAAAATGTGTCGAAACTGAATTCTTTTTCGTCAGGCTTTCCTATTCCCATCACATATAACTCCTAAACAACTAATTTGAATTCCTTATCGTGTACTTATTTGTTCACACGTTTGAATAATCAGTACATTCAGGTAGGAATTCTAATCCACAAAAGAATTTAGCATAAATAACTCCAAAATCTCAGGTCAAAAAGTAAGGTTAGACTTCAGAAAACGAGACACCAACATAAAACAGACCTAATCCTTGATGTAAAAAAAAAGAAAATAAGTTTATTCTAATGTATTATCCACTCCTTCATTTTTGCCTTCTCTTACACCAATCTCACATCACGTCCCCAGTTTGTCACTTACTAAGAATTTTGATTGCCACAAAATCTTCAATTCTCTATACATAGAGAGAGAGAGATCCAAAATGATACAGAGTGTGGAGGCGATAGCGCGAATAGGTAGACGTGTAGAACCAAGTAGAATTTTTTTTTATGTCGGATTTGCGTCGTCAGACGAAATTTTCTGCGGATCTCCTCCGGAAGAACAGGTTTTCTTCTTTCGTCTTTTTTTGTCATTAGGTATGCGGTCTCTTTTGCTTAACTTGAGCGCTGGCTTGGTCTGGCTGGCTCTCCTTTTTTAATTTCGCACTCTGATAATGCTGAATTTCTTGCTGAATCGAGACATGGTGAAATGCTTTCAAAAAAATGTATTCATTTCATTTTGTTAGTTTTATTCGATTGAAAACTTAAATACGATCTCGTCGCCATGTTGTTGAAGGCTTTATTTTCGAGGTTGGGGAAAAGAGTAAAATGCCCGCTGTGGATATCGATTTTTCGTCCTGCCCTCTCGCTCTGTTGAGGGAGTAAATTGCGCGGTAGCTAGGGATCAGTTTTTTTTGTTTGCTCTTCCTCTGCACTTTCCCCAGCTTGGGTTCTCTTTTGTATGTGTGGGTGCTGTTGGCTTGGCTTGAACATAAAAGCAACCCCTCATGTCATGGTTATGTTCTTGTGTGTTGCGCGGAAAGGATTAGATCATCTATCGCTCGTATATAAATGAAATAGAACTCGTCACAAACGGGAGGGATCTTCCCTTAATTTGGCAAATTGTTTGCATTCTTTCTCTATCCACCCCTGCTACACTTTACGATGGGTACACCCTTGCCAGTTTGGTATGCTTTGGCATTGTCTACCTACCCGTGAACAGGGTCTGGGTTGGTTTGGGGGATTAAGAAAGGGAAAAACTACGAAACACAGGCAAACACTGTGCAGTGGTATATAGGGTAAGGATCAAAAATCCCTTAAACGTATGTAGGTGAGAGTTTCCGCTGTATGAAGAGGGGGCACAAAAAGGGATCGATCTCTCTAGGCTTCGCATTTAGTAGCAACCCCAACGCAGGAACCCTACTCACACAGCCGCAAACACGCAGAGTCAATAGAATAGAGTATATTTACACAAACACCGACAGACTGATGTCTATTTATATTGTGCGTGCGTTTCTCCAACGGCGCATGTGTTCGGGCTGGGTTTGTTGGGTAACGCTTCAGCTTTATTGGTGGTGTTAAGCAAAGGTACTGTGGAGAGGGATGATGGGAAAGGAAACCTCACACTTCGTTCGCATGATGATGTTTTGTGCCTGCACTGGCATTATCCCCCTGTGCAACTATAGTTGCCGTTACCTACTTATATGTATACACCCCTATGGATGTACAAATTTTTGTATGAGTATGTGTGCATTGTCTTTATTGTTGGCCTACCTAGGGTTTGGGTAAAACCAAAAAAAAATGAAATTCTCCCAGCTGGGGTTTCTCTTTTCATTTTATTGATCGTTTGTCTCGTCTGCGCTGCTGCGTTCATCGAAAATTTAAATACCCAACGACACTATAGTGTGTGTGCAGCATTTTCAACCATGAAGGCAGATGGGATGACAGGAAACTCCAAATTGAATTAGAGGTACCCTTGCTAATTTAAGTTTTTCCTTCCCTCTCTTTATCGTGCTCCTCTGCCCTGCTGCTTACTATTGTTGTTGTTGTTGCCGGCTCACCAACTAAAAGGGGATTTAATTCTTTATTCTGCTTGTGGTGGCTACTTCTGGGGGAAAACAAGTTTTCGGTAGAATCAGCAAGAAAAAAAAGAAAAAGGAACGTTTTTACAACAAACCGGTATATTGACAAAGAAGACTGGAACACCAAATCTATAGGGGTACACCTAGATACCCACATATGAAATTGGAATTTCCAGTTTGATCGGTTTTTTGATGCACATCTCATCTCTCCTCCATAACACTTCCACCCAACCAAGTCTAAACCCCGCCGACGACATCGTCGTCGTCATCGTCATCATCATCTGAATGTGTTATGTGATGGTGGAGTGCTATAATTTGTACATGTATGCATCTCTAACAATCGCTGTCGGTAAAATATGAACTTGACCTTCAGAAATTACCGGTGCAAAAAACAAATAAAGCTTTAAATTTATCGCGTTGCTGCTGCTACTGCTGGTGTTTATTTCTTTTTCTCCCCTCGTTTCCCTGAACTTCGTTCTCACTCTTCCCTAGTTTGTGTTCTTTTTCGAGGCTTTTGTGGAAAAAATTAAATAAAATTGTATTTGCAATGTACACTATGCACGTCTTAACATTCAGGGGTAGCTTACAAAAAAGAAAATGCACATAGTTAGATACATACATAAACATCCCACAACTTAAGGCTCCCGTCGTCGTCTCAATGAACGTTTAAAATTGTAAAAACATTTCACTTCAAAATGTTCCATGATGATATTTGCGTTCAGTTAAATATTTTTAAAATTGCATTTTCGTTTACTCTAGGAATACCGAGGGGGGAATTACATGGGAAATTTATCGTTGTTGGTGCATGTGTGCAGTGTGCAGTGGTGTTGTATGCACTCGTGGGCTATTATAAATTTTATGTTCGACACAAGATCTATTAAAGTTGCAATGACTTGCGCACATGCAGGCATCAATAATATTATCCATAAATCATTGTTCTATGGAATGCATTTAAAGGCGTATTTCTAGTAAGAGATGTTTGCAAGTTGAACAGAGGTGTACTTTGTTTTATGATTCAAATCTAATATCGATGTAGAATGTTAAGCAATGTTGTCATCCGAGTTTGTCTTACAATTTCAAATGTTTCCATTTTAAATTAGAATGTTTGTCTTTTGATCGTTTGAAGAACAAAAAGTAATTGGAACGATTTAGGAATTTGAAAGCCAGATAATAATCGATAATAAAGACAGACGCTAAGACCACCTCAACGGTTAATAGATGTATTATCAGAACCTCTTCGAAATCTTTGATCGACTTGAAATAAAATTAAATTACAACGCGAAGTCTGTCGTATTTGAAAGGAAACGACCTTGGGCGTGGTGGTTATAGTCAATTCTTTTGGCTGAATACAGTTAAATATTTCTATGCTTACAAATTCCCGCAATAGATTGCGATTAAGTCAGGTTTTGTCATTTGAATGTAGGTGCATACATCCGGTGTTCCCCAGCGCACTTTTCAAGATCCTTTCTCTTGAATCGTCTGTGCTCCAATCACTTAGGCATGATGCCTGCGACTCCTAGAGGGTCTGATCCTGAGCAATTGCTGTCTTCCATAGCGGACGATCATGGGCATGCTGCTTCCAGCTATCAAGACTTAAGGGCCAACTATAATAACCGTACAAAAACGAAAAGTGTCATCAATTTTCGAAGTTTTCATAATTGCTTATAGAAACTTAGAAAGGATTCAGCTACTGTCAACTGTCATTTGCATACGTAGAGAACGATTAGTTTCGCGTAAGTAGGCAAAAGTAAACGAACTTAACGAAGCTGAACAAAGCAGTTACTATAGTCACAATGTATCATATTCGTGTATTCGCTCCATTGTTCCAGTTTTCAGCTATCGTTTCCATTCAACATGACTGGTACGATTAGGGTTTTCTTAAGTTTGATTTTGGTCCTTCGAGTCAGTAGTTTTGACCCTAGTTATTTGGGCAAACCGAAATAGCAGTGGTTGTCAAGGTTGATTCTATGTCGGATCTCCACTAATGTCTTTTGTAGAGTTCATGTTCGTCCTGACGTTGACACACTCCCAATATGTATTTTTTTATTTCGGTGGATTTTTGAAACATTACTGAACCACTCAGACTCAAAACTGGTTCATTGTACTGCCAGGTAGCAACCTACTCCAGTGCCATTAATTTGATCCCAACGGCAAATGGTGACTGGACCAGATTCGATTTCAGGCAATGCTCAATAGACACTGTACACTATACAAACTGCAAAGTGTGACCTTAAAATGTGTTTTCTTTAAGACAGATATCGAATTCATCACACCCTATGTGTCCTATGCTTCCAGCAAAACAAATAAATAAAATATGCAGACTCCCAATCCATGCTATTCATTCGAATTGCGTGCGTCAATGTTTTGCCATAAATTGCCCACATGCATATGTTCTTCTGGAACTTTAAGACCCAGTGTTCCATAGGCAGAGCAGTCAAACAACTTTGATCAACAAAAAAAAAAAAAAACAAATTAGAGTGGTTTTCAATTATGAAAGTGTTCACACTTAATTAGGTTTCGAGTTTCTAAACAATTAATCTGTTAATCTCCGCCTTACCTGAAGTCATGTTTATGTGAAGATAGGAAAAATGAATATCAAAAAAAGTGAGAAGAGAAACAAAAATCGTTCATTTATGCTTGGACTTGCTAACCTTCTCCAACAGCGCACAATTTACTAGAAGTTGTTCATGTTAATTTAATTAGCATTAAAGTCTTTTGATTGTATTTCACAATTCACTTCTTTGAACGTTTCAAATGTGGTTTGGGGAATGCTCAACTATTTTTAAATCAAGAATTTTTTTTCAATAAACTCTTGAGTATCATATGCTTGGGTGGAATACCTTCATAACAACCTAAAAATTTCTGGATTTTCACTATAAAACTTCGCAAATGGTTGGCATATTTAAATACAAATCGGGTTCTGAATCGAGTTCTCTCTCCTGAATTTCTAATATGTGAGATTATTCATATCTTCCATGTTTTTGACGTTTTGGCATGAATATGCAAAATCATCCTAAGTGTACGTTCTTTCTGAGATTTCCATTTGATCACACTGAGTCATTGAAAAGAATGATAAACTTGAATAGTGCTGGGAATGTGGAAAGATCTCGTTTTGTTAATGGAGTCATAGTCGGTCGTCAACGCAAATAATAATCGCTTCACACTTAATCTCTGTTAGATCATAAAGAAAAAATACTTTTGCTCTGATTGTCTTACTGAAGAGTCTTACTGCAGTGTTCTGCCGAAAATTGAGACAACAAAACATTCTCTTGGTAAGGAAACACGCATGAAAATTTGGTTTGGATTTCGTCAGGGCAGAAGCATATCTTGCTTAAGCTTATCAGCAGTGATTTGAGATTTTTTAATCAGAATGGTCAGCTAATCGATTGATTGAAAATACGTAAAATACTTCAGTGCATTGAAACTCACTCACCCTAATCCAAACATTACTTTGTTAAACGCCGATGACAACTCCGTTGTCGGAATCCTAATCCTGGTCATACTCCATTCAAACACTAACAAAAAGCGGTGTGTCTGTTCCTCTCTATAGCAAGACGCAGGTATATGGGACATAAATTGCAATAACATTACAATGTCGTTCGGTTATCATTGGAGTTCGCCAAAAAGAAGGAACATGCATTTTCAAGATAAAGTACAATGACTTCGGCAAATATTCCTATGTCTCGTTTGTATAAGTGTATGTATCATCCGCAACAGCGGGAATTATCGCAAACACTTGTACAGGTGTGAAGTGTGAGTGAGTGTAGAGAAATACTTTCTCTGTTCAACGCCATTCCCCTTTCAATTGATCGTTAAAAAAGAATTAGTACGCGCGTTAGACCCTAAATGATGATAAGCGGGTTTTCAAAATTCAACCAAACCAGGGAGGCACAAAGCAAAAGAGACGAGACTACCTACCTACCAAAGGCAATTAATATGAAATTCTTCAAAAATGCATAGGTGGCTTTTACACGAGTATGTTTTAGGTGCTGCAATTCTCTATCGCGGTTGCCACTTGCTTTTATTGATGGCAGCTCTTCACAGGCAGTTTTCATGTTTCCATCTCACTCTTTTACAAGATTAGAAGAGAGCAGATGCAGAAAATTTGCCAGTAACTCATCTGCATGGACGATTCGGGCTACCCTCTTGGTCCCTCTTGTAAGCACATTGCGAGCTGCCGCTTCGTAATTGCCTCCAGTAGACGCCGCTGTATATTTTCACAATTTGGGGAAATTCTCAAAACTACCCATCGGCACACATTTCTTCTCCCTCACTTGCGACCTAAAAAGGAACGCTCACACACACACAAATAAAGAGAAAAGACCCTTTTTCCAGTGGGGATAAATTTAGAAAAAGAGACGCCCTTTAGGTTATCAGGGCTTTTCTACAGTCGTTGGCACAAGCGCAAGCAGGTAGAAAAAATACAAGGACGAACCAAGCATTTTCCATAGAAATGATAAAGGGACAAAATTAGGAGCTCACTCTGCAAACAATCGAAGGGAACTTGTTTGGCTTTATCTTCAGTCATCGAGTGATCGTGAAAGTGATTGCAACTAGCTTCTTCTATAGTTACAGATAAACTTACTCATATTTTGTGATTATTTTCAATTAGTGAAAAACAATTAATAAACTTGTGTATTTAGAGGTACAAGCTTTTAAAAGTTATTTCTCTGTTGTGTGTGATAAGGTATTTATCTGCAAAGTGTTGATCTAATTGTTAATTCAATTCACTGTTTATTAAAATTGTTTTCTACGTTCACTTATCTGTGAACTATTTATGGATATTGTCGGACATCTCTGCTTCAAAGTGTAATCTGAAAATACTTGAATCAAAATCTCGAATCAATGAAAGAAAATATTTAATTTGCATCTTCGCATACGTCACAAACACAAAAGTGTTATTTTTTAAACGAGTTACTCTAGTGATAAAATACACAATCGATACGAAAAAATTGCACTTCGGTTCTGAGTTGAAGTCTGTCCAGTATTTCCACATGAAAACCTGACTTACAAATTATGTATCACTTGAAAATCCAGAAATCTTCTTGTTAAATTGTTTACCGTGTATGATTTATTTAAATTACTCTTGAGAAGTGAAGAAAAAAAAATGCAAAACAACGAATCAGTTCTTGTTCAGATAATCCTTCAGAAAATTAATGCTTACTTGTTTTTGAGAATTTTTTTTATTTATTGAATTATTCCATGCAACTTTGTGTAGCTGCGAAATTGACACGAGCAAAAACTGGACGTTTGATAAATTTGATACACCCTGTGCGTTATTAATGGTGACACGTGCTATTATTGAGTTGTGTATCGGATGTAATTAATTGAATTGCGCGCAAATACGAGATGAATTCGGTTACATTTCGTTTATTGTTCACTCTTCGTCATGGATAGTAGTTATTGCTCCACATAATATTGGGATTTATTAAACTTTAACTGTGTAATAGTGGCTATATCCTTATTTCTGTAAATCATTTTGCTTGTGTGCCAAAAATCATATCCCACATCGTATCAGAGTATAGAAAGAGGGTTTTTACACGGAGCAATTTTTTGCATCAACTCTTCACCTCTTTTATCGCTACTTGATGCGCATAAACGTGACAACTCTTCGGCTCTTAAAGGTCGGCAAATACATTTTTCTCTTGATTCTGTTGACAGTTCCCTAGTTCAAATGGATGTCCACATGAAATTCTACTTAAGCAGTCAAATTACCCGCCATTTGCTTTTTTGCTCCATGCGCGTTGCATTTAGAATTCTAAAACGTTGCCATGATGGATTATATGTATAGATGCAATTGTTGGTGTGATTCAAAACAAACCGTTCACTGGACTCCAGGGTATTAAGTTGCCTTTTTAAGGTTATGTTCGCAAATTTGAAACCTTTGTAATTTCGATATGTCCGTCTGTCTGTCTGTCTGTCTTCAAACCAAGGTTGTATTTAAGGTTATGTTCGTCTTTCTCCCTGCCTGCAAAATATCGGTTTTTATAAACTACTTAGCTAAATAAAATATTTGTAGGTTATCTTGATTAAGATCGAAAAAAAACTGATTTCCTTTTCTATAATCTTTACTCAAAATCGATTTGCTTTCTTTCTATTTACAGACGCACGACCTAAAAATAACCTGACCACCAAAACAAAAACATAAAGAAAAGGATAAAAATCAAATATTTAAAAAAAAATATCAAAAAGCTGCACACGAGAATTTTTACTTGGTGAAAGTTGGCAAAGGAACTCCATTTGAATGAATTTTGCCATATTGAAAACGTAATTTTCTTTAAAACCCCAAAACTTCCCTTTTAAAGAAAATGGATGACGACCAACAATTTTGCCTACGGTGGAATAACCACCAGAGTACACTCATCAGTGTATTCGATACTCTACTGGAAAATGAAACGTTGGTAGATTGCACACTTGCAGCTGAAGGAAAATTCCTGAAAGCCCACAAAGTTGTATTATCAGCCTGCAGTCCATATTTTGCTGTAAGTTAAAAATATATTACATTCAAGTTCGAAATTTAAATTATTGTTGTTTTTGTTATACAGACTCTTTTATCGGAGCAATACGATAAGCATCCGATATTTATTCTGAAGGATGTGAAATATCAAGAGCTTCGAGCCATGATGGATTACATGTATCGTGGTGAAGTGAATATATCACAAGATCAATTAGCTGCTCTACTGAAAGCTGCCGAATCTTTACAAATCAAAGGTTTATCAGATAATCGAACTGGCAGTGGTAGCGGTAGTAGTGGTCTTGGTGTCGGCGGTAGTCAACAACAGCAAAAATCTACAGCTGATCAACATAAGCATATAAGTGTACCTGGTAAATTGATGGCTGGTAGTGCGGTTGCTGATTATACATTGGAACATGCAAAACGTTCACGTATTGATCCATCATCAAATGATTCGCAAGATATGTCCGGTTCCAGAGAGGGTTCATCTAGTCCAACATCGAGGAGACGGAAAAAAGTTCGACGCAGGAGCATTCAAGTTGTTTTGGCCGGTAAGTGTATTTTCTTTTTTCTTATGAACATTTGAGCATTGGTGCGAGTTAGAACATCGTTTTTGAGACAGAAGTTTGTGAATTAACCACCATCTGAAATATGATCAGTTTAATAAAAAAAAACATTTTACACAAAGTTCTTTGCGAATGGTTATGACAGATTGTGTAGACATTTCGATATCCCCGAGGACCCTTCGAAATCTATAGGATTTCAAGCAAAACTATTTCTCATAAAGCTTGAGAGAAGTCAGGAGTAATAAGAATAATATTGAGGAGCTACATTTCGAGGTGGACTTGGGCCTAACTTCAACAGCAACGTGCTAATGTTTCTCACGATTGGAGGAGATGTCGATTCCGAATGGTGAAATTTTAGACGCTTTTTCTAAAAAGTTTTTCTTTGTTTTGAAAAATTGTCTGTACTTGGGAATTAAACCTAGATAGACGCACTTACCCACTACGGCACTTTTGGGTGCTTAATAGAAGATAATACTCTCTAATTAAAAACGGTCCTTCGCAAAAACCCTGTTAGTGACGCATTGATGCGCCTAGAGGGTATATATTTTTTTTTCGAGAATCAAACCTTGACTGAGAGTACACATATCCACTGTGATGATGTGATTTATATTCAAAAAAGGTCTTTTTGAAAAACTGGTTATTTTCCACTATTTTTTTAGTCTCATTCGCTAAATACTTTTCGTGGGCAAAAACACGCTTGTTTCTAGAAGAGAGAATATGCATTTATTTAAATGTTCATGTGGATGTCCACACATGGGCATCTGTCTCTTCCATAGTTTTAGCTCAAACAATGCTACAAAAATGGTTCGCCGACTTCATAAATAGAACAAATTTTAAACATAATTTCTCTTATTCTCATTTTCAGATAATCACGATAATTCAAACTCTTCACAAATCATCCAGCCTGGTACATCATCAATAGTTCCAACAACAAATGCATCTGGAACAATAACAGCAATGGTACCAGTTGTTGGTGGTGGCACAGGTGCAGGTACAACATCAGTAATTCCTGGCACTATTGCATCAACCGTTGCAACATCATCATTGGCAACAGCCGCAGCAACAGCAGCAAATATTATAACCGCAAATGTTACCAAAAAGACTGAAAGTGTAAAAATGGGAAATACCGATGCCATGAATGCCGCCGCAACAGCAGCTGAAAATATTCAAGATGAAAATGCCGCCGATTCTGCTGATAAGGAAATGATGATTAAAGAGAAACAAAATCATAAACGTTCAAAACATCATCATCACGATGGTGGTAGTTCATCAATTGGTAAAGATGAAATTGTTATCGAACCAAAAAGTGAATACGATGATGATGGTAATGATGAAACAGTTGAAGACTTGACATTGGATGATGAAGAGATGGGTCTCGAAGATTTGGATCATAATGCTGGTCCCAGTCATGGCGGTGAAGGATCTAGTCAAGGTTTGTTAACATAACCCCCCCACCCGATTGGTATGTTTGACTTAAAAATCTGTTCATTTATAGGATATGCACAATGGCAAGTCGACAGATCTCAGGATGAAGTATTTATGGCCGCACAAGAAGCACAGCAACGGGATCCACAAGGTAGGTTAAACAATTTATTCCATTTTGACACGAAGAACAGTCAAATTAAAAAGCGAAATGAGCACGACAGATAAAATTAATAACAAAAAAACGAAATCTAGTAATTTGAAATGAAAATTGAAACAAAATGAAGATTTTTTTCTATTAGAAAGTTGATGTAGTATGTTTTACAGTTTTTTTCTTTTTTTTTTGTATTTATTTTTGTATTTAGTTTGGAAAAAGTATTTGTGTTTGCCTTGAAAAAAAAATAATAATTAAAATGAAAAGATTGACAATGTACGACAAAAGAGAGATGTGTGCTCCCTTTTTTATTAGTCGTGCTCCATAGCTATGAAATTCAATTGAAATTGAAGCGGTATCTTGTAAATGTAATGTAATGAGTTTGAGGGTCATAAGGTTGTTAGTAGGTCTGATATCTGCGTGTTTGAGTGACTGTCACATAAAGTCTATTTGAGATTATGTAATCTTTGCATTTTAATATGCGGCTCACCCGACTTCTATTGAATGAATTGGTTAGTAATTAAAACCCCACACAATCTTGTTTTTATGCGTGCTGCTACTTTGAACGAAGGCTTGTTTCTATGTATGGAGCTACTTTGAACGAATATTCTTTTTAGAGGAATCTTTTACAAAATCCAGCAATGAAACATTTTTTATGTGATGTATTGAACAAATTTTAGCTTCTACAGATTCGAGATTTGAAGCGTCGAAGTGCGTCTATCCCTACGCATTAGACTTTCAGTCTAGGTTCGAGTCCCAGAAAACAACTTTCGAGTCACTGCCAATGCTCAAAAAGAGTATAACTGCCCAGAAGAAGCTGCTCAATCTTGCCTTTCGGAGTTGGGAGTCCCCACTCCAATCGAAGCTATTCTCAGCTGCTGGTCGAAGAGAAGAACACAAATTCTTTGCTTTACTTAAGAATTGCTTTCTCGTAAAATCCTTCATTAATCTGTTGCAGTGCAAAACACTCAATTTTCATTCATTCTTGCTCCAGATCACATGAATTCTTATAGGCGAACGAAAAAACAGACAGAACTTCCTTTACCCTTTTTAAATGTGCCCTTTATAAATCAGTCTATATGTTGTATAGAGTTAAACCGAATCCTCTTCAATCTCAGTTGAATTTGTGCCTATTTTGCAAGAAACATTTTTTTTTACATTAAAAATGTAAACTACTTATTGATTTTGGTAATTTTTTGGTGTTTGTGTAGCATTTTGTTATGAATTAAAAAAAACAATACAACAACCAACCATCTGTCAAATACTAATCAACTGGAATAGAGTATATCCCGCATTTTTCTCTCATACTCTCGCTTTCTCGATTCGATTTCATATTCTCTCCATATTCCACACATCCTCCTTCTTTGAGTGGTGGGTTTGGAAACGCTTTAAGCTCATTCCATTTGATTAGAATTTGTCAAAAAATAATAATACATATTTTACTTACTTACTTGCTCTCTTTTTTATTGAAAAAAAAAAAAAAAAAAACATTTGAGATTGGTGAAAACTAAACTTAACTATTTTAATTTCTATCGATTTTGTTTTGTTTAAAAAAAAACGTTTCTCTCTATATATACATTTTGTACTTAAAACGTTTTTACTAATCCTATGAGTAAATCTGAGAAAAACAGTTAAAATCTAAAGCAAGCAACCTGAGAGAAATTTGCGGATATTAATCTCATAATCAATAACATAACAACAGTACTTACAACAAAAAAACAAAAAAAACGTCGCATTTGCTTTTGAAAAGATCAATAGAGTTCCCTTATGTGTTAAGACAAGTCATTTTTTGTTCTTATTTGAAAAGTGAACTCGGAGAAGGTTCAAGATGAAGAGAATACTTGTAAAATGTAGAAAAATGTTTGAAAAAAATGTTGGCCTTCTCGACGACAGAGTACACACAAGAGAAATAAGATTTTCGACCTTATTTTATATACATATAGTTTTTTTTTAATAGACAAACACATTTTTAGTTTGAAAAGAAAAAATACGCATGCATTTATATATATATATATACTTTCTCTATATCAGTATATTTAACATTCATTTTTTATAATATTTATGCTTTTGGTTGACGGGACTATTTTTTTTTAAACTTGAACTCTTTTTAGTTAAGATTATTTATTTATTTCTTTTTTGTTGAATTATTGTACACAGTTTAGACATATGTAGTAGAGAAAGAGAGAGACAGCTTTCAAGCTTTTGAAACTGTCTCACGAGTCATACACTGTTGATGCCTTTCGTGTCGGTGTTTAATCGGTATCTTTGTTTTAAATATTTCGCCGTCCGTCATTTAAAAAATGTCGGTTTCGCTTTTATTGGTTGGTTCTATCTTTTGAATGGATCCGTTTTCAAAACGTGTTTAAGTGATATCCCATTCGGAATGCATTTTTCATCCGATGGGGTTTAGAGTAAATAAAAGTGTTGTGTAATTGAGAAACAAAAAAAAAGAAGAATGTGTGAAGAAAAATAGATCGAAAAGTCTTACGATGCTGCTGCAGTGTTCCTGATCGCAGATATCCCCGTTCACCCGATGCAGAGGTATATAGGTGTGTATTCTTCTGTTGTAGCTGTGGATATATCAAATATCCACAGTGAGGTAATCGTCGTCATAATCTGTGCTGCTGTGACGGTGTATCGAGCTTCAGAGACTATTTCGAAACGATTTTCTTCTTCCAACAAACAGGTAAGTATGTCTCCACTCAAAGTATCGGTTGATGGAGATTGAAATGAGATAATTTTTTATTTAATTTACGTTTAAGTTATTTCTACATATCTTATTTTTTATTATTTCAAACAAAAATATCCTCTCCTTTCTCTCCTTCATTCTTTATCCCTTTATCCTCCTTCACCCCACCTCCCATTGTCCAACCCTGTGATCTGCTGTGAGATGTATTCTGTGGAATATGTATTGATTTTCAGCAAACATCGGTTTCGTGACATAATGGGTAAAGTATATTTGTTTCACGAGTTTTACTTGTTTTCGAAGAATGGATCAATCAATAGATTTGTGTGAACAAACTTAAGTATTTTATAATTGAAGTGATTCGAAAAAAAATTTGATCCATTCTTGAAGGGAAACTTGTAAAACACAAGTGATAACATCGAACGAAGGAGAAGATTCGATTTTATTGAAATCATCGGCACACTATCGTTTTGTCACAGCAAAATTGATCTAAAACTAGATTGATTGCTGAATGTAAACAAACTCTTTTGTAAGTACTACAATTTTTATATATATATACTTTGAAAAATATATTATTACGTAGCTTCGCGTGAAGATTATACAGAAATTAAGATAAAATTCGATAAGATAGCTAAGTGATGGGTTTTTGAGAAAGGTCTCTGTCGTGTGCAGTGAACAGTAAGCTGTATTAAAGGGATAGAAGTGATGCTTTAAACACCACACTCGTCTTCCAAAACCTAAGCTGTAAGCACATTCAGCATATTAAGATGCACAAGGTGAAGATTTAACAAATAAATAAACGATTTTTGGTTGGTTTTCATAAATCCCGGCATTACATGTCTTCACTTGATTCCTCTTCATAAAAATATTATGTTGTTGAGGGTATATTGCACCGCGACCTTCAAGATTTATTGTACCCCCTTTTAATGGGGGCTTATCACTATTATGAGTTCCTCTCAAATGCAGTTATTTTCACAGTTATATTGAGGGTAATGGATTCCTATTGCGCATAGGTGAAGAAATCTGTTCTAGAGTATTCTCTCTAAGCCAGTTTCCTTCAGGAATCTGAGAATGAGAGATGGTTCTAGTGATTTTTTTTTTCAGATAGTAGGTACTTGACCAGATATCTTTTTCTTTTGTGGGCCTCACAAAATCCCAGTATATGTTCTGGAATTTCATAAAATTCTCCACAAAATCTGCAGAGACCTTCTTCTGATACCCCTAGTTTCCTTAGATGCTCCCTGAGCCTACATTGCCCCGTTAGGAAGCCTGTTATAAGATTCGAAAAGATGAAGATTAAGTAGTCATTGCAAATAGATCTCTTATTAGTCGTCATCATAAGGTACCCAACAATATTGAAATGCATTGATGACTGTTTCTAACTTGTTTAGAGTGAAATTAGAAAAATATCTGCTTTGGCTCTTCTGGAGAGCTCAATGAAGGTCTTGTTGAAGCAGGCATATTATCCCATATCGTTCCATTTTCGGTATACTTTTCATATTTGCTGGTGATCGCTTGTCAAGTAACAACTCACGCAGGCTGTGTGGCATTTTAGGAAAATTGACCAAAGAGAGACTATTTAAACTTAATTTGAATGTTTGTGTACTGCATACATATGGTACTTCATGAAATGGATCATTCATTTAAGGCTTAAACAAGGAATGCAATTCTTTTTTTGTGGTTGCTTTTATACATGACCATTTTTCATGACCAGCTGCCCTGTTTCAATCTCACTCTTTAAAACATTTGTTGGCAGACATAAACCAATATCTACCGATATCGATTCCCAAGACTCTTGCCTTCTCTGAAGGAAAATCGACCAAAACTGGTTTTAGCGCAAATGCCGGCCTAGTTGCTTTGCCCAACAGTTACTTTTTGGTTATGCAATGGTGTTTCATGGATTTTGTTTGGATTTTGCGTTCCCCAAATGCGGCAGTATTGCTTGTTAACGATGTCAGAGGGTGTGAAATGGTCCTCGTCGGTCATCAAAATTTGCTTCAGGTTCAGTGTCAAACATTGGAACGACTGTTTGCCCATATTCCAAGCGACGTGGCCAGCCTGCTGGTAGTATTAATTGCACTTTATACGGAAACAGATGTAAGTCATCCTTGAAAATGCGCCGCAAGATTGTTTCACCAGAATGCTGGGCGCGGTGGCTATATGACAGATGCGGGTTTTCGGCAGCACTCTTCAACCAGTTCATCTCTCACTGTCCCGTACTAAACAAAAGTCGACACAAAACGACGAATATTTTCTACGAATACTTTCCAATGTACAGCGTTGATATTTACATACCGACATATAAGATGGCTCACTCTATATTACTGTCAATTTGCACTTCTGACTGCAAAATCCTTGACTCTAAAAGAGCGACCCTAAATCGAGAATGTGTTTCGAAGAGTGTATATTTCATTGTATTTAAAGTTGATAATTTCTTCAGCAGCACTGTTTTCATCGTTTTTATCCTTTTGTTATTTCCTACACATCTCTTATCTCGGGGTTGCAGGCTTAAATAAGAAACTCCACTAAATGTGCAATTGAATTTAAATGAAAGCATCAGGGTTGTACTCTGAAGGAAATATCTAGTGGAAGGAGAGAGTTTCCAAATTATCCTCACCATCTTCTCTGGTGTCTGGGTCTTCGCTAGCTGTCTCCAGTTTCGCAGACCAAGTTAGTTCACGTCTCTCTCAACTTGTGTATGCCACCTTAGACGTGGACGTCCTCTGTTGCGTATCCACACCTTAGATTTAGTTTGTTTCACAAAAAACCAATATTTCCATCGAAATTCTGGTACTCGTTAACTTGTTTAAATGTTTAAAGAAAATTAATTAATTAATTAATTTAAAATACTAATTCGTCATGCTGCAATGAACTTCTAAGAATTCAAGAAAACATGAATCAGATTCGTTTTCGCTTTTAAAATGAAGTCATTCTGTGGGTATCTATTTATCTACTCGGTGACGGTAATTTTTAAACATTCAAGTGTTGACGTCTTAGTGCAATAATAGCTCTTTTAACTATCTATGTTTAGATCCAAATTGCATAATTTGCATGTCTCTATGAAGTCGTAAAAGTTGTTTAAAAAGGTGAATGTTCCCTACCAGCTTCCGACGAGCACTTTGCTGGGTTTCAATTTCTTCCAAAAACCTTTGTTTTTAATTTTCAACTATAAAAAGGCCTCGTAAATAGCTAAAATGCAAATGTCATTGTATTTAGAAAAATCTTGAACACAAAGACAATCGGGGATAATACCAGTTGTGCTTTTTAATATGATGGGAAAAAATATATTGCATCCCGCCAAATTTTTGCGCATGCGCAATGAATGATTACGTCATTTGAAATTCAAATTCATTTTCAAATATGAAATTACGACTTTTTATTGGTGGGTGGACGGAGAGACGCGTTTAATATGTTACTCTCGTTTATTGTGTTGTGTGTTCTGAGTGAGAAAATGTTTTTTTTTTGTTACGCATTCATACAATACACTCAGGAGTGGAGAATTTATGTCAATTTGTTGCATATTCACTTGATTTTTTTGAAATTGTAAAATTCTAAGTGAGCAGCAACTTGTTCTGCTAAACTGTTTTCTGTTTTGTGTTCAGAAAACTGTTTCCAAACCAAAATAGAAGTTTTCTCAAACATTAAAGCTAGTATACGTTTTGGGTGTTTGCCAAATTTTTTGAGTTACTTTACTAATCTTTGAATCATTCCGAAAACAATTTGTGCCTTTTCCGTTATTGTCTTCTAGGTTGTGTGTTCTAATGTACATATGTGACCTTGATAAAACAAATGTTTGTAGATGAGGATAGGCTTGTGTTATGCGTAGTTTATGTTAAATGTTGATTTGTTGCACTAGACTTTTATTTTCCATACAAGTCGAGTTTAATAAGTTAGGGGATATCAAAATTGGATATTTTGCTTTTGATCGGAGGCAGACATTGAACGCGTTTATGTATGAATACTCCTTCGTTGCTATAAGCCGCAAGATAAATATGAACTCTGTTCTGGAGAACATTCGTATACAAAGTGTGATGTTATTATACATTTTATCGGTACTTCGGAAAGTTGATGTGTTTACATACCCTCTGACCAAAAAGTACCCGGCCTTTTTCAATAAAACGAATGTGGTTCAATTATTATTCAAAATTTATCACGCAAAACTCGAGTAGTTGCTGAGAAAATACACCCAAGTTCACCATGGTCTGTGGCGCCCCTATTACAGTCACAAATCGGAGTTACGACGCGTCGACTTAAGTCATTTCGACTTACGACGTCGGCAAAATTGACTAAGCCTTGCTCGACATACGTCATTTATGCTTCAAGTTACGACAGAAAATGACTTAACAGGCAGTGCAAATTTGACATTTGAAAAAACTTATTTTTTTAGCTTGCTAAATAATTTTTTTGCTTTGACCTAAGTCGATTTCGACTTACGACGCATTTTCTCGGACCGAATTAGTTACATAAGTTGAGGTATTCCTGTATTATTATTATTATATTATTTATTTTATTCTCTTCAAACTAATCTTCATTGCAAGCAAAACATGTATTCCAACGCTTCTTTCAGTCTTCAAAACACTTTATAGGCCGGTGTAGGAATCGCCTTCAGCATTCCTTCAACGAATTCTTCTTTATCATCTCAATTGTCAATTGTCTCAAAACGCTTTCCGTAAAGTGGAAAGAAACCACGAGCTGTTTCTTCACAATTTTGGCCTTTTGCGACGAACGGTTTCTCCTCAAACGCTCACGTAATGCTCACCTAATACTTCTTGTTTACTGTTCGGCCTGGCGGAGGAAATTCGGAGTGGACCACCACACCATGACAATCAAAGCCTAGATTTTGGACCGCTTGTGGGTTTTGGCTGTTTGAAAGCGCCATTCTGCTGAGTTTTCGACTTTGTAGGCCCGTAGTTCTTTTTACCGTTAACACATTCAACGCTTCCGCACAACATTTTAAGCAACATTTTTGCTAAATTTGCTGAACATAACAAATACTGATTTGTTCACGCACAAAAATATATTTGAACGCCAGATGACTGATGCACTTACCAACCTATAAAAAAGAGATTTTGACAATATCTCCAGCGCAGTTTGTTTGAATTGTGTTCTGAAATGCTTTGACGTTGGTGTTCGGTTAAAAGTTGTCGTTAATACCGCATAATATTTTGGCGCTACAGATCGACTATGGCAACCACTCGCATTGTTCGTGCTATTGTTCTCTCACTAGTCGATGCCACCTAGAGTATAATGCCGACTTCGAACGACGAAGTTTGAGAAGCTTTGAGAAGACTCGTTGAGCATTGTGAATGATAGGAAAGAATCGAACCTAGATTTGGAGCGTAGGAGACGACGCACTTATCTACTACGTCACGTCTTCAAAAGAACAGGTATACAGGTGAAGGCCTCTCATGAAGGTCTCTCATCTCAGAAAAAAATCTGTGGCAATATTAATCTGTCAACGAGGACAGAGGTACCTAGCTTTTAGTTCGATTCCACACCAGATTCGACAAAACTTTTTTTTTTGTACGGACAAAAAAACCTTTGTTATTTCAACATACTCAAAGAATACAATTCGACATAACAGGGCGTTTTGTTCTTTTGCTGTGCTTGGTGTTAAGAAAACTAAGATTGTGAATTGTTTTTAATTTTATTTAACATACCAATCTCCGATTTTGTTGAAATTCACATATATGTATGAGGACCAACATAGGTGGGTTCACTCCTACAAAATGAGATGCAGAGGTAACTATTGACAGACTGTCTATTTCACACAGTTATTGTATAGTGGGCTTCTTGCTTCAACAATTTATTTTAATCCACAACCATTTTCTATCTTCCACAACAACCATTCGTGTTGTGTGTGATATCGTTTTCTTGCGAGTGAAATTGAAAAGCTTTTCCTAGACACTTGTATTTTTCGAGCATTGTCAGTGAGTCGAAAGATACGGAGCCGTGAACAATTTTTATTTGGAAATTGTTGCCCGTGCTGGGAATTGAACATAGACTTAACAGCAGCGAAGTTTGATCTCAGACAGACAGAATTCCAGCTATGCAACGTACACGTTTTTCTGTCCCGTCGTTCTGTCTTTGTCTTGTGCTATTTGGTGTACCTTGCACAATAAGCATGTGCGCTATATTCGACAACGGCGCTCGTTCGAGACACGTTTGTCTCCCTTGGTGTGTGTTGGTTTTATGCAAATCCATTTTCGGCAACGACTGGACGAAAAATGCTGTCCTGTCTTGTCTGTTTTGGTGTGGCTCATAAAAATCGATGTATCCTTATCGAATGGGACATAAAAAACGTTGTGTTGACTCTGGTCTGGGTTAAGCATTCGAATTTGAATGTCTGCGGGCATTTTCAATCTATCTTAAACTCTGTATGTGCAGAATAGGCCTTAAGTTTCTGGGGTGGGACAGTCTTCTGAACAACTTGGAAGAGTTCTTTTAGCCAAAGAATTTACCATCTGTACTATTTTCTTCCCTGCAATCGATTAAAGCTATAATGTGCATGAAATTAAATGTCAAATACAAAAATGAATATTCAACAATTTCGACAACTTGATTTTATTGTTAGTCACAGTGTACCAAACTCATTTTCGTACACCTAATGTATGTATATAAATTTGTGTTCTTTTGAGGTACTGTTTCCTCTTATCGTATCTCCTAAGCAGATCTCAAGTTAAATAATTTCAAAACTAGATGTAGTCCTGTCTATGGGATTTGATTTATCAAAAACTACACCATAGTTATTTAGAAAGCAAGAAAGTGTGGTAGGCACCAGGCGTATGAATATCAGATTGATACACTGTAGTTCTTACCGAAAAAAGTGGCGTATTTCAAGGTCTCTTTCAGTATGAATAACCACTTAAGATTAAGACCTGGTCCACTACACTTGTAGTTTTCTTTTTTTTTGTTTTGTAGTCTTCTTGTATTTTTAGTTTGGCTCTATGTTATTTGCTTTAGTTTTGTATTTTAAATGTTCCTAAAGATGTACCACAAGTTTTTTTTTTTTTTTTTTTGATCTTTCAATTCTAAACCAACCAATCTCAAGTAATTAAGAATTCATAACAAAATGCATCTTTTAAGCAAACATCAACTTTTGTTAAGATTTATACTTGTCTTCAATAGAAACCTTTAATTTTTTTTCGCCATGTGTAGACATCTTTCGTCCATTACTTGGATCCGCAGAATTCCACAAGGTGGCCGATGAATTTCCTTTTTCAAAACCAGGCCCAGCGGTACAGATAAAAAAAATTAAGCTAATCGCTAAATCGACTCTCAGCAAGGTCGATGTACTTCCCATCAAATCAGAACCGATAGATATCGAGGAAACACTACTAATCCCTCAGCATGGTACGAGCGCCGTTTCTCAATCGACTTGCAATATGGCCGATGAAGTTCCCGTCAAATCAGAGCCGATAGATGATATCGAGGATATACAAGTAATTCCTTACCATGATACGAGTGTTAATTCGCAATCCACTAGCGGCAGGTAGTAACAAACAATGGTTTAAGAGATATATTTTTCTTACATTTTCCCAATGTTTTTCTTTTTTCATTTGTTTTTCAATCGTGCGCTGCTGTGTGAAGAAAAGGAAATAACTACGACTGTAAAGCTTGCGGGAGATCATATAAACACGTAACGAGTTTGAACCGACATGCTAAATATGAATGCGGCAAACCGAAAAAATTTAATTGTAACTTTTGTGATCAGTCATACTATCACAATTGCAATCTACAAAAGCACATAAGACGGCGACACAAGGGATCGTACAGTAAACAAAAGTCAGGATAATTGAAAGAAAGAAGATTTTGTCTCTGATAATTTAGGAATCATAATTTAGCTAAGATAAATAAGATATTTTTAGGTTAGGTTAGTTTGACGATGCTGATGTTACTAATTACTACTACAGGTCTAGTCATAAATATTGGTACAGAGACACATTTCTTTTGACCACTTTTTTTTTCCCAAGTCAGTCGGTCTAACGTCAGAGGGTCTGATTTTGTTTGGTCTAATAGTCTAACGTCTGAGCGTCTGTTATTTGAATCAGTTTAGAAATGCAATATTAGTAGAGTATCTTATTTAGCGCTTCTTAAATTTGTTGGGCTCCCAATCAGTCAATGCACCACAAACAAAAAACTACTGCGTCATATTATTGCGAATGATGAAACACGTGTTCATTATTATGCAAACCGCTACTTCCTAGAATTCCTGTGCTGAAAGTATGTGACCGTTGTGACCGATTGTGGCCGACTTTCACTGTTAAGTAGAGATACCTATTCCACAGAGAATGACCCATTGATTTTTATTCATCGTACTAGAATTTCATCTAGACGAGTTGAAATGAAGCTTGGAACAATTTCTTTGTTGAGTGGTTAACAAGCTGAATCTATTTTACGGAGAAGCTACACAATGCGTTTAAATCAAGTGAAATGAACATCGACAACGTTAATTTTCCGACATTTCTACCATTACCGTTGCGGCAATTTAAAAACCCCAGACTGCTGCGGAAGCTTATTTCCATGAAGCATTGTGGTCTTGGTTTTTGAAACATTTTTCAACTGTGAATTTTATGTGAAGACTGTTTGCGACAACTTAATTTGCTTCGCGAACCGGCTACGCAGAGTTTATCACGTGTGAGTATTTACTACACAGTCTATCAAATCTTCTTTAAAAAGTGCGTAACGTGAGATGCCACACTAAGTTTTCCCGTTTTCGCTGTTTGGTCCGATCGGACATCGTTGGTACTTTGTCCGTAAGGTCAGCGAGCAGTACTGTTTTGGTGCGTTCAACCATCGTTCGCAATTTGTCCTTAAAGCATGCAAGTCGCATCTTGTACTTTTCAAAAACTCGTTTGTAAACGTTTGCACATTACGAGTGATTGTAAGAAATCGCGTGCTCCGATCTTAACCTTTGTTCCGGACTCAGCAGCGTTCCTAATATTAATATGGGCCCTTATTATGTTGTCGATTGTCGATCGAGGAAGTGCCGAAGATTTCCTAAAAGAGAATGAGATGGATTGCATTATATTCCCAGGCTGATGTAAACACAATCGGAGGAATTAAAAGTTTACAGCTGTCAAAGTTTATAAAATTCACAATATGCACGAGATTATTTAAAATAACAGGATTTTTTGTCGATTGAAAATAAAAATCAATCGATGCACCCAGCGATAGTCAACTCGATTGTTAATCGAAAACCGCAATAGGGGCCAGATATGAAGCTCTTATTAGGAACTGCAATAACTAGAAATCTAATATCTGGCATTCTGTATTTTTTTAAACATATGCAAGTCCACTTAGATCTCACAAAAATTAATTTTAATAAATTTTGTTTAAAATTCTAATAACCGGGAAAATGTATTATCCGGAAGCCGTAGTCCTATAGTCCGTATACTGTCTAATTTGGAAATTTAATATGAGGCACTGTAGTGATATAAGTATGGTTTCAATTTCTCACACAAACATATTTAATATTTCACGGCTCCTCTTTTGACTCAGTGACAGTGCTGAAATGCTGACTGCCAAGAAAAAGATTCTCCAACTTCGTCGTTCGGAGACCTCATAAAACTGACAGACTCCCTTCTATCATAAGAGAACAATAGCACACATAATTCGAGTGGTTGCTGTAGAAGCTGGGCTTAAGTTAACCTCGGTCTAGCGCCACGATGTAAGAAAATATGTATAAGGTGCTCCCAATCGGCTTGCCAGACCTCAAAGATCGCCATTTATATACGCACCCATAATATTATATGACTACAGAAATGAAATTGGATATTGGTCGTCGTTTTCCAGTATTTGTGACTAAACTTTGTAAATACATAAGGGAAATGCTATGTTATTGGTCGTACAGACAATTACTTTTAAAAGATTTGTTTCTACTGATTGCGTCCCAAAATATCGTAGTCTCTTCAGCTTGGTTTCTAGTATTTTTGTGGTAAAATTTAGGTAGTTAATAAAAGCGCATATCTTAATTTGGGAAACATATAGAAAACAGATAGTCGCTAAGTCAATAGACTCGCTCGAACACCGACCTAATGGTTCTTCCTTGTCATTTCTATATCGCTATTTTTACAAACGGTGCTAAAGTGAGCTGACACTGCATTACTCCCTTCCATGTTCTCCCAAATCTTGCTAAGTGTCCGTTCACATGTTCAGTGGAATGAAAGAGGGTACGAAAAAGAGAGTATGATTTTCCACAGTTAGAATGGGATGCATTTTCGGCGATACGACCCATCTCTTTCCAACCTTTTGGAAAATCATACTCTTTTTCGTACACTCTTTCATTCCACTGATACTCTTAAGCCTGCTTTCGGACTCATAGTTAAGTTCAGAAACTCGTTTTTTAGCCTTATCACATGAATATGAAATACTCTTCCCAACTCAAAATTTCCCACTCACTACAATCCACAGACATTTAAGACCAATGTGTACAGGTACCTCCTACCTATTCTCCCTCTATATATAATATATATAGAAAAGATATAGAATATATATATATTTCTCTTTATATTTGATTTCGGACAGTTAAGTTAATTCGTAATCCCTTTATAGGATGTTCAAATTGGTGTATACTATTTCTAGATCAGCGTCGTAAGTCTAGAATATTTCATTTGCTTGACAAGCATATCGATTCTATTAGCCTTTTATATCGTTTTGCAATGAATGCAATGAAAGATGATGCTGAGTGCAATGCAGCCTGTGCCTTTTCAGGCCAAGTCTTTTCTTGCACCTTTTGACACCTGATTTTGGGTATTTCTTACAGTTTCCCATTTAAATGCGTGGTACGCATCCTATGCATTTCGATTATAATTTTTTGTGAATCTTCTGTCTATTTGTTGGGCTTAATTATTGAAAATTTGTAGTAACAAGATATTCTTGTTGAATAGATTTAACCCCGGCTCTAAAGTCTTTCGTCTTCAAATATGGCTTTGCTGAAAAAACACACTCATTTTTGCCTACAAATATCATTATATCAGTATTAATCAGCACGATTCTTAAACTCTCATTATTGCCAAACTATAAATAGGATAGGATAAAAATTCTGAAACCTTAAAGTGAAACTTATTCAGAGTCAAATATTTATGCTCAACAAAAATGTGATTGCTTTTATTGTTTGAACATACAAATGGTTTCCTGAGAAATATCTCTAGTGCTGAATTCTCCGCTTGATTTTTTGTTGGATCACTTGTTTCAACACTATTCGTAGGTGACTGTTTGCAAAGGCCAGGTGTATCGAAGGGAGAATTATATGATTTTCCACAAGTGGGAACGAGGTGGGTTGAATGCACCGAAAACAGGTCATTTTCACCAGAAACTTCATTTCCAAAGTTTTTATCGATGATTCATGAAATATAAGAATAAAAAAAAAATCATTACTTAGTAAAAACGTTCTACAAATAATCAATTTCAGGTGTTTTACATGCAGACAGTTTACTGCCTTCTTCCATTCAGTAGACCGTCTAAGGAACTAATTTGAGTGCTGTTCAGAATTGCCATTGGCATGATTAAGGACTAAAATTTGTATTCGAACTGCCTTTTAATTATGTTGCACGTTTTTCCACATTAGTAAACCTTGTGGTGATGTCCTGACAATTTCAAACAGGCTAACAATCAATTCTCTTGTAGCTTCTAAAAATACGCAATCCAATAGATTGCACATCAATAACCTTTAAATGGCTAGACAATGTACAAGTAGATTGTTGGGTAAGTTCGAATAATTTCTTGTTTTGTTGTTTTTTTCACATTTTTCGCATTCTCTCTTAAATTCTTTCAAAAAGAGGTTAAACACGCTTTGGACACAAAGAAACAGTCCACACATTATATTCTTCTTTGTTTAGAAGGTACGAGTTTACAATTAAACAGACTTTGAAAAGTAAATAAAACTATTATTCATCCACTTGAGTACTTTTCAAGGTGTTTTTCACATTTTCTATTTTGTCTTGAAATCCCTTAAGACAAAGATCAGTCTAAAAAAAATCACACGGGTTTATCAGAAAAGAAAGGCCCATACATGAATAATGAGAGAAAAGAGTATGGGGAGAAAATAGCAGCATGGACTAATGTCTTAATTTCTTGAGAATATTATCTTTACCGAATTGAAGTGGAGCATAGGGGCCGTTGTGGCGAAGTGAGTAAGTGCGTCAACTGCTACGCTCAAAAGTGAAAAGACCTTTCAAATTTTCACGGCTTTGCCTCTTTCGAGTTATTGACAAAGCTTAAAGAGTATAATTGTATAGGAAAACTTTTTGACATTCGGATTAAACTGAAGGTTGTCTACCTCCGCTTATGAGATAACTATAGCGCGCACAACTCGAATGGTTATTGTAGAAGCTAGGCCCAAGTCAACCCTGGACTGCAGTGCCACAAGATTATTATTATTATTATTATAGTGCGAATTAGTTGTTTTTTCGGCGTACTCTATAGACATATTATGCTTAGACGTTGTTATTGGTTGTCTTCTGTATTTTGTTTGTACCTATGCACAAGGAGACTTATGGTCTAACCTGGAACAATTGAAAGACACACCACTACACAAATCAGGAGGGTGGCGTGATGTGGTTTAGGAATGAAGTTCTCTCAAGAAAGTGGCTGTTCGATAAGATTTGTTGAGTTTTTGCCTAAAATATACAATGATGACGTGGCGAAGCTCTATATATTGTGCATGACGCTTCTATAACTTTTCAGATTTTGCGTTATTGTGGTACAACATTCATTCAAATCCAGTTTTATTTACACAAATTGTTTCTTTTTCAACGAATTTGCTCTCTCAAACGCTGCAATAAAACGCGCGATATTATTCCGAGTGAACGAAGAACTGTCCACATCACCTTCACTTTTGGTCGACTTTGACGTACGTTTTTTCGGATTCTGGTCCGACATGTAAAAGTCATAAATCCAGGTTTCTTCACCAGTAACAATGCGTTATGAAAGTGGAGTTGGAATTGACTTGTTCCATCATGTCTTTAGCGACGTTTACGCAGTTGAGTTTTTTTTCTTTCGCAAAACACACTTGAGAAAACTGTAAGTAAACTAAATGACACATGACGTTGAAACACGACGTGAGGATAGAGATCGATAATCTCTTTAAGCGGGCTTTTTAAATGATCGGTTCCCGGTACTTTCAGTTAAAATACATGCAACTTCAAACACTTGAAAGAAAATACAGTAGAATTTCGAAAAGAAGAAAAGACATAAAACTGGCCCGTTCATCTTTTCGTGTTGTTAATTTTCATAAGTATCGAAATTTAGTTAAAGAAAAACGTATAGCCATACACAAAAACACCAATATATGTAATCTATTTTAATTAATTTTACAAAAAAAAAAAAAAAAGAAATCATAGAAAATAAAAATACACTTATTTAGCCGTTATTTAAAAAAAAATACTTTATAGTAGAATCGTCCGGAAAGAAGATGGGAACAAATCGTTCATCTTTCCAAACTGTTCATGTTTTCGAGATTCTACTGTAGATTGGCCCAGATAGGTTTTTGTTATTGCCAAACATACGAGAGTTGTAATTGAGTAATTGTATACACTTGTTAAAAGAAGGTGTGCAAGCAAGAATTTTATTACTGAACAAGCCTTGAAATTAAATAGTTTTGTCCGCCTAGAACAGTAGGGAATGTGGTGTTCTGAGAGGTAAACACAATCTTCTCTTGGAACATAAACTAGAGTATTTGAATATATCATTTCCCTTAAGTATAACATTCTAACCAGCATCACATTGCGATAGAAATCTCAATTCTTTTTTTTTTTTTCATTTTATGAACTATATTTTATACACATGTTACTTTATTTTATATACAAACTTGTATCTTCTGATGAAAATTACTTCAAAACATTATTTTATCAATTCAATTAAAAAAAACAAAAGAAATCAATCAAAGTGAATACAAAAAAATTGTCCCGACTGCCAACCATTTAAATTGCATTTTGTAACGCTTAACATTTGATTTATATACTTTTTTTTTATAATTTTTGTTCTTATAACTTGCATTCATTGATTTTTGTTCCAACATTATATATTTTTCTGCTAACCACAAACCAAAAGAGTAGTGAAAAAAAATAACCAAAATTGAAACTCGAATGAAAATGTTTTCGTTTTTTAGGGGGAATTAAAAAATATATTCTCCTTTACTGACATACACCAACCACCCGCCTCACACAAACCGACTGTACATTACTCCCTGTTACCGTGTTCGTTACCGAAACAAAAAGCCAATAACACTTTATTGCATAGTTTTTAATCATCATTTATTTATCTAACCGAATGCGTTTGTTATAACAGTACTTTCTTTTAATTCTAAAGACATTCTACAAAATGAGACATTTTATTTTACACCTAAGACTAACAAGAGAATGAATTTTAAATACGACAAATCAACTAAACTCAAATTCAAATGTTTGAAAAGAAGTCAAATGTGATTTCGCCTTTATAAAAGCATCCATTAAAAAAACATACATATTACATACATATGAAAATTTGTTTTTAGTGTGTAAAATTAATTAAAGCCGAATTTCAGGATATCATAATTACGATAGTTTAATGACGCAAGAAAGTTTTACCTGCCCACAATGCTTTCGTACCTATAGACGTCACGGTACATTGAGGCGTCATCTGAGACAAGAGTGTGGCAAAGGCAAGAGCATGGTATGCTCGGTTTGTGGACATAGAACTAAACGTGCAGATCATTTGAGACAGCACGTTCGAAAAAAGCATCCTGAAATTGCAATGCGTTCACTTTTTCGTAGGCCATCACAGCAACAGCAACCGATGATACATCATCAGCAATTGCATCATTATCAATCTTCACAACAGAACACACAACGTCATCATCGGAGTGCTGTGTTGGCTTCGTCGTTAACATTGACTCAGGCGGCGGCAGCAGCAGCGGCGTCAGCGGTTACTTCGGCGACGACGTCAGCGGCGGCATCCTCAGCAGCATCCACCTCGTCTGTTGTGGAAGCAGCAACATCATCGTCGACCGAAACACTTCAGCCGGCTTACGAACAAAAATACAAATATATTTCATAGTAACAAATCAAGAAAATTCATTAGAGAGTAACAATTTTGAGATTATATATTTTTTTTATACCAGTGAATTTATATGTATGAATCTCCTCGTTGTATTCTTTTGAAAGAAACAAAAAACGCGCAAAGTTGCAATATATAGTTATACACCTTTTTTTTTTAACCGTACTGTTGTGGACAAAAACATAAATACTAAAGAATCTCAGACCAAATATTGAAAATTCGAAGAGGTTAAGGTTAGAATGTTTTTCCCCCAAAAGAAATTAGTTCGTTCAAATTATTAAAAAAGTGTTCAGTTTATGAAGGTGGTTTACGAGGTTCGATGGGATGATGATGTTAGGGGATTAGAGCACGTTATTGAGAACTACAATATTTTTGCTTCATATCTTTATGACTCATTGCTGACTTCTTTAATTCAAATTTGAACTGAAACTGCTTAAATTGTCATAAACAATTTAAAAATAGAAACTTAATGATACTGCTTTGTAACTTTTGACATTAGATCCTTTTACAATCACAATTATTTATATATAGAATATATTCCTAACATTTTGTCACCTAAATATGCACCAATAGCGATTGTCGATCGAATTGACTATCGTTGGGTGAATCGATTGGTATTGTGTAAGTCAAACGACAAAGAATTGTGTTATTGTGAATTTTATTACGTGTGACAGTTGTAACTTTTGACAAACGCTTTGCAAGGCCACTGAGGAAGCTTCGATGATGGTGAGAAGGAATGCGGCACGTTTGTACACGTTGCACAGTGTAGATCGTCGCCGGTTTTTGTCCTCTCACTCGTACACCACCCGGTTGTGGTGCCCTTATCTGCAAACTCCCATCAACGCTTTTCAGAACGATAAGACATTAGTTTGGACACTATGAAAAATCTCTCCTTAAGTGTTCTGGTGACTATAACCAAACATAAATGCTTTACTTATTGTCCTCTGTTTTGTTTCAATATTACTGAATACAGTAGAATCTCGCAAAGATGAACAGGCATTAAACATGCAACGTTAATTTTTTCAAATTGTTCATCTTTCCATATATAAAAAAATTTGCTCTTAGGACGTTTTTCTTAAAAAAAAAAAAAAAAACTACTCACCCGGAAGAAAGATGGGAAATAGATCGTTCATCTTTCCCAACTGTTCATGTTTAAGTTTTCGAAATTCTCCTGCATATAAAAAAAAGCTAATTTATTATTCAACAAATTTCTGTAGCAAATTTCAAACCAATTTAGGCTTAAAAACTGACTAACAAACTCCCTGAGTTCTTCCAAACTTTGTCCACTCTTACGTCGGTTAATTGAACAATTGTGCATTCGTAATCCTAAACTGAATTCTGAAAATTGTTTTTTTCGTTTTAACCTCATTTATCCGTCTTTGTTTTGAGGATTTTAAAACATTCTTTTGAATCACCCATGTTACCCATCTCACTATAAGACTTGCTGTAGTATTTGATTATGAGTCCCCGCAGCTCATTGGATATTTCAAATTATTTTCCATTTCTCAAAAAAAAAATCTCAAAATAACACTTCTTTAATTAGTTTTCAATCCTAGAAAGCTAACGTTTGTCAAAACGAGCATCCAAAAAATATCTTCTTTTCCCTTTCCCAGTGTTTTACCTACACCAAAGTTGTTTCGTGACAAATTAATGACCATTAAATTGTGTCTAATTGTCGTCGCGTTTACTCCAGACTCGTCATTTTTGGGAATACTTGTCTTATGCACAACTTAACGCTAGCTTTCTAGGACTAAAAGGAATAATTCAACACATGGAACAGTTTTGACAATTAATATAACGTCATCATTCAGGGATAAAAAGTGGATGCTGCTTTTGAATAGGAGAAAACATGCAGTCGCTCCAAGCAAACTCGTTCAATTGTTCAATACTTTCAAGTTTGCGTATAATGGTAAAAAACAAAACACTTGCTTATGAGTATTAATTTTTGATTTTTTGCGTTAATTAAAGAATCGAATTTGTAATAGAACGTAACATTTTTTTTTTCAGTAGATGGTTTTAGAAATTTTGAGTATTGGCTAAGAGCGACTGTAGTTAAGATCAATCCTTCAGTTTTTTATGATCAGGGGTGAAATTAAGTCGTTGATAAGGGGTGTACGAATGTAAGATTGATACACTGTCACTGTATGTATGTACATCCACAATCATTTCGTGTGCCTGTTTTAACTTAAATGTAATACTTTGATGGCAAACATAACCTGCAATAGCCTTATGCTCTATTACCTGATTTTTAATTGGACATACAGTGAATGAAACTCATATTCGTTCGTCTAATGCCTATCACATTTTTTGCTCAATCAAAAGTTAAAAGACTGGTGGTGTAGTTTTTGATAAAATCAAATCCAAAAGATAGGTATAGGATAGGAAAATACAACTGGTGTACGAATATGAGATTGATACACTGTATATATGGTTGATTAATGTGCAAGACCAAGAATAATAAGTGAAAACCCAGAACTATCATCTTTTAATTATAAGAGTGTTCTCTATTTATGTTTTTGTCCATTACTGCATTATCTAATAATATATATACAATATTTTTTTTTTGTTATTGTAGTCCTGTTTTTTTTTTTTTTTTTTGCATACGTTGCATAAGATATGAGAGAATTTAAGAATGTTCTATCAACCAAAGAAAATATTTAATATAAACTATTATCGACTATAATCACATCAGTGTCTACTTCGTAAAACGCATTTAAGAATTTAATTTCTGTTTGTTTCCTTTGTTTATTGTGAAAAAACAAAACAAAAAAATGATTAAGCCAAATTAATGTAGATACACAAATGAGGATTGTTATGGAGTTACTATTAATTCAAGAGAAAGATTTTAATCTTTATTTTGTACAAACAATTAAAACGAATATAGAAAAAAACAAAACAAAAGAGAGAATATGAGATAAATAAGAGAATATTTTTATTTTTGTATTTTAAATGTGTATTCCTCATCGATCAACGCTAATCGTACAACAGGGCTTCAATGCCAATGTAATGAGGGATGTGGCGAATGAATGTCGCTCTACAATAGGTTATTCTTTAACATTTGATAACTATAATTTTGCACTTCATCTCATTTTTTTTATTTTTCAATTATTTGCGGAGGGGTTATGTTTACCCAAAGGACCAAAGGAGCACTCAAAAAGTTAAAGAAGAATACGTACAAGTTCCTAGTGGTTCTTAAAATAAAATATGCTCTTATCATCTAGGAAAAACTTACCGCGGATCTAATACATATTTCATAGGGCAAAAGTAGGTAGGTTGGTGGATAGATGGCGGAGGCCTCGTTTCACTTAGATCTTCAATGACCCATTGTGATGCCCATTTGAGGATTTGTATCACCTCTTTCTTAGTCCACTCCTTGCCCTAAGAGGTGTCAAAGGTCTATTTATTATTTATAAGTGATCTTCCCGTGTTTTATATTTCAACTGACAGACTAGAGCAGTGGCAGAGGAAGTGAGTGGTATCCTTTTTTCTAACTCTAAGAGTTACCACTCTTTTTTTAACTCAGAGAGGCGGTTTGATTTCCTGAATTTCATGTGAATGTCACTGACTCTTTTCTGGCAAGTTCATTAGCTGCCTCTTTGCCGACTATGTCCCTGTGTCCAGACCAAGTGCTGTGAGCCAAGAGGGTAAAGGCATTATTTTCGATCTCAGAGTTTTGTCGTGCGAATGTCTTCGAAAAATGTAAACTCGAGAGAGGCATTGTACTGTAGTGTTGTTTCTCTGTACACGTAGCCGATATATCTCCTTTGTACCACAAATAGAAGACAACTATTCTGTTTCTCCTACTTTTCGCAAGATTTGACTTGCAAATTCTGCATTTCTGAATACTATAGATAATAATAGACTCTTTTACAATCGTCTCTCAAATTCTACATCTTGTTAATCCGTACAATCCGTGAAACATACATTTGTCACTATTCATTTTTAGTGCTGCACACTTGTGTGTCCACTTGCGCGTCCACTTGTGCGTCCACTTGTGCGTTGCTTCACGGGTGGTGAAGCGGTGCTGTCCCGACTAGGCTGCCTTAGGCGTTGGATCTGTAGAAACTTGACTAGTAGAGCCGTAAGCGTTAGAATAAGCGGGGTCTATCCCATATATTGTAATAAATAACGGTTGAAAGCCGTTTTTTTTTGCCTAATAATCGGTAATATTTGGCCAACATGTCACTATAGGCAGGTTTTACTTCTAAGCACCAGAACTTGACCATCCCAATCTCGATTTACATATGTTGCTTTATTCAAAGGCTTATGTAGTTTTTAAATTAATTTCGAAGTATTTCTATATCCCATGGACGCGGTAACCCGTGGAAAACGGATTACTTCCACATTAACTTCTACTCACTTCTACTTTTGGTGGTTCATCTTGAGCATTTGTACGCATGTACGCATTTGATAAATCTTAATCCCTGATCTTTACTGATCTTCGTGTAAAGCTAAAAAGCTTCTCAAATCGCTTGTGTCATACACAGTTATATGCATGTCCACATCACATTTCTTACCATCCCACAACATCCTTTCATTTGGTAAATTATAGTTATCAAAGTTAACGAAAAAGTACACACTGACTATCTAGCCAAAAAGATAACATTATTAGTGAGTTATTCATTTTATACTGTTATCATTGAAACATTTTTTTTAAATTTAAGAATTTAAGCTTGTAGCAAAATTTGTTGTATTTCAAAAAAAAAAAAAAAACATTTTTTTAAAACTAAAACCAAAACAATACAAATAAATGGAAAGTTCAAATAAAAAGTGGTTTAGTATTTTGTTGTGAATGTAATTTACTTGTTCCTTTCATTTCCAAAAAGAGAGAATAAGAAGCGGGTCTCTTAAGTCTGTTTATTTATTTATTTTTTTTTTAACTAAATGGTAAATAACACAACATATATAATTTTTGTTAACAGCTTTGTAAAATTTTTCTTGGGGTTACTCTTAATCAATCGTATATTTATTTACACAGTTATATACCTTCTTTTCTCGGAGAAATGAGGACTTATATAATTTGTTTTTATTTGTGTTTCCTACTTCATAACCTGGAGAAAATATGAAAATATTCGTATGCATACACTCGTTCTATACAGTTTTTAATTTTTAATTCTTTAATTGTAATGGTTAAGTTTCATTCACATAATCTCTAGTTTATCTAATTTTTCCGTATCTCTCTATGAAGAAATTTATAGCGCACACAATGTATAGGCTATAAAAAAAAAACAAAAAAAAAAGCAAAAAGAACAAAATAGCAAAAACCAAACCAAAAGAAACCCCCCTAATTTTTCAGATTTGCGGACGTTGTATAATATGGCTACTGCAGCCGCGGCAGCAGCATCATCATCATCATCTGCATCTGCGAACAACAACAACAACAATGGACATCCTGGATGTGGTGTCAGCGTCGGTGGCAGTGGTGGTGGTGTTGGTGCTGGTGGTGGACTCTTTGAACCAGAAATAACAATACGAAGACTATATAAGAGCTGTAGAAAGTCATTACCTGGTGCATCACCACCAAGTCTTGGTGGCGTTGTAGGTGGACTTAATTGTAATTCAGTTTCGGTTAGTAGTGGTGGTGGTAGTCATACCACTGCTTGTAGTGCTGGTTGTTCGGGTTGTTCTCTATCAGCGGCTGCAGCTGCAGCAGCTTCAATACAATTGGCAAATTTTATTGGTTCACAAATGTTATTACCGTCTGCTACTGTTGATGTTACATCAACTGCCGGTTTAATTAATCAAAATAGTACAGGATTTAGTTGTATAACAACAAAAATACCACCACCACCATCACAGCCGCTAACTGCTGGAGGAGGTGGCGCTCCCCATACACATCAATCCACTGCTGCGGGGATAGTAGCATCACAGACATCCGCACATCATGCGACAGCATCGATAGCAGCCACTACATCTGCATGTACATCAAATTCCTCAACGAATTCAGCATTACTACCAACGCCAAAGAAAAATTCAGTTCATTTCAATTGTAACTATTGTTCGTTTACCTGTTCCTGGAAATACGATTTGAAGCTACACCTTCGACAGAAGCATGGAATACATAATAAGAAAATGTAAAGAAAATGTGTTCTCCAACCGGAAGATTTGAGGACTGTCTTTCGTACAAATATTACAAAAATAAAATAAATAGAACAAAAAACATTGTAAATTAAGAAAAGAAAAACAAAATTATCAGAAAAACTGTACATATAGAATTGTTTCCTTGTTAAACTTTTTTGATTAATTTCTATTTTTTTGTATAAACATTTTACCAATACCTTGGAAGAAATGCATTTTATTTAGACATTTTAGATTATCAAATGACTATCTCATATGTATACTCTCTCCGTCAAGCGGTTTTGTGGCAAGTACAAACTTGATTATCCCTTAGATTTGTAGAGTCTTGATTGTTTTATTTAAGATACTAGTAAAAAATATTTCGAATGCAAAATTTATCTATTTCAAAACTTAAGAGAAAAACAAAAAAAATTTGTGATTTGAGTCAACCTTAGATAAGACTTTTCTAATCAAACTTTGTTACTTTGTTTTCTCCAGTTAGATGACTTTTTAGAGTTGCCTTTTGTAATAGAAGAAACAAATCAACGTAAGAGAAACCCTCTCCCTACTTGCTTTGTCTTCCATTATCAGTCCCGGTTTCCATTTGGTCCCGGTTTTCTGATAATCCTTTTACTGGATGAATTTATTTCCCTACTTATTTAAAGCCCTCGGTAGAAGAGTACAGCTTACTAAAACTTTCAAGACTTTCAAGAATTTCGGTTGGGGAAAATCAAATGTTGATACTTGTCTCTGTAGCTATGATTTTTACAGATAATCTTACACAACTGCAAAAACAAAAGGGAGCACCATAATGCTTTTCTATTTGATTATACCTTCTTCAATTTTCAGGATATCACTACTACTCCGATAAGGGTCGTCATGATGCATTAAATGGAAATCGTTTTGTCTGCATACGATGCACAGATAGATCGTACAAATCGTTAAGTTCACTTCAACGACATCTGCGTGTTGAATGTCAAAAGCCACCACAGCACGCGTGCACCATGTGTTCAAGTGTATTCTACTACCCCGGCACGCTTAGAAATCATATGAAAATTCATAGATGAGACGGAAGCATATCCCACCGGGGAAGAATGGGCTTGAGGATATGTAGAAATAGACTCATAAGCTAAATATACATACATTTTATAATTTTGACTTAATTTTTTTCTTCAAATGTTTTTAAATGTCGTTACTGTTTCCATTTAGATTAGACTAGAATAGAATTAGATTTAATTTGATAAACAATTTGTAATGTTGAAACGAATAAAAAGGGATCGATACACTACTTCATTTCCAGTAGAATTCAGCACGGTATATATAATTTAAATAGTACATATTTTTATTCTTTAAATTGAAATATAATTTTTGAATTACCTAAAATTCTTGTAAACTTTGCTTTTAGTTTTGTATTTAATTTTACATATGATTTTTAATTATTTTATCTGTCGTTAGCTGTTTCATTTGAAAAATTATATACAAACTTTTTGTAGAAAGATTTAGAATGTTTTGTGAAGTGTTTAGTTGGCGAGCTGACGGAAAGATGAAGTTCAGATTTCATTCACTCGTTTGACAACAAAGACAACAAACAACAAAAACTTGAAAATATTGTTCGAATTTTTTTACCATTTGTTTTTTTCTTTTTGTTTTTTCATTTCTTTTCATTTTTGTTCCCCCAAATGAATCACAAACACACACATACACACATTCCATTGTATAAAACACACAACCAAAAACTAACACATTCATCCTCATCCAAATCTAAAAAAAATGAACTAACTTCACGAAATGATAACGAACTGAACGAAAAAAAGGTTTGAAAATCGATTTTGAACAATCAATGATTATTGGAGATCGCTTCCCGTGTAGCGTGTGTGGCAAGAGCTATCTGCGTAAGCGTCATCTGCAACGGCACATGCGTGATGAGTGTATTGGAATACCGCCTCGATTCAAATGTGATTTGTGCCCATCAAGATTCCGTCGAAAGTATCACATGGTCAGACATATGACATCAAAACATGGAATACCACCAACAAATGAAGGACCTGAGAACCTGTCGGTAAAAAAGGAGTACTATGAGAATGAGAATATGCCAAGTCCTGGTTATAGCGCCGCCCATCATAATGCCGCCGCAGCAGCTGCAGCTGCTGTAGCAGCAGTCGCTGCAGCACAAGCTGGAACAAGTAAAGCATCAAATAATGGTTCTGGCATTGGTGGGGCTGGAGCATCACCATCGAATTCAATGCCAACGTATGGTTTAACTGGAGCAATTGCAGCATATCCAACATCAGCATCAGCAGCTGCCGCAGCCGCAGCAGCCGCCGCAGCCGTAGCTGCTGCATCGAGCAGCGATGAAGATTCACACCATCGTCACAACAACAAAGACATAACCGAACAAGGGCGCATCAAAATTGAGCCAACCAGTCCATCCAAGGGCATAGCTATGGATGATGACTGGAAAATGAAGCTAAGCTTGCAGTTAATTTCGAATTCGTTGCTAAAAGAGCGACTCATGAATTCCATGCCTTTTGCTTACAACAATAATTAAGATATCTCGTGTATTTTATTTATTTCTTTAATATACTCGACTATAATTACTCTTTTGTTTACTTGCCTTAGGATATTTAAGGTTAAGCTATGTAAACGATATTCCTGTCCCAAAGTACCCCCCAAATCAAACGCAACAAACCAAAAAATCAAACAGAATGAGTTTTGAATTAACTTAACATTGTGTACCAAAAAAGAAAAGAAAAACAAAATGAAGTAATCATAGCGATAAGATATGATACTTAATAATTCCATTAATCTTAATTATTCTTTTGATCTCAAATTTATAATTTATTGAATTTCTTTTAAGATTTTATTTTTTTTTCTTGTTTTTGTATTCATTTTGTTTGTATTTGTCTTGTGAGTTTTTTTTTTTACTCATTTTAACTCATTCCACATTCTACGCAAAACAAGAGTAAATAAGCATGTACATGTCCTTAATTTAAATTTTGTTTATTAATAAGTGATACTCACGCAAGAGAAAACTAAAATGATACTCAGAAAACATTTCTTTTATCACTAGACTTAAGCAGAGATTATTCTACCAAAAAAAAAAAAACAAAAAAAAAAAAAGAATGAAAGAAACAAATGAAAACAGGGCCGAAATTCGACATATTATCTAGTCTTGTTGAATGATTAAATTAGGAAAAAAACAAAAAGATTGTGAGTAATTCAGAATTTGCTCAGCCATAAGAAAAAAAAATGAAAGAAATTTAAGTATATAATTTATAGGAGATAAATTATGATGACGAAAAAGACTACAAAGAGTTCTATATAAAACAATGTTAATTTAAAAGCAAAACATGAGAAGTCGGAAAGACAAGATGAGATATTAACTTTTTTTTTTTTTTTACAAAATAGGTTAAGTATATTTTTTCTTAAAATGTTTATAATTAGTGTATAAGATTCTTGATTTAAGTGATGGTCTTGGAAAATATTTGTTCTTTTGAGTTATTCAAAAGAATGCACTCAAGTTTTGTATTTTCAAATTCAGGAGATTATTTTATTTTCTTAATTCCCACTCACGTTCCAGAAGAGTTAAAGTCATTTTTCCTGCGATAAAATAAGTCAAAGTAAATTTATGAACGATTTTAACTTCAAATAAAATTAAAAGTCTCTTCAGGCCATATATTGTTTATCTGTAATTTCTCAGAGATCAAAATTAGATTGAAAACCTAAGATTAGCTGGCTCTTAACTCTTTTGGTTCATCTATCCTTAAGCCAAAAAAAATTATTTGAATATGTAAACACGTCCAAAAATATAATGAAAGAGGTTCAGAGAAGACAATCCATCCGAAAGATGGGAGCTTTCAAAAACAAAATGACATTTATTTTAAACGGGCATCGGTTGAGTAATATAAAGAAATATTTTCAGTAAATGATCTCCGATTGAAGTAAGAAATATCTTTATGTACAAACAATTGATTTGATTTAGATATTTATGTTTTATGATTTTCCTCTTTACATTTAATTTATATTTCTTTTCCATGCGATTATATATGAACAACTATAAAAAACGAAGGAATAAATTATTTGTCAAGATGCATTTAAAAAAAAAGTTTAATGTTTTTAGTTAAAAAAATCCTGGATATCCTTCCTTCCCTCTTCTGTTGTTTTTCTTATTGAGCGGGAATCAATTGCAAATGCGGACTCGTGTATTCAAACTCGTGATAGACAACAAACGTTTTCTTTGGGAATTGCCTTGGATTCCTTAAAGCCATTTTCTGAAAGCTTTTAAAACGTAGATTAAAAGAAGATTAAACAGTTCGTGCCAAAATGATTTTTTAAACGAATTAACATTGATCAATGAATTGTTTTGACAAGCTTTTAAAGCTTAAATAGACTTGCAAAATGATTCATTGATCAATGTCAATTCACTTAACGTCTCTTCAAACCCTAATGCATTTACAATTGATTCCTTGAACTTTGTCCAGACTTCCTCAAAATTGATGGGGACTGAAAAAAAAAAATTTTTATTTGGTTCCATTAAATAACGAGTTAATTTCTGTCCCCTCTCTCAAGTACTTTTCTGAACTTCTCTAACTTTAAGAGCAAATGATGGAAAATGGAGAAACAAATTACAGACAGTGGACAGAAATTGACTTTCTTCTTTCAAAAAAAAGAGAATATTCTTTTACTAACCAAATAAAAATATTTCTTTTAGATTTGTACGTTATTTCCACACACACTCACACACGCTTGGAAAGATGTCTTCATCTATAAATGTGTATCCTGAAATTTCCTGACTTCCTATATGTACACATATGTATACGCATTTGTGCATCCTAAATATATGAACCCATATCTCTTGTATGTCCAATGGTGGAGGGGGTTTTCTTATATGTATCAAAAAAACAATCAAAAAAAAAACATGTGTCTTCATCATTTTATGTGTACCGCTACTACATTCCTATACTTTTCAACTCAACTCTTCTGCTACTTGTATCTTTCTCCAAAAAATGCTGTACTACCACTACTACTGCTACTACTACTACTACTACTGCTGCAAGTGTCATTTACAACTTGACTTCTACTGTGTCGTATGTGTGAAAGCTAAAAGCTTAAGTAGAAAGACAGAGAATCGAAAGAGAAAAAAATATAATTATATTCTCATCTGATGGGTGATGGAGTAAGGATATCTTTTATGTCATAATTTATTTGCTTATATACATTTTGAATAAGTTTTCTAATTTAATTTTTGTCTATGTAAAATTGATTAAAACGAAAAGTACTATATATACTTATTTATATAATGTTTACAAACTATATAAATGTTTTATTGGAATTTCTAATAAAAAAACCGTTTAAATTTCAAATGCATATGTTTTTCATTTATATTATTCCGCTCGTCAACAATTCTTTTTATTTTTTTTTTGTTTCTTCGCATATATTCTTTTTTTTTTATTTTCGTTGTTCCAGTAAATCATGCATAATGTTTGTTCACAAACGATTGTTTTCTTGCATATATTTTGTTTTGTTTCTTTTGGTAGAAATATACAGAAATGTGTAATTTTTGTGTCTTATTCTGTAAAAATTAGTCCTTTTCTTTTTGTTATTTGTGTGTGTGTGTTTTTACCATGTTGCATTACATTTGTTTCTTTCGCTCAATAAAAAAAAAATTAAATATACATCATATCACATCCACAAGACAAAACACAAAAGAAAAAAAACCAAACAAACAAAAAACAAAATCCATCTAATTTTGCAGATTTCCTATTATGGTATCAACACTCATGTGATCAATGTGGTAAATCATATAAAACACGTAAAAGCCTATCACGTCATCGTCGTTTTGAATGCCGTTTTACAACCGAACGTCCATTATTTCAATGTCCTTCGTGCAATTATGCTGCTAAACGTAGCGATAATTTGACAAAACACATTAAGACACATTTTGCAAAAATCCAAAAGGACTTTCTGCCATTAGCTGTGAAAATACAAAATAGTCTCAACATGGAAACGGCATAGAATCTCTTACCCAACCGGCTTATATCTATCTATATCTAACTAAAACACCAAATAAAAGAATTAACAAAAAAAAAATACAAAACTAATACTAATTAACATTAGAATTTCACAAATTTACAAGGAGTAATACAAAGAAAAGACAAGCAACAAAAAGGAAGAAAAAAAACTATTTTTGCATGAGATATCTAATATATATATATTTATATGTATTCATAAGCTTAATTTATTTTTGAAAACAAACCCTTTTTTAATCAACAACACTATACTATTTATTAATATATATTTATTTATGAATTATTTATTGAGACAAAACAAAGACAAAGGAAAGCACTAATATATATATTTGTGTTCTTAAATTAGTTTGTAATTTTTGATGAACGTCTATTGAAGATATAACTCGCTGATTTATTGGTTTTTGAAATTTGTGTAAATGCTCGTTTAGATTTAATTCCTGTGTTGTCTCTTTAATTAACTTCTTAATCTTGGTGACGGTGGATTTTATTAACTTTCGGTTTATGTCTATGGTCTATGGTCTATGTACTTCTTATGTGGTATTTAGGTTAACAAATTCGGTGAATGATCTTACTAAAATAATTTCCATCTAAGCTTTATAATTTTTGCTTTCTTTAGATAAAGTTTGAGATAATATATTTTCCAACTATCTTCTAATTCAGACACCGTTTCGATTGCGTGTGATAGCAACTGACTGCATATTTAAAAGGTCACTCCAATTTAAATTGGTCCGCAGGTCGTAGTTAAAAAATACGCGAATTGTTCTGCAAAAATACACATATTTCCTGAAATGCATCTATTCAGTACTTCTTGAAAATGTTGAAAATTTATCTTTAGATGATTTTGTAATAAGGCTCGCATTCTGTGTGCCAAAATTGCATGTGAATAAAAGCAAAATGTCTCTGGGATCTTTTTCATCTTTCTAATTAAGGAAATAACCATTCGATATTTTTTTTTTGAAACAGTAGAATTCGGTTATACGACTATTGAAGCGAGACGAATTTTTGTCGTTATAATCGAATGTCGCTTTATCCCAATGATGTATTTGTATATATACAACAAATACAAAATTATTATAAATTGCACGTTCTTTTTGAATTAAACGCTCAGCGTTCACGCAAACCATGTGGCGGAACAAATTACTTTCTAGGAACTGACTTTGAAAATAAAATCACATCTATTTATTCAAACGGAATCAGTTCCATTTTCAAATGGAATCAATACCATTTCAGTGGCAAACCACGACATAGCTTAATCGTGTGCCACAGAGAATCCCTCCATATGTAGCACTTAAACAACAAAAATTAAAGCAAATCAACTCTAGAAGTTTAGATGGACTCAAACATAACTCTATCTTACTGTAAAAGTAAAACAAGATTTTTTCTGCTTTGTCTTGTTTTCGGTTGTTATATGCGAGATTTATAAGAAACAACCACCAGAAAAAGGGTCGATATAACCGAAATGGTCGTTATAGCCTACGTCGAAAGAGTTTATTTAGTTGAATGGCAAACCAAACTAGGTTTTCACTTCGCCCTGATAACCGAAATGTCGTTATAACTTAGATCGCTATTGGCAGATTTTACTGTAATTAGACTTCAGTTTCTTGTTGTTGTTGTGAGCATAAAAGCCTCGCTTATAGAATGCAACAACTTTTATTACAGCATAATCAGATTCCAATTAATGATTGGAAAATAAAAGAGTGTGGTTCACACAGTAGATAAAGGCGTGACACAGACAACTGTCCTCACAAATGATGATTGCGATCTCAGACGGTCTCATTAATTTACCAAGCAATACCAACATTTTATATTATTTCAAATTCGAATTCAGCAGTCGAATCAATTGCTTTTCTTATGAGTTCGTGACGCATCACTAGGCATGCCTAAATTTAAATCAGCACTTGAATCGGTTTTCTTATAAACCCGTGACGTATGAATGGTGTATGGCTTCTACTGTATTCCTACATCTAGGTTAGGTTAAATTAGGTTGGAATAAATGTCAAAATAAAAATCAACCGTGACTCACTTGGATCCTAATTGGGTCTATAGTGCTCTCACGTTCCGGTATTTGCAGCATCTGTTTTCTGGTTAGCCAACCGTAAGACCATTGGTCCTCTTGTGGTACATCTTGTAGTGTCCTACTGTGCTTCTGGGATTTTTAATTCCATTCTTTCATCTAAAATATGATAAATCTTTCAGTCATAGCTTGATATTTCTAAGATATGGCTTTAGACAGACGGAGGAATAGAAAATATTTTGCACCTTTGATTGTGATTGTGATATTTTAAATCAGATCTTAGGACATGCAAATGATCTCAGTTTGTTTTGATTGTTTCACTCTTCAGTACAAAGCGGGTCGCAGACACTCGAAGTTGGTGCGACGAATACATAGCTTCTTCCTCGGACATCGAAAAACTTGTTTTACTCTAACCCATTCCTATTACTATCCCAAGCTGTATGAATTTTTTTGAATGTCGTCCTTTTTATACAAATATCTCTGGAAACTAATATAGGACGCCATTTATATTATTTTTAAATGTGTTAAATCATCTGAAACTAATTTTGTTTAAGCCATATCTTACAAGTATAGAACTCATTCAATATCACAAATTACAGGTGGGGAAATACAATACTGCGTTGGTGGTACTGTTTTCGTTTTACTTAGGCAGTCCTTGAGGCATACTTCGAAATGACAATGCACTTTTCATTTTTCAAATTTTAGAATTAAATATCAAAACGCAAACATACAGAAACAACTGTCAATTTGTCTGAGAAGTGTCAAAACGGACGCAAATGTGTCAACATGCATCATAGTATCCGTATTTACGATAGGTTACGTTTAAAGCATTGCTCACGGTAGCACAAAGGTATTATTGTGTCTTAGGCTTTAAAGCAGGAGATTGCCAAATTTTAGGAAGTCAATTAGAAATGTTATTTTCTAATTACTTTCACATTCTGCCATAGCCACAAATCTTATTGGAATTTACAAAATCTAACCGACAACATTTTTCCTCAACATGACATAAAAGCTTGAGCATTTAAATAAGTATAAGAACTCAAATCAAAGTTTCCTTTTGAGACCACTGCTGATTATCCTGTAAGTGAAATTTTCGCGGAAAAACAAAATAAGTTCGAGTTAGAGAGATTCCGATTTAGAGGATTATTGTTCTATGAAAAACTGAAGGGGAAAAATGGTCGAAAAATAGGAATTAGAGGGAAGTTCGACTTAGAGGGATTTGACTGTACTTGATTTAAACAACCTATTTCCTGTTCAATTGAACAACACCTTTTATTGGTTTGGATCTCTTCATAAATTATTCTCGACTCTTAACAACCTTTTTCTACCATTGCTCTCACACGTATAAATCTCAATTATCCACTGACGCCATTCTGCCAAACTTTTTTTTGTGCAGCCGTATAAACATATGACGAATATGAAACAGTTAGAAATTGAACAAATTTTATTTATCTCATTCAGGATATTAGGCTTATATGAAATTTCTTCTCCCCTTGCTTTCCGAGACCAATATAAATCCACAAAAAAATTATGCGATGAATTTTGGTAAATTCCAGCGACTTTTATTTCCCCTTATTTTTAAGGTTCCCTTGAGGCTCTAATGAAAAAAAATTAGATTTTCATAACCATTACAAGACCAATATGAACCCCATTGAAATCCACACAATCCATGGATGAAGTTAAAAGAGGGGATTGCATAAAATTAAACGGCCAACCATTGCCATTTTGTGTATAAGGAATATTTTTGAATAAACTAATCACCTGTTCGCACATGAATAATTTATGAAGCTACTGATACGTTTAATATGAGCGAACATTATAATTAATTAGTAAGACTTAAGCAATATGAGTTAAGAATAACGTATTTTCAAAATTAAAAATGGCGAGCATTTACTTTGCTTATTTCCAGCAAGTTAACTTAAACTATTTATTTAAGAAATTATCATCAATTAAATATACATAATATATATCGTATTTATTTTTGATACATGTATTTGCAAAAAACAAAAAAAAAATGAAACAAAACAAAAAAGAAAGAAAAATCCCAAAAAAAATGATATACATATACTCTTGCATTCCACTCTAAACAAAAAATACCTAATATATACATACATATATAATCATATGATTTTTTATTTTACTAATTTCTCTCTAGTCGTATAGTTTTAATTGCTAATTTTTGAATGTCTTTTTAATTATTAATGATTTAATTTAAATGCATTGTTTCGTCGCAAAACCTATATACAAAAAAACAAAAAAGCCCCTACTATATCAAAATTCGATCAAGAAAAGAGCAAAAAATAAACAAAAATAAAAGCACATGAATACTTTTAGTTTTGCTACAGTATTGAATTCTGTTTATTTAATTTAATTTTAATTACATTTGTTTGTAATGTGTATATTTTCTATTCTTAAACAAGAAAACAAAAAAAAAAAGAATCAACTCTTAACCTTTCATTGCATCTCAACAATCAAATCGATCCATCATCAAATCACATCTCATTTGGTTTTTAAGTTCTTTTCCTCATCTCTTTTGAAAAAAAAATAATCTCTTTTCTCAATAATTTCCAAAAAGAAAACAATAATGAAGAAAATGAATAGAGAAAGATAAAACAAATACCCCACCAAAGCCAAGCACCAAAACAAACGAAAGACAAAAAAAAACAAATTTAAATTCTTTTTTAGATTTCCTACCATCATTTCTAAGCGAAGAAGGCCATCAACCACAACAAGAATACCACCAACATGAGTATCATCATTTTCATCGAAATCACCATCATCCGCAAGCACAGCAGCAAAATTCACAACAAGTGCGCTTTTCATGCGTCCTTTGTGGCAAAACGTATTCATCTCGGGGAACACTTGGTCGGCATACACGCTACGAATGTCCCTACATGGGTACACAGCCGAAATTTCAATGCCCCCACTGTGGTTTTGCTACTAAACGTAAAGATAACCTCAAGTGCCATGTTATCACGCATCTAAAGCGTAAAGGATCGTCCCTTAAAGATGAGTCGTCTTCGTATCACGAATATGTGTAAAAAACAAAGACACGAAAGATGAATTCGAATCCCAACTTTTGTAAGTGCGCTACAAAATCAAAAGTCAACCGATTGTGTTTATTTAATTTTCTCTAAAAAAAAATAAATAAAAAAACAAACAATTCATATAGTGCCTCAAAGAAAATAAAACTTAAAACAGATAATTAAAATTATTAAATAAAAAATAAAATATTTATAAAATAGAAAATATATACACTTAATATAACAACAAATTAAACGTTTATAGCTAAAGACGAAACAAGAAACTTATATAGAGATATTCTGTATTGTAAAAGAAAAACAAAGCGATATAGAACCAACCAAAGTAAAGGTTTGCAAAAGAAAAAAATGCCAAATTTAGAAATGTAAACAAGGAGAACTGATGGTTCTAGTTTAGATTTAAGATAGGTCATGGACAGTAGGTGAAGTTTACCTTTATTTAATAGACGCATTTAGGGAAATTTATCTTAGATTCCTTCGATTGTGATTTTATGGGTCACTTATTCAATTTGCCATTTCGGTCGTTCCGGTCAATTTTAATTTAGAGAATAAACTATAAACAGATGACTCGCTCAGTTTTGACGTTAACTGTATATATAAGGGATAGGGGCTTATTGCTCAGTTTCGTTAAGTTCGTTTACTTTTGCCTAATTACGCGGGAGCAAAATGAATTGCTCTCAACCAATGCAAATGTTAGAATTCTCCGAAGTTTCTGTAAGCAATTAGGGACACTATTGAAATTTTACGATGCTTCTGATTACTTTTCGTGTACTCTTGACTTAAGCTACATAAGACGTGTGGCTATTATAGTTGCCCCCTTAAGTGATTAGTCTTTTGTGGACCAGATGTTGTTTCCATAACTTTCATCACTTACTCCTCATTCAAACAAATTTAGTGAAAAAACTTTCAGCAGATGACTGACTCTTTCCTCACTTTCGACGTTGACTGTGTATATAAGGGATTGGGGCCCATTGGATTGTCCTTTTTGTGAGTGAGATTCAATTTGAACTCTTCACTTCTATGTCACTATTCTAAGCTACTTTTAAAGAAAAGTGAAGCGTTGAATCGGTTTCACCTAAAATGATGCTGACGAATTTGAAGCATGACCAACTGGTCGTTGCAGAAGCTAGTTTCACAGTCGACGGACCCGCATATTAGCCTATGAAGGTTCCACCAAGTTCTTAGTGGACTGAGTTTGATCACCTGCGTCAACTTGTTTTCCTTGCAAATCCGCTTTTCAGATAGAACATGATTGTTGCATCGTTGTATTTATTCCTTCATTTTATCAACTATTAGCGCAGTGGTCGACCAATTTCTTAAGGTAAATGTTTACTATTTCAACATCTGTTTACGTCAGTTTCAATTAAGAATTCCTCTATCTCTTCCACACTAAGTAATATTTGTATATATAGCAATAATATATCTATGATTGGATTTTGACACGTTGAAAATTATGTATTTTGTTTCTCAAGCTTTAATCCGCTTAAAACTGTTTTCCCCTTAGGTTGACTGGATTATCTATCAGGGTTTCGACCCCTAAAGGGTCTGAACCTGAGCAATAACTGCCCATGTTCCCGCGCACGCTGCTTCCAATCATCAAGACAAAGTTGCCTAGCATCTGCGATCACTTCGTCTTTATACCGGAGGTTCAGTCTTCCTTTCCTCCTGAAATCAGGAGTCTTAAATTCGAAGACTCTCTTGGCTGGAGCATTAGTGTTCATTTGCTCAATGTGACCAAGCAAGTTTAGGCGAAGGTTTTTGTCTTCCGAACTTTGTCCCAATTCTTGTATAGCTCGTAGAATTCATGGTCGTTTCTTCTCTTCTATTCCTTTTCCATTCGTCTTCCTTGCAGACGACCAAATATCTGATGTAGAATTTTTCTTTTGAAGGCATCAAGAATCAGCTCTGCAGTCTTGCTTATCGTCTAGCTTGGCAGGATTAGACTTTTGTAGAGCAGGATGTTGGTTCTTTGAGCCAGAAGTTCTAATTCAAGTTGTTCCGATAAACTGAATCAGTAGTGGTTGTCAGAGGCGATTCTACGTCGGATCTTCACCAAGATTTCGTTTATAGAGCTCACGTTTGCCCCGAGGTAGACAAATTTTTAACTACCTTCCCCTTAGGTTAAAGTGGGTAAAAGGTCACTTAGACCAGAAAGTTGATTCATTGTTTCTCCTTCTTTTCGTTAACTCACTTTTATTAAAGAGAATGATCGTTGTTTTCTTCAATTCAGTTCACTGATTATTCTCTGAATGCGTCTGATCTCTCAGTTAAACTCTATCTACTGTCTATAGTCCCTGAGTCAAGTATAAGTGCTTACATCACAAATAAAAATAAAAAACAAAAATACTATACGTGTAAAACTGTTCCTGCTCTTAAGTATTTTAAAACAAGTCACAAATTATTTAAAACAAAAGTAAAAAGATTAATTTATATTCTTTGAACAAAGTCAATGTTTTCCGTAAAATGTACGACTTTTTGTGTAACCAGAGTACAATTATAAAATATTTGTGTTATTATATAAGAACCGAACAAAAAAAATACAACCAAATAAAAAAGCAAACGATTTTGTGACAATTTTACTTTATAATAAATATAACATACTCACTAAGTTTAAGACAACCAATTGTGAAATGACATTGTAACAAAATACAACAAAGTAATATGATTGGTATTGTACAACTTTATTTTTCTACATGAATAAAACTATGAATTTTTTTCTTGACAAACAAAAAAAACGCATCTGAGAGTTTAAAAAAAGAGATTTAATTTATTTGTTTTTCAGTCGTTTAATTTAATTTTTGTATAATCATAGAATCTATTTCAGACAGAAAGAGAGAGAAAGAGAGAGAGAGAGAAAGAAAATGAATATTAGAATCTATCACTATCGCTTCATCACTTCATCCACTTCATGCTCTCCATCCACCACCATCGAACCATGAACAGCCATCAGAACATATATAAATAGAAAATAACACACAAAGCGTAACGTAATGACCAAAAAAAGTATTCAAACAATTGTAAATATGTCTAAAAACAATAATTTTCTTTATTTTTCTTAAAATATTTACTTCTTCCCCTCCTCTATCAGTTATATATACTTCAGTTAATTGTTTGTATAATTTTCTTCTTAATTATTTTTATTTTTTCTTAATTTCGGTTTGTTTTGTTTTGCTTACACTTTTAACTGATTTTTTTCCTATAAAAAAAACGTGCGAGAAAAAAAAGAAAAAAGCAAATTCTATAACTTTGTTTAAGAGCAAATAATTAAGTTTTGTTTTTGATTTTTTAAACGCTTCAATCATTTTGTTCCCTCTAGTTTAGTTGTTTAAATATTAATTCATTTTGTTTAATTTTATTTTTTTTTCTAAAAAAAAGAAATAAAATATTCGGTTAGTGAACACATAAAAAAAAATGAATATGAGCGAAAAAAAAACAAAAAAAGAAAAAACCAACAAAATATCTGATATACATAGCTGATATCTTTAAACAACAACAAAAAATATATTTAATTTTAAAAGCCATAACAACATGTTACAACCGATTATTTCAGGTCGAAGCAGTTCAGCATTATCGAGTCAAACACCACCACTATCAACGTCGCTACAGCAACCTTTTATCCGTGACTACTGGTACGAGTTGAAGTTTTCCGATTTATTTAAGTTCATCAATCCGGACGGAAGATACCAGTGTCCACGTTTTAATTGTTTAAAAAGCTATAAAGATGCTAGTTCTTTACAGAGACATATCAGGTATTTATTTATTTTTATTTTGTAACACTTTCATACGTAGTTTCCTGCTTTTATTTAAAATATTACACAGTTTGAGTCTACCTTCGTGTTTCAAAAATGCGTCTCTTTGTGAGTTACGCGTATGATAAGATTAGGTAGATAGGTAGGTAGGTGGGTAGACAGGTTAGGACCCTGTTTTACTTAGGTCCATGTGGACCCATTGTGATGAGATTAGATTATTCAAACTATTCATAATAAACGACAAGTGTTGGTGTGGCCTTCAGTGTTATGTCTCTTTGTGCATAAGATAGGTGTCTGTTGTTCTGACACCAAAGTGTTAACTTTAATTTAAAACGAACGATACATAAGCCTGTCCAATAATTGTTTCATCATGAATCACATTAAATTAAAAATATTAAGGATCAACTATAACGGCTGTATGAAAGCTTAAAAGAACTGAACTGTATTCGCTCGGTAATACCGATTCCGAACGGCTAGATTGAGAAGCTTTTTCTAGACAGTTATATTCTTTGAGCATTGTCATTGTCTCAAAAGAGGTGGAGCCGTGAAACATTTTTAGGTGTTTTTTCGGAAATCGAACCGACAACATCGAGCGTAGGAGTCGACGCACTTGCCCACTACGCCACGGCGCACGTAATATATTGTATATAATCATTTCTTTTCGCGTGTGTTAGCAAAAGTGAACGACCTAAACGAAATTGAGCGAAGCGGTTACAACTTCACAGTGTATCATTTTTGTGTATTCGCTCGGTTGATTCAGTTCTGTTAATAGTCGGCCCTTACGTCTTAATACCTGCTTTGGATATTTTAAGAAACTTTCGCTAAGGAATAGGTTGCACTTTTCGGGAAAAAGAACAATGCAGTCTGTATTGCCTGCCTGTCTATAAGGTGACTAAAATATGTAGATCACATGGTCAACACATCTACGAGTTTGTGGCCCAATACTGAAGAGGGCGATCACGATTAAGGTATCGCACAAGAATGAAGTAGGAAATCAACCAATTTAGCATGCGAAACTGGAAATAGCTGGCGAGAGATCGAGAAGAGCTTTGACGATTAAGGCTCAAATTCACCCAGAATTCGATTTTTCCTTGCTTGATTGTGTATGATATTTATTAAGCTTGCTTATTCAAGCTGCGTCGATTCTTGCGCACTAATATGTCAATCTAGGTTCAACTACCAACACAGAAAAAAATGATTTTTCACGGTGCCGCCTCTTCGAGTCACTGACAACGGTCAAAGAGTATAACTGTTTAGAAAAAGTCTTTCAAGCTCGCCATTCGGAATCGGCATTAGGCTGTGGGTCCCCTTCAGTCGTGAGTGGTTGCTGAGAAGCTAGACCCAAGTCGACTTTGGACTGTAGTGCCACCATTATAATTTTCATTATTCAAGTAGAAGAAGAGCCTATTGATCCTTATTCATTGTTAGTCATACAACTTCTCTAACTCAGAGTTATATAACAGTTAGTCTAGCTATTGAACTGTTTCAGGGCTTCTATCATATTGTAAATAAAGTTGCGTTTACCCTCGTAACTATTTGACCAAATAGAAAAATGAAATACAAGTAATTAAGGAAAATCTAGAGAACTTCGTTTTTTTTAAATGTTCTTTGTTGTTTTCTTATTTCCTAGATACGAATGCGGTGGACAAAAGAAATTTCGATGCCTCATGTGCGCTAAAGCATTTTCACAAAGCTCCCACCTAAAGCGGCACCTCGAATCCGGTGTCTGTGTTAAATATTATTTATGAGAAACATATTTTTTAAAATTAAACAACCAATAGTGTGAAAAAGAAATTAATTAAAAAAACAAAAAAACTAAAAAAAAAAAACAAAACTCTAGATAAAACAAAACAAGTACGAAACGAATTTATTGGATGCCACATCATTTATTACAAAAAAACAAAACCAATTAGAAGAATGAAACAAAATAAACAAAAGAAAAACAAAAATTAAATGAAATAATTAAATTATAACAACTAGCGATGATTATTTATTATATAAGATAAAGAAAAGAATATATAAATAATTTATATAAATATATACAAATTATAGAGAAGGATAACAAATATATATATATATAAAAAATAGTATAATTAATTATGAGAAACGTACTGTGTTGATTTTGTTGCCAAATAACTACATACATATATATATATATATATATATTTAGAAGAAGTAAAACAAAACGATGAACAAATGAGATTGTTAAGTAATCTCACAGAACATATATATATATACATATACATATATTATTGTTAAATTGTTATTGATTTGTAAACATTGTTTACCGCGAGACAAAACAAAGAGAATAGTCAAATAAATTACTGAAAAGAAAAAAAATGATATAATGAAAACACATACATTATGTGCACATATATTAGGAAAACAATTACGTATACATATTATATATACAGATATATATATCCAAGAGAAGATATTTATACACTTCCCACTCAATATATGATTGTCAGATCAACATAAGTGTTTTTCCACTTTTCTGATTTGGTTAGATGATCAAAAAATTTTTGTTTGATGACTCTTTTTGACATTTAACATTTTTGGATTTATTCACACTTCACATTTTTCAAACTCTATTTTACTTAACTTAACTTACAGTGAACTATTCAGTTTAAATTCAGTTTATGAAACCACCTCTTGTGGCACGTTTTTTCTACATCAAGTAAAACCACACACCAACACTTTTGCCTGAAACGGAGGTGGTTAGTTAACTACAATTGTCGACCAATTATGTACAAATACTCACTCAGAACAATACTGAGGCAGAACCTGCTGCAAATGATTCGATGGGTGTTCCACGGGCATAAATTCTGTGGATTTTCCAGGCGTTTATAATCATCTACAAAAAATTGGCTTGCTAATACTTACGTACGGCCATCATCGTGACTTTTCAAGCTCATTGAAAGAAATAAAATATTTGACACTCCAACGAATCTTAATTTTTTTTAATGTTTTGATGAAGAATTTAATACAGTCCTCAATTTTAATACAGACCCAATTTAGTAACCATGGAATCGTGTACTGTTTATGTTTCTTCCGAAAACTTTGAGGAATGAGTACTGCTTTGTTTTCAGAACGGATTTTTTAATCGTTTCTTTTAAATAATGAAGTATTGCTTATAAGGTTTCTCGAAGACTGCACTGTTCTTCTCGGCACTCCGCTGTTCTCCACAGAGGAGAAGACTGATTATCTCTCATATGAACGTGTTCGCTCATGTTTTGATAAACTGGAACATACAATGTTTGTAAACACTTAACTAGCCTAGTGCTCTTTCTGCTTATTTTATTTCATTATATATACAGTAGAATCACGAAGAGATGAACAGTTCTTCTTTTCGAATCTTTCCAAGCATCGAAATTTAGTTAAAGAAGAATGTATAGCCATACATAAAAGCATTATGCAATGCTTCATCAAAATTATTATTCATTTCATTTTTAAAAACAAAAAACTTATAACTGAATTAAAAATTGTTCTTAAGAGGTAAAAAACAGACTTATGTAGAAGTTTTTCTCAAAAAACTAAAAAAAAACAGTTCATCTCTCCGATTTGTTTATGTTGTTGAGATTCTACTGTACTTTAATTTTTGCCGGCTTGGTGGTTGTTTGGTCAATATGGTGGTTTAAGGTAGAAACCACTGAATATATTGAAAATATTACACATTCTGTTTACATTGCCAAAAAGGTGTTTCCCTAAATGTTCTCCTTTTTTTAATGGAACAGTACTTCAACGTGAAAAGATATTATTACAAGCTGACATTAGGTACAGGAACGAATCTTACGATTGTTGAAGCCTATCACAAAGCACTAGGACAACACATTTGTTATGTATTTGTTTCTGACAGAGAACCTTCTGTTTCTAAACGCGTGTACAATTAATTCAAAATTCATGAGGTCTTAAACTTTTAATTAAAAATCAAACTAGTCAAACTATATCAGGAATCAGAAATCTTCGAATTTTGACCGTTGTCTACAATCATAGGAGTTTTTGGGAAGTGTGTTTGTTTAACTTTGTTCGAGTGCCATTAAAGTAAAATAAAAAGAAAAAAAAAACACTAAAAGTAAAAAAAATAAAATTGTTTGTTTTAAAGAACAATAAGTCTAGAAAATATATTTATTATTACATATATAAATGATATATAATATCAAAGAAAAACAAAACCCTCTCCCCCTGAAAGACGAATAGTGAAAAACAATAATATGTCATAGAAAAGCTAAAAAAATACTGTTTCCTTTTGTTTGTTGTTAATTGTTAATTATTTATTATTACTATGATTAAACTAATTTTAAGTAAATCAAAATGAATTGTTAAAAGATACAAACAAAAACTGTTACTTGAAGAGATATTTACACATACTATATGCCAAATTTATATATATACCAGCGCAGCAGTTTTTTTTTTTTAGTTTTGGATTAGTTGTTTCTTTTTTGTCTGTTTTTATTTTTATTTTTTTTTTGTTCTTGTCTGTTGTTATTATAAGTTATTATCTAACAAAATAAAACCTTTCTTAGTTCAAATATATAACATACACATACACACACAGTCACATACTCATGCAAAACACACCCGCCGAGTTTAGGGGGACTTTTTGCAAGCAATGTGGTGGTTGTTGTGGGGATCGTGGTTTCTCGGTATGTACGTATTTTATGAATTACTGATGAAATATACTCATAGTTTGAATAAACTTTTCTTATGCAGCTTAAGAAGGCAGTTGGTCGAGACATCGACGTACATATATTTAAATTTATTTTTTTAAAGCTAATTTTACGCGTAGTAGTAGTTAACAAAATTTAATTAAACCAACTCCGCAGCTAATAATTTCATGTAATCATGATATTGTATTGTATACACACAGTTGGTTATACAGTGGTGTGCAAAATAATAAGTAGGTTATTAAAACTCGTGTAAATCTGAATAAATTGTAGAAGACATTTTCTGGCTAATTTAAAAGCTTTTTGGTAAATAGCTTTTATCTTGAAGTTAGGTAAGTTAGGTTGGTATGACTGAGAGTTAATAAGCATCCTTCTAATTGTTGACGTATTTACATTCATGCTCAGATTTTTTTTTATTTGGACCAATACTGGTTTACATGAGCCTAAGCTGCCACCACCTAAGACATTGGTTATCATGTTTTGGGAGCATTCAATTGTTTTCGCAATAAATTTGTACGCTTTTCCTTTTCTGCGTATTTTATTAATAATTTCTCGTACCACTTCCGTGCAATGCGTTCAATTTTGTGACCAATTTAAAAAAATTAAATTTCTCTGAGTCTTTCTTTTATTAATGTTGAATAAACGAGCCAAAATATAAGTCATAGCAAGACACTCATCTCTTTTCAGTGCTATCCAACAAAATTTAGTGACAATTTCGTACAACGCACCTATTTTTTTTGCACACTTAAAAATCACAGTATGACTATAAATGGAGCTGAAAGCCGAAGTAGTGGTTGTTGTTAATTAATGAATCGTTCACTTACATTAATTGACCGTTTTTGATTATTACTTGGAAATCACTGTGTTCTCGAGAATATACAGTCGATCAAACCACAACTCGCTCATTTCAAAAATAAAATGAAAATTAAAAATTCAAAATTTCAAAGTACTGAATGAAGAAAATATAAAGTATTTTTACAAATTGAATTTTATTTTATTATTAATGTTCATAATCGAGTTGTGGGCGCCGTGGCCGTGTGGGTTCGTGCGTCGACCTATGCGCATTAGACTTTCACAGTCTGGGTTCAAATCCAAGTTCAGACAAACAATTTAAAAAAAAAAAAATTGTTCACGGCTCCACCTCTTTCGAGTCACTGACAATGCTCAAAGAGTATAACTGTCTAGAAAAATGCTTGTCAATCTCGCCGTTCGGAGTCGGCATTAAACTGTAGGTCCCCTACACTCGTGAGAGAACAATTGCACGCACAACACGAGTGGTTGCTGAGAAGCTAGGCCCAGGTCCACTTCGGACTGTAGCGCCGCCATTATATTATATTGTAATCGAGTCCTACAATTATCAAACTTGACGGTATTGAACAAGTGAACGAGTTTTGCTTGGAGCGACTGTATATTCTCGAAAATATAGTGATTTCTAAAATAAAAATCCAGTCTTTCTGTTTGAAGGGGAATAGTTAATTGGCAGCTAGACGAACTTTTTTTATCCTTTATGGAATGTTACTTTCGAAGTGTTTCAGCATTAGCAATTGTTGATTTATTTTCGGTAATTATTAAGATTTGCAGTTATTTGTAGTAACTCTTGGAATAGTCAACAGTCAATGGCAATTGTGGGCAAGGAATTTCTTAAGGATCCATTTTTATCAGTTTTTCCTTCACGCGCAGAACGCGGTATTCCTTGGGGTTTAAATATCTCAGCTATTTTAGTCTTCCCATACAGACTCTTCGGACCACTTGGGCAGACACTTTTACTTCTGTTATTTGGTGAATTCTGAATTCTCCTTTTTGGAGCAAATGTCGATGAAGAGCTTTGAAAATGTGAAATGTTTCCTATTTGAATACGCGTGCGGATTCTACATAGTCTACATTCAGATATTTCGCTTCCCAGCAAGTTCTAGAAGTAATTCGTAATCATCGTACATTGATTAACCAACATCATCATGAGACATTGGTACCATTTTTATCTAAGTCAGTTTGAAATCTGCTATCAAATCTGTCCTAGATCCGGTAGACATATCCAGACAATCTATTTTATACCCAATCGTATCTCCTTTGAATCAGATAAATTCAACCGATCATACAGCCTCCAAAAACACCTCCCTCAATCACTTCAAAAATGCTTAAGGTATCCCCAACTCTGTACACATTAATCAACAATATTGTTACTTTGTTTGTTTTCTAATATATAATAGCTAGATGAAGATATGTTTTTGTTGTTCGTTATGTGTTACAAAAAAAAATGAAAGAAAAATGAACCTAGTAAAATAGAAAATATAATGTAAACAAAAAAATATATATATATCAAAAAAAGATCAAACTAAAAAATAAAAAAAATAAAAAAACGAAATGTATACTCCAAAGATATCAACCAAAATACAAATGAAAACAAAGATTGCCATATTAAATATTTTAATTTTATTGTGAAACGAAAAAAAACAAGTAAAAAAGTATATATTTATATTTATATACGTATATACGAGATGATATTGTTATAGTACCTAAAAACAAAAAAAAACCAACAAGTAGGAAAAACAAATTGAGATTTTAACCAAGGAAAAAGAAAAACAAATTATATATACATATATGATATTTTTACATATACGGAAAACAAAAAAAGAAAACAACAAAAAAAGAAAAAAGAGATACAAGTCAAAATAGAGAAACATTTGAAATACAAGAAAAAAAGAGCAAAAAAAAATTTTGTGAGTTTTATTTCGATGAAGGGCCAAAGTATAAACGTCTAATCCTTTCCTTCTAATCTTTCTTCGCAAAACACTTAGCATTCATAGAAATTAGAAACCTTCGTATGTGTGTATTCTTCTGTTTCCAAAAAAACTTTCTTTTCTTTTTCTGTTTCTTTTTTTATCTTATAGACATAGTGATAGTTGAGGGGGAGGACGAGGACGACGATGATGATGACGACACCGAACTGGATGATATGGTGCATGAAGTCGAGGAAGACGATGATGAACAAGGTGAAATCACAACCACCGATGAAATCGAAGATTACTTCGAAGACGAAACCGACAATGGAATGGTGAAGACAGACGATGACTTCGAAGACGAGGCTAAATATGAAGTTTGTACGATACAAGTTGACAATCATTCCAAATACGGTAAAGAAACTCCCCAAGATGATATTGACAATTCGAAATTGGAAGACCAACAGCCAATGAAGGAGATTGTTTCCTATCAACGATTCGGTCGGACGGATAGGAAGATTTTAGCGAAGCCTTCTTTTAAATGTCATTTATGTGGTTTCGGCTGTTGTTACAAGCAAACTTTGTTGCAGCATTTTAGCATTGCACATCCTACTTGAGAGAATTTTGTTTGAATTTTGTGTGTAAGTTATTTTTGTGATTCATCTCCCCACCTGCCAAGGATGATTCGAATAAAAAATGAATTTTAATAGATTAAATATGTGCTTAGTTTTTTTTTATTAGAACCTGCCACATTTCTTTGTGGATACAGTCAGGTCAGTTGTTGGTGTTTCATTAATTTTGTTTATTTTATTTCACTAACAATTGCTACCGTAATATCAGTACACGGTACTACCTGCGACTGTTTTTCAGTGTTTCACGATTTTACAATTTTTTCTGAATGCAATCAATAAATAATTACATTCCTTTTTCCAAAAGTCAACAGTTTTCCTTTTGTCTTTGTCCCCCATCCTTTTCCAAAATATGTTCTATTTTGTATATTTACAGGCAATAAATAGTAACTGCGACAAGTTCTTCGAATATAATCTTATCTACGAACGAGAGTGTAATTAGTCAGTTTCCCAAACGAATCGTAGGAATGTGACTTTTTTATAATTTGTGCGCAAGGATGGGTTTGAGAATATTCTCAAGTGTTTGGAATCAAGACACATCACGGGCCGCGGGTATGGAAGAAGAAAAGGAGAGATCCAATTATCGTACAAAGAGAAGAGTTCTACTTTCAACGAAATGGAATGAATACAAGTACATTAAGCAGACTGAGATAAACTTACTTACTTACTAACCCGGGAAACGAATGGAGGGTCTGAGCCTGAGCAATTGCCTCCCTCCATTGTTGACAAATTGAGACAACGTTTATTCTTAATCGAATTATTTTGACCAGCTGTTATATTATTTGTTCCGGAAGTTGGCAATGTGGCGATTAAATGATAAATTCTTCTAGTCGTCGAAAAAGCATGAACATGAGTTCGACTGCGTTTTGTACGCATTCTTCCTTCAACATCGATCACACGTTTTATTTAAGTGTTGAAAGTTAAACTTTGCATACCCATATCTTTTTAATCCAAGTGCAGACTACACTGAAAGAAACTGAAAATGAGTTCTGCACACAAAGATGATGTCTTCAAATCTAACAGTTAATTTAAATTCCAAATAAGTTCATATATGACCAAAAAACCTCAAAGAAGATTCAACGGGGTTCCTGTTGCTGCGGAAACAACTCCTCCATGCGAATGTTACTACTAACTGCTTGCACTCTTTTTGTTGCCAACTGCACTCATTAAACTTAAGCAACATTTATGTTATAAATATACATTTACAATGTTTATAATGTAGTGTAATTTATAAGTAAGAATATAAGAATAAATGCGGACGCAGGATAAATAAATAATTTCTACAAGAAGCTTTGCTTTCAGGATGAAATCCATTCGTTGTGTAGTTGTAGTTTTCATGCATGCATAGATGAATTCAAAACTGAACACGTAATAGAAAATCTAGCTACAATCAAACAAACTGAGTTTTAAACATGAGATAAGTTACCGAGCTTTTTTAGCAGATGCAACTATTGTTATTTATACGAAAAAAAATAAATGTTAATGTTTTCAACAATAATTCTGCTCATCAGCTAAGAGCTAATGCATTTTTCATGTAACACTGGTGGCTATGTAACTCTTTACCTCCTTATTGTATTCTCATTCAAATCCATTACATTTTCATCAATCAAAAGTTTATGTTTTTCCTACAACTTCCTCTGTTAAAGATTTGTGTGTTAAGAGATGTATCGAATTGTCTGTGATTAGTTATTAAATTCAAATGATCAAATAAGAAAGAGCACAAGTAAAGTACGTTAAATATTCATTCTTTCTTTATCAAGTCTAGCAATTTAGTATATAAAATATATATCTAAATGTAATCCCCTCTCAGTTCATAAGAAGTCATTTTATCGTACTTTAGTTTTTTGTTTATTCAATTATTTTATTCCAAAACAGCATATATCCTTTTATCTGATAACAATTCTATTTAGATCTAAATGAATTTGACATGTTTTTGAACTAACATATTTCTTTTCTTCTTCTCACATTTCAGATACGTGGGCTATTTCGATTAAGTCAGTCACATCTTTGAATAGTATAGCAATCACTGATCAATACAAACAGAATCGTCGTAGCGATCCAATTGCGAATCACGTCTGTCCCCAATGTAGCAAAACTTACACGTACAAAAAGAATCTATCGCGACATTTGAAATTCGAGTGTGGCGTAAAACCATCAGAGAAATGCTTCCATTGCTCGTATGTGACACGATATAGGCATAGTTTAAATGCTCACATAAAAACCCAACATCCAACCTACTACGAACAGCAATGACAACGCTGGAGAATTGGATTTAAAAAAAGAATTCGCCAAATCTGAAGGCGCCGTTGGAAACCTTTGGATTAATTTGTCTCTTATTTTATAATGAAGAAAACAAAAAAGAAAAAGAAAAAAGAAAACAAAAATAATATTGTAAATAACAAATTGTTGTTTAATTCATTTTATGTTGAAACTCATTTCATTATGTATTTGTTTTTTAATTGATATATTTACTATTGTAGCTTTTAAGAGATTATTTATAAGAGTGTATGATTTTGTATATTCTGTAAAGAATATTTGAGTTTTTTTGTTTAATTTTAGCTCTTACTGATGTAATTGTTGCCAATGAATTCCCATAGGATGTTACCAACTTTGTTCCTCAAAGTTTTCTCCAATTTTTTTTGTCTCATAAAATTGTGATATCTGAATTTTCGAAACTCTGTAATCGTCTTTGGAGTTGAATTGTTGTACATACTTTATATTCAACACATAAATTGAATTTGTGTCCTCTTTGGGGGAACTCATTTTTATTCCCGATTGCGTTTGAACTCAGATCATTCCTTAATATAAGTTACAGACGTACTCACCATGCGCCCTTCGACCTTTGATCGGTTTGCGAGAAAAGCAACACTCATTTGACAATAACTGCTTAAATCACTGGGTTTGAAGCGAAATTCGAGACAATCTAATTTTCAATTCTACTTATATTTACAATAAAGTGACAATGTGTAACACTATGGACCAAACTGGTTTTATGTAAGGCTCAGCCCATCCTCGCTGACCTAACCTAACCTGACAACGTGTCGAAAAAATTATTCATTCGATTCTATTTACCTTATTTCTTGGAAGAACTGTTTTCTTTAAGAGTTACTTAAGGAATATGCTCTTTTTTAATCAGTTTCTAAAGAAGTTACGACACTTAACCAGAATCACTAGCCACGTGAATATCATAAACGATCAATCATTTTTGTTTTCTATAAAGTATTGGTTTCTGTTCACATTCGTGTGCAGTTGCAATGATCATTGCCTCTTCATTCATTTGCCACTCTGTGAGCAACTTAGGCTTAGCTTATACAGCAGCAGCTTTTTCAGAAAGGCTATCTATTGACTTATGGCTACTTAACATTTTAGTTGAAACAAAAACCTTCTCAAATTGCCTCTACGACCCGGCGGTTGGAAAGCATCATTGTCATGATTCGTTTGTCTTTTACTCCTCTCGTTTTTGAAAAGTTGAGCCAACGTATATATTTTCTCTGAATGTCTGTCCGCGTAAAAAACTTACTCCAAATTTAGGTATAAGCAGTTTTAATTGCTTATATCCTTCTCCTTAAACTAGTAATCAAATGAGTTCAGCGAATATTACCTAAGTTCGATCACATTCCTTTTCAAATCTTGATTTAAGCAAATCTAGGTAATGTCTACAGTGTCTACATTTTACATTCTCAATTAAAGAGCAAAATAATAGAAATAAAAAACTTCCAAGAACACTTGTGTAATTGCGTGCCATTTAAACCAGATAAGAGCCAAAAAAGAAGTATGTTTTATAACAAATAAGTAGACATTTGAAAGTTACTTTGTGATAGAATTCTCTTATCGAGGGTTTGGTGGTTATAATGTTTTGAATTCTTTTTGTAATATATAAAAATTTAAGTCTTAATATCTTAGTAGTCGTTGTGTAAGCTAAATATACGCATGTACGTATGGTCTTCTTGAATTAAGTGATACATCGTTTTAAGTTAATTTAGTTTTTAATGTGCTGCAAATCTTGTGTTGATATACGAGTTTGTTTGTAACTTAAGTCACACGTTCTAAGAGAGCATAGTCGGTTTATGTTGTTGAGAGGCACAAGTTTCTTTTTTACTTTTTGTTATGAGTCAGCAAAGTCCTCCTCCAATCGACAAAGCGTTGTTAAGTCTTAATTCCAATGTTTAAAGTCTTAGAGAGACACAAGCTTCCTTTTTGCCTTCGTATCAACAAGCTACAATGTCCTTCTTTGAAGACCGTAAAGAGAACGATGTTATCTTTAGGCACATGAGACTCTATAGCTTCTCGATTTTATTCAATACAGTAACCATGAACAAATTCTGATTTCAATTCGGATGATTTCGAATTGGTTTATACGTATTCGTTAAAGATCGAGTTTTTCTGACAAATGATTTCGCATGAAATGGGAACAATGGGAAATAAAATAGAGAACAGATTCTTTGGGAGTTGACACTTAGAGTCTCATTCTATTCTTCAGAATTACCTTGGTTGCTCTCAAAGCTTCAAGAAGAAGATTACATTTTTTCAACGTAATTACACTTAACTCTCAAATCTATGCTTGAATTGATCAATTGATCTTTTTGATCATTGTTATATAGTTATATGAGTCGCTTCATGCTCGTGGCAATAATTCCATAACCCAAAAATTACAAAATAATGGAAACTCAAGCTTTCCTGGTAAACTATCTCTCTCTTTTTTTTAAGATCCCGAAACTTTTGTACTGTAACATTGACTAGTCTTTTCTTCAGACATTTTTTGATCACTCGTCAAGTGCGTGCTATTGTTCTCTCACGAGTGGAGGAGACCTACAGTTTAATGTCGACTTCTTTCTTTACTGGTCAACTATCTTTCTTGTCTTTTGGAGACTTAAACTTCTGGATTGGATAAGTTAACCAGTTTTTAATTTTTTTGTAATTCAAGAAATTTTTGGGTTCAGAAAATATCATATAATCGAACTATCGTTTCTAACTGATGAAAATTTGGCCTAATAAAACATAAAACAATTGTCGTGCGTCTTCTGTACGCAAGGTAATAAAATCAAATGAAAATTTAGAGCAACAATAAACGAGACAATAGAGAGTCGTTTACTAAAAATCGATAAATAAATCCACAGAGCTTTGATGCTTGTGGTTTATTCTTCACTGGAATTTTTCGCATGTCTTTTAAATTGACCACTTGTCTGTGTCTCGAATCTTTAAGGGTATTTAAACAGCTAAACGTGGGCGCCGTGGCGTAGTGTGTACGTGCATTGACTTGCACGCATTTGACTCTCAGTGCAGGTTCAATTCTCATCACAGAAAAAGAAATTTTCATATTTCACGACTCCGCCTCTTTCGAACCACTGCCAATGCTCAAACTCCAACTCGGACTGTAGTGCCACCATTATTATTATTAGGTTGAAATGTCCGATGTTGATGCCTATTATTTTCCCAATAGAGATATGTGTCGAATTTTTGTAATGGCAGATACTACCATGTTCTGTTCAATGTCCCGCATTGTTTTTGTTTGATCTGATTTTACTGTTGCTTTCAAAACATTTTTGTCAGTTACAGTTTCTGGTTTTCCACGTGGTTCGTTTTCAAGGGTTAGATCTCCGGAACGGAACTTAGTAAACCAACGTCGAATTTTGCGTTCGTTTACTGCTACATCTTTAAATATCTCATTAATGTTTTCCGCTGCCAGTGACGCATTATGTCCCAGCTTAAATTCGTAAAGGAATTGAGTCCGAATTTGAACCGTCGACAGCACTCTAAACAATTTATAGACAAAATTAACTGTAGTTTTAATGAACCCTAAAAGTCTCAATCCGACTTCTGCTAAAGATGTTTACTCCAGAGCTTCTTATCGCGAACTAAGTGAAAATCTGACATTTCATCTAGTACAACCTAATATTATAAACTGTTGAACATCACTTGGTCTTAGTGAGTCCAATGTTTTTGGGTAACAGCCACTACAATCTACATTGTTCTGCCTCCGCCTTTGCAGAGTCTTGGAAATCGCATATTTGCGTTTCAAAAACACACTTCCTACAAAACGTTGAAATGTTCTTAAATATAATGAATATGCACAAAGCTTCGACTCTGAGCCTGTGAGATGACGCAACAGAGGACGTTTACGTTAAAGGTGGTGCACACAAGTCCAGAGGGACCTCAACCGCAGCTAAAGGCAACTAGCGATTGTAGCTAAAGGGGCTTGTCAGTTGAGATCCAGGACCGTTCCGAACTGTAGCGCCACAAGAAGAAGAAGACTCAAAGTTGAGTGAACTCTTTCGGGACCACGAGAATAACTGAATTGAAAAAATGTTCATTTACGCTGATTTTTAACAGATTATTTGAAAAACCTTAAACTAATAAAGTATTTGAACTTAAAATCAAGTTTTGAAAGACTATTGTTATTTGTTCATATCCACGGGCATTGTTGACTGTTTCTTCTTCTTTAGAGAGATGTGTGAGGAGGACACGCGTTGTTGACTAGAAATGTATTACATTGGGTTTCTTTTTTTTTGTTTTGCGCAGTAGTTGTAGAGCCTCTTGCTTTGGCGGGTTTTACACGAGTAATTCTTGAGCATTTCGGTTGCTCAGATTTTTTGCATTTTCTCCTTTCTAATCGTGTGAAACGGAAAAAATTGAAAAAAATATGCAGGGAACCGCATTTGGCTGAAACAACCGACATGATCGTGTTAAATCCCCTCTTGATGGTTATATGAGTGTGAGAATATTGTAAACAGCTTTTGCGATTGTATCTCAAAATTTCAGGAATGTATTGTAATAGTCTATGAAAACATGTATATTTATGATAAGTGTAAGACCTTAGCCTAAGTCTAGGATTTATGTAACATAATCACGTAAACATAAGTTAAAATTAGACGTAAAACAATAAAGCGAATTAAAAAAAATAAACATGATAGATGTGTGTGTCTGGTGTACTGTTGATATGTTATATACTGAATTATTATTTAATATGTATCTGTATAATTTGACAACACGGGTCTAACACAAACTGGAATGGAATGAATAACATTTGATTTTCTTAAAGTGCCTATCTGTTACTAAATTATCTTGGGTTGTTGAAAAAAAAAATGAATAAAGTAGAAAACGTTCTTCTATGTATCTTGTGGATAAGTTTCGAACCGCTGTCTTTGTAGAGTGAACTATAATTGAAATCTTTTTTCTTGAATTTCTTCTCTTCGAGCAGTTAAACATGATAAAAGCGAGCAGACCGATATAACACCGGAAGAATTTGAATTGGACGATTGCCTGTTGGAGAGTAATGATATTGTCATCACTCAGAATAAGGACGGTTTTGTATTGCATGTGAAGAAACTGAGCAATGTCACTTCAACGAAAATTGCCGCAACTGATGAGGATCAAGCAACGGCGGTGGCTGTTGCAGCTGCAACCGGACAGGCACATATTACCGAGGTGCAGGAAGTGGGTGAGGTTAAGCCAACACTGACAACACTTACTACAAGTTCGATTAAACTACCATCATCTGAATGTGGTGAGTGTTGAAATTTGCTTTATAAGTTTTAACATGCGTGTATATTTATTTTTCTGATTATGGAAATGATTTCTTTAAAAATCTATATAAGATTTTTAACTTGAAGCTTAGGTTTTTTTTGGTCTCTGACGTTTTGAAGGTTTTATTGTTTAGAATTGATTGTGGAATGGATGTTCTTGAAGGGATTTGTCAGAAAGTAGTTAAGACAGATTTATGCTAAACGATATTGAAGAGGTATGATTGAAGGTTTAACTTCATGTCAAGCTTTAGCTTTAGCTTATTCATTTGTTATTCAAAAAGGAAATAATCTTTTGAATTGTATCTCGATTTCACTGGATATACATACATTTTTGTTTATTATTTTCTGAAACACATTGTTGGAGGAAATGAGGACCCAGAGTTTTCAAATCTTCAAAATTTGCCATTTAACAGTTTTTGACCAATTGCACCAAATCGATTAGGCCCAGAATGTTCGAATTTTCTCATTGAATAGATTTTTGGTTATTTGTTCAGATGACAGTACTATTGTTTGCAAACGGTCGGATGGGAATCATTTGCTAATCCCCTTTAGAACTCGGTACATTTAAAACAGTACTCTGAATCGAAAGGTTGGGAAGCGATCCCCCGATTCCTTGAAAATACCTATTTAGATTTAGAAGACCAAAATTTAGATTTTCTGTATTTCTGAAAGTAAATTCCAAACTTTAACTTATTTGTTAGTCACGTACACATGCATATGTATGCAGCTCTAGTGAATTTTTTTTTTACGAATCAATTAATTTAATCAGTCAGATCAGCACTGTTCAGATGTCTTCCAGAGATTCTTCTTCTTCTGATGACTCTACAGACCGGGCTGGACCTGAGCCTCAACCAACAAGTCTCACCATTCAGTCTTATGTTTATCAGCTGTTGGCTCTGTACAGTATTAATTTTTTGTCTGTATTTTGTTTTTAATCTTGTCTTTATTGTTTAAGCGGGCCCCATGAAAATAACAAACTTCAGACTTTTTCGGCTTAAACAAGCTTTTCTTTCGTTAACTTTTGATTCGGTCGAGTGTCTACGCATAATTGCCTTGCTATGTATATACAGTGGTGTAACTCGTGTAAATCCGAATAAATTGTAGAACACCAACAAGAGTCTTTTCTCCGTGGACTTCGCACCTCCTGTCATTGTTTGTTTCCTCTGACTAATTGAAGCGATTTCTGGCGAAGAAGACAATGTCGAGATTATGTTTTTTTCGGAGTTTTTGAAACACTACACTGGAGCACTCAGACTCAAAACTGGTCCATTGTACTGCCAGGTAGCAAACTACTCCAGTGCCGTTAATTTGATCCCAACGGCAAATGGTGGACCTGGACCAGATTCGATTTCACTGGGATTCACCTGGGACCCCTTTAACTTGAGGCAGGCACTTAACTAACTGCGCTATCCAGTCGCTTGAGAAGTTAGGTTAGATTAGGTTGGTGTGACTGAGAAGTTAGCTACGAACAATTCCGTGGGCTTCTACCAGAAATTTCGTGGTAAATAAGCCTTCTTATTATTATTGACGTGTTAACAGCCAGTCTCAGGTCTTTTTTATTTGGGTCGATGTGGCAAATGGCTAATTTTTAGTTTGCCGATCGGTGTTAGATGTCGTTTTGCGTGGCCTGCATCGCATTTTTTTCGGCTCTGTGCCAGTTTAAGGCATTGACTTAGGGCGCATTACTATGAAACAAAACTGGTATATGTGGAGTCTTAGCAAAACAATTATCACTTTCCAGTGCGATTCTACACAATTTAATGACAATTTCAAACAACATACCTCTTTTTGTAACTTCGCAGGATGGCTTTATAATGGAAGCGGAAAACAGATGTAGCGGTGGTTGTTGTTGTAAGCAACAGACAAGTGGGAAATTCGCGATACTGCATTTCCCAAATTTGTTTTTTGTTGATGAGATAGTTGTAAAATAAAGGCTATTGCTTTGCACACCACTGTATAAAATTCTGCCTGTGCATGTTGGTGATATCAATCTGTGTAAAGAGCAGAACTGGGATGATTGTTTTATAAAGGGTCAACTTGGTCCTTCGAAAGAGGACTCTATTACCCAGTTGCCTTTTGAGCCCGAACAAACAGCAGTTGGCAAGATTTATCCTGCGTTTGATATCGGAACTGATGGTGATTGTACTGTTTGTAGCAAAGGCAATGTAGATGAAACCCTGCCTCGTTGTGAGTTTCCATCCAAATCCTCGATGCATATACTTGTTTTTGTCCTCTTTTTTACGCCAGACACACTTTACCACTTCGACGCTGCAAAACGCCACATTGATGGCTTGCTGTGTTCAACCAATTACGCCAATGTAATCTGCGTACGCTTTTAATGGTACGGACTTTTGAAAGATCGTGCCTCTAGTGTTAATACACCTCCTATGAACTTAATTCTTGCTATAATGTCCGCTACTAGATCAGTCGTGTATAGTGTATAGTTGTAGCTTCTCCGGAATCCAGTTCAACAATTTTTTGCGAGGTTTTTCTCCCAAATACGCGTGCGAGCTTAAAGTGCACCGAATATTTAGATCCAAACTAAATTTAATTTAATGGCAATAATCTTTTCGATTAAAAGATTTGACAAACTGTAGACTGATTATCTTTTGTTGATATACATCTAAAACACTTTTATCCAGAACTCCAATAACCTGCCACGCCTAATGTCCGGCATTCTGTTTAGCGAGTATTTTGTTTTTCTTAATATTCATTATCCGGAGAAACATCTAATATCCGGAATATGAACAGCCATTTAAATCTCAAAAAAATGTGTTTTTACTTAAGAATAAACAGTCAATTTAGTTTTCTTCGAATTTGTATAAACATTTGGAAAACCGGACAGTTTTTTCGTAAGGGCGTTGGTCCCGAGCGTTCCCTATAAAGTATTGATCACTGCATTTGTCTCAGACTTGTAATTTTCTCGTTTTCTCGACATTCGATGTAGAAATAAGCCAACACAATCAACTGGAACAGCGTCGCTTTTTTTTTTTTCCATTACTCTTACTTGCTAGACTTACTTACGCTTAAAACTAGCTTAACTAACCTAATTATCTTATCCTAACTTTCTGGCCCTATACGGGCGCTCTAAGTTACACATATTTTCCCTTAAAATTTGTCTTTCGACGTGTTAATATAGATATTTCGAATAAAAATTAAAGAAAGATACTTAAGACTAAGAAAAATTGTAGCGTCGCCCTATCAATAGTATGCCGTTGCTTGGATTTATGATTTTACGTGTACTGTACGCCACTTTAGCTTACCGGATTCTCTCTTTAGACCCTAGGTTGGACACAGCCTTCAAAATTCTGGTTGAATATTTTATAAATTTCAGATATCAGAGTATATATCTATATATGTACATTTATGTAGACTCCCACCAAGTAATAAATATATTTATGGGTATTACGAATTCTTAAGAACTTATCAATTATTTATCACCAACAGAATTGATCAATTTGAAAAAGGTTACCCCAACTACAGCCATCGCAGTACCACAGACGACGACAACCACAATAATTCAACCGCAAATCCATCAAGAGCATCATCCGAACATAGTTTGCGCCAATGCCCAGGCCATCAATACCCTAATCGGTCTGCGCAGTGTACAAATTGAACCAAAAAGTCTTGGCCCACGCATAAAGTATTCTCGTGGAAAGATCATAAGTCCACAAGCTACCCTGCACATGGAACCCGATAAGACGGTACAACATCACCATCAGGACCTAACCGAGACTACAAAATATGAAATTTCCGAAATCGACCTTAACAATGCCCAAACATCGGCATCGATAATAAGCGACCTGGTCAAGTATGCCGAGATTGATGATATCGAACTGCCGGATGGCACGAAGATAGGCATTGGCTTTGCCCCCACAGAGATCACAGAAATGCACGCCACCCAGTCGACAGCACAAATCACGGAACACCATCAGCAACAGCAGCAACATCATCATCAACATCAGCAGCAGCAGCATCACCAAACGCATCAGCAGCAAGCCGAAGAGGGATTGGAGCAGGTATCCAATCAAGAACCAACCATAGCCAAGAGCTATACAATACTAACAACGAGACCGATGAAGCAAGAGAATTCATCCAGTTCGACGACTACCTATGAGCTCACCCTGAGTGACTCGTCACAGAGTGACACCAAATACATCTGTCGTCACTGCGGCAAGAAATACCGGTGGAAGTCGACACTGCGCCGTCATGAAAATGTCGAGTGCGGGGGCAAGGAACCCTGTCATCCTTGCCCGCACTGCTCCTACAAGGCCAAGCAGCGCGGCAACCTGGGCGTTCACGTGCGAAAACATCACCCGGACAAACCACAGTTGGAGAGTAAACGCGGACGCAAGTAGTAAGCCAGATTTTCTTTCATTGCCTCTAACACAAGAAGAAATTTAAAATCTTAATTAAAAACTTTTTTTTTTAATTCTTTTCCCTTTAACTAGTTAATATAATGTATTCTACAAACGTATGTATGTATACATACCAATACAGAGAGATGCAAGTAAGAAGAGAAAGTAATTAAATCAAATTTTAGAATAATTTTAAGATGAGTTTAAAACTTACTTCGTAAGCCGAAAGAAATCACTTAAACGGAAACAAAAGAAGAAAAAAAAACAAAAAAGAATATATATTATATATTAAAGTATCTTAGGCATTTTTCTCTTTCACTAGATGTAGTAAGAGAGTGTAGAGTTTAACAGTTTCACAATTTTTGTTTGTTGTAAGCAGAACGAAAAACAGTTTCTTTTTTTGAGAGCCTATCGATAGAAAGGTTCCAACCAAATTCAATATACAAAATAAATTTTAGTTTTTTATTTTTCTCACTGAAACAGTGTCTTTTTGTATAGATATACCTATAGTTAAGTTCATAACTCTGACAAAGCTGGAGTTGCTGGAGAGAAGAAATATCTTTGCTTTGGCCTCGAGGGTGAACCGGAAAGCTCAAAAATGAAGGGTGTGGGTTTGTTTTTCGTTCAGTTTTAGTATTGTTTCTGCTTCTTACTTACTCTATGAGTAAGAGCAAGTAAGAGCCTTTACCGATCAGGTTTCTAACCATTATCTGTTCAATGCAGGTCATTATCTTTCAAAATATTTGTTATACGTTTTCTTCTTTGATCGGTCAGAATCCGAGCCATACACCTTTTGAATGGCCTTAAATTGTAACATACGCAATTTTGAATGTACAGCAAATCGCAAACGAAACTTTTTTGATTCATTCAACTGTAAGCCATCCTTGTAATTTTTCTCGTACTATGATTAATGCTTCATATCTCAGCGCACAAGCTTTTTTTCAACGTCTCGGCGCTGGTGGGGTCGAAAATCTGCGTTAAAAAATGCACTCTCGACTCTCCAAACAGCAAGAGATTCAATGGAGCGGTAAAAATATAAAGCGCAGAAACGTTGCGGCGTTGCAAGTACGTGTGCGCTGCTCATTGCAGTCGTGAGTATTCTAGCACGCAGAAGTGCTGCAGCAGCGGTGTAGAAATGCACTTTAGCCATTTTAAATCGCAAAAAACAAGCGACGTAGCGCTGCCATGAGGGTCCCAAGTACGGGTGCGCAACACACTACAGTCGTAAGTACTCTACCAGGTACATGCATTGCCCCAGAGGTAAAAAAAAACTAAAGGGCCAACTACAAAGGCCGTACGGAGACTTAACAGCACTGAAGCAACCTATCGAATACCCAAACATGATACACTGTGACCATAGTAACTGCTTCGCTCAATTTCGTTAAGTTCGTTAACTTTTTCCTATTTACCCGAGAGCTAAAGTCAGTTGACTACAGAATTCTCTTAAATTGTCTGTAAGCAATTATAGCCACTTTGAGATTTTAAGATGCTTTTGATCACTTTTCGTTTGCTTTTGACATAAGATTAATTTCTTGTACGGCTCTATTACAGCCCCCTAGACTGCGAAAAAACATGTGACACAGCGTTACAATTTTTGGTCAAAATAGAAAGCGCGATAATGCGGTGAAACTGCGGCAACGAATGTGCGTGTTACAGTACTCACGACTATACTGAGTACTGCACATGTACAGCGTTAAAAGAAATCCTCGTGTCCACCGGCTCATACTGTTGAACAGTATTCCATTAAAGTATACCCATCTCGGCTTTGAGTTCAAGTGGTAGTTGATTATATGATTACATATCAAACTAAAGGACCTTGGCAACTGAATTTTTGGTATTTATAAACGTAGATCAGTGGTCCAAAGCAATACGAAGATATGCGGTATTTTTTTAAACATTTTTTTGTTTTAGACATTCACAGGTACAATTGACCAAAACAAGCATTGAATGCGAAGATAAACTGATGTGTAAGGGGCATTTAGTTTGATGTTACACATCCTACGAACACAGAGAAAATTCTTTTTATAAATTCCAAAAAGTCTACGATCGCTTCCTTTAATGACACTCGAATTCACCTTTGTCCTCAAATGTTATTCCCGTACAAGAACAAATTCATTTTATCAATATTTCCAAGATAATATCCATAATTTTTTCGGTTGACCTAAAAAAAAACAAATTTCTATCTTTCTGACAGTATTCTACGCAACTTGTATTTCCTTGTATGTTTTTCCAGTCACTCTTACTTAAAGGCTTAGACCATACAAATATCTGTCTCGGCTGTTAACGTGTTCCTCATTTCTTGACATCAAAACTCCTTAAACGTTCTGGGTCTTTGAACTAACCCCATTTCCCCTTATTTCATAAAATAACGATTAATTAATTTTTTTTCTCTTTTGTTACATTTATTTTAATTATTTTACTACAGTAATTTTATTTGTTGTCTATATGTTATTGAGTTTATATAAATACTTTTATTGATATAAATATTTTATTTTTTAGTTGTAACTCTTTTTTTTCCATTTTAGTTTTCGGTTCCACGTTATTTTTAAAAAGTGCAAATCTTATTTCACAGAAATATTATAAACGGGTGGGCGTGGCCTAACTTTAATAATAATTTTTTTTATTTTATAATTTTAAGCAGAAATCTAATCCATTTTTTTCCTAATTTTGTACTCGTTAAACTTGAATTTAATTAAGAAATAATAATAATTTGTGTTCAAAGAAAAAAAAAATTTTTTTTCATAGGTTTTTTGAATGATGATAAGTTTCAGTTGCAGGATTTTTACTCAGCTGATATGATGAACAAATTCTTAAGATCAAAGCTTACAATGAACGGTTTCAAAGTATTTATTCAAATAACGCGACAATTCTTTGAAACTAATTTAAATACATCAATAAGATGTTTTCACCAGTGATCTCTTGTGGGCTTTTGGTGATTCTGTAACCACACAATTTTAATTTTGATCGGCCTTTGATATGAAAATCACTTATTTCCTCTGAAAAACTGCAATGAAGATGTAGTATTCATGCGAAGCATAATTGAGTCTCTGATTATGAACCTGGGCCACAACCAACATACCAACTGCAGTTTCGTACACCAAGTTCGTTGAGGTCCCTCTCAACTTGTGTTAAACGTGAAAGTTCTCTGTTGCCTTGTCCCACAAGCTCAGATTCGAAGATATATGCATTCAGCTGAATTCATTGTGGCTACAGAATAGAAAAAAACTATGGTCAGTATATTTTCAGAAAGATTTTAAAGCCGGCATATTTATAAGAGTCAACTATAATGGGCGTTCGGAAACTTAAGAGAACTGAAGCAACCGTTCGTTAACTCTTGCCTAAGTCTGAAGTCCATTAAAGTGAAACTGATTTGAAAATAACCATCAATTGAGTTTTGATTTCCTAAGTATTTCTACTTCTGATAGCGTTGCAGTCCGATATAGACTGGGACCTTAACCAACAAGCCCCTCCAACTGGCTTGATTTTGTTCAGCTGCCTCCAATTACGCACGTTAAGACGGCTGAGGTCCTTCTCCACCCATATGCGCCATCGGTTTCGTGGGCTATTGCTTTGTCACGGTCGCGGAGTCTTAGTTTTTTCTTAGTTGTAACTAAAAATTGTCTCGTAAACTCTTTTAAAAAATATTTACTTTGAGTGTAGAGTAAATTTTCCCCAGTTTCTAAACTATCGAATTGGTGTTGTGTTAGACGTTTAAAAGCATTGATAAATTTTCTTAAGTCATATTTTCCTTTGTTTCGACTCCTGAATGAATTATCTTTGAACACGTACAATTGTGTTTTCTAAAGTTGCTTTGTGTCATTTATATAGAAATAAAACAACGAGTAAATATAATTCTTGTACTGAGTAAGAGGCTAAAGATCTATTTAAGAGAGAATCCAATTCTAAAATGCATGAAAATCTTTTTTATTTTTTTTATATTTAATTTTCATTAGAACAAACCGTTATTGCCGTTTCATAATTGATAGAATACAACAAAATTTAAAGAAGTTGTTTTGTTATCAAACTGCATAAAATTTGCTCTGTTGTTGGTTTCCATTCGCTCTACATAGAGTCCATTCGCTCTGTACCTAGCCATCTGAGACAGAAGACTCGAATTGCATTCTGGACTATGTCCACATCCTTATACAGCTCGTTGAAAGAATAAGCGGTTGTGTCTTCTCCTTCATTCGACTCCCTCGCAGACAGTACGAATATCCGACGTAGAATTTGTTTTTTTTTCGAAAGAACGAAAATATATGAGTAGTTAAGCTCTTCTTTATAAAGCCTATTTTTCGAAAAACTACTAGGATGTAAGCAGAGTAGTTGGACTGATTGCAGCTTGGCTCTGCGGTACGGAGGCAAAATTGATTTGCAAGTATATATTTTACTTTCAAAGCCGTCAAATTATTCATAAGCTGGCAAAGATCTTGCAAAAGAAACGGAATTTAATAATTTTTAAAGTTCACACACGATTGTACCGACTTGCGTTGTGCAGATGTTGGCCCAACATTCATTATACAATCTGCGTACAATCGGGCATTTTATTAATTCATTTTCGAGCAGTTGATTCGATATAATTTAAAAGCCTTAACCCGCCACTAGAACAGCCGAAACACAATTTAAATCGATACAATAATTGTAAGTGTGAATACATACCAAACAACTTCCTTGCAATCCGTTGTAAGTGAATCGGTTATACACTTAAAAGCATGCGATCAAACAATATCGGTAAAACGGTCGGTTATGTGGAAACATACGATGTAATTGTTGTATACAACACCAAATGTGCAAAACCGTTGGTAATAGGATTGTATAGTATATTTCGTAACATTTTTGTATTCGTTTGGAACTGCCGCAAAATAGTTTTAGGGCTTATTACACTTGGAAGCAGAATATTGATTTATATTCCGTGATCGTCGTTTAGCTGTCTGCAATTCCCTTCAGGTCAACGATGACTTTGTTCAGCACACAACGCGCCTTTTCTTGTTGCAGCGGAAAAGTTTGATCAAATTTTCAATCGCATCAATCTTTATAATTTAAAACCGAAAAGTCAACAATTTCAAGACAAAAAATTATCCCATTCAACGGAAATGAACCGTTATACCGTTAGTAATCGGAGTTAACGCTTTAAGAATCCCCCAAAATGTGTACAAAGTGCAAATCTTCCTATCTCTCTGTAGTACATACATTTCTTTCACCCGCAAAATCGGAAACAACAAATAAATGAGCCAAAAAAACGGATTCACGATCAACAATAAAAATTTATATTTATGTATCAAAAAAAAGAAAGAAAGAATCATTTTACATAAAAGAAAACTTCAAAAAAGTAAACAAACAAAAGGAAAGAAAAAAATGTCAGGCTCGTTATTATCTTAGTAGTATTACAAAAATTAATAACAATAAACACATGTATATGTCGTAGTGAAAATTTAATCATAAAAATTATAGAATTTTATTAAATCCATAAGTAAGCATATTTGAGAAGAAGCACCCCCAAAAAATTAAACAAAAAGCAAACAAAAAAATAATTAGAAGGAAAATATTAAGCAAATAATTTTACCAGAAGAAAAGAATATACATACACCTATATAAGAGTATACATTTTATTTTTAAACAAAAAGAAAAGGGAACCCCTCCTATTAAGAAATAAAAACAAAACAAAAAAATGTATATATTGTCGTTTTATTCATATACAAGAAAAAAATCAGAAAACAAAAACAAAAAAAACAATATATAAAGAAACCGAAATGATAAATATAATTAAGTAAATAAATGCGTTTTATTTCATTGGTAGTTTTCTTTTACTTCTCACAAATTTACAGCGACTTGGGTTGTCCTCCCCACATCATCCCAAAAACCAAATCCAAGCAAAAAACTTTTTTTATTTTAATTTGTGTTTTTCTTTTCAGCTAATATTGGTTTCCGAATTTAGTATTTTCGAATTTCCTATTAACGTATTTCTCTTTTTGTAGGTTTTGCGAGAAGGTATACCACGTGACTTCCGTCTCGGGCAGATGTGTAAGTAGAAAATTTAAACAAAAAACATTTATCAACCTTCAGAAGGTAACACTGCCTCATTAAGGAACATTTCTACCTCCACCTAATGTATTTATTTTTCAGGTAAAAAATGATATCTCTTGAGAGAGTCGGAAGGCACAACAGCTACCGTATTTGGATGGAAGGATACGAATACAATTTGTAAATGGCCTAAAAAAGAAAATACTTTTTTTATGTGTTGCTCCCCCCTTACTGTCAATTTAAAATACAATCCGTTCGTTATTATTTTTGATTATGTTTTAATGGTTTTTAATTTGTTTTTTTCCTTATTATTTTCTTCTTACGTTACATTTCTGTTTGCTGTCTTTTTTTTCTAAGAACTTTGTGGTGAAGACTAGCAACAAATGTTGTGTACTTCCTTTAAACAATTCATTGCATTTTTTTTACGAAGCTGTTGTTATTGTTTGAGTTTAGGTTTCAGAAGGTATCCTATAAAAACTCAATTCAAAGTTTCTTTTTAAAAGCAAAATACTTGATATAAACAATTTATTTCCTTTTTATTTGAACAATGACTTCTTTTATTAGTTTTAATCTCTTATAAATTATTTCTTGACTCCTGTCAACCTTCTTCTTCCATTGTTTTCACACGAATGTATCTCAGTCATCCGATGACGCAGTGCTACACTCTTTTAGCGTCGCCGTGCTGTTTCAATCCTTGTTTCTTAAAATGGATTGATACAATAATGGCCATACGCTTTTCATTTATTTTAAATTCTTATTTAGCCTATTCCGGGTTGTAGTGCCATAAAAAAAAGAACATTCTTAGTTCAAAAATATGTATTTTATACTTAGGAAGATTTCGGCTCCTATCTAGCTGACACGACTTATTTAAATAAGCTCCATATCACTCAATTGTTTAGGCACCTAAGAATGAGTGAATAAAATACGATGCCATATAAATATCGTACATTTCGTTTATGATTGGGTCTTACTGCTTAAGGTCCATGTGCTGATTCACAACACACTTGATCAATGTTGAACAATAAGACATGTAGTACTTAATTGATGCTCATTTGTTTGCGCATCTGATCACGAAATTATATTTAAAGTTTGGAACAGATGTGCAGCAATACTGCATGTATTGTTTTGACATCTCGTCACATTAGTTGGCGGTCATTGTGATAAGTGAAAATTGCTTTCAGAAAACAAATTCTTTTCGCCAGAAGAAAATAATTATTTTCTTATTGCTTTTACAATCAATTAATCTCTCATTCATTTCTGTTTTCGCACCCGACTTCGAATTTTAAATATTCACTTACATGAAACGCCAAGTTCCAAAATTATATCAAATCTTACTCTTTTGCTAATCTTGTACATATAGAATATCGAATTAAGAAATACAGATGATTTGATGTACAACAAATACTACTTACATATAAAGCCAGTGCACATAAAGTAAACAACTTTTGCTGTGCCAGTAGAGATTCTCTCAAAGGAATGTGTACTAATTGCTAAAGCACAGTAGGTGCATAGTCTCCTAACTTCAACACAAACGTAGAGCCTCGGTTCTTTCACAACATACTCTTCCCTGAAGAACACTTAAGAGGCGCAACTACAGAAACCAGAAGAATCGTTAATTTCAAAGTGTCCATAATTACTTATAGAAACTTACGGAGAATTCCGCTGTCAGTTGACATACGAACAGAATGTTTTATTTCGACCTCGCGTAAGTAAGCAAAAGGGAACGAGCTTAACGAAACTGAACAAAGCAGTTACAGTGTTCTCAGATCGCTTTAGTTTCCGTACCACAATTAATTTTAGCCCTTAACATAAAAAGGATCAACTCCCTCAATACCAAACTTTTCATCTGTTGATTCATTGAACAACATCGTAGGACATTAACTTCTGAACTGAAGATCAAACAATCACACAATCAAACCCAGCTGTTCGTAAATTAAATCCAAACCAGTATGCAATGAATCAATTAATTAGAACTTAGTCGTAATGCATCTTCTCTTAAGATCACGCTCCTCTTTGCAAACTCAAATTCTTAAATGCTTGTGATACCAAAAACTTATTCCTAATCAAACAGAACTAGTGCTTGCTTGAAATCAGAGAACCGATCAAATCTATCTCTATTCATTTTACAAAACTCATACAAAGATTTGCTTTTCATACGCTTTCACATTATATTATTTGTTGTTGTTATATCTCATCGCCAATTTCATGCATACTCGAGCATATATATATTTTTACTCATAGCTTTGTATAATTTACCATTTTTAAGTGTTAAGTTCTTCCTCAAATTTAGTTTTTCTCTCTGTTAAGTTGCCAAAACCAAAGATTTTTATATTATTTTTGTTTAAGTTTTTCTTCGTGTTGTTTGATTTATTTACTTTTTTGTTTATTTCCTAGAAAGATTATGTTTTTTAACTTTTGTTTTCCCTTTTTGTTTTTTTCTTTTTCTTCCATAAAAAAAATAATAAAATAAAAATCCTACAAAAATAAAATAAATAAATGAATGAAAAATAAACGATATATATTCAATAAATTTCTGTATGCTTGTGACCCCCTTCCAAAACCACCAAAAACCACCTCAACCAACACCACCACCACTCTTATAACTACTACTACTTGCATAACACCACCACCCACCACAACTACTACTACTTTATGCCACTGCCACTACTATCCAACATAACTAAAAATTAAAAATTAAAAAAAAAAACAAACCAAAAAAAGATTTAAGTATTACGCGTATAGCCGGCCTAACATGGAACGAGTGGAATGCGCGCCTTGCTATGCCATTAGTAACTCAACTCCGGGAAGGAGTGCACCCATTGATCTTCCCCACAGATCTATCAATTAACTCAATGGACAAGCATCAGACAAGTAATACTGCTACCTCATCGCCAGTGCATCCGTCATCGTCGACGTCATCGGCAATTGTTGCAGCGGCAGCAGCCGCAGCAGCAGCAGCAGCAGCAGCGGCGGCGGCGGCAGCGTCCGAGCATCATCACCATCAACATCACCATCATCAGCATCGTAAATCGCCGAATTGCTTTTCAACGCCGCCGAATAGTCAGACTTCAGGTAGCAATGCCATAACAACCAGTACCCCCATAGTTGGTGGTGTCGCGGGTCGAACTGGTGCAAGTAGTGCTAGCAGTAGCTCGGCTGCAAACCTAATTGCCTGTGGCAATACCTCGGATTCAATCATAAGTAGTAGTAGCAATCACCACCATCATGGTGGTGGCAAGAACACCACCAGCGATTGTGATCTGCTGAAGAGTGACAAAGGTGCCAACAGCAGTGGTGGTGAAGGCAGTTATTGTGATGACAATGACAATCCGTCGGCTGGTGACTATCAGAACACACTGAATGCGGCCGCTGCAGCAGTAGCGCTTAGCGGTGGTGTTGTGGACAGCAAGAGCTCCGGTCTATGTAACATTAGTTTGCTGAATAGTTTGAACGCTATGAGTAGTTTAATAAGTGGAAACGGATCAGTTGGTGGTGTCGGGGGCATGGGCAGCAGTGGCGGTAGCGGCGGCGGTAGTATGGGTGGTCATCCATGTCCCGAATGCGGGCGAGTATATAAACTCAAATCATCATTGCGTAATCATCAGAAATGGGAATGTGGGAAGGAACCACAATTTCAATGCCCATTCTGTGTATATCGTGCCAAGCAGAAAATGCACATCGGGCGCCATATGGAGCGGATGCATAAAGAAAAATTTATCAAACTTGAAGACATTAAAAGCTACACAGGTGTCGATGAGCCAACCTCACTGAGTCAACACTTTTCGTAAGCTAATCATATTTCTGATATAAGCTCAATCGCAGTCTTAATGTAAACAAAGTTTTCCTTTTTTTAATTAAAAAAAAAAACTAAAAAATTTCAAGATTTTGCACCGAAACCGTCGACGAAGACGTTAAAAAAAGAAACACAGGGATAGCTTATGGGATGGATATAGATTTTTTTTTTTTTTTTTCACAATGTGCCAAATTGTTTAGGGTGTATACATTTTTTTTGAATAATTGTTTTTCTTTTTTTTTAAGAAACCTATTCGTAAGACGAACAAAAGTATGTAAGGAAAATTCTCAGATCAAAGCAATACCCAATGGCACTAGTATTTTGTAAAAAAGAATTATATATATATATAGTATATAAATGCCTTCTTTTCTTAAATAACGTGTTCTCTGCACGGAACGGAAAGAAACGAACGATTGTATAAAGTTAATTAAACATCATCAGTGATATTCTACTTAGGATTAGAAGACAGGAAAATATTTTTTTTCTTTTCAATTGTATCTTCTTTAAATAAGTTTTGTTTTTTTGTTAATTCAATAATTTGTTCAATACTTTTTGTGCAGCATTCTTTGAAATGATATGGTGATATACATTCCATCGACAAGAACATGTAGTCGAAAAATGAAACTTTTTCCACTTTGATGGAGTTTCAAAGTCTAATCGATCAGAATATTAAGTTGCGAAGTCTAAATTTGTTCTAAATAGTTCTAAATTTGTACATTTTTATGAAGAGCTTTTCAGACTTTCAATTATTTTTTTAGCTAATGGATGGTAGTATTTTGATCAAGTCTCCTGTTACTAATTCAGAATTGAATCGATTCCTCATGAATTTCAGAACTGGAATTCTAATAGTCTTCAGATTGAGACAGATGCTCATGTGTAACATCGTATTTAGTATAGGATGATTTTAATGAACTGGTATCTTAAATTTTTGGCTGTGTTTTCTTGAAAATAGTTGAAGAGTAACAACGTGCTCAATATAACAATGTTTTGTTACGAACAGTTCTAAATGATACACAATTTGCCCTGCATTTATTGAATAGAAGTAACGGTATCATTTCTGATTTTCGAACAAAAGCTTTTCTGTTTCTTTTTTAGGTTCTAAGTGCCATCATTTATTGGCAGTAAAATGAATGCTCAAATTTGTTTAAGACCGGTATTGTTTATACACCTACTCTCAGTTCCAAAAAATGTGTCCTAAAATTCGACGAATTTGTTATGACCTGTGTCTATGCACATTTTTGTTTCTTAGTCTGCTGCGCCTGGTATAAAGTACATGTAATAAAATTCAAAATAAAAGTATAAATAGTCATCCCGTGGGTGTAGTTAGTCTTGAAGACCTGAAGATACAATAAATTAGAAACAAACAAACATTTAAAAGACCGATTAAGTATTTAATTTTTTTTGTATAACCTTTTGAACTCAAAGTCAACTCAACCAAACGAAACAGTCATTTTTTTTTAATTTCAATTTAAAGGATATACTAAAGTAAATACAACAGTTCAATACAAACAAACTTTAGGTTTTAAGGGAACAACAATTTACCTCAAATTCATCGATACAAGTATAATCATTATAATATCTACCGTTTTCTCATGTTTATTTTTTACTTTTTATATATTTTAAACGAAAATCAAGCAGAATTTCTAGGTTTTTTTGCTCTATCGAGTTAAATAGATGACGAACATTAAAATGAAGTAGCTGTGTGGGAACGAATACAAAAAATACTTCAGGAAAAAAATCGAAAGAAAAAAAAGAAAATGTGAATAAGAATATTATTATGTAGTATATAAAGTTTCCTATAAAGTGCCTTTTATAGCTTTTAAGACTAAGGTTTTTTTTTAATTAAATATTATTAGGTTATAGGTTATGATAGTGCTTTTTGTGAATTATATTGTTAGGTTTTTTTATATAAATATATATATATATTTTTGTTTTTCTTTTTTTTTTTTAAATAACTTTCACCTTGGTTGACAAGTAAAAAAAAGTATAAATATTTTTTTGAATTGAATTGAGAATTCAATTTGAAAACAGAAAAAAACCCCGCCATATTTTTTTACAAACAAACGAAAAATTCAATGTTGCATCACAAATATTATTGTTTTTTTTTTTTTTTGGATTTAAAGAATTTTTCTGTGTGTAATTCCTCGTATAGAAAGTGAAGACAAAAACTCAGGTACTTAGTTTGTGTTTGTTTATATTGTTAATAACGTAAATAATTTTATGTATTGTATTTTTAATTGTAAAATCGAAATTTAAGTTGTTTTTTTTTAAATTCTTTCTAGCTGTATGTATGATTGAATTAACACTTCCTTGCATTAATAATCTTTATTTTCAATTGATTCTATTAGTGGATGAGCTACTTATTTTCAATAATGAATTTGATATACTCGAAATAACATATTACTTTACACTGAAAGCTTTATTTTGCAAAGCATATTTTTTTTCTATCACTTCCAAAATATTTAAAAAGGACTGAATCTGATTCAAATACTTTTTGATATTATCCGATATCGTGTTGTCATTCGATCATGTAGATGACAAGGTTCTTAACGAGCAGAATTAGGACAGAACAGTATCTAATCGGATGACAAAGTACTAAACTAGTTTAGTCACGAACAGTAGATTTACATTCCATTCTGATTGTTCTTTTTAGCCAGAGAATGATAAAATCAAAGAGCAAATCTTCGTTACCTTTCCTTTAAAATAAAAACAACGGCCGAAGAAATTTGGTTTACGTCGCAACAAATGAGATGCCCTTTTCCTTAATGGATCGAGAAACAGATTCTCTAATAAGCAAGATCTTTAACTAGCGGTATGCAATATCGCACGCTAATTAAGTTGAAATCTCCTTAATATCAACTGGACAAACTTAGTCATGGATTGAGCTAATCTTCAGCTTTGCAAAATAATTACTTAAATGATTAAATGATTCCTGGCTTAGAACCTATACTGGCAGTCATAAATAAGTACATGATTTTCTTTGCTGTGTAACTTCCTATTAGCTGTTGCATAACCTTATTCAATAAATAAGCACAATTATTTATGAGCTGCTTCAGTTTTTAGGTATTATTTGGTTACCTAGGGGACGCCACATTAGTCGCCGTTGGCGCAACTCATATAAAGTCTGCAGCACAATTTTTTAAAATGACACCACTTTCCTTATGGCTTCTTTGATTTATTCTGAGCCAAAACTTTCCTTGTCTACAAGAATTCCTTTTTTTTCTTGTACTTTTTTTGTGTCAATAATGTCCGGGGTAGATCTAGGCCTGCAGCACAATTGCCTACCTCATTTTTTCAATGGATTGTCATTCACTCAAAATCCTACATTCCTTTTTCTCTCGCAAAGAGTTTAATCTTAGAATGTGGTACAACCGGTGCCTGACAGTATAAAACTTGCACCGTCTTGAGAAATTTAATAATCAATCTGCTATTCATCTCTCCAAACATATATATTACCGTTATATGTGCAATCGTTATTTTTTGGTAAATTGAGCTTCGAATCTGTTAGGCACCGGGTGTACATCAGTGAGATTTCTTTTTTTTTTGCGTAGTGCACTGTACTGGACCAGAACAATTTTTAACTTTTTTCTCATTTTTTCTTCACAACTTTTTTTTTCTGGAAAAATCTTTGATCTATAATCGGTGTAAGCAATGAATTTACCTGTGACTTACTGGATAAGAAAATGTGTTTAGCTTAAAGTTTTCTAAGCAATTTGTACGGATAATAGAAAATCTTTAAAAATGCATTCGCCTAAAAATCAGAATATATTACATTCTCGAGAAAAGAAAGTTAGCTTCTACTTTATGTCATCTTTGTAATGTCTTCATGGAATTCTTAGAATACCTTATTACAAAATGATTTGACAATTACGGAGCAGCCTTTCAGATATGCAACTGCAAACGCAACTACAAAGGCCGTACAGATTGTGAAACGATTAAACTTAGAAAACCGTTCTTCATTTCGGACTAGAAAAGCGCCGCTTTAGATCCTTACTTCGTATTCACTAATAGAACCTTTGATCTATCTCACATCATTCCGTTGAAATTAAAAAAGACAACAATATACTTCTTTCCGTACTGTCACCACTGGCAGTATACTTCCATAATGCAAAACGATTATATTTTCTTTTTCTGCAAAGATGTATCACATTCCACTATTTAAGCTTTAAAAGACAACCCATACATTTAAGTTTTAAGATATAATGTATTTATAAACACAAAAAATAATTTCTTTTTCTTTAATACACATATTTTCTACGAGAAGAAGAATTTATGTTTAAAAAAATCCCTTATATATAATTATATACCTATATTTATACAAAGCGAGAAAAGATACTCGCTCTAAACAAAAATTCAAATTGTGAAATCTATATTTTATTCCATATACATACATATACATATATAAAGAAAATTAATTTATAAACGAAGTAAGTCAATTTAAATAAAATAAACATCGGATATTATTAAAAAAAAACGAAACAAAAACTGTTAAATGTTAAGAATTAAATTGGTGATGGGAAAATATTCAAAACAAAAATTGTTAATCATCTTCTATATAGTTTTTTTAAGCGTATTGGTTCTTAGGCATTGGCTCAAATCTCTTGAAAAAAAGAAAACAAAAAATAAAGTTTTAAAAAAAAATACTCATTACTTGTTAGTTGGTTTTTCCCTATATATATTTTTTATACATACTTATCCTGTATTTTTTACGTTTTAATGAACAAAAACAACACAATTAAACTGTAATTATTCCTTATTCTTTCTCAACATCGAATCAAAGGCGAAGAGATGTTTATTTTTTTTTGTGTGTGTAAATTCAAAAGCAAATACAATAAGAAAGTTTTCATTGTATTATTGTTAATTTTTTTTTTGCTAAAATTTAAGAACAACTTTATATATAAACATAAAAAAGAAAAAATTGTTTCAAAACGAAAACCAAATGATGTTTTCATTTAATTTGAATATCTCACGATTAATTTTTCATCGGCAACGTAAGTATTAGAGATAACGTAGGCGAAAAGTAAAAAAAAAAAAACAAAAAAGCAACATTTAGTTTTGTTTGTATTTAAAAAAAACAAAAACAAAAAAAAAACAGTCAAATGTAATGCTTGAATGTGTGTTTATTTTTCTTTTTTGTATAATTTTTGTTTTGTTAAGAGTCTAATGCACTCGTTTTTTTTTTTAGTAAATTGTTGAATCTTCAAAGAGAAAAAAAACATAAACCAAAGTTGAATGAAATATAAAAAAAATCAATCAATTATGTACATCATTTCGAACCCAGTCGTTTGAATATTTTTACTAACATATCTTCTCCGTTTTTTTGTATCTTTACAGACTCAGCCTTAGCAACAGCAACAAACTCACAAGATGACACGTCGGCAAATCAGAAAACAGCGCAAACAGAATCGAGGATTCGTGTTCGCAATTGGTTAATGCTAGCAGATCAGTCGATTTTGCAAAATTCAATTATTAATCATTCTGCGAGTGAGTACCGAACCCTGCCCAGAGTGTCCCTAATGAATCATTTTCTTTTCAGTTTAATTGAGTTATTTTTTATATTTTCATATATTTTTATGTGTATGCATATTTGTGTTCCATTGGCAGTATGTTCCCTTTTTTCCCCAATGGAAAAATGGGAAAATCCCGCTTGATTTTTTTGTTATATTAATTTATTTATTTAATTTTTATTTGCATTTCATTTCAACAAAACAGGTACGTCAATTTATTTTTGAGTTTCTTTCTTCTGTTTCATCATATGATTTAATTTGTGTTCATTTAATTATGTTACCTTGTCAATTTACCCATTTACTAATAAATTCAGACCCAGAGAACTGTCGCGATGGATAAGGGCCACGCCCATTCCCCTGATAGTCGAAATTTATTATTTTTCTGTTTGAATTTGGAGCAGATCTCAAGTAAATTAGGTAGCTTTAAGTCGCTTAATAGTACACTTAGGCCAACGTTGGTCTATTGTGCTGCCACACGGGTTGCCCATAGATTAACCCCTTTGCCCACTTGCGGTAAACCATTTAGAGCTTTCTACCAAACCCAGTAGATTTTTGATGGTTACCCCACTGAAATCGCAATTGTGTCGAAAAAAAAAGGTTCCCAAATAAGTGCGTACTGACGTTCTGCACATGTGACGCTAGGGCCGAGACATGTGCAGATGAGGTGTAAAATGTTTTCCACTTCATCCTCGTCCTGACAGCTTCTACAGAAGCCATTAGATAAAACACAAAGTCTTCTTGCATGCTCACCTAGTAGGCAGTACGTCCGTTCCAGTACCTTACGCACTAAAATTCACACTTTTTTCAATATTCAAGGAGTGGGGAAGACATTTTTTTCTTTGTCACACTCAATATCCAATTCTATGTAAACAACGATTGAACGATATTAACTGATTTAACAAAGTGCTGAACTTTCAACAGGGCAAATAAATTTCTTGGGGTAAAATTCACAGCATGGAGGAATATCTTACTCTCTCGTCTACGAATTTTTCGAGTATGGAAACAGAATTTAGTTTTGTGTACTTAATCGTAGATAAAATTGTCAGGTTTATTGGGATCTATCTTAGGCTGAATCTAAATGTATCTAAATGTAATTATGTAGATATGTATCAAATGTAGATATGTATTTGGCATTTCCTTTTTCTTCTTAATGCTCCTCTCCTAATCCTTTTGGTAACTCCTCTCATGATTTGAATCGTGGTGAGATTCAGCCAGTCCCGCAGGTTAGATATCCACAATAGTCTCTGCCGTCCCACCGTTCATTTCGCAATAGCTGCGAATAAATAAAAATACTTATTGAAAATTACTTCAAAGAGAGTATAGAGGATTAACAATGTGTACAAACCTGTTCAGGTGTTGATTCGATTGCTTGCGAAAAAACCTTTTTCATAGCCTGCGTCAGGCTTCGTCGCTGAAGACAATTTTTTGATAAAAAAAATTGGATATTTCTCCTGATTTTCTAAGGCTTACTTACCCAAATTCGACGCTGTGGCAGGTCGTTCGGCTTCAGGTTTTGCACGAGCTGTATTTTGTAAGGTTTAAGACCAAGATTCTCGTGCAAAATTTTACTGCTGCAAACGGCGACGAATAGACAAGCAATTGACGGATACACCAGCAATATTTTCCTCTGTACGTATTCTGCGAATACGGGTAGGTGGCTTGATGTTCAATATCATGAAATTTGTGCGAAATTTGGTAAATAAAGCGACCCTTAACTGATAGAAGTGCTCTTTCATCGATGAAATGGCAATGCTAACTGAGCATGTTTGACTTTGACACATGTCACGAATAACACGTAAGCTATCAAAAATAGGATACTGAAAAATCAAACGTACTCTTGCATCTATTTTAAAGCAAATGACTGTCGTGGCATGGTGGGTAGATGCGTCGGCTCAAGATAACTTTCTTATTTCACGGCTCAACTTCTTTCGAGTCACTGACAGTGCTTAAAGATATCTTCGCCCTTTGGAGTCGACATAAAACTGTAGGTCCACTTCACTCGTGAGAGAATAGAAATTAGACCCAAGTTCACCCGGACTGTAGCGTCACAATTTGCAATTTTGAAATTAAGGAAATTATGAAAGAAATATATTTCACTGAATAAATTATTAAACTTTAGAGAACAGAAAAAAATGATAAAATGATAATCCTTAAGAGAAGTTAGTTGCAATTTCTTACTCGCGAATTAAATTTTGCAAAGACAAAATAAGAGCAAAATCTTTATATATTCCACATGCTCCAACGTGAACTGATGGTAGGCATCTAATACATTTCATTGCAATAAATCGCCAATCTTGAACTTAGTACCTATTGAATAACGTGCTGTTTCCTTTTTGCGTATTACGTTAATAGTTTAACACCATCTGCTCAGTACTCTCATACACTGGACATCGACCTCATAGAGTTTGCTAGTAATTGGATCAAAATTACCTTCTGTCATCATATTTATGCTAAGGTTGGACTCGGTAATATGACATGAGATACCGTTAGCATGATACTGATAAAGTAGGCGGGGTGGTCTATATTACCCTTGAAGGTGATAGTTCTCTAGTTCATGAGCCATTCTTTTGAGTTCGGAAGAATGTGAACTCCAATCCCACCAAAATATTTAGAACTTCAATTTGAAGACAGGGATCTTATGATAACAAACTCGGCCTCAGAATGATCTCTAGTAATACTGATCAAAAAAGGCCATGCTAGTGATTGTAAGCTAAGTGATTGTTAAAGACGATCTATTACTGATTATTTCCCTAAATGGTCCCAGATTTCTGTTCTAAAAATACCATCATGTACATCTGTTTGTGATGGAGAAAATAATCAAAATTATAAAATAAGAAAAAAAATCTAAATTTTTCACTTATCAAATATCCGACGCAGAATTTGTCTTCCGCGAACAGAATTTTCTTGTCTACATAAACTCCTTTTTCCTTTTCTTGTGATGCTACAGTCCAGGGTGGACTAGGGCCTAGGGCCATACCAAGTTTGTTGAAGTCCACCTCCAAGTGTGTGCGCTACCTTAGACGTGGAGGTTCTCTGTTGCGTTGGACCGGAATCAAGTTGTCCAATTCGCTCTATGTGGCCCGTCTTAGGCGTTGGATCCGTACCCGTCTGGCTACAGTCATGTCGCTGTACAGCGCGTATAGTTGGTGATTGAATTTTCTTCTCCATTCGCCATCAGGACCAAAGTTCGTGCTCAGAAATTTTATCCCAAAAAGATAAAGAGCTTCTTCATCCGCTTTTGATATTGTCAATGTCTTTTGCGGCATAAAGCAGGACTAGGATGATCAACGTCTTATAGCTGGTTTTCCGAAAGAGGACTTTATTCCATAAGTACCTTCTAAGTCCAAGGAAGCTTAGGTAGACAAAGACTTTCACTACTTCAAAGTTATAGCTACCTATATTGACGTTTTATGGAAGACATCGTTGTTGGTGAACTATTTTGAAAGACAGCATATTCTTTGTTCCAACCCCTTTCACCGCAAGATCCATCTTAACCGTTTCCTTCTTGAAGCTCTTCTCAAGAATGATATTAAAAAAGTCGAACGACAGTGAGCAACGACCATTCTCCATCGTCATTCTGCAAAAACGGAAGAATTTTGACAAAACTAGAATTGACTACTAATAAGTTATACCTACCCATTGTGACTAGAGATGCAACCGATACATCGATGTTTTGCAAAAATCATAAACATGTGTTAACATCGTTAACACTTAAAGCTTAAGACTTTTTGCCTAAGTCTGCCTCGAACAACAAATCCACATCCAAATAATCGCTGCCTTCGCTCTCTGTAATAATCGCCGTAGTAGATATCGCAGTTTTTCATCCTCTTTTTTCCCGACCCATCCCATCGCACTTCCTGGATTGCGGTAACGTCTGCTTTATAGTGGTCTAGGGCCTCCGCGAGTTCATCGGCTACACGTGGTCTGTTCAGGGATCTCACATTTTACGTGCAGAACCGAAAGTCATTGTCCTTTTTTCGTTTGCTGGATCGTCACCAGTAAATCCGTCCATATCCGAGGCAGGTTGTTGTTTCTGAACTCATTTTTTTTTACGTGGTGAGGAAGTTAACCCCACGCACAACCTTCAACTGGGAGGAGAGGTCCGTTTGTTTAGCCCCCGGACAAAGGGGTCCGGAAGGATCCGGTGTCGGTAGCCTCTTACAGGCTGTGAGTGCCGCCGTTGGCCCTAAGAGAAGGGCTCATCTGCCGCCATCTCTATTCCAGGCTCCCTACCTTACCATGGAAACCAGGTAGCTCCTGCTGACTGGAGTTGTGAATGCCGCCGTTGGCCAATCAGTTGATTAGCTCTTCCGCTGCCATCCTAAAAAGAGTGATGAGCCCTCCTCTCTCGTTTGCAGCCGTTCAGACGTCCCACGAGGGTTGGTTACCCCATCTTCTGTCGAGGGTACTCGGCTCTCGGATTTCACCACGGGGAGGTAAGAGTAGGAGTTCGTTAATAGAAAAACGGAAGACAGGGAAGGTTTTTGGGTTGAAACTGGTAAGACTAGTATATTTTGTTGTTAAGGTACAGTACGTTGTAAATATGGCCAACATTTTGTGTGATGGGGAAGTAAAGTAAAACATCGAAAGACCATCGATTTATCGTTGTTAATACCGACATTTTTTAATACAACGATTTTTGTCATGGAACCATTGATGTTTTTAAAAACAATGCATCCCTAAATATGACGTTCCGGTCAAATAGTTGATGTTATCCGTCCCAAGCATAAGCATACTTTGTGTTTCCTCGTTTACTACCAGATCCATTTTAGCGACTTCTGTACCCGCAATATATAACATATAATAGGAGCATTCTATCCAATTCTTTACTGGCGAAAGTCGGTCTTTGAATCACACGGAAAACACATACATTTAATCGATCAATATTAAAATCAAAATGAAAGATTTTCAATTATGACCGCTTAGGTTACAAAATAACCAAGCGTGTTATATATATATAGCCTACCTCTGGTTCTGAATAGTTTCAAACTTTAACAGACGTTACTCGTTTGTGAATTTACCCCACCTTTAACTGCTTAGATCCCAATTAGTTTTTGTTGTATTCCTTTTTTGCATTTTCCTTATTTTAATGTTCTCATTCTCCTATACTAACAACCCACAACCCGCTTTTGTCAAAAATCACACTAATCAATTTGCATTTTATCTCTTTTCATGTCTAACCCCTTCAAAAAATTAACAAAAAATTATTTACTAACTCAAGTCCCAGAAACCGCTGAACCCACAATTATTCCTCAACCGAAATCTAGAAAAAAACTTAACACTAACAATAACAACAAAGCAATTATTAACGATTCGCTTGATGGTGGCGGCAATATTAACTCGAAAGTTAGCATCGGCGTTGGTAATACAGGTGATGGTCTTAGCATCTTCGACGACAACTCCACTGAGGTTATAGTGAAAATCGAACGCAGCAACTCCAGCATTGCTGATGAGAGTGAAACCGAGGATCCATTCAATTATGATCTGAAAATCTCAAGCCCAATGTCGTGGGCCTTTGATTCGGTGAAAATTGAAGGATCGGAATTTGAAGAAGCCACTGAAATGGAACCCGATGAGAATACAGTTGATGCTGAGCAAGAGAATGAACAGGAAGACTGTGCAGATCAGGAGACGGCTGAAGTAGAAATGGAGGCGAGCGATGAATTGAATCAAATCCTCCCGGTGCGACATAATACTCGACGTGTCTATGGCAAGACAAATAAGCACCATCGGGTTGGCGTAAGAAAACGCATTCTGGATCAGTCAGTGAATGCTGAATTGAATTTACCCCCAGAGACTACAATTACCACAACCACTCCGGTCATAAGTCGTGGTGGTAAAATGCATTCATCAACGACACTGACAACTGGCACAACCATAGGCATGTCGAATGACAAAAAATATCGCATCCTCATTCAAAATCAGAGAATGCGCAAAGAGAGTCTCGAGCACTCCGAAGATATGATCTACAATGCGGACATTGAGAAACCTTGGGTGTGCAAAAATTGCAATCGTAACTACAAGTGGAAGAACAGCCTCAAGTGTCATCTGAAGAATGAATGCGGTCAGCCGCCAAGATTTTTCTGCAGTAAACTCTGCGGCTATGCCACGAATGTGCACAGCAATTTGAAAAGACATTTAAACACAAAGTGCCGCGACAAGCTTGACGATGAATCCGAAAAATCTGAAAAGCAACACACCTACACACTTGTAATGCATTAAATAATTTATTCTTCTTTGTGTTTCGGGCTTGGACTACACTCCTACTAAACCATGCATGTGCATCTTTCTCATACATCTAATTTACTATTTATTCAAATTAATTTAGTTAAGTTGTTTGTTTTGTATCTCGAAAAGAAAAGAATATGAAAACTTCTGTATTCTGATTTATGTTTGTAGATTTTAAAAATACACACAACGCTAGTTAAGTAATTTTATTTTCTAACATAAACGAAAGACTTATTTATATATTTATTAATTTAAGGATGATAGAGTTGACCCACGGTCGTCCGCGTGTCTTACTCTATTTATTCTAGTCACATTCCACTGCACTGCAAACAATAATTTGGGAATGAAATGCGTCCACAAAGCGGATGCGATGATTTTTTTGTTTTTAACAAACTTTCACACTTTAATTTTGTCTAGTCAAATAAAATATGAACAAGAAATTATAAGGAGAACCGAGAGAAGGAATAAAAAGAAAACAAAAAGTAAAGAAAGAATAATACTTCAAGTACGAGTGTAATATTAATTAGTTTTCACAAAAAAGAGAAGATCTAGAAAATTCTATTTATTAATTTTATTTATTAAACTTTATTTATTTATTTATTTATTTATTTATGTAAACTCTTAACATATTTATTCAATTAAATCTTAAATAGCATAATAAAGGTAAAATACAATATATGTGTATAACGGTATTTGTATAAGAGGTTCTCTTAAGTTATTTGTTTCGAAAATCATTCCATGTGTGTGTGTGATGATATGATTCAAACAAGAGACAGTTATAACTGATTCTAGTCAGAGAGATGATTTTTTTTTAAGAAAAAAAAAAGAAAGTTTTTTGCAATATATTTACGTCTACGATCTCCACATGAAGGCCTTAAAAGCCATAAAATCTTAGGTTTGACTGGAGAGTTCATGCTAAATACGACATCTTTGAGTATAACAGATGCTTTTAACGCATGTTTTGTTTTCCGGTAAAGACATCCTGAAAATGCATTTTCACAATGGCCTCTCGACGTTGACTGAATTGATCGGAGAATGACTTAAACTTAGATGTTTCTCACCAAGTAATTTTGAGCAAGAAATCGATTATTTTGGTTTAAGTTAGATGCATCTTTTTGACAAACTTCTAGATACAGAATGGTATTTTATTTAAAGCAGAATATTCCGAATTTCTATGGTTCAGTCCAAAGAGACAATCCAGTCCAATAAACGGTGTTTCAAATCACCTAGAATAACACACAAAAAAGTAAAGTATGTTTCAAATCACCTACAAGAACATAAAAATGAATAAAGGGGGTTTCAAAGAAACTTCTGATAGCGCTACAGTCCGGGTGGACCTGAACTTCAACAAACAAGTCTGTCCACCTGGAACGATCATTAGCCTCCAATTACGCGCGACAAGTTTGCTGAGCTTCTTCTTTAATTGTGTGCGCCATCGGTTTCGTGGACGTCCTCTACTGCGTTGTCCCACGGCCGCTGAGTCAAAAAGAACATGAATAAACATATGACAGAGAATAGGTCTTTTGCAAGCAAAACATTTTCTGGATCCTAATAGCAATGCATTCCACTTCCTTCATTTCATTCCATTTATATGACAAAGAAGAACAGTCTGCGTTAGAAGTGAGTAAAATGTCAGTCATCCCTGAAAATCTTCAAAAATCAAACTTCAAAATACACTGTATTTTATTTAACATAAGGGTAAACATAAAACAATTAATCAAATTTAAAAGAGAAAAGTGCAAAAAAAATTGGTGTAGATATGTTTGTGTCAATGATTGTAAGATATAAGGGCTCCTTAAACATCTGTAGGAACATTTAAACTGACAGATACAAAAACTGGAAACAGTGTAAAGGCATACAATGTACGGTTTCTTTTGAATAGGATAATTCTTTTAGGTGTATACCCACTTTTGCGCTTGTTTTTTTTTCTTTTGAATTAAATGATCTGCTTTATGTTTTTCATTGTTTTGAATCAAATGTAGGGTGTTTTGAAGTATAATTCCGGAACTTTTATTCTAGGTATCAATGTCTGACGTAGATCTTTCCGGTCAATTCTAATTTAGAGGATAAACTTTCAGCTAATGACTGTTCACATACTTTTGACACTGACTGTATATAATTAAGTCCCAGTTAATTTTTGTTTTCAAATAAATCGCTAATTTTAATATACGTAAGGTTCGTTCTTTATTACTCTGACCGACACATAACGAGGTGCGAGCCAATGATAGGCTGTGGCCTTGACGGTCCTTGGCGCATTCCATCCAGTTATCTAGATTCAATTTTCTTCCATTCGCAATATCTTGATATCAATAGTAGAAATGAGATAAGCATGAGATTTAAGTAACTTACAATTCTTAAATTCCAATTTAGTTATCTTTCAAGTGCACAACTTTTTATAAGCACGCGACAATTTGCCCATATCCGGGGAATCGAATGCTTGTTTTTCCACAAAAATTTCAAGATCCCATTTTCTACTTGCGATTACTTCCTCTTCAGAATACCATTGACTCTCCGGTCAGGCCAATATTTGTTTATTTCTTACTCTTATCTTGTAAAATAAAAAAAATATATATTACAAAATGCAAAATAAACTTTAAAATAGACCATATTTGACACTAACAAATGAAAAAAGACAAATTGATAGAAAGAATGATATGAATACGATTGAAAAAAAAATTATAAAAGAATATATATTATATATTTAAAAATAAAATGCTATAACAAAAAAACAATTTTCTTTTCTAATGTTAAATATAAAACAAACAAAAAATTGTAACCATATTTAAAGAAAGAATTAAAAGATTATTATAATAAAATTAAAAGGAAACCTAAAAACAATAAGGAAAAATTAATAACTCAACAAAGGCTATACAAACAAGCAAAATAAATAAAAGAAATATATTACATACAAAAAAAACACAATAAAAAAAAAAACTAAAATAAAAAAAAAAAAAATAAATGATCAAGTGTTTCTGTTATCGTTTTTATTTGTTTTGATTGTCTCCCTTTTTCAGCTGGCAAAGTTTTTTTCCTCAAAACTCCGTCCTTAAAATCTCCCTCGTTCGATTGTTTAATTTTTATTGATCTTGATTTGATATTTTTTTATAGCATTCCCCTTTCAGAACCGCTAAAGGATAAATTTGCTTTGTTATTTGAATAATTTTAATAACGTTCCTTTCTTTTAGGTTCTACCTGGATGTGTCTACACACCCGTGCGTGGTTACATCTTCGTCGCATCCATCCGACGTAAAGTAGAAAAAAATTGAGAGAGCGATGTGATTGAGTGTAGTAGTTCATGGAAGGTGTTGCTATGTTTGATAAAGATGAGGGAGAGAGAGAGAGAATGAAAGAGCGATCAACCATTCGAAAACAAAAAAATAAGAGACTTATGACATCGTCCTTCAAAAGTTTTATAGTATTTTGTATACAATTTTATTTTTTTTTTGTAGTTATTAGTGCGTTGAAAAAATTGTTTCTTGTATTTTTCCTTGTTACATTTTTTTTTTCATTTTTCTTTATATACTACTTTGTTTTGATTTATACTTATACATATATAAAAATTAAGTTGAAACAAACTTTGTAGTTTAGAAAAACAAAAAACCCTGTATTTCTTCTTTTTTTTTCAAAACAAAAAAATAGGTAATGAAAGAAAAGAAAGTAATGTAAAATGATTTCATTAAAAAATAAGAAAAACAAAAGTAATTTGAATGAGATTCCTTTTCTGAATAGAACACATATATATTGCATGCGTATTTTTATACTTAACGTTGTTTATTATTTCGTTTTATCGTTTACTCATAAAATTATTCAATCAATTGTAAATTTAATTTTATTTAATTATAGTTGGTGATAGCAGGATATTGATATTTCTATTCCTTTTTTCCCCTTAGTTGTAGCCTACACGTTTAGCTCCTTACATTTGGTTTTTGTTCTTAGCCTACCACATTCATTTCGATTGGATTGAATGAGTAGTTCACACATTTGCCGAGAAGAACGAAGTGCTCTATAAAAAAGTCTGATTGTACTCCCCAAAATCTGTTCGATAATATAATTTTTTCCCTTTTTTTGGGAGGATTTTTGAAACACTACTAGAGCACTCAGACTCAAAACTGGTCCATTGTACTGTCAGGTAGCAACCTCCTCCAGTGCCGTCAATTTGATCCCAACGGCAAATGGTGACTGGACCAGATTCGATTTCACTGGGATTCGAACCTGGGACCCCTCTAACTTGGGGCAGGCACCTAACCAATTGCGCCATCCAGTCGTTCGATAATATTACACAACAGTCTTCTTGCAACCAACAGTTGGCTATACTTAGCCAGTTGAGCTTAGACTGGCTACATATGTTGCTATTTTTTGTGGTCAAATCAAATCGGCTGATGGGTTGTTCTGGCATTTGTTTTTATTAGAGGTTGACTGCATATCTTATATATTGACTTATAATTAAAGTCAAAACATTCAACTTGTGAGTGATGTTCTTTGTGGCTCATAGTTTGATTCCCGTGGTAATTTCAGACCAATGACAGAAGAATACTATTTTGGTCCAATCTATAATAGTAAAATCGGGCAATTGACCTGCGCCCAGGTTAGGTTAGGTTAGGTTAGGTTCAGGTGGCCGACTGCAGATTAGCAGTCGCACTTAGGTCCGTTGTGATACCACGCGGATCAGGAATCTCTTAAACCATTAAACCATTTGGTGCTCGCTATGAAGCGAAGTCTCCGCCTAACTTCTTCAGCAACCACACATTTTTGATGTGGTTGTTATTGCTCTCTCAGATGAAGGGACCTTCGCTTAGGGCTGATTCCGTACGACGAAGATTTTCTCTCATACTCTGAAAGCATTTTCGTGAAATCAGACTTGGTCTTCGTCCCGCCAAATGTCGAATATAGCAGTCGATAAACTTATCCATTATGAAATAATAAACTAATTGAAGCCCGAATTAATCATTTCAACCCTAAAATTTGTTAGCAAGCTTCTTACTTGCTGCGATTTTGTGTTTGTAAAATACTTTATTTTCAATAAAATCATCAGTTTCAAATTCAAGAACAAGTATGTTAACAAAATATGTTAACTTTGCCATGTTCAAAAGGATCAACCTGTGTAAGCTGTTGGCCTGTTTAATATCTAGATAACATCAATCTTTTACTTTTAGCATTGCACATTCAGCTGCTTTTAACATGCTCCAGTTGTAGGGGAAGAGATTCTTTAATTTCAAGTACATTTTTTATCCTTAGAGTGATTCGATGGTCCTAATTTATTGGAAAACTCTGTCTCGTAAATGCATGACTTAGAATTTTGTATGAACATTGTGTTGATTTAGTTTAGTTTTGCATTTGAGAACATCTTGCTTAGAATTTTTAATGGTTTGTTTTTGAACAACTCTCTTAGCTTGTAGCTAGTCGATTAGAGCGATCTTTATGCATTTTTTGAAAGATTTTTTGTGGATGGCACTACAGTCTGAGGTGGACTTGGGCCTAGTTTCTCCACTCGTGTCGTGCGTTCTCCCACGAGTGCAACGACGAAGTTTGATAAGCTCTTTCTAGACAATTATACTCTTTGTGCACTGTTAATGTCTCGAAAGAGGTTGAGCCGTGAAAATATGAGACGTGTTTGTGTCTGGAATCGAACTTATACTTTAAAAGTCGGCGCACTTAGCCACTACGTCACGGCGCCTGCGTATTAGTCAGAGTAGAGAATTTCATTTTAAGTCTACTTGTTTCCATTTTATTGCCTCAAAAATCACTTATTTAGAAGTCAGAGAATTGTTGTTTTGTGTTGCCCTTGGGTTACAAGGGACGAAACATATTCTGAAATTGGATTTCCCAAGAGGTTTCTCCAGTTGTTAGGCGAGTAAATAAAAAAATATATTTTAATACTTGTACTATTGTGATTTTCAAATACCTAGTGTTAACTAGGAATTTCAAATTTAAAAAACCGGTCACTAGCGCTGGCACATTATGACAATAGGAACAGCTCGCTCAGTTTTGTCAAGTTCATTCACTTTTGCTAACTTACGCGGGAGCGGAGTGAATAGCTCTCTACATATGCAAATGTCAGTTGACGCCAGAACACCTCTTAAGTTTCTATAAGCAACTATGGACACTCTGAAATTTGACAATGATACTGGTTATATTCCGTTTCTTTGTGTAATTAACTCAAGTTTTCGTGCGGATAATTGACTTAAGCCAAATGGCTTAGTTGGCTTAAGCTTTTTTGTGATATTAAGTCACATGCAACCTAAAGAAATCACATTATTCCTCATTTCATTCTTTTCTATAGCGCCGACCATAATTGATTTTAACATAAACTTAAGCTTAGGCCAGAATCGAGTAAAAAGTCACCAAAAGCTTAGTCAAATTTCGATGTGTCCCTATTCGCTTCTGGGAACTTTAGCTATCATTAGTGCTTTCCGTTAAACAAAATTGTGAAAACAAAATTGAATTGCGGAAACATGAACAGCCGAACATTAAAATATTTAAAACACATTCGTGAAACATTGAGTGCATGAAACAAGAAGTGGACAATTTTGAAAGGAAAAATAAATATTTTCAATTTCATTTCAAATATTTTCACGCTCCCACGAAAGTTAACAAAAGTGAACGAATTTAACGAAACAGCAAAGCCGTTTCTACGGTCACAGTTTATTTCTATTCGCTCAATTGATTTAGTTGACTCAAGTTTTCTTACGACGATTATGGGTGCGTTTAGCACTAAAGTCACAGCAGGGATAAGCCTTCGAATTGAAACTAACTTACACTTATCATGGCTCAAGACTAGGTGTTGAAATCATACCGAAAACTGTATCGAATATATTTTCTTACTTAATAGAAGGGACAGGCTTTCGCACAGGATATACCCTTTCCTCCCATTAACGTTCTGAACTGCAACAAATTTGTTGATGTATCATATCTCAAAGTACAGACAAAAATTATACCATTTTCCGTTCTTTCGATCTTCAGTAGTTACAAGTCCGCACGCGATTGTTTAAAGTGAGATGAGAATTGATATTGATTGCATCTTTTAATTAAATTTTACGTGGACTTAAAGTGACTATAAAAATAATGTCGTCCTAAATGTCATTATTCTTAATCAAGTCGTTTGTCATGGTTTATTTAATTTTGCTTAGATTTTCTGTAGCTTCGACCTTGTTAGATTAGATTAGGGGGTTGCTAGTGAATTCACCAGCACACTTTGACATTGTTTGACCAACTTTGACCAACTACCACTGATCGACTGCTCCACTGATAGTGCCATTATTTTGATCCTAATGGAAAAAACGTTTTTGTTGACAGGAACATCTGAACGGCTTCTCTTTGTTTATCAATTTAATAAACCGTACAAAATTCAGTGACTTGAAGCAAATTCCTTCTATAACTCATAAGCATGAATCAAATTTTTAAATTTATAATTTTCGAGTTTTTTTTTTTTTGGGCTACATTTTTATCCTTTCCTAAGAGCCCACATTTTACGAGCAATACATCAAGACATTATCTAGAAGGTGCTGTTAGAAATTACATTTATCAAAGTAAATAAACCGTTATTCTATTTATTGCTTTTCTGTGAAGATAACGGTTGCATTTAAACAATGATGACATGACTTGTATTGTATTCAGACGTTCAGCCAGACCATATTTAGGCTTCGTCAAAAAAAATATTTATTTTGAGTGTATCCAAGAAGCAAAATCATTTTCAAATTCGCAAACCCTGTTTAAACTGTTTAAAAAATAAACGGTAAACATTTTAAAATTTGTTTTTTAAAGGCGAGGACAGTAACAAAAACTTAATGCGCCAATTTTAACTTCCAATAAAGATTGTGCGAAGTAGAACTCACAGATGGTACAATTTAAGATCGAAGTAGAAGTGTTTGTGTCGTTATCCTCTCACTCATGGCTTCTTTACTAATATATGTTTATGAAACCAACAAAAGAAATTAATTTGTACTAATTCTGTTTTGTGCTTAACAATATTTTATTTTATGTGTTTAAACCATACATACATGAATCTATATATATATAAATATTTAATTTTAATTTAATCCATTTATAAAAATTGCAGCTTTCCATTAATTTATGCATAATCCTCTCATAAAAATAGTACATGTATACAACTCATCCATCCACAAACATACACTCACTCACTCACCACACATCCATGTTTCCAGGCCCAAAATTTGAGACGGTAATGTGATTTATGTTTGTCAAATTTGTTTAAACCAAAAAAAGCAAGATTTACGAAAAGAAAATGTTTAATCCCATCCAGCAAATAATCGCGAACCTATGTGTCTTCTGCAATAACATTAACCAGTTGTAAAAAAAAACAAAAAAACCAAAATAAATTCAAAGATGCAACAAAAAATATATTTTATAAATAAGATATAATTTTTTTTGATAAATCCATAAATCTCTTTTGATCTACAATAGTATCTCTTCGAATAGGAGAACCCGGCGGAGGGAGTATGACAGCACCAGCAACTTCAGCCGGCAGTGAACTGAGACGACGTCAAAGTATGCGACTCAAACCCAGTCCGTATTCCAGTCCAACTCATCCGTTGCTTATGAAATATGAAGCGAAAAAGGAAGACGATGAATATGATCCTAGCCTGGGCGGTGGTAGCGGTATTGGTAGCGTCGGTTGTATGGGGACTGATGATGTCGATGATGACAATCAAAATGATGACGATAATGAACAACCATGTGATTTGCGTTTAAGTACATCGGCTGTGCGAAAATTCAAAGAGCTTGTGTCGATTGCCCAGCAACAGCAATTGTGTTCATCGGCAACGATGGAAGCGTTACATCCTCCCTCGCTAAGTGTCCTGACGGGACAGAGTTCTGTTCTTGGCACACCGACTGCTGGTGGAGTTTCATCATATGGATCAGGACTGGTGGCCGGGACAATAGCTGCGTCGACAATAGTCTCATCGTCCACATCGAATTTGTCGGTAAGTGGGGCGGTAGTAGCTGGTACCTCGGGTTTACAACAACAACAACTGCAACAACAACAATCGAAAATGCAATCATACAATCTCCCATCCGCGCTACTAAGCTTTCCAATCAAGCGAAGTGGTTCCTTTAGTAGTGGCACATCAGCTGGAGCCGGTGCGATTGGAATTATTGCTACTGGCAGCAGTAGCAGCGGGGTGGTACCATCTAGTAGTGGTGCTACTGGACTAGGCACAACCTTCGCTGGTGGTAGTGGTAGTAGCAGCGGTGCCGCGAGCGTGGTTGGCGCTGGTGCCAGTGCTGGCAACACTGGTGGCGGCAGCACGACCACAGGCTGGGGTGGTGCCTATACATGTGATCGCTGTGGCAATTCGTACGCACGTCCGCACAGTCTCAATCGTCACGTACGTTTCGAGTGCGGTGTTGAACCGAAATTCGAATGCCCCATTTGTCACAAGAAATCCAAACATAAACATAATTTAGTCTTACACATGCGAACACATCAAAATCGATGATACAATCAATGCACACCTCGATTACAACTTTTCTTTTTTTTTTGATAATTTTGTTTCTTTATATTTTTTTTCTCGTCTGTATTGTATCGAAACTATATACTTTTTGTGTTGATAAAAATATATACAAGAAACACTATATATATTTTTTTCCCGATGATCTTAAAATGTTTTTGCTTTTATCTATTTTATTTTTCATTAACCAACTACCGTATACACATATTTTTTATATTGATGAAAGTCCATGCATAAATGTTCTCGTTTTTTTCAACCTATTCTCTAATGGCACTTACACAAGTATCTATTCTCCGCAAAACATTACAAGTAATTAAATAACACTAATTCGTGCAATACAACAAGACACACAACCAATCCGCAAACACGCAGCAACAGGAAAGCAAAAATGAAAAGTGATTAAAGCAAAAACATCTAGTATGATAAGTTCTAAACTATAAAAAAAAACATGCATAAATATATAGGTATACATATATATTTACACACACACACACATGTGATTGATTTATTAAATCCAAAAGAGAACCAAGAAAAAAAACACTATAAAATGCTTCGTATATTTAATTTGTCCTTTTTTTTGTTTGATAGCACTGGGGTTAAATAATATTTAATAATAATTATGTATTGATTTTAGTTTTAACTTTTTTTTTCTATACCGTATCTAATTCTAAACCAAGAAAAAAAAACTAATAATAATTATAATGTGATAAAATATGAAATAAGGTGGGGATGAGGAGTGGAAAAGGAGATAGGAAGGAAAGGATAATCATGCATATACAAAGTGCAACTTCATGCACATGATCTTGGCCATTAATGTAAATTGTTTCCAAAAGTAGCTTAGATTTTAACGGACATTTCGTTAGACGAATCGACAGAATAGTGAGCTTCTCTGCAACGTCAACTGTCATCATCATTTCTAGCGGTTACGATCTTGCTGGCTTATGCCACATGCAATTCTGCGTCAATACTTTGGAAAAGTTTCAGACATCGAATACTTGTTCTTCATCAAGTATGCACACTGCAAGAAAATTCCTTTTTTCAAGTATCAAAATAAATCTTCGCTGTAAACCAATTTTTATCAAAATGCATATGTATCAAAAAGGCTATGTTGCACCGTGTCCTTTAGATCTATTGTGCTCCCTTTTTTATACCTTTGCTCTCCTTCGAGATTCCCTCATACACAATTCTTTTGTGAGTTGTATTGAAGGTTCGCTCCAGTTACGCATAGGTGAAAGAAATCTATTCTCTCTAAGCCAGTTGATAGATGGTTCCAGTGACTGCATATCTTCGTCTGATAATAGGTACTTGTCCAGACATTTTTATCTTTTGTGGGCTAGTGCCTCACAGAATCCCAGTATGCGTTCTGGGATTTTATTAGATTCTCTGCAGAATCTGCAGAGACCTTATTCTGATACCCCTAGTTTCCTTAGAAGCTCCCTGAGTCTACAGTGCCTGCAAGGAAGCTTGTTAGGATACGGAGGTTATTCTCGCTCATTTTGATGCATGGCTCGAACCTCTTTCGGTTATCTTGCCCTATGAGTTTCTTGGCCTGCTTCAATCCACGAGCGTTGTTCCAGGATTCTGTCCTGTTCCTTCTTTCTAGTTCCCTGAATTCTTCTCTCAGAATATGGTCTCCTACAGCGCAGAGTGGTTCACGGCCTATGGAGGATTCTGATGCTCCTTTCCTTGTCAGGAAGTCGGCCATTTCATTGCCTTCTATCCCTATATGGCCAGGTATCCAGCAAAGTTTTACTGGATTTCTTTTACTCAACTCTTTGAGTTTCTGCAGGCATTTCCATACAAGCTTGGATTTGATGATGTAGGAGTCTAGTGCCATAATAGCGGCTCGCCTGTCCGACATTATTGCTATGTCGCAATTGATACAAGGTTAATCTGAACGCATTTGTCTATGGCATAAATTTCCGCTTGAAAAATGCTGGTACATTTGCCCATGGGTTCGAAGTACTTTGTCCTGGGTCCAAATACCTGGGTCCAGTTCCTTCATCAGTTCTTTATCCATCTGTATACCATTTTATCGTTCTGCTACTTAGTCTGTGGACTATGGATTCATTGCTCCAGTTCCTTTTGGTGCTGAGCTTACAGCAATATTGAACGTTAGATGTAAGTGGACCATAATCCAGTAAAGTCCTTTACCAACTTGCTTTGCGCAAGTCTAGTTTTCATGATCACATCTGAAACCAGTGAGTAGGCATGTTTTTTTCTCTAAAGTCGTTTGATATTCACAGAAGCATAGATCAGCTTATTGTTTTAAATTCGACCCTTCACTTCACTCTCATCTTTTCTTTTAAATACTAAGTCTTTCTTGACTTTGTAACGTCACTGGATAGATTAGAGTGGCCCTCACGGTGACTGTGACAGCTACGACATCAACCCATTTCCATTGTGGTGTCACTAACCGGTATTTGCAACCCTAGTTCCTCGTTTGCCGGAAAACTATACCTAAGAATTACCATTCGTATCTTAGTGGTCATTTCATTGCAGTTTTAATGAATTTGTATTTGAGAATTCATAAAAATCTTACGTGATAGACAAAAATTAGTTACTGGCCTTCAACGGGTACTCAAAGCTAAACTTAATACGTATCTTAGTGGTCCGTTTCATAGTGTTCCACTATGGTTATGTAGTATTCTAATCAGTCAATTTGTTCCCTTGGGAACTTAACCACGCCTTGGATTTTGGTATTCGACAATTCCTCTAGTCTACTGAATGAGTAAAAAGCTGGGCAGGTGCCGAGGTAGTGTAGGCTGGTCTCTTCTTCTTCGTCATCCCTTCAACTTATACAAAAGTCGTTGTAAGGAACTCCCACCCTCTTTGCATGTGTGCTTAGGAAGTGACCGGCTACTATATTCCTTTCTATTTATCGTTAGGAGTGCTTTTGTTCTTTTCGGACTTAGTGAAGTTCAAACTAGACTCATTGTTCTGCAAGCATCTGGTTCGATCCATCTATCTACCTTTAGTGAGCGATAGGGTGCCTGTGAAGAATTGCCACCGATAAAAGCGAAAGGTAACCAAATAAAAGAAATACAGAGAGGTTTTCGGAACTAAGGCATATGCGATTCAGAATTTAGATCAATGAGATTTTTTGTGTCGCGTCTTCTTCACCAGTTCTGATATTCTGGGTGTAGTCTTCGTTTACGCGATTCTCAGGTCAACTGATTCGTCAAGTCTTTTCCTCTGTTTGTTTTTATGTGGCGTCTTCTTCTCCAGCTTTGATATTCTGGGTACAGTCTTCGTCAGCGCAATTCTCAGGTCAACTGATTCGTCAAGTCTGTTCCTGTTGTTGTATCCAACCCTTTACAGTTCTATGCTCCCCTGGGGTTGCATGCCCCATCGGTTGGGAATCACTGTTCGAAATCGTCAACCAGCTTGAAGATTTTCTTGATCCATAGCACTGTTCTTACTTGTCTGGAAACATTCGGAACACTTTCAATTTTTTGTCATAACTTAAAAAAATTGTTTTAATAGAAAGTGGAAATTCAGAAATCATAAAACGATCAAATTTTTAAATTATTCTTTTTCTTACGTAATTTTCGGACCTTTCAGATTTGATTATGACTCAATTCATTCTTGGCCAAGAAGATTGTGTAAAAATTGAAAGATAGAAAAAAAGGAAATAAATCTAGTAAAATAGACAATGACTGACTTCGATTTAAGAGGGTGTTTTTATCTTAGGATAATTGAAGAGTGAATATGCAACAGCGAAAATTTGAGATATATGCATATTGCGGCGGTTTTTTTTTAAACAGATGTATGTATACTTCGGTGCGAAAAAAAGAAAAAAATCTAAAGAAATTTTAAGAGTGGATTGTGAGAGAGATGCGTGAGATAATAGAAGAGAATGTAAAAACAAAGTAAGCTAGTCAATAAGTGGTAGTAGAGAGAGAGAGAAATAGAGGGAGAAAGGACACGTTCGAAACGAGGAGTTATTTTAAAATAATTATAGCGAAAATGATAATTTACAAGTGAAAATGATTAAACTCTGCTGTTTGGTTGTCTGAATATATTAAATATCTCTTATCATCTTAAGACTTATTGGAGAAAACCACGGTTGAGTGTGGATTCGTGTGTGTAATAGTTTTGTTTTTTTTGTTTATTCATTTGTCCATGTTTTTTTTTAATTTATAGAACTTCTATTAGAACTTGATTTCCACATATTTGATCGGGCTTGACCTCGGAGGTTGGAGGTACTTGAAAAGAAGAGTTTCCTCCACCTATTAGCAAAGCAAATTTCGTGCAAAGCAAAAAAAATCAAACCTATATTGTGAAACTGATTAAAAATTGAGTATACTTTTGTGCTTGTTTTGTTTAACCCAATTAATAACTTGAAAATGAAGGAGTATTTTTTCCAAAAAATATGTCTTACTTCAATTACACAACAATGAGTACAGGTTACGCCATCTTTTATGTCGGTAGTCGTATTCATAGCGACGTGGACGTGGAATATACTTTGAGTCAGTTGCACTTTATACAAATGCAAGTACTTCAAAATGGGTGATCTCACTGACGCCAAAATGCTGATTGCGGTGACGATGCGACACATGTGAGTTCTCGGCAACACTCTCTTACCGCTTCAAGCAGTTCATTGAAAGGTTTTAGGCGTTTATGAACGGCATGTCCACGATCTCCCACTATCCAGTGCTCAACAAAATTCAACACCATACGACGAATAGTGTTGTCAGACGGTGCTTGTTGGCTACGATATTTTCGACGACAATAGAACGACAACAACTGAATACACAGCATCACTATTTCGGCGCATTGTTTTGATGTAGAACGTTTCACGGTTAAAAGTGTACTGAATTCACGTTACAAAAACATGTCTACTCAAGCCAATCGGTTGATAAATGTCACATTTATTCAATATTTCCATACATACAGAAATGTTGGCGCATTCTGTACATTTTTCAAACTGTTGCCATCGGAATCGGTAACTTTTTGTCTCTGGTAATTTATGGATAGCTTGCCAAAAAATCCGTTTGTTTCTGAAGGCCAAGAAAAAATTAATCCACTTTTTGATGTCTCCAGTTGCAGACCGAAATGCAGTGAAAAACAGAACGGGCCAGCTCTGGTGAATACGACGGATTGGATAGCACCTTCAAAGATTCCTTTCCGACTGCAGCATGTGACCGAGTGTTGTCGTGTTGAAAGATCACTTTCTCATGTCTTTTGGCATATCGTGGACGTTTGAGCTACAATGCTCGGCTCAATTGCATCGATTGTTGTTGGTAACGTTTCTCTTGTGTTTGGCATGAATCTTAGTCCAATAACGCCTTCAACTTAGCGTTTTAAAATGTTAATGGCTTCCCTTCAAGTTCTTTGTCACTGGTGTCAAATTTTTACTTTTAAAACCAGTACTCACATGTTTTTATTGATAGAGCATGTTCTTCATATGCTTCACACAGGATTCGATGTCCATCAGCTGCACTTTTCTTTAAATTATAAAAAAAACACCTCTCCTCGAAAATTGTCTCTATTGGCACACATATTGACATAGTTAGAGCACAAAAATAAAGTGCTATGTTGTTTATACTTCAGTGATGAATACATGAATACAGTTACAAGATGGTACGATGTGATTTATGTAAATGAATTCTTGTAAATCCCTCAATTTCAGGTTATAGACTCAATATAATTTTAAAAATCAAATCGAATTAAATTTGATCATTTCGAGACACGAGATGAATTCCTTTATCATAATCTTGACTCTTGTGATTATTACTCTGGTCACGTCTGTCCATATCCGCATATTTCACTACAACGTGTCTTTCTCCAGAAAAAAAACCTACAAATTCCTTCTTTTTGTACTTATAAACCAGAAAACATAAAACCAAATAAAGAAACCAACAAGCCAACTACAATTTATAAAAAAAATGTTAAACTTTTTTTTAATAAGAACCGAATCTGTGATCGGATAAATAAATATTTTCTTGATAACCTTATCCGTCCTGGTCTCTGTAACTAAACGACAAAAAAAACATAAACAAACTCTTTGTCATCCATATAAGCCAACCAAACAGTTTATTTCAAAAAAAGAAAAGAATATTCTTTAAAAAAATGTTTTCTCAAATTTATGGGGGTAGAGATATGAAAAAAAATAAAAAAATTAACAAAAAAAATCATTTGTAGCTTTAAAACATAGAACATTTCTTTTATTCTTCCAAATCGATATCATTTTTGTTTGTTTTGTGTAGCTGTAAGATTTTTTGCATCTTATTCTGATCTTATAATTTTAATTATATTTATTTTTGATATATCGGAGAATGAGGAGAAGAAGAAGAAAAGAAAAACGAGTATAACAAGATGTGCATATATTTTTTTTATTATAATTATGTTTATATATAGGATTATATACTTGCGATCTCTTAACATATTTTAGCTATTTTTAAGTTATTTTTTTCTTCATTCCATTTAAAAGAAAAGCAAAACAAAAGAAATGAAGAAAGGGAAAACAAAAAACGAGGAAAGAGAATTAATGTTAAAGGAGAGAGTTAGGTATTAGATGGACGACGTTATTAGATTCAGTCGAAAACAAATTCTTATTGACTTATGATAAAAGTCTAAAGAATTTCAGCGGGTATTTAATTTTGTGCGTATTTGCTCACCGTGAGGTACAACTTGTTGATCTTTCTGCTTATGTATTGAGCTAAGCCCCGTTTGCGATTCACTGCAAATAGTAAGCAAAAGTTTTCTCCTGCTTGCATTGAAAATCACATGGATCTGGGGCATAATTTTAGACAAAATTCCATTTTTGCTTCAGTTGCGGAAAAAAGCAAGGGACACTGTGAGACAAGATCTTTTGGCTTAGTTTGATAAAATTCGATCGCAATTTTGGGCACCATCTAACAAGTTCCTTAAGCCAGAACAATCTTTTGCTACCTACGTATCTCCATTATTGCATGCTAAACTGTTTAAAATCGTCTTCGCCCAAAATTTCAACCCGCAAGAATCTGACAACTTTTCTTTCTCAACTCTCCCTTTAACATATTCAATTAATTTTTTCCTTTTTTTAATTCTTCAAATAAATGCGATTTAATCAAAGAGAAACTGAAATGTGATAAAAACAAAATTGAAATAACATTTGGCTTTAAAATTTATTAGTATTAAAATAAAAACAAAAAAAAAACCCACAAATTGAATTCTTTTAAATATTCGACTTATTTATAAACTAAAACAAAAATTCTTATCGGTTGTGTAATGGACAAAAGAAAAATGAATCGTAGAAGAAATGTAAATCGAACCTAGTGCTATCAATGTTTTTTCTTAAAAAAAAGTAAAAAAAAAAAATACAAAAATTGATTGGAAAATTATGGAGTTAAATTCCTTAATATTTTTTATTTTATTTTCTAATTACTAAAAGTAATGAGTAAATGATCTAGCAAAACGGAAATGAAGAGAGATAGAAAAGAAAATAATCTAATGAATGTGAAGCGAAGAAAAAAATATAATAAAGCATTAAAAACGTACGTAGTCATCATTTAAACAATTGGAATGTGATATAAAAACATAGTCCCCTCATATATAAAAGAATATATATACATAAATATATTTTCAATATGTCGATTTTTATATGTACATATATACAATAAAATATAAATATATATTTTATAATTTTCCTTTTTATTAATACATATATTCTGTAAACAAAATATACATGTATGTAATAGAAAAAAAGATGATCTTACTTTTTGTCTTAAAAAAATACGTTATGATTTTTTTTTTTTAATTTTATTCCACTAAACATTTATTTTTTTTGTTTGTTTTTAATTTTAAGTTATATGTAATTTTAATGAAGAAAAAATTATAAATGAGGAAAACCTAGAAATCAAATATAGTTACTAAATTAAATGAACTATACACATAACAGACACATGTATGTATGTGAATATGTTGAGACTCAGAACACGAGAAGAGTGAGAGAGCGAGGGAGAATGAGGGATGTTGAAAACAGAAAAATACTTTTTCATGTCGGTACCATACAAATCTGTTTTGCTTTTTATTTTTTTTTATTACTTTACGAAGATGCAATTTTTTTTCTTTTACAAATGTACCTTATCGGCATTCACACACAAGTAGAAAGAGTGTTAAACTCAATGGAAAAAAAAGAGAGAAAAAAAAACATAATTGGTTAAAAAAGGAAATTCAGTATTCTTTATAAAAAAAATTGTTTTGTTTTGATTTAATTTTTCTAAGAAACAGAAAACAAAAAACAACCTAGTCATATATGAAAAATTAAATAAATCTATAATTGGACTGATTGAAATTGGTTTAGATGAGAATTATATATAAACTATGTGTAAATGAAAAAGTAGTTAAGAGTTAAGGGCGAACGAATGCGCTAGCGACGGAATGTTCACACGTTATTTTAACAGATAACAAAAGAATAACTGTGTTTTTTTTGTTTTTGTTTTTCTTCTTTAAATTCAGGTTGTGGTTTTTATAAATATTAAAGCATTAAAGTGATTAGGGTGTGTTTGAAGTAATTTACAGAAACTACTATGTAATGTTAATCTTTTTTTTTTTTTTTTATTAAACCCTTGTTTGGGTACTAAATAATGAGTAACTGAATATGTTTATGAACTTCTTTTGTTTTTTTATGTATCTTGTTATGATTCACAAATGTATTTCCAAGAATCTGTTTTGTATTTATACTTACATTTCTTTGTCCATATTGAACGGTAAATCTTTCGTTGAAACTGTGCATTTATGATTTAAATTTTAGTTAAGTCGTATTCGTGTTCATAAGCACTGAACAGGTATTAGGGGTTCGTGGAAATTTAAATCTTTCATTTGGTCTTCAGTTGTTTAAAAATTATTCTTCCACTTAGAATCAAAGTTTCGTTCAGTCGAAAGTTGTCTAATTTGACTGTCCTGAGATGTTCTTATTGTTCTTATTATACAGCAAAAATGACACAAAGATAAAGCTAGTACATTTACACACTTGAATCTGGTCTATTTTCATGGAATCAATATAAAGGCAGTTTTTCCATGAGAATTGGTTTAAAGTAAACTTGTGTACGAAATTATCTACCAAATTTTATTAGTGAAACCCAAATTGTGTCTTAATTCGAATATCTTTCTAAAATCTTTGAAAAAGTACAGATGAAGTATTGGTCTTTGTGACTCAAGAAATACAGTTGACTCCGCTTTAAAGCTTAACTGAAGAAATCCGTTAACTGAAAAAAGAAATTGCATTCGGTTAAACTAATTTCAAGGTAAACGAAAAAATACCGCTTAACTGAAACAAATTTTCTGCAATTTTGGTGTTGCACTTAAACAGAATCGACTGTTGCATGCTTCCTTATTACCTACTCTTAAGGCGGGAATTTTAATGGCAGTGCTTTCTTGATTGCGGATAGGAACTGAGTTCGTTTAGCCCCAAAACTCCTACCTTGCTTGTTACATCAAATTCGAATTACTCAAATGCGAAGTTCCATTTCAGCAAGGATTATGAAGCTAAGTTCAATCTCAGATTTTATTTTCTTACTTCGTCAGATGATCAGATGCTCCTTCAGTGATGTTAAAATTTTCAATTTCCGTTAGATGATTAGATGCTCCTTCAGTGACGTTAAAGTTTCCACCATCCATTGCACAATAAAAGTTCTCAAAATCATTTGCATAGTTACTTCGAAAGTATATTGCTATACTTATCTATTTTTTTCGATAAACTCCTTTTTGAAAACTGCACAATAAATAAACAAATTGCCTACGGCACAAACAGATAAACCACAAATTTTACACAAAATAAAAACAAAAAAATGTCAAAATGAATAGATTCAAATGCATTTTATAAACAATTTCGTTATCTATTCAACAAAATGAAAAATAGAGGGATAGAGAAAGAAGGAGAACGAGAAAGAGAGTATCATTTCATATCCAGAATTTGTTTGCCTATGTTGTAAATAAATACACAAACAAAACAAAAAAAGAAATAAAACAAAAAAAATTAAAACAAATGAAGATAAATAAAATATTTTAACTTTTTGTAACCAAGGAGCTGTGAATGAAATATTGATGTGATTATTTGTGATTGTTAATAAATAATATGAGCAAAAAAAAATAAATACATAAACAAGAATTAAAAGCAAAAAAAAGCATAAAAATATAAGCATATGCGTATAAAACCGATTAAAAATAACCGAAAGAAATAAAACGTAACACATGCATAACTGTTATATTTTAGTAATTAAATATATTTTTTTTTTCATTTTAATTTTACAATTTACTATTTTATTTTATTTTTGTCTCTTTAACACTCAAACAAGCATATAAGAGTATATCTTTGAATTAAATACACACCAACACATAGAATTTCGAGTCCATTGATACATAAATGAAGAAAACTACAATATAAGGAAATGAACCACTATATATGTATATCTCTATCTATGTACTAACAAACATTTAAAAAACAAAAAAACATTTATGTTATCCATCATATCCCCCAGAAATATTTTATTCTTTTCTCTTTGTCTATTTTTTGTCTTTTTGGTTAAAGATGCAGATCAGAATTCATATCTTTTTTTTTTTGTAATAATTCCGAATGTCAAAATGTCATGGTTAAACACGTTTTTAGGATACAAATACATTTTTACAGAGAAAACAGAACAACAGCATGTATTTTGTTTTTTTTATCTCCTTGAACTCTAAGAAAAAAAGAAAAATAAATAAATGAATAAAGTTTTTGTACACAGAAAAATGGAATTAATATAAAATCAATAATGTAGTAATATTTTTGTAAGGAAAAAATAAAAAATAAATATAATCGAAAACATCAAATGAAACACTTTGTAAGAGCCTTAATATTGTAAAACGAAAATTTGATCTTGTCCGTCAGAGGAGTAGGCAAGATAATTTAATATTGTTATAGGAAAACGCAAAAATATGTATATTAAAAAGAAAATTGAGAAAAAAACAACAAAACGAATAAATTTTGTGAAGTGTTCTTATTTGTATTCATCTTGTCAGGATGTTCTCCTCCGGTGTTGACTTGTATGGAGGTAAATATAAAAAAACAAGAAAACTTGTGCTTGGTTTAAATTTGATGAGGATGAAAGACTAAAATTATCTTTCATATTTCAGGTCTCTTAGGTGGCATCTGATATCGTGGAAATCTACCGTGACTTCGTTTTCCAATTTTCTACTTAAAGATGTCGGAGAAGATCTCGCGGTGTTGCGGGCTTTGACGTTCTTGAACAACAAATTCGATTTACGTATTTTTGTTGGCACATAATTTTCCATGAAAATCTTGTTATATTCTTTATTGAGATTTAATGCACGGAGAATTTCATATTCGACTCTGAACCAGTGGGACAACGTAATAGAGGACGATCACGTTTAAGGTGCGCACCTAAGTGGAGAGGGACCTCAACCAACATGGCGTTTTTAATTTGCAACAACTAACCACAAGAAAAAGAATAATAATAACTCATTTTTAAAGAGCACTCATTCAGTTTCGCACGACTGATACGCAATAAATCAAAAGTGGATCCTTACGGACCCTTATGCACAACACTTGAGTAAAGTGTATTCTAGTAGAATGCTACGTTTGGGACTTTGTCGAACGGAGACTTGCCGGATTCCGCTAACCGGACTTCAGTGAAATTGGACTAAAGTCCAAGAAGGCGATGGACTGCCTCCCGAACTTTTCAAAGCAACTGGCAATGATTTTGATGAAAGTTTGTCTCACGGATGGAATCTCAGCATCGCCGCCCGGTCCTTGTATTCGTCTACGAAGTGAAAATCATAAAACTTCAGAATCCAGTTAAAAAATTAAACCACATACAGGGTGCGTCATCTTTTCTGTCGGTATGTGTATATTAAATAACTTAATAAAAACAACCGATTTCTATATGTTTTTATTTAATTTGGCCCTTTGCAATTTATTTGGACTAGTTTTTGATACAACATCAATCAAGTAGCCGCCTCAAAGCAAAATGTGCCCTTTTTACTGCGTTTGCCATCACTTTTTCGAGCATCTTGGATGGTATATAGCGAAGATTTCGGCACGAATGTTTACCTTGGGCTAAGGCTTTCTGGCTAGACTTTGCTTTTGAAAAAACCTCGTAAAAAGAAGTCCGCCATTTTCTGACAGCACACATCCACGGAATTTTCGTTGCAGAAAGTGCATTATTTGATTTACAATACGGTACGGCGCAACATCTTGTTGAAAGTAGTAACCATCCAGACTTTCTTCACACTTCTGTTGGCAGACATAATGAGCCAACATCCATTCATGCCGATTCCCATCGATTATTTCACTTTCACGGAAGAAAAATGTCTTAATGATGGTTTTGGTAAAAAACGCCGGTCCAACATTCACTTTCTGGTCATGCAATGTTCTTTCATAGACCTCTTGTGGAATCTGAGTTCTCCAAAAGCGACAATCTTGCTTGTTAACGGCGTCAGAGAGTTTGAAATGGGACTCGTCGGTCATCAAAAATTGAATTTTTGAACCATTCAAGCGACTGTTTGACCGTATTTCAAGCGACGTTGGCAATATTTTTAAGTCAATTGAGCTTTTTACAAAAACAAATGCAAGTCTTCCTTCAAAATGCACAGCAATGTTGTTCCACTGACGCTAAAATGCTGGGACATGACACATGTAAGTTCTCGGTCTCGCCAACACTCTCTCTAACCGCTTTAACCAGTTCATTGGAACGTCTTAGGCATTGAGGAACGGCATGCCGGCGATCTCCCACTGTGTCGTGCTGAATAAAATTCGACACCAAATGACGAATAGTGTTGTCAGACGATCCTTATTGGCCACAATATTTTCTGCGACAACTGCACGACTATTTTAAATGTACAACGTCACTATTTCGCCGCATTGTTTTGGTGTGAAGTGTTTCAGTGTTTCAGTGTTTCATGGTTAAAATTATACTGAATTGACGTTTCAAAAACATGTATACTCAAGTGAATAGGATGTTATCGTATCTGAAAGTTATTCAATGTTTACATACCGATATAAAGGATGGTGCACCCTGTACTTAGCTGCATCAAAATTGTATAGCCACTGAGAAACGATTTGAACTTATCTCTGTTTACTCTTTTTTTTTCAAGTATATTTAGTTTAGTTACCTTGTCTAAATAATATCATGGAATTATGCTTTGTCCGCGAACAGAATTCATTAATCTCTCTTTAAAACACAGGCGATTATCTGTGAAAGTTAAAAAATTGTGTAGAGACAATTCTTTTTTTTGGAATTTGGAGAAATATCAAAAAGCAAACTCAACAAGTGGGCATCTAGGACTGAAATGTTAAGAGAAACTATGATCTTTGGATTATTCGATGATCTTTGACGAGAAGAGCCTGATTGAACCGAATTATAACTTAACTGACAACTGAGCGTCCATAAAATCGTAATTTACTGCATTCGAATCGTTTGACTCTCTTTTACTGCTGAAAAATAAGCGTTTCTTATATGGATTCTCAATTTTCAAATGTAGATGCAGTTGCGTTGTGAGGTTTTAACATATTTTGTATTATAACTTATCCCTGATTAGACATTTGATTATTTATGTGTATTAAAAAATTATGAGAACTATATACCAATAAATTGAAAAATTGAAAAATGTTTGTTATTTGTTTTGGTTTTGAAATTAAAATCTTTTCGTTTTTTATTTAAAGTATTTTCTTCTTTTTTTCAAGCTTTTACGTTTCACGTCTTTCACATGTTGGTGTCGGGAGTAGATATCCTTTAGTTTTCTTTTCCTTATTTTTTAAAACAAAAAAACATACACAAAGAGGTAACTATTAGAAAATTTATAAGAATAGTCAAGATCATTTTGTATCATTTCACCTTCACTAACATGTATCATTTTTTAGGTTATCACAGCATCTATGAGACTGACTCACCACGGGTGGTTATTATGGATGATGGAACGCCGCGTTACGTATGCCCACGTTGCGGAGTGAAATACAAAAAGATCAGTGGAGTCAAGGGTCACATGAAGGAGTGTGGTTTGGGAGCGAAATGTCTATTCTGTCCAAAGATTGTAACACAGAAACGTAATTTGGCTAAGCATATGGAACGTCACAGACGTGATGGATTGATACCATATTTTGATAAATATGAAGGGCAACAATCAGCATTCATATGTATCTCATCGAATAGTTCTATTAATTCTTTAAATTAACTTTCGACAAGAATTTTTTGATCAACTGTGTTGATCAGGAGCAAATGGTGAAAGTTGTTACCTATAGTTTAAGAAATTTGTGATATCTAAGAGTTTTTCTTTTTTTGATAGAAAAAAAATAGAATGTAAGGATTGCCGTCCGTGTATGTACAACATTTACAATTTCCTTTGATTGATTAACTTATTTAAAAAGTTTAATGTTGAGTAAATTTGTTTTGTAATCATAAGAAGATGTCAATCGTTAATTTATTTGTAATAAGGACCTAATTGTAATCTTAATTTTATGATCAAATTGTAGACCATCATCAGGGAGTTGTGTTTATGGTTTTTTTGTATGTATTCTTCGGTGTTCGATATCGTTTTTGGTTAATTCTAGCTGGTTCTAGACGTTCGTTTAACAACATGCTCTGAGATCGATTGCAAGTGCTTAACTGAGTTCAAATGCCCTGTTGAGTAACTAATGGACTTACCATCGACACAAGCCAATTCATATCGGAAACACCATAATAACAGTATTGTATTCGTTTTGTAACTAATTTTTAACCGTAAACATTATATATCTTATATCTTCGATTCGGTCCCATTGGGACATCGAAACCGAAAGCGCAAGCAAGTGGGGACTGACTTCAGCCAACCTGGCGTGCGCTATTGGAGGCAGCTGGCTAAAGACCCTGCGAGCTGGAGAGCCTTGTTGGTTGAGCCCCATGTCCATCCCGCTATGTAGCGCCATCAGAAGAAGAAACGTTATAAAAGACACAAAATTATTTGAAAGCTTTGTTCTGATTTTCACTTTGCTTCAAAAAGTCCACACGAAACGCAAATGACCACACAATTCAATTCGATATACTCTAGTATTGAAAAGCTGCTGCATTTGAATTCTTTGAATTGTATCTTCAGATACATGATATAGCGCTATAATCCGAGGTGGCCTCGGGCCTAGCTTTTGTAGCAAACACTAGTGTTGTGCTTGCTATTGTTCTCTCACGAATGAAGGGCACAGTCTTATGCCAACTCAAAACGGCTGAAAAATTTTTTTTGACAATTACACTCTATGAGCAATGTCAATGACTCGAAAGAGGTGGATCCGTGCTGTATGTAAATATTTTTTCAAAGAATCGAACCTCGACTTCTAGTTTAGAAATCGACGCACTTTCGGCGCCCAAGTGATACAGATTTGGAATGTTATTTTAAATCCATGCCTAAGACAGCCTAAAGTACCAACGGTTGGAGAGATTGTATCGCGCTTTTGCCAGTTTCAACTCAGGCATGACGTATAGATTTCGGCCTTCTGCCAACCTAAATCACTGGATGTTATGACCATAAACACAACCACATTTCAACCTCAAAACATAAATAATTCCCCTATCGGACACAATTTAAATGTACTTCTGTTATCTCATAAGTATTGAATGATTAAATAAAAGCAAAATGTGAAAATCAAGGAACACCCCTAACACAATGTCTATTTGTGATTTAAATATGTATATCCCCAAAGTAGAACAGTCTGTAAATATATTGGATAATCTAGTTTAAATATGTATTTTGGGAAATCGTAGACATAAGTGGTAAACATACATATATGGCAACTGGATCAAACTCTAATCATCATAAATTCATCAGCCATTCGCTTTACAAATCATCACCATCATCATCATCGCCATCATCCTTGGTATAGCCACTCCACACATTATTTTTGGTATTTATACTTTTACTACTACCATTCTGTTTAAGGTTAACAAATAATCATATTTTATATCCTTTATGTTTGTTTTTTTAAATCCACCATTGGTGTTCTTTTTTTCTTTTGTTTCTTTTTCGTTTGTTTGTTTTTTTTTGTTTTTTCTTTTTAGACATCTATCCGATATTAGGCAGCCTGTTAGGCGTTGAAACAAGCACAGGCGATGTTAACGATCTGTACTGCTCGTTCAATAATAACTATTTCGGTGATCGTAGTCTTCTGTTGCAATGTAAGCGCTGTAAACGCTTCTACAAAAGTGCTCAAAAATTGCAAGAGCACATACGAAAATATTGCCTCAAAGAGAAGAAATACAAATGTATCTCGTGTGAATATCGTTCGAGACGTAAGGATCACGTCTTGCGTCATGCAAAACGTAAACATCCCGAAGCGTTTTTGGCAACACTAAACTTACCCGCATCAACAACTGTTGTATTGTCATCTACTGGAGAAGTAGCACGATTCTATGAGATTAGCAATGAAGAGTCTACACACTTGCCAGATGATGTCGTCAGCGATGATGATGATGATGAGTATGATGATGAAGAGAACAGTAGCGCTGTTACGTGTCTAGTTGATCCGTATGAAACTGCTTTGCCTTAGCAATAGAAATATGGTTGTATGTATGTTGTGTACTCTTTTTTTGTCCTTTAGTTTTGTTTTAAGTGATATTGTAAAATGAAAATTATTTTTTATACATAATATGTAGATGACTTTGTTTGGGATGGAAGTGGAAATCATTTTTTAACAACAACTGTAATTATTCCTAAAGCATAACAATGAACTTAATAGATTCTCAAAGACATTATGTAAGATGTTTACAGAAACACAGTCGACTCTCTCTGGGTCAGATTTTCGCGGTTTTGACTAAAAGGCTTGTTTTTCTATGGAAAACTGAAGGGACCTCTAAAGGAAAGGGTCAACAAATACGAGTTAGATTGAAGTTCGACTTAGAAGGACTCGACTGTACTTACAATTTCCCAGTCTTCTCTGCGTCTGTTGCGCCTCTCAAAGCTCTCAGGACACAAATTTGATTATAATTTACTTGAAAGCATGCCGAGCACACATGCTTCGCTTCTCTCCTTTCTGGGGATGGATCAAGTTGATCAAATTTTTTTGAGGTGACATTGACATATTTTTCAAATTTCATAATTCTTCGTCGAACATTTGCTGTAATATGCGAATTTCCATTTTGCTTGTATTAGAGGGATGGGGTAAGGGGTGGCGGAAGTGTATACAGCCTATGACTGATCCTGATCGCTCCTAAGAAAGTTTCAACAGTTCATAAAAATCGATGCAGTATCTTAGTAATGTATGCCATATATGCAAACGAAAATTCACAATTTATTTTAATGACTCGAGTTCATCAACCTGCTCAAAACCGAGTTACATCCGAGTTGAAACGAGTAACATTTATATCAAACCGATTTGGCCAAAATTGCGAACTTTTCAACTCGGTTTAAATAAACAATTCGTATGCGGTTGGTTAAGACATGAATATCGTTCTCATACAAACCGAGTTGTACTGACCAGAATTGGAGTTTGATTTTGATACTGTTCTTCATGAAACCCTCATAGTGGCACATGTTCCATCTGCACCCATTTTCTCTCGATATTTTTTTTCACCTATTCTGTCAGTTTATTTTATGTATTGTATGCCATGGGCTTTAATCGCCTGACTATATCGTTCGAACAAAAACGACTGGATGGCGCAGTTGGTAAAGTCAAGTTAAAGCGGTCCCAGGTTCGAATCCCAGTGAAATCGAATCTGGTCCAGTCACCATTTGCCGTTGGGATCAAATTAACGGCATTGGAGTAGGTTGCTACCTGCCAATACAACGGACCAGTTTTGATTCTGAGTGCTCCAGTGCAGTGTTTCAAAAATCCTCCGAAAAAAAGAAAAAAATATCGTTTGAACGATAGTTTTCCTTCACGTAAACTTGGAAAAACAAGTGTAATGATCAAGTAGGGTCTGATCAAAATCTATTCTGTTTTCTAATTAGGTTTCGGTCTGGTTTCTTACTTTTTATATTTTGTTAGAAACTGAGTCCGATGACTCGGTTTCCTTAAATTCCAACCCGGGTTAGCTCGGTTTTGAGAAAATTTCGGTTTGGCACGTCACTTAATTATATATAGAGATACAAATGTTAAAATAATAATTCAAATTTGAGGTTGGCTCACGTCTTCTCCTAGAATTTAATTCCAAGTGACTGTGTGTCATAAACGGTCATCTTCCAATCTTTGTTCCCTAGAATCATCTCATTCATGAGCTCTTTTTAATCTTCTAGCTCTTGACTTCTCTTTAGGATCTGCTGCCTTGATGCATCTGATTCCGTTCGATACCGAGATGCGGATGGGAACGCACTCTCCCGCTATAAGAAACATATATTCAATAATCTTTGAGGAGATTTGTAGGCTCAATTGTAGGACCTTCCGCAAGACAGAGAACATTCAGTCCTTTAATTCCAACGTTTTTATTCGCATCATTCGCATAGAAGACACACGTGGACAACACAGAAATCTAGAAATCTGAAAAGGAACGTTGTTCTACTTTAAAGGCGTCATCTCCTCTGTTGATAAATTGCTAAAGATCTTCCTAGAGAATATAAAAGGAGTCCCCAGGGTTTTGAAAAGAAATTAATTAGGCAACTAAGCATAGATATTTCCAAAGGGATGGATGATCTAAAGCAATCTATGGGAATGAAGTGGTAACAATATTGGCTGCGCCATCATTTATGTCGATATGCGATTGTTATGCAGACATAATGAGCCAACAACTATCGAGATCGATTCCCATTGACTCTTTCGCGTTCTCTGAAGAAAAATGGAACAATGATTAGACTTTATAACATTGACGCTAAAATGCTGAGACATTACACATGTGACGTTCTCGGAAAAACTCTTTCTTACCGCTTCAATCAGTTCGATGGAACGTCTTGGGTGTTGATGAATGGCGCGTCGACAATCTCCCACTGTCGCCAAAATAGGAATAGTATTGTCACGCGGTCCTTGTTCGCGACAACTGCACTATTTTCAAAGCACATCGTCACTTTTTCGGCGCATTGTTTCGGTGTGAGGCTATTCATGATTAAAATTGACGTTTTAAGAACATATCTACTCGAGTCACTCGGTTGATAATTGGCAAAGTTATTCAATGTTTACTTACCGACATAAATTTTGGCACACCGTGTGTATAAAAAGTCTTCTTGGCCTTTGTTAAGTAAAGTATAGCGTGCAAAAGTACACACTATCCGCAGAAACATGTTAAATACAAATTCGATGGCCCAGGGAGTGAAATAATACGGTGATGCTACAGTCCGAGGTGGAGTTGGGCATAGCTTCTACAGTAGAATCGAATTAGATGGGCTCACATAAAAAAATGAACTGTTAACTTTTTTTTCACAAAACTTCCCTTCCCAACAAGGTCCTAGAAATGCATTCCATAATGAAACCATTCAGGAACTACTTTAAATTGTTATATTTTATATCTATTTGTTACAAAATGTACTTATATTATTAACAATTAACTTTAAGTTGTTACTTAAACAAGATTGAAAATTGAATTTTCTAGAAAACAATAAAGTTATGCCATTTGAAAACAAAAAAAAATAATTAAAAAAAAAATAGTATACGTTGTTTTGTTGTTATGTTTGTGCGATTGTTTGACTGATATGCTCATTTCCTTTCAGTGGACTTGACTGTATAGTTGTCTTAACCCAAACTAATCTATTGTTTTCTTGTTTTCTTATGTTTTAGGTTCAGAGCCATATTGGACCATACTCGAAACGGTACCGTATTCTCTCCACGGGGGTAGTGGTACAACAAATACATCATCGACAGTTGGCGCACATGCCGCTAGCGAGAGTGACATCTTAGCCACGGCCACCGTTGTCGTTGAGATACCATCGGATTCTGCAGGGATTGCCGGTAGCACCATAAAGTACACCATTCCAAAGGTCGAACCGCCAATATTGAACCCACAGCCAATTATAACGACAACGATACCTGCAACAACCAGTGGCGGAGCCACAATTCAGCTGGTGAAAAAATTAACACTGAATCCAGAACCACATGAGCACAAGGAGACTCAGTCGCAAGATTTCCAGCATCAATGCGATGTCATTGAACAATGTTTGGCATCAGCCCAAGTTTTGGACGTCGATTCCAGTAGTGTTATTGGTATTGAAGAGTATCAAATTCAGGCGGCTCCTGTTGATCAGACGGAGACGGTAATAGAAGAACATTCTCAGGAGTCACATCAACAGCAACATCATGAGAATCAACAAGAGTTTAACCCCGACGAAGATGATGAGGAAAACGAAAGGCAGCAGGAAATTCTCTACCAACGAGAATTAGTGAGACGAGGACGAGTCATAGCAACCAATTGCCTGGGAGAGGATATGCTCGATTTTGAGGATGATTTCCACACAGACGAGGAGAAATTCTTAGCCATTCGACGTGCAACAGTCGATCCAGCAAATTTGTTCGTTTGCAAAACTTGTAACAAATCATACAAGATCAAAGGCTCTCTCAAGAGACATCAGATCTATGAATGCGGCATAACTCCAAATCTGTCGTGCAAATATTGCCCGCACAAAAGCAAGTATAAATCGGATCTCCGGAAGCACATCATACAGAAGCATTCAAATATCGATCCTGATATTATTTAGACAGTAAGTGACCGAACCGATGAACCGATTGTATTTCACCTTGAATGAGGAATAATGCGCAGAATTTTTAAGTCAAAAGTTGAAATTTAAAATTTTTCTGATTACACATTGCCAATATACAGTTTTCTTATCAAACTGAAATAATTTTAAAGAAAAAGATTTTGTAAACATACACGTAAGCTTGAATGTTGTGTATGTATGTCACTATTTATTCAAATATTTTTAAGATTCACTTTGTGAATATTTCTGAAGTAGCTGGCTAAAGCCATGTTACAATTTCCTATTATTTATACAGAAACTACTCATACCTGAGAATCAGTTTTCTCGACTTCTCATCTTGAATATCAGTCAGACCTTTGCGCTTGAACCCTGAGACTATAAATCTTTTCTGAACTAACTGCTCTTATGTGATTACTGTTTCATTGCTTTGGAGTAGCAATCTTTGGTTAATCGATTTACATTGGCCGACCTGTAGGATAATCAATCTGGGATCAGGTGAAATCTTTACCGAATTCACGTGATCGATTAAAGTCTACTTATCTTTGAAATTCCCTCTCCTTTCAGTTTATAGCTGGTTTATTTTTCAACTCATATTCTTCATTTAACTCTACTTTCTTGTTTAAGACAGAGTGTTTACTTCTGTGAAGCTGTGTTGCAGTATTGTGCAAATTTATTGTGACAAGCACACTTTTAAGTATTTTTATTTTTATTTTAAATTAATGCTTAAAAATTGTTATTTACAGTTTTGCATTTAAGAGCTCATTTACCCCCCTTTGCATTGATGAAAATAATGTTGCACGTAAATTTTTAACTTCGTCGTCATGAAACCAAATACGAATTATGACTGAAATTAGCCTGTTTATAGTCGAGCAATACTTTTCCTCAGTGTAGTTTTTAAAATGGCCCAAAGATTCTCAATCGGACTGAGATCAGTTGAGTTGCCAGCCCATTCAAGGATTTTTATGTTCTTCTTTCGTCAAGAATTGCTTAATTTTTTGTATCTGTGTGCAGACACCATCGAACAGTAAACGAATCAACTGTTAACTAGCGCCAAATCTCTCCGAAGCTTGTCAATTGTCTTCCAAGCGTTTATTTCGAGTTACGTTTTCGACCGCAATGACCCTTTCGATTAGTTTCAGTTTTTCCTGTTGCATTGTGCAATGAAATAATCCTAGCAACGCTTGATTTTGTTACGCTAACAGATATAGGAATCGCTTATTGTTTTTGTTAGGCAAACATTTTTGCCCTCTTTTCCACCGAAATATCCATATTGTGTCTTCCGATGAAAACGTTATACACAGAGTAACTAGTAACATTATTTCGATATTTACAAAAAAAATTTCAAAAATCCAGAAAAAATGCGACTTACCTTCAATAAAACCAACAGAAATAATAGATAAAACTAGTTTATGAAGCTCTTACCAAAACAAAATAATAGCCTGCTATTAAAAGTTTTTAAAAAAATTACTTAGCCAAGTTAATTTTAAGTTAACTTTTGAGGAACTCTTGAGCACTCAATTTTCCCAGGCTATTCACAAATGTGTGTGGAATCGACTTTGGGTTCTGAAATATAAAAAAGGTAACTTATTACCTGAATGCGTAAAGTTTTGTTTTCTCTTGATCAATCGGTAGATGGATCTTCAGTTAGTTTGTTTAAGGTTCTTAACGAATGCTAAGCAATGAATTACAAAAATTGGATCAGTGCTGGAATTTGCATTTAATTAAGATCTGCTTAATTATCTTTTAAAATAACACAATTTATTCTACATCAAAATACTTCTTTGATTTTTGATAAATTTTATGATTCCTGATTCATATTCTGCCACCTATATATCCAATCTGGGCAGAGGACAGAATACTGGCCAGTGCTGCCAGTATTTTCAAGTTCAATTCACCACACTGGTGTAGAAAAATATCTCTCAAAATTTACCATTTCAAAACAAATATTCAAACTGTTATAGGCTTATGAAAGCTGCAGTGAGGTATCAGGTGGAAATGGAATTTTAGACAGCATTTATATTCTTCTTATTTTTGCTTTCTGCAACTTGGGGTGAAATAGGCTAATGCGATAGTTGATTGTTGATTGTCACATTCGAGTTTCTTGCTCTGCGTAATGCGATTGTCAATTTAAGAATCGTAAATTTGCGATCGTTTTCATGTGACGGCTAAATTGGTGTCGTTTTCATATATTTTTGTTGAGTGAATGAATTGAAATGAATTATTTATGGACAATCTTCGATAGCTTTGATCATATGATCTTACTGCAGTTGTTTTCATAAAATGATACAATTAAAAATGAAATATATGTATATAGGTGAAATATGCATATGTAAAGTATATAGAAGTATATACAAATCCTTCTTTTTATTTAATCTTTGAAGGACATATTATTATTTAACCATTAGCATAAATGCAATGATATGTATGTTGTACATACATGTATATATGTATATAACTACTATTCAATTTGAGCTATGGACGAAAATACGAATGGCTGTGAATTTAAAGTACGGTGGTATTAATTATAGAGTGGCATCAGAAAAATAAGAGGATTTTTTTTTAAGCCGCAAACTCATTACAGGCTCTTGGCAGAATATATTACATTTCTATTTCTCACATATTCTTTTTACCAAATTGTAAATGGGGGGTAAACATTTTCTACAAAAAGGTAAATCTACCACGACCTGTCAGTACTGATTAGGGCAGCGTCAATAGAAGTATTTGAACATACATAACAGCCTTTCTCTAGGTTTCACGGTGTTGTAAGCATTGCCTAGTTCTTTTGTTGTGACAGCTTCATCCATAAAGCAGGTTTTTAGTCTCTCTTCTTTTCAAACCAGAGGTCAAACTGGAAGACTATCTTCGCTGTAACGCTTATATACCAGCGCGCTCTAATTTATTACGGCTGCAGAGTCTCTCTCTTCCTGACTACGTCTATATCATTACTTATTTTAAGTTTAATTTAATATGTTTCGCCATTTTCGGGTAGAGCCATGAAGAACTTCTGTTGTTTCTGGTTATAAAACTGAATCAGATGGTTTTCACAGGTTTCTTTTGGAGGTGGCTTAATTCGATTGAGAGAATTCTGTAGAGATCCGAACAAGTGATAATCAGAGGGTGCTATATCTGGGCTATACACCTACATTTTCCAACTAAACGGTTCCTCGGAAAACTGTATTCGGGCTTTTCAGTGATTGGACGATCAGAGCGTGACTAATCTTTCACATCAAACTTACCAGAACGACTTCATTGTACACAGCACACTTTTTCACAAGCCTGAGCACCGTTATTCCCTACTTGTCTCCATTTCCCGCAACTTCATTTTACAGCAATGTCTATATTTATAAATTCTACGTAAAACTAGAAGTGCTACCTATCCAACGAGCGTTCAATGGTCGCTGCGATATGTGCTTCTTGAGTTTCGGTAATCGTAAATAAAAATGTTGCTCAATTTGTAAACTGGGCGGGAAGATGGAGAATTTTGCTTTCGTAGGGATCTGTTTCCTGCAAACGTTGTCATGTACTTCGTCTTAAATTAGCTTGGGAAATTATATTCAAATGCATGTATTTTGCCTAAAGTCTGTATTTTTAAAACTAAATGGCATTTTTCGATGCTTATCTTGACTCACATTTATTTACAGTCTCCTAATAGAAATTTACTTACTCCACAAGGTTTTGATGAACATCTTTCTCTGGAGAAACTCGTAAATATAAATTTATATCAAAACCTATTCTACAGTCTTTCTTTAAGCATAGTAGACTGTATTCTCTGTGATGCTCTCTTCACTAATTTTCCGGCCTCTTCCCATTAGCTTCCGCTTTTTCATAAAATATGGTAGTCTTTTTTCGAGTTTGATTATTTCAAAAAAAATTTGCTTCAAGAAGCTCAACTGTTTGGAAAATATGTTCGAAACTCAACATTCAAGGAAAGTTGATATTCAATTCTCACTAATCGAATGATGTCAACAATTATGGAATGAGATTGAACTCCCGATCCTTCTTCTTCAGCCCTTTGCTGACGAAGAATTTTCTATAAGTCAGTAATCTTGAAATAAAATATTTGTTGAAAACGCCAATATATTTTTGACTGACAACAGGTTTACAGATATTTAAGATTGAATCGGATTACAAAAAAAAATCAGTCACCTCGTTTTAATGTTACAACCGTCGCCGTCGAGAACAAAAAGCAAAAGAGAAAAATTTGCATAGGGATGGTGTACGGCGAATTGCTCATGTAAATTCTTTATGGTTTGGTTAGATTTAAATTTAAAAGGGTGACACAACACATTCATTTTTCAACAAGTTGTTAGTCCTTGCAAAACAATAATTTCCCAAACCCTGAAAAATTTTAGTTTTTTGAGCACGTTCACCTATAGAAATCCACTATTTAGATTGTTTCTTTATTTCTGGTGTGTATAGGGCTATCCACGATTCATCAAATGTTACAAAACGCACTTGAAGAGATCCAAATTCTGTTTTGAAATGCGTTTTTGGTCCACCGTCAGCAAACGCGCAGCCATCTTGCCGATAATTTGTTCATGATCAAATGTTCAAGCGGGATTTGAATGACGGTCTCATCTCATCTCATCTCATTTTCAATGACCCGCATTTTCCACTAAAGGGGTCGCGGGGGCAATGCATGCACGAGAGATCTCCAGGCCACTCGATCCTCCGCCATCGACTCTAACTCATCAGGAGCTATGCTCAAGCGCAACCAGGCGAGTGTTTGGACTTGGTCCAACCATCTCATCCTAGGTCTGTCAAGCGGTCGCCTACCTGATGGAATCGCATTCAAGGCACGCCTCGGAAGTCGTGATGATGTGGACATTCGTGCCACGTGACCAAACCAACGAAGTACAGCCCTTTCCATTCGAAGAAGCAGCTGCCCAACATTGAGTTCCCCGCGCACTGTCGTGTTTCTCACCCTATCCCGGCGAGTAATTCCCACAACAGCACGAAGAAATCTCATCTCGGCAGCTTGTATTCGCGATCTTATTCTTTCGGTCATTACCCAAATTTCATGACCATAGGTGAGAGTTGGAACAAATACTGCGTTAAAAACCGCTAACTTGGCTTTGACACCAAGCTCGGCCTTCCTGATTACAGATCGACCAAGCTGTTTCAAAATTGACCCAGCTTGACCAATCCTACAGGAAAGCTCAGCATTATTCCTCCCATCACTCGTGAAGAAGACCCCGAGATACTTGAACTTCTCCACCTGTTTCAATGGGACTCCACTAACATGTAGAGTGCATTGAACAGGGGTTCTGGAAATAACCATAACCTCGGATTTGTCCACGTTAACCCTCATCCCAGCATCAGCACATGCGGCCACAAACCTATATAGCGCGCGCTGGAGTTCCATCCGGGAGGATGTGAGGATGACTAAGTCATCTGCAAAAAGAAGATGACTTACCCTCAACTCTCCCAATGTGAAACATTCCTCGCCTCGACTGCGCTGTAACATCCAGTCCATATATATAATGAAAAGGAGAGGTGACAAAACGCACCCTTGGCGAAGTCCAACGCCCACGGTGAAAGGTGTTGATTTACTACCGTTAACCCGAACACAGCTACTACAGTTTGTGTATAGAGACTGAATGGCCCTCAACAAAGAACCATCAATCCCATACTCCTGCAGAACACTCCAGAGTTTACCTCGAGGAACTCGGTCGTATGCCTTTTCCAAATCTACAAAACAACTGTAGATCGGTTTGGCGTACTCCCAAGCCTTCTCAAGTACCATTCTTAGAGTGAAAAGCTGGTCGGTTGTACTTCTGCCGGGACGAAAACCGCACTGTTCATCCCCCATCCTGGATTCGACCATAGCTCTAGAACGCGCCTCCAACACCTTAGCGTAGACTTTACCTGGGAGACTTAAAAGAGATATGCCCCTGTAGTTGGAGCACTCTTTCTTGTCCCCCTTTTTGAAGAGAGGGACAATCACCCCAGTCTGCCAATCACCAGGTGTTTCACAGCGTTCCCAAGCCACCTTAATGACACGAGAGAGCCATAAAACTTCCTCTTTACCCATAGCCTTAAGCATTTCTGGCCGGATTTCATCCACACCGGTGGATTTGCCAACTTTTAGCGATTCAATCGCCAAAATGACTTCCTCCACCGTTGGACTATTCTCCGCCCTACTCAAGACTACAGGTCTGTCACCCTCAGTGCCCTGTTCGGGATTGAGCAGCTCCGAAAAGTGCTCGCTCCATCTGCGCAAGATGTCCACCTCATTGGAAAGCAACACGCCATCTTTGGATTTGACTCCTTCGATGGTGTTGTATTTCCTCCCTCTGAGCCGGCGAATGGTTTGCCAGAACACCTTTTTCGCAGATCTATGGTCGCTTTCCAACTTCTCGCCGAACTCCTTTCAAGTCTGCTCTTTAGCTGCTCGCACAGCCAATTTGCAAGTTCTTCGCGCCTCAGTGTACCGGTCACGAGAATCAGAGTTCCCCAAGAGAATCCAGTCTCTGTAGGTCTTCTTCTTCTCTCTGATGGCTTCTTGAACTCCGGGTGTTTTAAACCACGCAGTTCTTTTCTCACCACCAGCCGCCACACCAAGCCGCTTCACCCCACAAACATCACGTGCAGAAGCAATGACAGCTGTTGAAAACAGTCGCCATTCGTCCTCTACATGCGATGGAACAGTTGGAATTTGCTCAAACCCTTCGGATATGCGCCGTGCAAAATGTTGCTGCACCTCACTGTTCTGTAATTTCTCCCACCGTATGCGTGTAACCACTCTTGGTTTCCGCCTTGGCAGAAGAGGTACTTTATCAGAAAGATACAGCGTACACAACACCAGGTGATGATCAGTTGACAGTTCAGCCCCTCTCAACACACGAACGTCACAAACCATCCGTTTCACACACGATGGTACCACAATCCATCTCAGCCACCCTGTCAAGGGCAGCATCAACTTCATCCAGGAAAGCCGCATACTCTGACTCTAGATTCGGTGCATACACCTGCACTAGAGCCAAAGTTGATCTTTCAAGCTTGAGCTTTAAGATCCCGACTCTCCCTCCTAACGGTATCCACTCCAATACCCTGTCTGCCAGCCTGGGACTTGTGAGTATCCCCACTCCCGCCTGTGCAGACATTTGAGGTGCCACTCCCGACAGGAAGAGTTTCCACCCGTCCGAAAGATCCACAGTTCTAGATCCTCTTTGCTTGGTCGAAGAAATGCCTACGATATCTAACCGATATCTGGCAGCTTCTCCAACCAGCTCGAGATCCTTTCCTGTGAGCGATGAGACTTTCCATGTGCCTATCCTAAGCCGATGCCGTTGTCCGTTGCCTTTTAACCCTCGCACGCACTGGTTAGTGCATGGCGTGATCGCCCTCCCACCCCCGTAGTGGCTCACGAGGCCACTGCCGGGTTGCTCGTAACTGCTTCGGGCTGAGCCCAACCGGCTGCCGAGCGGGACAGGCTGGCCACCAGACGCTCGCATACTGCCACCATTCAGGCCTGGCTCCGAATGGGGCCCTGGCACACCAGGGTAGGCGGTATCCGAGGCTGTCTTCGTTCTTTTCGTCATCTGAGGGGGTTGCGCTTCGTTAGCCAGGCTTGCGGCGTACAATATGCACACCACAAACCTGTTGCCCGCCCCCACCACGAGGAGGTCAGCTGCCGGGGGGGCTTGAATGACGGTATCATTGGAAATTGTTACAATCTTAGCTATCTTACGAACCTTGACCTGGTGACCGTCCAATAAAATTTAGTGGATTTTATGGACCATTTATGTCATTTGGATGTCATGGGCTCTTAGGATCGTGCCCCACCCTAAGCTCAAGAAAATTCAGTGTACCACTTGTAAAATATTCCACATCAATGACCAAAGTCTCGATAATATTTTTTAAGTCAGTCTTCAGTCTCTGCTAGTTGAGGCCCAGGTCCATCCCGGGCTATAGCGCCATCAGAAGAAGAAGAAGAAGTCTTGAGTCTCTTTAATGGCTTAAACGCGGAAAAAATTATGCTTTATTAAACACGAAACTCACTTTTTCCCATTTTGGTCGAATCTAAGAAGTCAATCTTCTTTCGATAACTGTAAATATTCCGGCCCATAGAATACTTTTCGTGCGTTAGCGTAAGTGAAACTTTGACAGATACATTTAATACATATGTATCTACGTTCCTGTGAATGGACTTATAGACCATCGCTGACGCTGACGCGACGGATGTATGTAGTTGCTTTTAACTTTTCTCTTTCTTTCAGCGTTTGACAGTTGTCATATCGTTATGTTTCTATTTTGTAACGATAATTTTTTATTCTCTTAATGCACTCTTTAAGCAGAAATTATTCAATTAACTCGTCGTATATATTTTTACAATAAAACTTTGAAACAGCTCTGTATTATAACTTTATATATATAATCTTGAATTTCACCCTGCTGTCGAAAAAAATTATCTATGTGTTGATGTATTCATAAAGGCCGTCCCTTACGTCCGCTACATACACGGTCAACGGATACTTGGACGCAACGCAAGTAATGTATTCTATGGGATGGGGCCTAAGTGTTTTCACATACTTATTTGATAAATGATAGAGAGAAACAAAGATGTCTGAAAAAATCCGGCCGGATCTTGCATCAAGGTCACTGACTTATCGAACAGCCCCCGTAGTTGAGAAGCTATGTTCAGTGATAAGAAGACCACAATCCGAGAGTGTGATTGTTGTTCTGTCTTTATTTTATGAGAATGATATAACTGAAATAATGAGAAATGTTTTAGAAACACTCCTTAGAGATCTTCCCCTAAATCTTCCAAACGCACCTCTTTATGCTGAATATTTAATCTAGTTTTCACAGCATTTCCTTCTCGAGATACCAACTAATTTATGTGAATTTTGATTCCAAATGTGATTGTAAATCGATTTCGCGAATAAATCTGTAATCTATTGTATGAAACCATAAATGTAAAATACCCAATTATTTAAGATAAATTAGAATATTTAAGCCAACTGAAAAGCTAACACAAGACACCGCTATACGTACACCCGAATATTCGCAAATGCTTTCGATTCACCGTAGGTTTTGCTATTATTTTTGATATTGTTTCTTTTTTTTTCAAATTCATTTGCGTGCTTCTTTAGTTGATCTTTGAACTAACTCCTTTCTTTAAGTTGTTTATCTAATTTGAGTTTGATTTTGATATTGATTGAAATTGTTTTTTTTTGCACAAAAAGAAAACGTACTGCATCGTGTGTTGAATTAATTGTTTTGTATTCTTTGTTTGCATTTGTTTTTTAATCAGTTTGTGATATATTTTCCATACAATCATTCCATTTCCTAAGCCTAGAGCGATTGTGAGAAACAGAACAGAAAAAGAAAATACCAAATGAATTTTTTGCAGATTATTGGGGCGAGTACATGTTTTTAGCACAATATGCCGATGATGGCGCATCGTCGTCGTCGTTTAAGCACTCATCACAGATTAAACTGAAAGCCCTTTCAAATAATCATCGTGGTTATGCGGAGATATTTTCAAATAGAAGCTTTGCCTGTGGTAAATGTGGTCGAAGGTATTCGTCGCGAAGCATTATGCTACGTCATATGAATCACGAATGCGGTGTTGAGAAGAAAGTACAATGTCCAGTATGTCCGAAGAGATTTCGACGCAAATGGAATCTGGCTCAACACATGAAAAAGTTGCATCCCAAATGAGTTAAGATGAATTCAATCGGTTTGGTTTTTATTTCAAACCCTCGCCACCAGGTTTTTTGTCTTGTTATTTTATTTTTACTCAGAATATTTTATTTTTGATTTAAAAAGAAAAACTATAAATAATTGCCGCAAAGAGGAAACTAATCAAATGTTAACTAAGTCGATGTTTTCAAATATGAGATTATACCTAGAGCCTAGACTGTAGACGTAGACATGAATTTCTTGTATTGTGCCAATTGTATATTCGTAAGTTAGTGTTTAGTGCCTATTTAGAGATTGAAATACATATGTAACGTAACGCGCTTAAGAGTCTACATCAATTTTGACTAATTAACGAAATATCTATCTACATGAATATAGTACAATGAATACGAAATTAGTTTGTTAAGACAACAAAGTCAACCGACTCCATTCGAATAAACTCTTCTAGGCTACACTCTCGATATTGTTGTACGCCAACTGTGTAGCTCAACGGAAAAGAAAAGACCTTATACACTAAGAATTAGAATTAGAATTAGAAATAGAAATATGAATTTTCAATCAAGATGGAAACCAAATAATATATGTGAAATAATGAAACAATAAATGTAATAAGTGAAGGAGCGTGTTTTGATTTTTGAGTACTTATTTTTTTGAGTTCACAGTGTTTCATCGGGTGTATGCACAAACATGGTTGGTTTGTTGGAAAGGTAAAATGGGTTATAATTTGTCACTGAGATGTGCCACTTCTAATGTATTTCTCTTTTTAGGTGACCGACGAAGGATGCTTACGACACTGCCTTTGACTGGATGATAAGAGGTTGCTGTTCAGCAAATTGGTTAATTTGTTTATTTATATGTGACAGGTGTTGTATGAATGCAGTATTTGACTACTCTGTAAGGCAAACAACTATCTTCTTTCTTGTATTATAAGTTTTTAGTTGTCATAATTTAAGACTAAGCATATTTATTGGATCTCGAAAAAACGCCTTTGATATTTTCGCGGCTCCATCTCTTTCGAGTCACTGACAATGCTCAAAGAATATAATTGTCTAGAAAAAGCTTCTTAATCTCGCCGTTCGGAGTCGGCATTAAATTATAGGTTCCGTCCACTCGTGATAGAACAGTAGCACGCGCAACATGAGTGGTTGCTGAGAAGCTAGGGCCAAGTCCACCCTGGACTGTAGCGCCGCCATTATTATTATTATATCTATTGGATTCAACAGCGGATAGGTGATTTGACGAAACAATTTTATTTAAACTTAAAGATTAGAAATCCTTAGTATTTTTAACATTGTTGTGTGTTTCTAAGAAAATATTTCAGAGTTGAATCGAATATAATCTACAATTCCATGGCTGAATTTTGCAGTCCATTCACGAGCGTCTGTATGGAATTGATTTATTTCCGTTCTCAGAATTTTCTTATAAATTATTACCATTTGTTAACTTACATTAAACATTGAAATGTGAATACAAATTGCAATCATTTTTAAAGTGTAATCTATTTCTATTGTAACCCTTATCTTCTGGGTACTACGCTCATAAATGTAAATGATTGCACCTATTGCCCTTAATATGTGCCATATACGCCTGTCGGCTGTTTTCCACATTTAGCCCCACTTTACGGTATTCATAAAATAAAATAAGAAAATGTAGGTCTAGTTTAGGTCCGATTCTCGGTGCAAACTTTTTTCATATCTCACCTCTCTCGAATCACTGACAATGATCAAAGAGTATAATTATCACGAAAAAAGCTTTTCAAAGCTTCGCTGTTCAGAGTCGGCATAAAACCTGTCCCCACCACTCGTGAGAGAACAATAGCACCTATAACAAAAAAGGGACTAGTCTGCCACAATATATTAGATGTGTAAATATGAAACAGAAATTTTATGTTTATTGTTGAAAATGATAAAAAAAAATCATTCATTCATTTTACGTGGCCCGCATGTTCCACTAAAGAGGTCGCGGGGGCAAAGCACGTACGCGAGATCTGCAAGCCACTCGATCCTTCGCCATGGACACTAACTCATCAAGAGTTATGCCCAATCGCAACCAGACCAGTTTTTGTACTTGGTAAAACCATTGATTTTGGTCCTTCGAGTCGAAAGTTTTGACCCAAGTTGTTTGAACAAACAAACTTCGACTCAGAAGAAGTTGTTTGGACAAACCAAAGTGGCAGCGTTCGTAAAGGGCGATTCTACGTCGAATCTCTACCAAGATAAGGTGTGTGGAGTTCAGATTTGTTCCGAGGTAAGCAATCGCCCTAAATTCCTCAAAATTGTAGGTATTTATTGTGACCTTTTTATCCTAGATGATAGCTGGCGGATCGACTTCTGTTCGACCGTATATACTTCGTCTTTTCCTCATTAAGTCTAAGACCAGCTTGTTTCCCCTGTTTTTCAATCGCCGTAAATATTTCCACCACGGCTTGCTGGGAACGCGGGGCGGTGTCGATGACATCTGCGTAATCCAGCTGTTAGACCGATTTGTAGAAGATAGTGCTTTCTGTGTTTACACCTGCTCACCGCACTATCGGAACTTCCAAATCCGTACTGCACAGTGCAACGCGAATTTCTTAGATTGGCGCGACACAACCCGGTCAATTTTTTCGGGATCCTGAATTCGGCAGTCGCAACGAGTAGTTACATGCAATGAATGCTGTCGCCAGGTTTTAGCAGTTCATAATATATTACATTCTTCGGATCCTACCTAAACTTAAACTTAAAACTTATGATTCTTTTCCATGGTTTTCAAATGTGCGGAGTCGTCTTCTCGTGTCACATTTGATTGATACGCATGTTGTCGTTTCGTTTGAGGGTTACCCTCAGCTTAAAATGCTTGCAATTTGCAATATTCAAACTTTGTGGTCTTTCTCGTTCATGGTTTCTCACGTCAAAAGCACCAGTTTTGAATTTTTCAAAGCACAAATGATAGTTAAGAGGGTGAGCATGCTCATTAGCTTCGACTTCGTGTCATTATGTTTGTGTGTAGTGCTGAAGCGGTCGGTCCAATTTGGGTAATGACCGAAAGAATAAGATCGCGAATACAAGCTGCTGAGATGAGATTTCTCCGTGCTGTTGTGGGAATTACTCGCCGGGATAGGGTGAGAAACACGGCATTGCGCGATAACTCAATGTTGGGCAGCTGTCACGTAGCACGAATGTCCTCATCATTACGACTTCTGAGGCGTGCCTTGAATGCGATTCCATTAGGTAGCGACCGCTTGGCAGACGCAGAACGAGTTGGTTGGACCAAGTCCAAACACTCATCTGGTTGCGCTTGGGCATAGCTCCTGATGAGTTAGAGTCGATCGTAGGATCGAGTGGCCTGGAGATCTCTCGCGCATGCATGGGCCCCGAGATCCCTTTAGTGGAACATGTGGGTCACTGAAGATGAGATGATGGGATGATTTTCGCAGGTTCGGCAAGCGTGAGACGATGCATGATGAAATGGTAAACCTTACCGAAGCTGACAGCTGGGTGTCATTCGTAACTTTGACAGCTGCTGAGACATAACAATTGAAAAAGCTATCATTGCTCTCTGGTCACCCTTTAGATATATGATTCAAAAGCCACAGACGGGAAGGTTACCCCATTTTATGATCTGAATTTCTTCCCATGTTCCGTAGTTATTTTCTGGCTAGGGTTTCCTTAAAAGAGAAAATGTCTTTAGAAAATGAGCCTATGTTAGCTCAGACCCTACATATGTATTTATTTACAGCTTAAGTTAATTATTTAGAATTAGTCTAGAAAATAATTAAAAAAAACAATAACAAAAAAAAAAATAAAATAATAATTTGAAGTGCAACTGCATTCTTGTTTCATTCAAAATTGATCACTAGTTGAAACCGTACAATTACGATCCGACCCGAACCGAACACAAAGAACATTTAAACTTAATTATTATTTTATTTTGTTTAAAATCGATCGTTTTAATTACCAAAACCAAATGCTTTTAATTGTCTCGTAAACTTGTCTTGACGCATGCTTGAATTAAACGTTATCTTGCTGTACATACATTCATTACTAGAATGCTTTGTGTGAGAAAAACAAAAGCAACAAACAAATATAATAATTTTAAGCTAAATTTTTAATTTTATATAACGATCATTTTCGATTTTTCTTCTTTGTTGCTTCTTGCTAACATTCGACAAAAACAAAACACAAAAATATGGACTTGTCTATCAACAACTAACCAACCCCATTCTAAAAGATGATTACTTATCCCACTACTGGAGGAATTCAAGTCTGCAAATGATACCGTGTCAACGTAAATGCGGCAAATACTATCCAACATACGCGACAATGTTGCGTCATCTTCGCTTAGACTGTGGCGCAGATAAGCGTTTTCAATGTTCCATCTGTAAGAAAACATTCAAACGAAAGTATCACCTGAAGCGCCACTATACGATACACTGTATAAACTACGATGATCTGATGGAAGAGGAGAGAAAAATGGCCAGCAAAAGATGTTTGAAGCACTACAAAGACGAAATTCAAATTTGAATAGAAACCAAATTCGGACACAGAAAATTACGCTTTTTTAAATACCATAAAGTAGTTGTTTAAGACATATATTTGTATACTATTGATACACGTGTATTTGTTAGAAGACGAGGGGAATGTGCCAAAGAGAAAGGAGTACCTTATCCCCGAACACAAATTCTAGAGGCGCACACGACATTTTTATAACTTTCGTATTTATTTATATGATTTTGTCCCGTGGTCAGTTTCATAGTTTTTGCAGAACAAAAAATAAAAATATATATATTTGAAGTTAAAAAAAAAACACAATCTGAATAAAAAGAAAGTCTTTTAATACTTGTACATAGAAATTGTCTTCAGTCCCTTATCCCGGAAAGACTTCTGTATGTTTACGTTTTCATTTATTTTTTCTTAATTTTGCTCGTTTTCCTACTTGAGGTGTTTATTTTTTTCTTTTTTTTCTCTCGTCTTTCTTCTTTCAGACACAGATCCGCTGCAACTTAAGATCGAATCTTCATCTAGCAGTGATGAGAATGAAGTTATCCTCGTAGGAGAGAGACCAACTCGATCACATTCATTGCCATTCCTTGAAGGATGCAATAAAGTAGAGGACTCATTGTATTCACAGTCAGGAGCACCAGGAGGAGGGACTGAGAGAACTATAAAACCTGAAACTAGTACTAAATCGAATTTAAGTACGCCCGACGTTAGCCTAGAGCTTGATGCGTTAATTGCCTTACAACAACTTGCAGCAATTTCATCGCCGAACGCGATGAAGCGCCTACTGCCGACACTATCGAAGACATTTGTTGTCAATTCAAATATACCATTAACACATCAAGGAAATAGTAACAACAGTCCTGGATCAAGCTGTTTAAATCTTGGTGTCAGTGGTTTGGAACAACAAAAACCGACTACCTCAGGTTTGCGATCAACTAAAGGCAGAGGAGCCAAAAATATAGGACGCTACGAAACAAATCGTTGTCCACTCTGCGCAAGGAACTATCGATCGCAGGCATTTTTAAATGAACACATGCGCAAGGAGCACTCAGTTTTGATTTAGATAGTGTTTTGTTTGCTAAGAAAACATTTCAAAAGAAAGTTCTATATAAAGTGAATTAAATTCAAAAGAAAAGTACAACATGCATTTTATCCCAGCTTCTCACACCAATATCACATTTATAATGCATTTAGCTGATAAGAAATTTATATTGCAAAGATTTACCGACGAGTATGTATTAAGTCAAATTTAGTGTATCGCCTTATTTCAACCATAAGAACTGCAAAAAGCAGAAAAAACTAATATAACATAAACATAAACTTTTATTAAGACAAATACAGTCGCTCCAAGCCAAACCCATTCACTTGCTCAATATTGTTAATTTTTGTAATTGCAGTTACAAACAGAGGATATTTTTTTCAGAAATTTTCAAGTTTAAATTTTTATTTGAATTTTGAAGTGAGGGAATTTGGCTTGGAGCGACTGTAGCTTCAATCTTAAAACTCTCGTATCGTTGATCGAGAGTCTTGTTCAAATGAGTGTTCCAGGAACAAGTTGTAATTACCTACTCTTAAGAGTTTTTGTTTTGAATGGTTTCTAGAGTCATAGCTTTTTTGAAAATCATGAATGTATTAACTGAAGTTTTTATTTACTCTTTAAGATGTGGGAAAACACTATTTCTGTTTTCAAATACGTTTCTTCAATTAGATCAAGATTGTAATTTCTTTTTCCAGAGTGGTTCAGAGGTGAAGTGGAACTGTGTTTGATACATTTTTAAGTTTAGAGTATAAAAATGAAATGTTTGCTTAATATCGCTCAGTTACAATGAATGAAATTCGCTTATAACGAGAAGTATGTACTGATCCTGCTTTAGAAGTTCACCCCGGACTGTAGGGGCACAATATTATTCACCCCAATTACGTAGGTCGTATTCGATAGTCGAATTTTGTTATTACAAAATCGAGTGTTTCGAGCCTACTCGTACTCAATTTTCCACAGAAGTTCCTATTTTCATCAAATGCATAGCATACGAGTGGCGGATTAGAGATTTGAGTACAACACGACCCCTTTATACGAAAAAAATGCGTTATTTTTGTGATTATCATACTCCACTGGCCTACTAAAAGTATGCCCAATGTGTATCGTTGTAACATAAGGCGTTCAGAGTTGTGTACCCAGCTCAGTAACCACTTTCAATAAAACGCATATGCTCAATTTTGTAAAGAGTTGTTTCAATGACATTTGATGTCAAATGATTTCCCAGCCGTCACTTAATCAACTGAAAACAATTAATTCCATCATTTTATTGACAAACGAAAGTGTAGGACTCCTGAGTACGAATGAGTTCGAAAAATTCGACTTTTTAATAACAAAATGCGACTGCAGTCGAATACGACTTGCGTAATTGGGTTGACTGTCAACATACAAAACCCACATTTTAGTTAATTATTTCTAAAATACAATATTGCATTGATCTTTTGCAGAATACAATCCAAATCGGTTATAACGACTTTCAAGGGACTGACGAATTTAATCATTGTAAGCGCTATGTCGTTGTGAACGATTTATGATTCTATTGTAGTACATATAATTGAGTGGGATCTAAGAATTTAGTCGTTATAACCGATACGCCGTTATAAACGATTTTGACTGTATTTTCTAAAACTTTACAACGATATCTGTCATAAAGTCGTTGTAGCCGTCGAGAACGAATTTCACACAAACGATTTCAGTCTATTTGAATTTCAGCTCTTTAAACACTCAATCTCCACTGCAGTTTATTTGACACTTTTAGTTTCGTTGCTGTTTTCCGTGTAAAAGTTTACATAGCAACTTACTTACTTGTTCCAAGATTTGTTGTAAACGTTAAATTTTTGTTTTAACTGTGTTTGCGATGAGTCTCAAACCGACTCGTTATTTAAAATTCTGTGATACTGTGATCCTCGCCCCAATTACCCAATTACGCAAATCGCATACGTCTTTTGCAATTAATTCATATAATGAGTCATAACATTCAAATTACTATTCCGCCACTCGTACGAGTGGCATTCGACATAACGCAAAAAGCGTTCGACTTCTTAAAAAAATCTTCTTAAAGATTTGAATGCGATACGACTCCTTACCGCTGTGTGGATCCCCCCTATTGTAGTTGTCGACCGCAGATCGGATCCGAATTTGATTGTGGCGGCACATTTCCATTTTCTTTCTTACCATGGAGCATAGTTTTGCCATCATCTCGTGCAATTGATTCAACAAGAGCACTTCCCGAACGGAAATCTTTTTTCAAATTGTATGCTTTTAGCAACATTGGACATTATGCTTGTTCTGAGCTACTGAGCCGTAGTCAAAATTTGCGAGAAAAACAGAGTAGAATACGATCATAAACGAAGAATTGACTCCACCGTAGTAGAAGATAAAACCTACAAGACTTGTTGCAAATCTTTGAGCGTAACGTTAAAGATGTGTCAAACAGACTCGTTCATATTTGTCATTGCATGACATGGGATACTGTCTACATACTAATGCCTTGCGTTTGATTTGATGGGAATGAATTAAGAACTTAAAAAGCGAATACAAAGAATTCAGAATAGTAAATTTCGTTAGAACTGAAATAAGCTGTTACCACATAATCCCAGATTCCCATATTCAAAGCAAACTCTCACTCTTTAAACTTTCAATATGCCCCCACTTATTCAACCAATTAACAACTAATAATAAAACAAATATAATTGAACTGCATTTCAATTTACAATAAAATACTCCGTTTTTGTAACTTGTTTATTTTAAGGTATTTTAATTAAGCACTATTTTTTAATTTGTTTTAAGTCTGGCTTTTGACACATAAGAATTAAGTTGAAATTAATACAGATAAGATTAATTTGTAATGAAAACTGAAATAAAAGTATGATCTCTATTTTGTGCAAAAGAAAAGATAAAATTAATTATATAATCATTAAAAAAACATAAGCGAGAAGCTTACATAAGCGATAGTCTTAAGCATCCGTATAGGTACTGACATCTATTTAATATTGTATACGAATGTGTATTCATAAGGTCATACTCTAAACGATATTTGACATCTAGTTACATTTATTGTTTTATTTCATTCTTTGCAAACTGGAATACATTTTTAAGCGCAATGCCAAAAAGATGTTTTTTTTTTTTATTAAAAAAAAATATTAAAAGACACTACTCGATATGTGTTTGTAGTCATGTATTAGTTAACTTTATTTATTTACCACTGATATGTAGTGTAACTGAAGTATTTGGGCTATTATACAAAATTAAGATTTCACAAGCGTAGGCTTGGCGGTGACTAGTTAAATTTTCCGCTGAGGAAACAAACATATGCAGTTAGCGTCAAGAGTTAACGAACAGTCAGTCATCTGCTGAAATTGTATCCACTAAATTAAAATTCACCGGAATGAGCTAGGACAGACATGGATATATCAAATTAAAGCTCCAAAGTCATACTATAAAAGATACTGTATGTTATTTAACAAGGCGCCGTGGCGTAGTGGGTAGGTGCGTCGACTGCTACGCTCGAGGTCGTCAGTTCGAATCTCGGAAAAAACATCAAACATTTTTTCACGGCTCCACCTCTTTCGAGTCACTGACAATGCTCAAAGAGTATAACTGTCTAGGAAAAGCTTCTCAATCTCGCCGTTCGGAGTCGGCATTAAACTGTAGGTCCCCTCCGCTCGTGAGAGAACAATAGCACGCACAACACGAGTGGTTGCTGAGAAGCTAGGCCCAGGTCCACCTCGGACTGTAGCGCCGCCATTATTATTATTATTAAACAAAAAACTATTAATTGAATTTAGAAGAGAAAAATGCTAAAAACTGCTATCAAAAATGAGAGAACATATGGTTGTCTCAATAACTGTAAGACATAACAGCTCGTTTACATGAAGCATTTGTAAAAATATTTAGACCGACATATATGAAAACTGATACATTTTTTTTCAATAACACAATGAATTTCAGTCTTAGGCGTACACCTCACTTTTGTAGCTTGTTTTCAGTCCTTTTTTTCTTTGGAATTAAGTTAACTGCTTTATGGTTACCGTTATGTTAAATAGCATATAGTGAAGTAAGATTTCAGAGCTTTTTTTTTTTGAGACATCAATGTCTAATGATGATTAATCAGCTCAATTTTAATTCGTAGGACCAACTTTTATTTAATGACTGTTAACTCACTTTCGACGGTGACTGTGCGTCTACTGTTGAGACGTAAAATGTATATCCATTGTAACCATTTTATTCTTTTCCCAGTATTCTCTTAATGTTTAGTTTATTTAAAAACCACAAAACAAACAATAGAAGTTAAATTCCGGGCACAACTAAAAAGTTCAACATTAATACAGATCCATGACATATTTTTATCACTTTAAGGCATTTCTTTGGTCCATAGCGACATTGGCAGGTTCTTCGAAGAAAACCTTTCAATAATTTCTAAAGGCTATTAACTGCGTCAGCTTTTAACTTTCTATAATTTCTTCGCCTCTAAAGTACAACGTAATTAACAACCAGTTTGGCTATCTCATCTTTGATCTCTTAAATCTCTAACTTAAAATTGCTTTCATGATCTGATAACTTTTTAGCTAAAAGTAACATAGTTGATTTAGCTCCTCAAAAAGGAAAGAAGAAAGTGTACCATAAGTCGGAAAGTTTCCATACGTAGAAAGTCAAAAGCAAAGTACTCTCGAGTTTCATGTTAATCTTTTCCACGCCACTATCTTCCACCTATCCAACTGTAAATAGAGCTTTATCTTCCTATCTTCTTAGAGTAATTTTGAATTTTCAAGTTAGTTGTTTTTATTTTTTTCATTTTGAATTTATGTTTTTTTTTTTTGAAATTTTGAATTGCATTTTGTTGTCATTTTGAGTTTTTCTTTTACAAATATTTTCTTTTCTTTTTTCTTTTTCGTAAACTTTCAGATTACTGTGAAACAGGTATGAAGAAACTACAACTTCGATATCCCTGTGTAACCTGTGGAAAGAGTTACCTGCGTAAAGCGCATCTAAAGCGGCACATCCGTAACGAATGCATCGATGTACCACCAAAATTTTGCTGTGAACTATGTCCATCGAAATATCGCCGCAATGAAGATCTCAAAAGACATATGGCCAAGGTCCATAATATATTTTTATCAAAAAAAGGGGAAGGGGAAAATGATATATTCCCATCGTTGTTTTATATTCCATACAGTTAGAGTAGTTGATTTTTATTAATATATTTTATTTTGTTTTTTTTTGGCCTTATATAAGATTTAAATTCGAAGAAGAAGAAAAACAAAATGTTGCTAACATTCCAAAATGAAATTTTGTATCTGTCACAAACGCATCACAAGATAAGTGTTAAGTATTTTTTAACTTGTTCGTACAAAGATCTAGTGTATAGGACACACGTGTGCATATGGGTTCTAATCTTATTTTTAACCATTCCACCAAAATGCCTTTTTCTTACTAAGTTAACTGAATATGTGTGTGTAGTGGATAAGGATATATCCAAATGTATTATGAAATCAATGGAATACCGAATGGATAAGAAAAATTAATTTGAATGCTTTAAAAATATATTACATATATTTATTTACAATCTTCACTTATGGTGTTTGTTTCATTGTATGAGGGGGGATGTGAGAAATTGGTTAGATTCATCTAGTGTGTGATGTTTAGGATTAGAAGAGGGGATCCATTTAAAATAGGTAAGAGCTATTAGTTATTGTTTCTGTCATGTATTTGAACTTTTCTTTTTTTACAGGTGGTGGTGAACTTGAGGAATGCATTGCAGAATTTGGTGAGTTATTTTTTATTTTAACTTGTTCTATCATATATTTTTTTGAATTTGTTCCCACACTTTTTTTTTTATGTTTTCCATTGCTCGAAGGTAATTAGTAGTACACAGTTCAGTGAATTTTAAGTTTTATTAACTAATATCCCATTCAAATTGTGAATTAAAATTGTTTCGGATAAAGCAAGAGACTTACTTAACAGGCCTACGACCCATGAAGGGTCCGAGCCTGAGATATCGCTGCTTTCAGTCATTAAACTAAGATGTCTTGCGTCCGTGATGACTTGGCCTTTATACCGGAGGTTCGGTTTTCCTCTCCTCGAACCAGAAGGCTCGAATTCGCACACCCTCTTAGCTGGAGCGTTGTTGTCTATGCGCTCGATGTGGCCTAATTTTTGCCCTCCGGGCTACATCCACATCCTGATACAGCTCATAGAGTTCGTGGTTGTGTCTTCTTCTCCATTGGCCTTCCTCGCAGACGGGACCATATATTCGACGTAGAATTTTTCTTTCGAAGGCACCAAGAATTAGCTCTGCAGTTTTGCTTAGTGTTCACCTTTCAGCTCCATATAGCAGGGCTGGTAATAGCATTATTTTGTTCCTTCGAGTCATCAGGAGTCTTGAGCCTAGTTGTTTTGACAAACCGAAGTAGCATCGGTTGCCAAGACTCGGATCTCCACTGCGATATCGTTCGTGGAGTTCACGCTTGCCCCGAGGTAGACAAACTCCTTCACTACCTTAAAATTGTAGCTGTCGATTGTGATGTTTTGCCCTAAGTGGTGTGCGGCGGATCGTTTCTTGCTCGACAGCATATATTTTGTCTTATCCTTATTGACCTTAAGACCAGCTCGTTTCGCCAGTTCTTCAATCGCCGTGAACGCTTCCAATACGGTACGTTGGGAATCCACGACGATGTTGATGTCATCTGCGTATCCCAACACTTGTACTGACTTGTAGAAGATAGTGCCTTCCGTGTTTACAGTAACCCGCCGCACTATCTTCTCCAGTACCAAATTGAAGAAATCACATGACACAGTACATCTCCTTGCCGAAATCCGGTGCAAGATTCAAACGGCTCAGAGCCGAACTGCATGGTACAATCGAACCAGTTTTCCCGGGATCCAGAATTCTGCCATCGCTTCGAATAGTTCCTTGCGATGAATGCTGTCGTATGCGGCTTTAAAATCGATGAAAAGAACGTGCGTACCGATTTGAAACTCGCTGGTCTTCTCAGAGTTTGCCTTAGTGGCAAAATTTGGTTATAGTGGATTTGCGGACCGGAAGCCGCACTGGTACGTGCCGATTAGTACGGTGCAAAACGGCGTTCACACAGTAGGCTGGACAGGATCCTGTAGGCAACTTTGAACAGGGGTAAACCTCCATAGTTATTGCAAGAGATAGGATCGCCTTTTTTGTGGATGGAGCTGATATTCCAGTTGTCGGGCATGCTTACGTCTTCCCAAATTCTACAAATGATCTGGTACATGCTCCGTACCAAAAAATCGCCACTAGCCTTGGAGAGCCATCTGAGCCTGCGGTTTTGATGTTCTTCAGTTTTTTAATAGCTGTGCTGACTTCTTCAAAGCTAGGTGGGATGACTATTTTATCAACTGGAGTTGGGATTTCTTCATTTCCTATCACACTATAACTAGATTACCCTCACAATTTCGAAGAGTCTAGGTGTCTTTCCTAAAGCCTGAGGCCAGGCTTTTGGCTTTTTTTTTAATAAAAGGCCCGTATATTTTGTTTGTCCCTAGACTCTTCAATATCCCTGAGCTGGGAGGTTGCAATAGAATTTTTCTTCAGGCGTAAATGCTTTTTCTCGTCCCGTATTCTAGCCCGGTACTCCTCATGCGCTCTAGTTTTTCGTTGCAGCTCCTTCTGGAATGCCTCGTCGGTTGCATGTTTCTTTTGTTCACACTTGGCATTACGGATTTCTTGTCGGGGTTTGAGCCACTGCTGATCCGAGGTCCGCCTTTTTGGAACACTTTTTGCATTTTACGAATCAGCTAGAAAACACCATATATCATATTTTGCGTTGACAGTGATTTGAACAAAGCCCCATAAACAAGTCAAGACTCGTTTACTGAACAATGCACTCAGTGTATTTTCTGCAGTGAACATTGCTCAAACATCACTCAAAACATTCATATGTTTCAGAGAGAGTGAATAGTGCACTCATCTTGCTATCTGTATCATCTTATATTTGTATCTCATGGTGTGATATTCGATTTCAGTGTACAGCTTGTTGAAAAATTACAATGAATAGTGTACACTGAAGTATTGCATAAGTTTAAAAAGAGTAAATGAATGCATTCATGCAGCTCTCTAGTCAGGATCTTAATCAGAAAGCTTCTTCAGCAAGCGCAGCTTCTTGCTAGGTGTCCCCATACCTGTTTGCTTCACCTTAATCGAGTTTGTCCTCTATTATGTTGTCTCAAGTCAAAGATTCAGATCAGTCAGAGCTCAGTTATCCAAACGCTTACATGGCATAGCCACCTTAGGCGAAGTTATAGTTATCCATTCTTAAACGTGTACAGCATAAACCTCCTTAACTTAATTTACCCCTAGACCCACTTCCGTTTCAATTCTAGCAAATGCCTCATTGACGGCTCGGAGCGATTTCTGCACGAGACACAAAAATAAAAACCTTTTCCATTTTTATGATATATTCTAGTATCTGTTGCACATACACATGCATACACAAATAGTACTCATGCCTTGAATCATCTCCTATTTATGTCCCATTTCCCCTCAAAAGTCGCACACAAACCCGTATGCCCTAGTGAACGATTTCCACTTTTCATTTCAAAAAGAACACACAAAACGAAACTGTGCCACACAAATGCTTAAAGCAACTTCTAAATTCGAAACTCAAATAGAACCGGAATCCCTTCAATTTAACACATATACTCACGCACAAGAAATTCACGAAATGCAGGCGAGCATGCTTGTATGCGGGGGACTAGTAAATGGACCAAGTTCAAGGGCAATAAACACTCAACATGTGTGCGCCGTTGATATGGAATAGGGGAATCTAATATTTAGTGTCTATTCAATGATATTTACGAGTATGTGCATGTTGTAAGCTGAGATAATGAATTGTTTCCCGGCATCGTTAAACTAAAATGTTCTCATTTCGATGATTAGGAATTGAGGACTGTGCTATTCGAGGGGATTTTAGCCAACATCAGTTGCACAGACTTGGGTGTTAGAACACCCAGAAGCTGTGAATGAACATTACACCCTCACAATGTGTTGAGCGCCATAAAATTTAGCATAATTTCATGGTTGTTTCTACGAGAAGATATTAGGATGAAACTGCATTCCGTCTTGAACTGCAAATCTCTGTATTAAACTATTTGATACAAAACTAATTCCGGATTGACCTGCAGTCACAACACTCGTTGAAAAATGTCCCATTAACTTGTCATGTTTGGGCTTCATTTTATTCTGTTGATTGACGATTGACATTTTATTCTGTCGATGAATCTGTTAACGCTTCCAATAATTTTGCAATAATAGTGCAAGCAAACGTCTCATTTACTGAACGAAACGTGAAAGCATAATCTTTAATTTATATGCAATCCTAATATCTATTGCATGTGCATACACGAAATTATTGATGTCATGATGCATCCCCTATTTATGTGCCGTTTCCCCTCAAAAGATATACACAGACCCATATGCCCTAGTGAACGATCATATAGTTCTGCGTCCATGTACATTTGTACGGATGTCAACTAGAAAATCCTTTCATTTCACAAAATGAGTTTAATTACTTAAATGTTGCCCTAAATACCCGTATGGAGATATTTCACATAAAATTTGCAATACGCTATCCGTTTGTTCGTCTCACAGACAGATTTCGGCAAACTTATGCATTTTCTGATAACATTTGGTCTTGTGCAACAACAAAGTTCATGATCTAGATCACGAAGAGTCCCCGTTCGGTTATATTCCCTGAGTCCTCTCTCTAGCCATTACTCTGCTGACGAGTAAAACTTTAGTGCCCCATTAGGGCGTTTTTACTCGTGGCAATTCTTTGACAGTTCTAAATAATGTTTTGCAACCAAGACGAAGTGAGCGGGGTGCAACCCGAGTTGCCCGCGTGTAAGATTTGCTATCAATTCTGTGCATATGCTCTCTTCTAATCGTGGGTAGAGTGAGATGGAAACCTGAAAACTGCTTGCGAGGAATTGTCATGTACAAAAGCAAGATGCAACCACAGAAGAAAACTGCAGAGAATTCTCGCAACTCAGGCATGAACGTGTAAGAGCCCAGTTTGTCTCTATTTCTTGGTTTCCTTACAAAAGTTCATCCACCCGCATTTCTTAATTTGAGATGAATAAGTTTGCCATTTATCTGAGATATTGTCTTATTTACTGCAAAGAGATTTTGAGAAGAATTTTCTTTTTGCACATGTTCTCCTGTTTTTTTGTAAGTGTGTTCATACAGGTTGCTTCGAAGAAGTTCTGATTTGACTTCAGTAACTTATTCGATGTCTAGAAATGAGAATTATCCACAAAAAGCCTCCTTCCTCTTATTAAGTATAGTCTGAAGGGATTCTTCGCTCGCAATTCAGTGCTAATTCAGTGTAAGAATTATTGCCTTCCGGACTATATCCACGTTATTGTACAGCTTTTCCATTCACATTTCCGTAGACAGGACCAAATATCCGACGTAGAATCTTTCTTCGAAGACACCAAGAATCAGCTCTGCAGTCCTGCTTTTGTCCAGCTTTCGGCTCCACTTCCCCAACACCCGTACTTGAATAAGCAACTGTCAATGATCTTTACTTAATTTATAGTTTGAAGCGATTCCTCAATTTCCTGTGATATTTTAAAGTTCTGTCATTCAGAAGATGGGTAACACGCCTGGTAACACAATGGACCTAGTCGGGTCCTTTGCACTACAGAAAAAACAACAGATCTAAACAAGTTAATTTTCATTCACATGAATCAGTGTCTGCTACCTCGATTTTTCAGAAATAAACGCTTCAGCAGATATTAACAAATGTTGTACTGGTATGTCACAAGATGTGGTCTTAGGTATCGTCTTTTTTGTGGTCAAACTAAAGTCCCGATCTTCAAAGGCGATCTTTAGGTTAAGTTAGGTTAGGGGGCTGGTAGTTGGTGCATTGTGATACCCACAGTCAGACTACCACTGATCGACAGCTCCAGTGCCGTTAATTTGATCCCAACGGCAAATGGTGACTTGACCGGATTTGGAAAACCGGATAAAAGCGTATTAACTTTACTTTTACTGGAATTCGAACCTGGGACCTCTCTAATTTAGGGCAGGCACTTAACCAAATGCGCCATTCAGTCGTCAAGGCGATCTTTAGACGTATCGATTTTGGTTGCTGAAATTCTGCGCCATTTACGGTAGCCTCATGCTTTAATACATAGCAATTCATTACAAGAGTATTACTGCCTAAAAAACTTCTCAATCTAGCCGTTCAGAGTCGACATTAAGCTTTAGGTCCCCTGCACTGGTGAGAGAACAATAGAACACACAACACGAGTGGTTGCTGAGAAGCTAGGCCCAGGTCCAACTCGGACTGTAGCGCCGCCATTATTATTATTATTATTATTAAGTCATCACAAGCAATTTCCCTGTTTCCATCTCAATTTTTCTCGCGATTAGAAGAGATCAAGTGAATAAAATGTCCAACTTTGCGTTCTCAGGTCGCAGATCGCGCTTCATGTGAATGTCACTTTGGGCTACAAATGGATGAACAGTGGATTTATGTATTTTCAAAGTTTTTATTGAGCAGAATTTTATAGGTTTTTAACGTCCTTCTTTTGCACCTTCTTCTATTTCTTCTTTTGCACCTAGCAGATGGGATTTCCTTTATTCCGCGTCCGTGTTATTAATTTACAATCAGAGGACTGTGGCTTAATCCTTTATTGAGGTATTTTCATTGATGACAATGTGGGCTGATGATCCTTTTATGTACAATACAAGGGGTTGTTCACGGTACGACTGCATAAAAAAGTGTACAATGTACTTACATATGTACAAATCAATGGGAAGTTTATATAATTTCGTTGATCCTTTTCAAAACTCTCTTCGGCGTGTTTTCCCATCCCTGCACCACCTGTCTTACGCTTAAAATAACAACTCAAGTTTTTGTGAAAACTGTACCGAGAACTCCCAACAAAAGGAAGGATCTTTAACTTGAAAACTCAAAAGAAAAACCTTCTCTGCTCGATTTCCGTTGATTTCTAAAAATACATCATCCCTCCAAGAAGTTTCCACAAAAGCAATCACTTTCGTTTTCCAAAGATTGTTTACGTGCGCGCTTGCATCTTTATCTTTCCACTCACGTTCTACACTCGCAAATGCTGCATACATGGATGATGATGAATCTTTCCCCTTCCACCACGTACGAGTTGCATACACATGTAACAGCACGAAAAGAAAAATTAAGTTTTCCCAGAAACCCAGATAATTTTGCCTGTTCTGCGTGGCACGAAGAAAAAAAAACCCATTTATCATTCCCTTAATCCCAGCCTACGCCCCTGAGGTGCAGGCGAGGAGACGGCGACGACGACGACAACGTCGGCGGTGCATTGTTTGTATTTCGATTTTCGTATCTATAAGCTATCTTCTGTCAATTCTCCGTCTTGCTTTCTCCCATCGGCGAGCCCGGATCAAGGGTAGGGAAACGCATGATGCAGGGAAAGTGCAATTTGAGGTTATAAAGCCGAAGTCCGTATTTGTGTTGTTTAAGCTGGAAAAGGATCGAAACGAAAACTACCTGAAGTTGTACACTTGAGATGAATCACAGAATTTATATGCTTTGTGTGGGCATGGCCGTGTGTTTGTTGTATGTGTACATACCTCAAACAAAATATCGACTCCGATAGAATATTTCATACGAACTTTTGATGGAAATATGCTTCATCAGCACTCAATCCTGGGCCGAGATTTGAGGATGTATTTGAGATGTACATATGCCTGTTTCGATGCACACGAGAGCACCTCTGCAGCCGAAGGCGGCTGCTGTGCTCTAAAAATAAAACTTATAGTTCCGCTTTTCTGGGAAAAAAATATTTAAGGGATCAGACTTAGAATCACTCCTGTAACATCGGGGAATTAGTGTTGTAATGTATTTTATTCCACTGTAGATGACCTTGGTGGCCTTGTGCTACATTTTTTCTTTTCCAAAAATGATACAGAAAACCTGTACCGGAATTGTAAATGCGGTTTATGTACCCTATTTAAACCCACTACACTTAAAGAGGGCTTCATTTTGGTAACATTTTTGACGTTTCCGCTGGAAAAAAATATGTTTGAAAATAAATGTTATTACAACAGTATACATTTCTCTCAAGCCTCTTTCTTGTTAAGCATACAAGCCGAAGTTTGTGGAGGTCTTAATGAGTTGCTAGCTAGACGCTGGGATTGATGTAAACCTCAAAACTTAAACAGTTCTTAAGAAAAGCGATCGATTGAAAGCGACGACGTAATTTAAGAACCACCTCCACTTAAAATATTTTACAATCCATTGGCCCAATTTCTTTCTTTCTTTATCAGGCCAATGTACACTGAAATGTGTGATTCTGAGCAATAGCCGCCTTCCATCGCTAATGGTCCCGGACAGTTCGTGTCCAGTCATCAACACAAAGTTGTCTTACATCCGCGATCACTTGGTCTTTGTACTGGAGGTTCGGTGTTCCTGTTCTTCTGGAACCAGGAAGCTCAGTTTGGCTGGAGCATTGGTGTTCATGATATGTAGCTGAGCCACTTTTTCGAGGATCGAAGTTTTATCTTGCGGACTTTGTCTGGATCCTTGTAGAGCTCATAGAAGTCGCGGTTGTGTCTTCTCCTCCATTCGCCTTCCTCACAGACCGGACCAGATATCCGACGTAGAATTTTTCTTTCGAAGGGAACAAGAATCAGCTCTGCAGTCCTGCTTACCTTTCAGCTTTCGGCTTAACTTGCCCAACAATCTTTATTAAATAAGCAATGATCTTCACCTAATTTAAAAAGATACCTGGAAACTACTGACATTACCTAATATTAAATGAAATAAAGCCAACTGTAAAATGTTTTCTTTCACTACGTCACTTGGATGCAATGAACCTTTGAAAGACTGTGGGGAATTGATTTTCAGTAATCCCTGGTGGTTTGGTCTTTAAACAAGTTGCCACGAATTTCTGGTCTTGATTCCAAACAAAGTGGATCATTCTTAGACATAGTCTTCGTTGAATTTTGACGGAATTCCAGCTTGATCTTGGAAAATATAGTGAGAATACAATATTATCTTTTTTTCGGGTTTGATGTCGATTTGGGCTTCAATCAACCATCTACTCTAGGCTCCCCGATTTCGAACTTTCTCGACTTTGTCACGTCAAGTTAAAAGAGTTTCCTCTCAGCTTGGGTACGCCATATTCGTTGCAGTCGGCCGCCGATGCGATATCCCATAGTCTCCGTGACGAGGATTCTTCGGGTCAGAGTTGTGTATTCCTATGGTCATGGTCCTGTTGTGACCTCTTCACATTTAATTGAAATGCTTCCACTGAAGTAGCACGTCTTTATTGTCTGAGGATGCATATTTTTATACATTGATGGCCATGTTGAGGCATTCCGTGCGCCATTTGTAGTCAAGCACCAAAATCTTTTGAAATGTCATGAAACGTCTGAATTCATTGAGTAGCACTGACATTTGGTCAAGTGAGAATTGGCTTGTATAGAGGCGAGCTTTGTTTTAGGCGACATATCAAGTTTTAACAGTTTTCCCAAACTCGTCATGCTATGCTGTATGGGGATGGAGAACACTCGTTACTTTATCAAGGTCTGTAACGATTTCACAAAGATCTTCAATCTCAAAAAAAGGTTTAAGGCAAGAGGTAAGAGGCACGATCTACTAAAAGTCCGATTGGTCGAACACGTTGAGCCGTCAATTAGGCGTTTGCTGGGATTGAACCGGAAGCGGTTAAAAAGGGTCTGATGTCAAACGAAGGCAAAACGAAAAATCCAGAAAGAATCCACAACATCGACGTTTTGGCCAGAAAGCAGCTATGACTTCAAAGTAATCAAGGACTATATCCGCGATAAACAGTACAAGCAACATTAGTACCGAGGTTAAATGCAGAATAACTTTTGCCAAAGGCAATTGGGTAACAGAGGGTTCTCTCTCAATTGACCAACCTGACTTGTATAAAAAAAACTGTATTGCGTCCCAGTTCTACCCAGCCGTCTACGGGTTCAATGGCTAGGCTATGTAGAGTTTTCGTACGGCTATTATAGTCGCCCCTTACTCGACAACTTTAAAAAATTCTTCAAACAGATTTAAAAAAAAACTTTTTCAAGTTTAAGGTGGATTTCATAGTTCTTTTGAAACACAAATTAAGTCTGCCCGCATCTGTCAGATTGATGATGAAAACACTAGCTTTGAAGGATAATCCCTCTCACTCATCCCACTCAAACATGTAATCACCTGCAAATTTCTTTGATTTCAACTTCTCAAAGAACTTCAATATTGTTGTTCTTTTCTGCCGATCTGACTCACCTTTACCCTATGATCGAGGGTGCACAGCGAAAGCCAGGACAAGACAGATTGAGGAAAGGGAAAGAGAAAAAAAAATGTTGTCTATGATGACCCGCATAAATCTGCCTGCATCGGTTGCACACATACAGGATGTGTTTTATTATTATTATTATTTTTTTCTATTTATATTCTCTTTCGGGATACGATCATTCAATAGATGCAAGCACACGCATACACGCACTTTCATCCGAGAACCAAAAGCAATCACTGTGTATCTCTGTATGTGCACTGCAAGCAGATGTTGTGTCTAGGATGTGTAGAAAAGAGACCTAGGAAAACACAACTGCATAGGCATTTTGGAAATGAGTGTAATTCCTTGGAACTTTTTTTTGTTGAGAACATTTTTTGTATCCTATCGATTTTAGACTAGTATTGATTGTGTGGGCTTCGGGCTACGGTATAGTGTTTGATTGTGTCGCGTCAATGCTTATGAAAGTTTCAAAAGCTCCTTAAAATCTCAAAACTTCTTCACGCAAAACTTAAGAGTGTTCAAAATTTGTGCTTTATAAAATATCTTCTGCAAACAAAAAAAAAATAGATAAATATTTATTCTTTTTTGAAAAGCAAAATTTATCAAGTTATGAAGTTTAAATTAAACGAGATCGTTGCTTGTGGCTTGAATCTAACTGAAGTGATAGTTTTGATTAGTTTAATCTTTCAACTGTGCCTGGATAGTTTGTTCTTTTTAACAAAAATTGAATTTATTCATGTTTATGGTGATGTAGGTCGTGCTTTGAGCGGTGATTCGTTAGCAAATCAACTGTTCCAAAGTATCCCATCGTTCGAAGCAAAGATTACCGACGCGAAATCGAATGTGACGGACTTTTAAGAGACGAAAATACTATTTTCTTTGATAGTGAAACCAACGTGAATACTACTGGTTTCAGATTTATTTTGGTGCTTTTGGATATTCCATCACTTGTTCATAAACATTTTTGAATCTCAGTTAATGGATATACCTGTTGCAGTCTTTTGTTTCTGACATTCTTTGATTCGACATGTAAAACATTCGCATATTAAAAAAAAATTAATTCTGAAATTCTTTGACTGTTTTAGTGACAATCTTTTTTTTTAGTATTTCAATTCATTCAGTCTTCCATTGTTTTGTTAGACTGTCGTTCGAATTTATGTTTGTTGTTATTGATTAATTTGTTTTTATCTGTGTTAACAATCAAACTCAAAGCCAAATCTGTAAAGTGACGGTTTTCCTTTTTTTCTTTTTTCGCACATGAGACCGTCGAGTTCCCGGCTAGAAGACTTGTCACGAGAGGCATTATGTCAATAGCATCACACGAATTATGTGTTAAATGATGAACCTCATTTTAATCAAGCCCTCATTTTATTTTCTTGAGTTTGTTTAAAATTTCAAGATTTTTTTTATTGTGTCCACCTATGTTCCACCATGCTTGGTGCATATAATAATTGCATAAGATGTTCAAATCCCGACAAGAAAAAATATATATCAGGTATTTTAATCCCGTAGCAATATCTCTTGCGAACCGGGGAAAAATATATGTCGTGATACCGTACTAAAACCTGAGCTTATGTCAAAATCAAACGAAAAGTAACCGTCAAAGCATCGTCATATTGTCAAAGTGTCCGTAATTACTTCTGTAAACTTAAGAAGAATTATGCTTTCAACTGATATTTGCATACGTTCTTATTATTATTATGGTAGAAAGTATATTGCACCTTCAAGATCTATTGCGCCACCTTTCAATACCTTAGCACGAGTTCTCCTCAAATACAGTTCTTTTTAGAGTTGTATTGAGGGTAATGGACTCCTATTGCGCATAGGTAAAGAAATCTGTTCTAGAGTATTCTCTATAAGCCAGTTTCCTTCCGGAATCCGGGAATGAGAGATGGTTGCAGTGATTGCATTTCTTCTTCTGATAGTAGGTACTTGCCCAGACATCTTTTTCTTTTGTGGCCTAGTGCCTCACAAAATCCCAGTATATGTTCTGGAATTTCATTAAATTCTCCACAAAATCTCCAGAGATCTTCTTCTGATACCCCTAGTTTCCTTAGATGCTCCCTGAGTCTACAGTGCCTGTTAGGAAGCTTGTAAGGATACGGAGGTTATTCTTGCTCATTTTGATGCATGCCCCGAACCTCTTTCGGTTATATTGCCCTAGAAGTTTCTTTGCCTGCTTCATTCCAGGAGCGTTATTCCAGGTTTCTATCCGGTTCATTCATTCTAGTTCCCTGAATGCTTCTCTGAGGCGATGGTCTCCTACAATGCAGAATGGTTCAGGGCTTATAATGAGTTTTGCATACGTTAGAAGTGATTCATTTTGCTCGCACGTAAGGAGGGAAATGTTAACGAATTTAATGAAACTTGAGCTTAGGTCAAAACCGAAAAGTAACCGTCAACTTACATTTGCATACGTTGAGAGCGATTCATTTCGATCCCACGTAAGAAGGCAAAAGTGAACGAATTTAACGAAACTGATCAAGTGGTTGTAATAGTCAGTGTATTGGTTTCGTTGCTTCAATTCTCTTAAGTTTCTGTACGCCGATTATAGTGGGTCATTAACTTAGCTAAAGTGTCATCCAAACTATCCTTGCATGTCTCTGGTGCGGTGCCTTAAATTTTAAGAACCACCTTGACTCGGATGGAGATTCGGCATTTCTCCGTTTCTATCGTTTCAAGATCTAGAATACTTATTCAACACATTCAAATGTTTGGTTCAACGGCGGCCTATACTGGACACAACCGAACACTGCAACATCTACAGGAAGATTGAGAGGCAAACACAAATCCCCATAAGTAGAACGTTCAGAACCACTTTCTCAGATGCGCTTTATACTTTATGTACCGCGATCTTAGGTTAGGTTAGGGGGCTGCTAATGAATTCACCAGCACTCATGTTGGTGCATTGTGATACTCATAGTCAGACTGCCTCCACTGATTCAGCGCTTCAGTGATAGTGCCGTTAATTTAATCCCAATGGCAAATGGTGACTGGGCCAGATTTGAAAAACCGGATAAAAGCGTATTAGCTTTCCTTTCACTGGGATTCGAAACTGGGACCTCTTTAATTTAGGGCAGGCACTTAACCAACTGCGCTATCCAGTCGTCCGCGAGCTTACTTGGTGGTTAGTGTGTTTGATTAAGTTTATTCGATGGATCTTTGGCAGCGTTTACACGAGTATGTGTTAGTCGCGGCAATTCTCTTCTGCGATAGCTTTTGAGCATGTGAAATCTTTAGAGGCAATTTTCTTGTTTCTTTCTCCACTTATACACAATTTGATGAGAGCGGATGTATAAAATGGGCGCCGTGGTCGTGTGGGTTTGTGCATCGACTCATACGCGTTAGACTTTCACAGTTTAGGTTAAAATCCAAAATTTCAAAAACAAAAATTGTTCACCTCTTTCAAAAAGCTTCTCAATATCGACCTTCGGTGTCGGCATTAAACTTTAGGTCCCCACAACTGGTGAGAGCAATAGAACGCACAACAAGGATGGTCGCTGAGAAGCTAGACCCAGGTTCACCTCGGATATAATAATGGCGGCGCTACAACCGCCATTATTAATGTTATTATATGTATAAAATTGCCAGCAACTCATCTGCACGGGCAACTCGATCAACCCCCGACAGTCTTCGTCATGCTTTACTATACCTTGCGACTTGCCGCTTCAGAATTGCTAAAGTCCATGTGCAAAATAGACCTTTATCTTTCCAATATCTGTAACATTAGTCCTAATTCGCTCAGTGTGGTTGATTTACTTTATTCCGCCTTCCGGACTACCTTGACATCCTAACACAACTCAAAAAGTTCGTCTCGATTGAGAAGCAAACTTTGCTCCAGTTTTCGGCAAAAAGTTGAATTAGTGTTTTATAGAATATGCCAAACGATCTTTAAGTCAAAAGTTTTGTTTTAACAAACCAAGGTGGCTTTGCCTAAGTATTTATTGTCGCTCCACCAGGGCACTTTTAAGGTATTTAGGTTTCTTCTTCGCCTCCCTAGCACACTATTGTATCTGTTGAATCTTTTTCTTCTTGGGGGTGGACCTGGACCTCAATCAACAACCCTCTCAAGCTAGAACGTTCTTTCCGACCTGTCTCCAATTACGCATGTCAATTTATTTGAGGTCCTTCTCCACTTGTGTGCGCCATCAGTTTCGTGGGCGTTCTCGTGTATAGTCCCACGGGCGCGGAGTCGAAGTTCTGAAAGCATAGATGGCGAAAATATTCGATCTGAATATCCGACATATTCTGAAAGGAAGTGAAAAAATAATAAAAAGTACTTTCTATTCAATCATATAACAAGACGTTGCTTCAGCTGATTAAACGTTTATTGCCATCAAAATTGGAACTTGTGGTAAACAAAAACAGAGAGAGACATAACCGAATTTTAATTTTTGGGTAATCAAATTCGCAAATATCTAACCCTACAAGGCTTTTTGATTCCTGACCTATAAATGGTTCTTTTTCCACTTTTTCGTAAGATTTCCCTTGGGGTATTCGGAATACGAGTGATTCCATAAACATTGTTTTTCGTGCACAATTTAAATGAATTCAATTAATGCCCAATTTTATTTAAAATATTCCTGTAGGCAGATTGAAAAGTTGAGGATTTGTAATGCTTCCTAAACACATGAGTCGGTAACTGATACCAGACCATGAGCGTAAAAGTCAACGCACTTACCCACTCCGTCGTGGATCGTGTGAGTAACTTTGAAAACTTCCAAGCTTGTGGTTAAAAAAGCAAGTTTTAAGCAGATTTCTTAAACCACAGCTCCATTTCCTTCAATATTCTTGCAATGGGAAATTGCCACCTTCCTCATAAATAAGTTTTTCATTTACAGCTTCTTATGCATTTTTTCCCGCCGTTTTTTTATTTTTAAACTTAATTTTTTCACACATATTTCTTTTTTTTTTTCCTTTCAGATATTCATATCAAAATATTGGTCAATCCCAAGAAACAATTTCAGCTCGTCCCCTCCCATTTCATATCCAACACAATGCATTACTAATCTATTTTCATTTTTAGGTACACATCATTAAAGTTATCGAAAAGTACTGCACAACCAAACTCAACCCACATGGAGGCAAGACACAGGTAACCCCACATGCAAACAGAAACAGAAAACCAACAACCACTCATTCGGTAAAAGGGCTTTAAACTCATTTTGCTAACACAATAAACCCAAATAACAATCAATTTTGTGTGGAAAGTGGTTAAAAAAAAAGAAACACAAAAGAAAAATTAAACAATTCAAAACGCTAGCTCGTCTCATCACATCGCCAACCATCATCATCACCATCCTCCTCAGCGAGAGCCAAAAAAAGACACACTCAAATGCTTCATCATACAAATTCATATAATTAATTGAACAGAAAAAAAGAATAAACAATTTTACTAAAACTTTGAGTTACATTTTATTTTTTACTGTATTTTTTGTTTATGTTTTTATTTGATTACATGTGTTTAATGAGATTTTTTTCTTTTCTTCTTTTAGTTTACACAAGATCACAAGGTTTTGCTTGAACATTATTTTTACATCAACACTTTTTGTTTGATTAAGTTGATAATTGTATCTCGTAGATTGCATGCATTTTGTTTCCTTTTATTTCATTTGCTACACACACCCGCTGAAACATTCATTATGCTCATTTCATGCTCAGACACTTGTTTGTTTTGTTTACGCCTTATTCGTTTTGATTTTTAATTTTTTCCTTTTCTTTGATTTTCTTTTTTTTCCTCGATGAATGCAAAATGTGAAGATTTGAGCAAAAAAGTTAGCAGTAGCGTCAAGAAGGAACAGCAGCAGGCACCGCCGCCCATCAACAAGAGCGTGATGGCAATCCAAAGGAATATGGGAAGACACTCCATGAATGGGTTGGATGCTGTTAGAGCAGCAGCATCAGCAGTGACATCAGAGCAGATAAATGGGAACAAGAAACGCTTCTCGGTTTCAGATGTGTCCGACATGTTGTACGAGTTCTATCGTGCCAACGCAACTGCCAAAGCCCCAAAGACTCAGAACACTGAGCAGTCGTTCCGTCAGCAATCACCATCATCAGCAGACGCCGCAGCCGGGAGTGAAGGTGAGTCCCAGCAGAGAGGTATTCCAAACGAGCCACAAACATCAAATACAGCAATTTCGGCTCCAAAAAACTCGCTTGGCGATGAAATGGCAACCAACAACAGTATGAGTGCCACCAACAGTGCATCTTTCTCCGGAAAGAAGAGCGCAACGTCATTTCATCCGAGAATCAAGTACTCAAGTGTAATGAACAAGAGCAGCGCTGCTGCTGCAGCTGCAGCCGCCGCGGCTGCTTTGTCGAATATGGAGAACACATCAGCACAGGCTGTTCCTACGTCTGTCTTAGTCCCGCCGACTGACCTTAAGCCAATCGTTTCGATTCCCGCTTCCGTAATCCAACCACCAGCAACAATAGGCGCAGGAGCTCCAGCAGCTGCTGCCATAGCTGCCGCTCTACTGCGCGATGGCTATCACAACTTTCAGCAGCAACTGAGAGTCCAAGACATTCTCAAGCAACAGTCGGCCATGTCGCCCCTGGGCCACAATAATCAGTCCGGCGGCAGCGTCCAGCCGTTGAGCGGACAGAGCAAAAGCCTCCTGTTCGAAAATTTCAATCGCAAGGAAAGTCATACGTCTGAAAACGAAAACGATCAAAGCGAGTCCGACTTTAATGACGACGATGAAGAAGACGATGGCAGATACTCCGGCTTTGACGACATCCACCTAATGGAAGGGTCCAAACTAAACTACAACAATCAAGTGAATTTCTCTATGCCGACATCAACCAACGACTACATGTCGGACGAGTCACAGAAATTTATGATTGCAGCTCAGGCACAAGCCTTGAGAAATCTTGAGTACTCACTCAGCGACTATGGTGGCACCAATCCAAACGAGGAGCCCACATATCAGTGCCGCCATTGTGGCAAGAAATACCGTTGGAAGTCAACTCTACGTCGTCACGAAAATGTCGAGTGTGGTGGCAAGGAGCCAGCTCATCAATGCCCCTATTGCCCATACAAGTCCAAGCAGCGAGGGAATCTCGGTGTACACGTCCGCAAGCATCACTCGAATTTGCCGCAATTGGCCAGCAAACGTCGCTCCAAATACTCTCAGCAGCGTGAAGTGAAGATCGAACCAGAGAAGGCCTTCTAAATCAGTTTCCATTGGGGTTTTATTTTGTACGAGCTGAAGGCAATGTGCACTGAACATCTCCACATAAACTACATGAATTCTCCTCGTTTAGCGTCCTTCAATTTTGTATGTGCTCGTACATCGTAGTATGTATCTTATATTGTTGTTTTGTGTGAATATTTTTTTTCTCCAAAATTGAGTTTGTCCTCTACCCCAACAGTCCAGACTTATTCCATCAAAATCTGCTGCTCTTTTATAAATTTTTTTTATTTCATTTCAAACATTTGTTATAAATTTATTCGGTACTGTGTTATCAAAACACAGTTAGCTGGTTAGGCAAACAAAAAAAAACAAAATTCAAACGCAATCCAAAAAAGGAATGCTATTCCAAAAGAAGAAAACTTAAATTATTCCTTTTGTCCCTTTATTTTAACATCCCTGATCTCTATATACTTCTGCTGACTGATTTTTTAAGGCACTTAAGCATTTTTTTTAGAATTGTCCAAGATTTTTTTTAATAATTTTATGTTTACTCGTCTTAAGACTGAATTTTTAATTTAGATTTTTTGTTTGTTTGTAAGTTAAGTCCTTGATAAGTTGCTATGTCGTTCGACTGATGACTTTGAATTTGAATAGTTAACCTCTTGCGTTAATTCGAAGACTTTCCCTTGTCCCTATATCTTTGGATTTGGTTTATTTGTTTAGGAAGAACAGCTTTAGTTTGTAAGACATCATATTATAGTCATCTTTGTAGGCCATAAATATTTCTTATTTAAAATCATAACTCTTTTACAGATTTGCCAATGGATAGTTCTAAATTTTGTTTCGTATTCGGATTTGGATTAACGGCTTTCGAGGTTAGGGTATGGCATCGGTGTTGAAGATTAAATCATGTTTTGACTTAGCTTGGTGATTGGCTGATAAAATCCAACAAAATTGGGGTCTGTTTAGCTTAACAAAAAAAATTGTATTAAAATTGTACAATCTCTCATCGTCACTTTGAAATACTTTTCCGACTACTTTCAACTAGTAGATCGTATTATGGTATGATAAAACAGAACATCTTTAGAAAACTCCAGCACAGTTTAATTTAATTTTCTGACAGGCATTACTTCATGGTTTATGTAGAACACTTCAGTACAGTTTCTGTATAGAAAGTTTAATGCCTTCATTTGCAAGTATTGTCTAGGTTTGTAGAGGTAGTAGATCACTCGAAGACAGGCTGTCCGCACATCCCTAAGTTTTCTTTTCACTGACTCACACCAAGTCAGTCGCTCTAATTCACGCTTCTGGAAACAATACCCCACCAACAGTAGGTTGGTTACAGTCGCTCCAAATCAAAGTGGCTCACTTCAAAAATAAAAAAAACTCGATACTGAAAATTTCTGAAATAAAGCACTGAATGAAAAAGAAAATGTTAAGTTTTTCTACAAATTTGATTTCTTAATTAATGCAGAAACCAAAAGGAAACATAAGCAATTTCTTCGTTTTCAACCACAAGTAGTAAACTTGACGAAATAAAGCAATTCAGCTTGAAGCGACTGTAAATAGAAGCAAATCCAAAGATTGATTCTATAAGATTTTGAGTAGGCAAATACTACTTAAAGTGCAACGTCAATCTTCACACGCTGTGATTGTATTCAAAATTTCTTTGTAAATGCTACACATTGCCAGTTCTTAAATTATTTAAGAAAATTACTTTATTAAATTATTTAAAATTACTCAAAAATAACATTTTACCATTTCTGTCTCCATGACAATCTTCAGATAAAGTGGGGCATTTATGTTTGAATAGTCCTTTCAGAAAAGTAAACTTAAAATTCTTAAGCGGCCTTGCATGATCAATCGACTGACGTCAAGCACCGTGTATGTGTGAATTGACGCTACCCCTTACACAGTTCGTTCGATTGACGTCAAATTTTATGTTTTTATGAGTTTTCGTCGTAGACGGATGTGGACTGAGTGAAAGGGACGATTTAATTGGAAAATATACTCGACAATGACCGATAGGGTTTAATTAATTCCAATACAAATGCTCAGTTTTCCCTTCCGCGACACAAACGCCAATGAAATAATTTTCTCAATCTAATCTTTACACACATCAATCGGCATGAAGTTCATCCTGCAAAATCAAACGTACTTTGATCTTCTCCAATCAAAACTCAACAAATGTGTGTGTGACAACATACTGCTACATTAAGGGCCGCTTAAAACAAATTTCGAACTTTCCTATACAATTTTCCTCAGATAATTTTGAGTTAAAGTTTTTATTTCAACCTATTAGCCTCTGTATCCACATCCCAGGTTTCCTTAATATCGATTTTAATGATTGATAAAATAGAGACCGTATCAGAGTCGTTCTACCTCTGCCTGAAATGCAGTCTCAATCAAATCCCTGACAAAGTTTTACGTTGCACTTCTTCACTAAAAAAAATGTGATCCTTGATCCTTAGGTAACGTCGGCATATTTTAAAACGAGCAACAATTTGCAGCTGTAGCCGTTGCAGTCGCTTTGTCGAGTATAGGTAACTACTTCGGTCTTAATCCCTTCGACAGATCTTAAGCCAATCGTTTCGATTTCCGCTTCCGTAATCAAATCACCACCAACAATAGGTGCAGGAGCTCCCATCGCTGTTTCTATAGCTGTTGCTCTATTACGCGAAGGCTGGCACAACTTTCAGCAGCAACTGAGTCCAAGACATTCTTAAGACTCAACTGGTTGTACGAAAACTTGGGAGAACTGGAGCAATCGAGTATCGAGTGTATTAAATACGATACACTGTGACTATAAACTTCGATCAGTTTCGTTGAGTTCCTTCACTTTTGCTTACTTTCGCGAGAGCGGTATGAATTCCTCTCTGCTAATGTCAGTTGACAGCTGTATTCTCCTTGAGTTTCTGTAAGCAAGTGTGGACACTTTGAAATTTGACTATGCTTCGTGTTAGTTTTTCTCTGGTTATGACATTAACTTAAGTTATCGTACGACTAGTATTGTGGACCATTCAGTCCCTTTGGCCCACAATAAACAGTCTGTTGGCAGAATTCAGCCTCTGATTGTTCTTCTACCCAAAATAAGAAAACGATCCACTTTAGTTCGCTGCACTTATCTTGCAGTAAATCTGAGAGAAGGATTTGCTTATATAGCAAGGTTCTAAAAGAAGCCTTATGCCGTACAGACCCTGGGCAGTGAATGTTTTGACCGACTTTTAGAGAGTATAATTTGATTTATCAAACTATCTGGGTTTAATGAATGTAATCGCCTGTCAGTCTTTTTCTTTGATTTAAATATTCCCAAGCTATTCTGAGAATTATTTCGAGCTTTTTTAATCCTCCATGCGGTATTTTGTAGCACGGAAAGGCGCACGATCGTAGACTAGTCAAGTTTAAGATCTTATGACACCGATGTCTGCCATCACCAACTGCAGTTTGGACATCCATCAGTTAGAATTTCTAATTTTAGGAAGCTATTCAAATAATGGGCTAGTTTTTACTGGAATGTAAAGTCACTCACTCTGCCTAAAATTAAAATTTAGACTGATTTTAGAATCATATTAACTAGAACTTCAACGAAATTTATTACAATGCAAAAAAATAAATTGTGCAGATTCTATTGCAGAGCTAAATGTATCCTCCAAACTTCGTTTCCCAACGCCCCTAAGTTTGATTAAATATTTGTTTATTTATAACTTTTATTTTTAATTCAATTTTGGTAAATCTGTGTACTTGAAAAGAGTATGTGACCAATTATCTTTTTTTTTTTGGTAAGATTACATTGTATACATTCATATGATCCTTAATCCATTAGTCATAAGTTATATTTTATTTTCAAGATACAAGAGACAATATTTGTTAAAATAAATTGTATCAAAATCATAATCAAAAAGATCATAAGATGTAAGATAAATCCTTTTTGTGATTTTATAAGTAAAACTTGAGAAAAAAATAATAATAATAAAGGAGAATACGAAACTGTTGTATTTAAGAAATTTTAAGAAGAAGCCATGTAGAGAAATTATGTGAGAAGGTACATTTTAACCCAAGGACAGAATAGATCTGTTATTCAATAGCTAATTCGAATTGTGAAGAAGTTATAATGCTGAAATAACATTTTTGATAGCAGTTAAGTATGAGTGTTGAAGGAGTAATGTGAGCAGAATATTTTAGGGAACTTTTATTCATCGTTTTCTAGATAAATTTGTCCTTTAAATGGAGAGGTTATACAATCGAGTTATTTCATTATTTTGTAGATTTAATTACATTTGTTTTCAGTTTGATCCACTCTAGAGCGAAATATCATCAGAGCAGAAGTAAAGGAGCTCAATTTTCAATTGCGGCCACCGCTCTTGTGGGCGTAGTGTTTCGAAGAGGGTCCCAGGTTTGAATCTGAATCGACTGATTGACATTGACACTCACTGTCATTGAAAGCACACTAGTCATTTAAGTGAGATTGACATTAATTTGAGAGCTTATCAAATTTCGTCGTTCCGAGTCAGCATAAAATTGTGAGTGGTCCCTTTCATGTGAGAACGTCACACGATTTACGGGACGAATATCTTTGAAGCTAGGCTATAGCTATTGATAAGCTGGGGTGTCTTCCCCTTCTTCTTAAGGCGCTACAGTCCGGGATGGACCTGGAGCTCAACCAATAAGCCCAGCTAGCATAATCTTTTGCTAGCTGCCTCCAATCGCGTACGCCAAGTTGGTTGAGGTTCCTATCCACTTCTTCTTCGTCCGGAGTCAAAAACTCATCGGGACGAAGCTAAATTGTCCTTTTCCACTTTGTGCGCCAACTCAATCGCGGACATCGACTGTTGCATTATCCCACTGGTTAAGACTCTAAGAGGCTGTGATGACTTAATAATAATAATATTGGCGGCGCTACAGTCCGGGGTGGACCTGGGCCTAACTTCTCAGCAACCACTCCTGTTGTGCGTGCTATTGTTCTCTCACGAACGGAGAAGATGTGATGACTAGCAAAATAAAACAAAGAAAATTGCAGATCTTTAACAGATTGAGTCCCTCTGAAATCCTCTGTTTCGTTATTTAAGAATGTTTACAGCAAAAGAAGCCAAGCAAGAGGTATTTTTAGCAACCTCAACAAAGCCAAATATTTATCCCAGTAATTTTATATGGACGTTTTAAAATCTTCATTATTTAAACATTTTTCCAGTAGTGGCATATAGACATCACCACAATCTCTCATCGATCTTCTTAGATGCCCTCTTATTATTAGGAAAATATCACTGAGGTAATATACAGTCATGGCAAAAAAATAAAAACACCTTTCTAAAAAGTTGGCAATAACTTAACCTGTATATTCCAGAAACTACAGTGACCAAATTAGATTTTGATTTCTCTTGGTTTCTTGGTGCATTCCCTGGATTTGGTGGATTTTTCAAAGTCATTCAAAACTCATTACGTATTTTCAAAGAGTGCATATACATTTTTAAGACATGCTTTGTTTTAAGAAGTTTAAGGCCTAACAATAGTGATCGTAAGAAAACTTAAGTCAACTAAAGTAATTGAGCGAATATGCAAAAATTATACACTGCGACCATATGGTGCTTCGATATGTTTCGTTCGGTTAGTTTAGTTTAGATTCAGGTGGCCGACATCAAGTTAACAGTCTTACTTAGGCCCATTGTGGTACTACGAGATTCGGATATCTTTTACCCTTTAAACCATTTGGTGCTCGCTATGAAGCGCTTGAGTTTCTAAAGCTTACGTTGTTTAGTTCATTGAAGTAATCGGAAAATAGGCTCCTAGAAGAGTTTTTCTGTGAATGAAGGGAGGACTACACCTGCAGATTGTGTTACAGTCTCCTTTTCTACGTCTCTGCAACTTCGTCCTAAGTCGCTATGAGGAAGTCCCAATCTATAGGCGTGTGTGCCTATGGTATAGTGTCCAGCAATAACATCGATTAGAGTCTTTAAGTTTCGTTAAGTTCTCTCACTTTTGCTTATTTACATGAGAGCAAATTCGATCCCTCTGTATATGCGTAAACGACAGTTGGTGTTGAATAGAATTGAAAATATTTCTTTTTCGTTCTTAATCTTCAATGTTACACAAATGCATTTTAAATGTTTTAAGGTTCATCTGCTCATTTTTCCTCGGCTTATTTACTTACTTTCTGCGAGAGAGAAAACACAAATGACAACTGAACTTTGTTTTGGTTCCAAGAACACTCCTGCACTCTTTCTGTAGAACACTCCAGCATATTTGAATGCGATAATTGTCCAGGTACTATCTTAAGCTCTAAGTAGAACAATCCAGCACATGCTGTTTGCCCATACTTCGGGCACGCTTCTCGGAACGAGATTTCACCAATAGTAAGTTGGTTATATAGGAGCGAATCCAATGATTAATTCTATAGAATTTTGAGCCATTTGCCTACTGGAAGTGCAATTATGGATACTTTAAAATCTGACGATACTGTTGGTTACTTTTCGTTCGGTTGACATAAACTCAAGCTTTCTAAAGTAAATTATGGTTGGCCTTTTAGAATTAGTGCCTATATTTCCGCCAATGGTTTCGTTTTATTACGATACCATTAAAATACTTTGAAGTTGGCGCATAAAAGGCTCAAAATTCGATTAACAATTGAGTTGCAAATATTAATGTGAAATAATTCACCATATTTAAATAATTAGAAATGCAACGAAAAGGAATAAACTAACAAGGTTTGTTAACTCAGTGTTTACAAAACGCAATCTGATTGATTTATTTCTTAGGCCGTGAGTGAACTGCGTGGAATTTTATCGTCTGGCTAAAAAGTGAACAAAATCTTAGTACATTCGCGTCCGGATATTGCGACAGTCAAGGGACCGGCGACATTAGGTCGTACTAACCGGTCGACGTACAAAACGTACTGAAATGCGTTCAAAGCAATTTGTATGCAAACCTAACATGTTGTTGTGTCTACGTCGCAATGTTGGTCGTTGTAAGCAAAGTCGTACTAAATGGATTCTACTGTATTTTGTTGTGTGAAGATATAAACTATAACAAATAAATTTTGAAATACATTAATACTCACTAGCTATATACATCTGTCAAAATTTAATCCAGAAGACACATTTCATGCAGTTCCAGTGTATGTTAAATTTTTAACCTTTCACCTCATAAGTGTCAAAAATTTGCTTTCTTCTTCATCTTTGTGTAGCGCAATAGTCCAGGTGGACCAAATCTCAACCTAAATGCTTCAAGCTAGCGCATTCCTTCGCTAGATGACTCCAATTTTATACATCATGTTGGTTGAGGTCCCTCTCAACTTGTGTGTGCTATCTTAGACGTGGACGTACACTGTTGTCAAAAATTAGCTAGAATATATAATTCAGCGCAGTTCCCACACAGCATAAGAAACAAATCTAGTCGAATTTTTCATCCATTCGACGCCATACTCTCTTATGACAAGCGTGAAAATGACTATTCGATGCCTTGAGTGCTTATACATGAGTGTGGTCAAAAGGTGCATTGTTAATAGAAAAGGCGAAACACTAAATTTAAAAGGACGAAGAATATCCACGATTTGAATCGATCATCAAAGTGATGATCTAGGATGATTATAACCCCTGATTATGTCTACATACAGCTTCTTTACTTATCAGGCCTACGACCTCTAGAAGGTCTGAGCTTGAGCAATTGTCACCTTCTATCGCTGACGGTCCTGGGCACGCTGCTTCCAGGCATAAAAACCAAGTTGTATTACATCCGCGATCACCGATACTGGAGATTCGATTTTCTTCTTCTCGAACCAGGAGGCTCGAAGACTCTCTGGAGCATTGGTGTTTATTCACTCGAGGCCGAGCCAGCTTTTTGCAAATCGAATTTTAGCCTTTCGGACTATGAACACATCCTTGTACAGCTTTTAGAGTTCGCAGTTGTATCGTCTGCTCCATTCGCCTCCTCACAGTTAAGACCAAATATCCGACGTAGAGCTTTTCTTTCGAAGGGACCAAGAATCATCCAGCTTTCAGCTTCAAGATCAGGGCTTTGCGAGGCAATATTTTGATTCTTCGGGAGTTTTGACCCAAGTGGATGCAACGGAGATTCGTCATTGGATCTCCATCCAGATGTTGTTTGTGGAGTTCAAACTCCTTATATACCTCAAAATATTAGCTATCGATTGTAACGTTTTGCCCCAAATGATGGGCGACGGATCGATTTTCTCGATCGTCGTCTCCTCATTTACTTTAAGACCAGCTTGTTTCGGATGTCCTTCAAACGTCGTGAATGCTTCTACAACGACACGCTGGGAACGCGCGATGATGACGATGTCATCTGCGTAGCCCAGCAACTGGACCGATTTGACCTTGATTTCATCCTTAAAATTCGAAACCTTTGAATGCATAGTTCGTTTGTTAAGTTACTTGAAGGTGCATTTCCAATCGAAACGCCTGCTGTAAAGTCAGCGTTCACTTTCAAAGCATGGACCAATTTCTCGAGGAGATTCACTAGTTGTAAGATCTCCTAACCTTGTCATTGTCCCAGTTGCCATACTTTATCTTTAAATTGCGCACGTTTGGATTTAAAAGAACCATGTGACCTTCAATCAAACTTGAAGTGAATAAGATATTGCCGTCCTTCTGCAGATTCCTTTCTAGGTTCAAGTCCCGTTAAGAAGTTCTCTCTTTAAACAATCAGTTGTCTCAACTAATTGTCAGTTCAGTTGTCTCAACTAATTGTCCTCCATTTAACGTTGAATAGACTTCAGTTGAAATGTCCTTGGGTTAACTAAAGTCCTTTCAAATTTAACACCTATAATACTATAAAATATAAACTTGTTATTTACGAAATGTTGAAGTTATCACACAAAAGGTGCTTAGTACTGAATATACATATATTTGCCTTAAAACTTTATACGTACATAAATAATCATTTAACATAAATACACATACCATATCTACATTATACTCAGCAGCCCATCGGCAGATGGCTCAAGAAAACATAATACTATATACTCGTTATCCACGTCAAGGCAGACTTAAGAATCCACTTTTGAATTTCCTCTTTGTGTGTGTGCAACAACTAGAAAAGACTGTTTTACACTAAAGAATTTTTTTTTATATTTCACTAAAAAAATACAAAAAAAAAACATATTTCCTCTATAAGTAGTTTATAAGAACGACTCAAAAAAAACGCTGAATTCTTTTGTTAAAAAAAAGTATTAAGAATGGCCAAATCTACTATACTATTTATTTATTCTAAGAATCTTTATTTTGTTTGTATCTCGTTCGTACATCTAAATGAAACAAGACTTACTGTAGAAAGTAAAGAGAAGTTTGCAAAGAGGAAATCACTACCACCCAAACATAACATGACCGAAAAAGGAACAACAAAAATTGTCTTTTTCTTGTTAAAAAAAACGAACAATTTTTAAGATGAAAGAAAAAATATACCAAAACCTTTTTTTATGATAATTATTATTATTTTCTTCGTTAGATAAATAAGCTCGTAGGTTTTATACTCAATCATATGCATATACGTATTTTTTTAAATTGTATTCATATCTTAAGGGAAATTTGTTAAAAAAAGAAAAGAAAAAAAAACGCACACTACTCGAATAAAAGCGTGTCACCTTTGGCTAATCCCTCTTGTGTATGTATAGCGGGAGTCAAAATTTCAAATGATGTACATTTTCTATGAAAAATATAAAAAAAAAATCGCAAATTATTTGATTGAATGTTAAATTTATCTAAATTTTATAAATTTTTTGGCAAAGAAACAAATCTTTACACACGTGACCCATTGGGATATTATTAGATATTTAGGTTTCATATCTTCTGCACAGTTAGCAAGGTTAATCATTACATATACACATAAATATATATTTTAAACAATTACGAATATTATTTTTGCATATCCACACATTTTTTATGATTTCTTTTATTTTTTATTTTCATATGAAACGATATATGGAATTTTATATATATACATAAATCATTTTTTTTAAACTATGAAACGTAAATATATATATTTATACCGACACATATTGAAGATAAGCAATAAAAATAAATTGTCAATATGTCAAAAACACACGGCAGTTTTGTTTTGCTCGATAATATTCTTGGTTTTATTCCTTTTTTTAATTTTAAGGATTCTTTTTTTACAGTGTTCAATGTAAGTTATTTCCAACATTTTCTTGAGCATGTTGTTGATATCCTTTTTCTTTTTTTAGGCGAACTTGGAAGGATGATTTAGGAGTTGTAACCAGGATTGGTATTACCTCGACAGGAGTTTTTTTTTTTAAATGGTGAGTTTGAGGGATATTAGCAGTAGTATTGAAAACTTTATTTAAAAGAAAAACTACTTAAATTAATTATTACAATTTGATAAACTTAAGCTTAATATGGTTTGGCCCAAGGTCGTCTACCAGATTGATAATTCGTTAAATAAATTTGAATGTCAGGAACATTCAGTTTTACACGGGTACTAAGTTTCAGTATAGTTTATAATTTTTATGGCGAATACAGCATTTTATAATCAACCATTATTTGTAGAAAATTATATGGCTTAGAAATGAAAAAAAACTAACCGTTTAGATTAGGTTCAAACAACATGGGAACATTCAATTTCATACGATCTCTTGCATAGAAATAAAACCCGTTAAGTTTACCAACAGTTTGCTGAAAATTTGTTTAAATTTTGACGCGAAATGCATGTATTTCTGTATGTCTATTGGGTAAACAACTTCCTTTGTCGTGTTTCAAGAAGAAAACATTTGATCAGCGTTATAAACAGAAAAAAAAGAAGATTAAAAGTAGCATTCGAACATAGGGATAAAACAGTAGATTTTTGGAAAAACGTTATTTTTGTAGACGTCAGTAAGTTTACTGTCTTCCAAAGTGACCAAAACAACAAAAACTTTGGCGAAAACCGAATGATGCATTCAAGTTGCAAAACCTCTTTTCCGCTGTAAATCATGGTGGTCAGTCAGTGATGGTATGGGTTTCCATGACCCATGTAGGAGTCCAAAATTTGGAAAGAAATGTATTTGGCAATTTACAAAAAAAAAATAGTTCAAAGTACTCGAAAATTGGGGATAGAAAACACTTTCCATTGTTACCAGCGCAAAATTCCGTCAGAGATTATTAAAAAATTATTTGAATCCATGCCAAGTCGACTTAAGGCTGTCATAGAAGGCAAGGGCAATCCAACAAAATATTGTTCATTTTTTGTTTATTTAGTTGTTTTTTTCTATTTCTTTGTCGTATGAAATTGAATGTTCCTATATTTTCGCTCTTTCTATCTTATTTTTTTTTTATTTTATTGTAATTATGATTTTTTTTTCTTTATTTAGTATCTAAATATTTCTAAAAATAATTAAAAAATATTCTAACTCGTTTAACTTCCAAGCCTTTCATTTAGATCAATTTTATTATTCAACTGTATGTTTATTTAGAAGTCTCTTTTAATAATACGTATTCTGTAATTAAGTAATTAAGTTCCCAACCAAGTTCACCGTTTAAAATGCTCAGAACATCATTCATATATTCACACGAAACTCACTTAAGATAGGACATCTGGTTATAAAATGGTATACATCTTCCCTTTCGTGTAGGTTACACAGGTCACATAGAATTGTCAGGTGAGAATGATGTGGGATGTAATTTAAATTGATTATTTCACCTCTTACTTTAACCCTTATCGCCCAGGCAAATTTTCTTCCTAATCCACCCAGGTTGTGACCCGAAGTTACTGTATTCGAAAAATGCTAATTATTTTTTGAAATAATATTGAAAAACATTGTTTAAAGTTTCTTATTGTTTTTTTTATTTATTATTTACATAAGTAATATTAGAACTTAGAGAAACAAAGTCAATAAGTGCGAATGGAAAATTACTCTCGAAACTGAAACGGTGACGTCATCGGGTGAGCGGATTAGGGTTAAGGGCAGTTCGGTTCAGGTTTTTTTTATCGAAAGATATGCAATTGATTGCTTCCTTAACTTTCCGTCTGTAATTGGTCACTATTTTTCCTCGATAGTGCCGTGGATGTTGTTGTTGATGTGACTGCAAATATCCTTCTGCTGAAAATGGGATGAAGTGTAAGCGAGCCAGAAATAACCCTAATTAGATGTGTAAAATTCTGCTATGGGGAAAAGTTGAAGAATGGGCTACAACGTTCCAGGGGTAGCAATCATTATTGGTCATTTGTTAAAAATATGAATTGAACCTCTCCCTTAATTCCCACGCACATATTGCAATGACATTCCAGCTGTCAGATTTGGATTATTTGCTTGCTTCATTTCATAGTCAGTTCAATGCTGCCAGATTGAACTTTGTCTGTGCTTGTACTCGAGAGCGTCGATTATACGATGGGACCAATTAAACCAATCCATTTTCTCACTCGTACTTTAAGATAATTGAGGTGTGTACAACTTCACTGGTCCGGATGCAACCCCGAAACTTTTGAAAAGGAGTTATTTTCCGATGGCAAAACCACTGTACAAGCTTTTCCATCTATCCTACTACTCGAATCTTTATCCGCACAGACGGAAAACAGCAATTGTCCAACCTATCCCTAGGTAAGTAGGTAGGTAAAAATGGCGGTATACATACACCACTTTGTGGAGTTTATGAAGGCTAGCAGACTGTCTCCGAGTGGTTTTTAAGTTTGTTAAAGAACGCTTTGCCCAGAGTGCGTTGTCTGGCTCTAGCCAGAGCCGGACATTTACACAGGAAGTGCTCGGGAGTTTCTGACTCGATTTCCTCCCTGCAGCTGCGGCAGTGCGAGTTAAATGGTATGCCTAGTCTTTCAGCATGCCTGTCAACAGCCCAGTGTCCAGTATAGACCGCTATAATTCTGGATATGTTTCTTCTATTGTTGTTGAGCAGGTATTTTGTTCTCTTTTGGTTGCAATTGGGCCGTAAGCTTCTGGATAGGACACAGGTTTCCAGCTTGGTCCATCTTTCGTTGGCGATCTTGCGGAGGTGATTGTAGATGTTATTTTTCACAAAGCCTAGTGGAGCATGGACTTGTTCCACAACGAGGCTATCAAGTTTGGATCCTTGCCTGGCTAGCTGGTCTGCTGCCTCGTTTCCACTTATACCTGGGAACGCAGATCAAAGAGATCGAGCTCCGTTAGTTCCTTGGAGCATCCGGGTTTGGTACGATATCCCCAAACCAAAATTCCCAAGTCCAAAATCGCCAAACAACGATCCCCAATATTTCGAAGAACTATTGTTTGTATACAATCCCCCTGCTTGACTACATGTGCAATTTGGAGTAAGTGCAAGTGCGAGCAAGTGATAATATTTAATTTCTTTAAACTCATGCGAATCACGAATATAAAAAAACATGGAATACATAGTTTGGGGATTTTGCACTTGGGTATTATGTAGGTATCCCCAACTTGCCACTAGTTTCGACGTTGTTGTTATGGACGTTAGAGCCTTGATTGCAGCTTGAATGTCTGAAAAAATTGCTACCTGCTGTGCTGGTTCTATTCTGTTCTTAATTTCAAGACACGCATCATATACTGCTAGCACTTCTGCCTGGAAAATGCTTGCAAAGCTTGGTAGCTTGAATGACTTTGATATCTTGAGGGCTTTGGAGAAAATTCCAGCGCCAACACTAGAGTCCATCTCCGATGCGTCTGTGAAGATGGCTATGTCATGAGTTTAGATAGTCAGTATAGCTCAGTATCGCCTGTTGTGGTAGTGAGTTAAGGATGTTACAATGTCCGTAAGGTCTATTGTTCCAGCAGTTTCACTCTATGAGTCCAAGTGCATTGCATGCAGTCATGAACATTGCATGTAGATCTGGGGGTAGAAGGTGCAAATAACTTCAAGCGCATCTATAGCAGTTGTTCTTAGGACGTCAGTGACTCCTATACATGCAGTTTTTTGTACCTTGTTTAGTTTTGTGATGTTGTACAATTTGGCTAAAGCTGGCCACCAGACTAAGGCGCCGTAGGTAAGAATAGGACGTATCACGGCAGTATACATCCAAAGTGTTATCTTCAGTCGTAGTTCCCAGCTTTTGCAGGCGTATAAGGCTATGTATGTCTTTTTAACTCTTTGCTCTATGTTTGCTTTCCAATTTAGTTTTGGGTCAAGAATAGTGCCTAAGTACCTGGCAGTTGAAGACAGAGTGAGGGTTTGATTGTCTAATCTAGGAAGAGGTAAGTTTGGTATTTTGGTTTTTGTCGTAGTAGCCCACCTACAAAACTTTTGCAACGCCCCCTCCATGATTTCACTAATCACTGAGAGAAACCGACCTGACACTAAAATCACTACGTCGTCCGCATACGCAATGACTCTGATTCCTTCCCGGTCTAGTTCTGTTAATAGGTTGTTAATGACTATTATCCATAGAAGGGGGGAGATAACGCCTCCCTGATGGGTTCCCCTAATTACGTACTTTGTTTGTTGGCTATTTCCTAACGTGGATTGTATAATTCTGGTTTTGAGCATAGAAACTACCCATTTACATAACATGATAAAAGATTCTTGGATAGCTTCTGTGTGGACGTTTTTGAAGGCCCCTTCTATGTCTAGAAAGGCGGTCATAGTATATTGTTTGTAGTGAATGATTTTCTCAATCGTGCCGACCACCTCGTGCAGAGCTGTATCAGTAGATTTACCTTTGATATAGGCATGTTGAGATTTGGAGAGAGACTTTCCCTCTAATTTGACCCTAATGTGTGTATCTAAAATGCTTTTGAGTGCTTTAAGCAAGAAAGAAGATAAGCTGATTGAAATTATTCGCGGTTTCATGACCCCGACGGCCTATTTTTGGTATAAAGACAGACACAGACAGATAATTGAGTAGTAACCAGTTTTTGTACATTGCTTTGAGCAAAGGGGTTGCTACATCTTGTAGCTTTTGTAACATTATGGGTAAGATACCATCAGGGCTTGTATGGATAGAAACTATTTACTGACCAAATAATCCTTTCTTCTGTAATTATCCGATCATTTCTACTAGGGAGGTTGACAGTGGTTCCTGCTGGTAATTGATCTCACAATGATTTTTACACCCAGGAAAGTATTTAAGTAAGAGAATATCTAGGGATCCTTTTGAGGATTCAGGCGAGGTTCCATCCTGTCTCTTGAGTAGAGAGGGACTTGAATGTTCTTTGGACATAATTTTGCTGTGCCTTGAAGAGTCCTTGATGTTTTCGATCGCTTCACAGAAATCCTTCCAAGATTGCTTATTTATTAAATTATTTAAACTTTACAAAAGTAAATAGTTTTTGAAATCATATTAAAGAATTGAGTAATCTGCGCTGATTTGTAAAAGTAACCTCTTTTTGGTGCGTGACAATACATTTACAACTTTCAATGGAATTACAAGACAACTACAAAAAAATCTGTTTTTAGTTGCAAATAATTTTTTTCGCTTTTTGGTATTAATTCACTTTAATTTAGTATAATATTTAATGCAATTTAATTTTAAACCATCTCCATTCTTCTAAGAAGACCCTTCAAAGACTTTTTATCGGGTTAAAACCCAGTAACTGAGGTGGCCAATCCATAAACATGACATTTTGACCACTGAGACAATCTTTGACTAGCCTAGATGTGTAGTTTGGGTAATTTTACTGCTGGAACCCCTTATGCAACAGCATTTCCTATTCCTCTAACGGCAATACCACACCTTCAAAGATCCATTTGTATGCCCATTGGTCCACCTTTGCATTAATGCGATCCAATAGACCCAAACCAGACACGGAAAAACCACCCCGCTTTAACATATTCCCTCCGCCAGGCTTAACATTTTTTAAACAATAACCCTATTGAAGTCGATTGCTAAGTAATCTTCTAACGCAAGATTTTCCATCGCCACACATGATATTAAGTTTCGATTAATCAACAAAAATAACTCAATTTTTCATACTGTATTCGGTTTTTCTGGTTTCGGATCGAAATACACGGTATTTATCAGGGCGATAAGTGCACACATCAGCGATGTCCAACAGATTAAATTACCAAGCAAACCCCAATATTTGTCAGCAACATTTACAATTATTTTATTTTTTGTATTGACATATATTCATTTCATTTCAACTACTTTTGTCATTGAATGCAATTTATTCAAAAATAAGAAAGACATTGTTTCTTTCCTTTTTTATAAAATGGTGTTAATTATCAAAGAAAGTTCTCATATCTTACGAACACAGCTCACGACATACTTCGTGGCTGTTTACAAACGACTGGGAAATCAGACTGGGCAGGCAAGATTTTTTGCGTGTGGAACACGCGTTTCGGTTCAGTTGCATCATGTTTTGACTCAGTAATGTTCTACCGGGAATTGAATAATGCTCCCTTTTAAATTCGTATTTTCCATGAATTACGGATAAAAACAATTTTTGTTTAGGTGCAGCAGCAACGTTTGTATGTAGTACTATACGTATGCAGTGAAAAATGCAAGTGAACCGATTAACGTGTTCCACACGCAGAAAATCTTGCCTGCCCAGTCGGATTTTACAGTCGTTTGTAAGCAGCCACTTCCAGATCATTCCAGGTAGTGGGCAAACTGACGAACAGCTGACAAATTTTGACACAATTGGCGGCAAAACCTTTGGAAAGACGCCACTTGAGAAAGTGTGAGTGAAATATATTTGACGAATTTAAAAGCATGCGAGTTTCGTTATTGGTGTGGGTATTTTCCACTGGAAAGATGCCTATCGCCTTTGGCTGATTTCTGCCATTTACTTGCTTGCATTCAACGGGGGTGTTTGCTTTGAAACAATTAAAAAGGATGTGAGAAATGTGAGAAATATTTGGGAAAGTACTCAAACAAACCTAGTATTGCAGTGCAATTTTAAAAGAAAAGTGTAAAACCTTTAATAACAATCAATTTTTATAAGATTATAATAAGAAAGAAATAATGAACGATTTTCTTTCTAAATTTTACTATACGAGGACACATTATGTGTTTGGGTGTCATTCAAAGTTAAATCAGTAAGTAGCTTATTAAGTGGTACAGTAATAATTTTTAATTTTTCTACGCGTGCAGTTTAAATTTCACAGACTTATTGAATTTATTAACGCGGTTTTACTTGAATTTATTAACGCGGTAAAAAATTGTCGCTAATCTTTAAATAAGATGGCTGATTCATTTTGTTTTGCTTTTCGGAACGGCTTGTTTTGTGTTTCAATTGTTTCTTCTTTTTTTTTTTTTGTAAAAATGTCGAAGGAATTGGGGACGATTTTTTAAATAATTTGATTAATAATGTTGGCAAGTACAATGCGAGCATACTCCAATATATTTTAGACATAACACTTTTGTTTTTGCCGGTACTGCATTTAATGTCGCCTTCCTCTAAGTTGAATTTTCATTTCAAGGTTAAATTGAGTGGCTCCCCTCTTGTGTGGCTTGCCGTCGCCAATGACGTGTGATTATCGCCTTTAATCTATTCTTCAAAACACAATCAAACATTTTTCATAATGTACATCTTAATTTAACAAAAAAAATGAGAGTTTTCTTTGTCGGCGTTTCGTGATGGGTAAAAGCGTCGCCCGAAGGTTCATAAGTCGATTCCTGGTCAAACGCATCAAGGTTTATTCCTAAGATCTGAGAAAACAACTGCAGTACAAACTCGATTTACGCAACTTATAGAAATTAATGCAGTTGCAATAACCGAAGTTATTGTTACTGGGTTATATTTATACAAAAAGTATGCTTGCATAAGAAATGCAGGCTTAAGAAATACAAATCAATATCAACAGTGCAAGCCTAAGCAAGAAAGTACAACTTAAGCATTTTAAACAAAATGCTACCATAAGGAAAAGAACAAAGAACAAAAAAAATTTTGTTGATGTAATCAATCCTGTCCTCTCTTGTTTTTTTTTTAGAGTCAAAATGTCTTCTACTGGATTGTTGGTCTCTTCCGCCCATTGTAAACATACATTGAAGGATCGAACTGCAACTTCTGTTTTAACGTTTCTGTGAAGCCAATCTAATGTGCTAATGTTGGAAACAATTTCATCCGGCAGTTTGGTACCGGATTAAATCAATTCTCTTTCCCTTGAGGTATTTGTAGTCAGTGTAGATAATGGTAGCTCATCCTCTTCATCCCAATTACTCTTGGTAGGCATTAAAAAATTCCAGAATTTCGTGATAGTACTTAAGAAGTTGCACTAATCGAAGTAACATTTTTGAAAAGTTGCACTTATAGAGTCAAGATGTGCTACGACTTTAGTGTTGCGAAAATCGAGAAGTTGCGCGAAACGAGGCTTGCGTTGACAGAGTTTGTACTGTACCTAGAAAACCTTCACAAACTTCATCGTTTTAAGATATGCCGGATTGTAGGAACTGTTATTTCCTATACTTGTGGGAAAAAAAAGAAAGTAATGACAATAGCTGTGCTGCTCATGCAAGCAATGACCACAATTATTATACATTTTTCTAATGGTAGAGATTACTTCAACAATTGATCTTCAAACTGTTACAGTGCTGTACGTACTACACACTTATTATGAGCAGTTAAGTGATTTTGTTCTAGGCCCTGCTCTCCAGCTTAATAAGCTTCGCTTAGGTGAAATTTAGAATTTGAAAACCACTGACTTCAGTGAGCTTCATTATATTGCGAAATAATATCTTCTGGTGGTACAAAGTACTATATTCCGCATCATGACTTAATAAGTCGGCAGTCAAATGTGAAAAAGAAAGAGCCATTCCACCGTGCAATGCACTCGCTCAACGCTGGTGTCACCAAGACCAAAGTCTACGTACTACACTTTGACAGATGACGGAGTTTTTACCATATACACCGGATCTATCCCTGCTTGAAGAACACAAATTTTCATCAAATGATTATGTCCTTTGCATTGCCCACTTTCCAAACTTTCTAGAAGAATTAAAGAGGTTGGAGCACAGCTTGAAAAAGCGTATCGACTTACAAAGAGACTTTGTTAGAAAAATAAACTACGGTTTAACCCACAAAAATATTTGTTTCCATGTTAGCCACAAACCGTATATTTGCAAACATACATATCTACCGATACTCAATACAATTCTCAAAAGAATCCTCACTAGTCATTTCCACGATTTGGAGGAGTGTGAAGATTTGGTCAATAGTTTAGATTAGTGCGATACAAAAGGGCTTAAGACGTTTACACAGTACACTGGATAGGACCTTATAGGCGTGTTGACGAGGGATATACCTCAATAGTTGTTGCCAAAGGTACCGTTTTATGTGTATGGGGCATATGGAGCTGATATTCCAATCGTTGGGTATACTTCCGTCATCCAAAAGGTTACATATGATCTGGTGCATGCTCCCTACCAGAGTTTCGCCAACAGCTTTGAAGATCTCTGATGGGAAATTATCTTATCCTGCAGCTTTACTATTCTTCAGCTTTTTTTGGTTGTTTTTATTTTATAAAAGGCCAGTATTTATTGAATATGAAAGTTAACTATTTTACGTGTTTGCAGCTTGTCAAATTGGAATCACAATCCATAAAGTGCCTTCGAGATGCATAAATTTGCAACACAACAACTACGCTATGCTACCCGGGAAAAGTTGGAACGTCCATGGTTTGTGTAAAGAAATTGTGCTTGCTTGCTACCAAAAATGGTTCGGTGTTAATGAAGCGTTAAAATTTGAGATTTTTTGAGATCACACGGTCGCAAACCGGATTTTGCATGAATGACTGTAGATCTTTATTTTTTACCTATCTGGAGAATGTATAAGTACGGAAAATAGTCGCCTATGCAGATCACCTTAATAATAACAATAATGTCTGCGCTACAGTCCGAGGTGGACCTGGGCCAAGCTTCTCAGCAACCACTCGTGTTGTGCGTGCTATTATTCTCTCACCAGTGGAAGGAATCTACACGCTTATACCCCTGCAGATAGACACCTTGTCGTGGTGCGGGGGCTTAAGCCGACCCACAAGCCTGCTGAAGGAGCGACTCTGCCTGGCATTGGTGCAACGCAACAGCTTCAGGCAGGGGTGCTCCAATCAGAAGGATGGGGTGATTGGCGAACTAAGTCTATCAACCCCCTAATCCAGGGTGTCAAGCGACCCGTGCCTATTGGATGGTTCGCAGCCAGGGGGTAATACCGGCTGTGTCCTAACGGAGCCTCTCTGATACCTGGCCACCTTGGAGAGTAACTCTGGCCTTACCGCATTATTGCGAGGCTCTGGTGCGGCTGACCAACCTTTCCTCCGCAACTCGTGGGATCAAAATAGACAACAAAAGAAAAATTTATTCAAACAAAAACACAAGAGGCGAACTGTATAGGCTGCGGGGGGTTACCGCAGCTAATGCAGTAAGCCGTGTTGAGCATGAGCTCAACAGAATTGAAAGACGTGCAAAACCTGTCGCAAGCTACGGAGTTAGCGAAAGGTGGGTGCAACCCAGCACCAGCCGGTATGCGAAAACTTCAAGGCAACCGATAGGCGGGAGCACATGGACTGCCCAGAGGGCAGGCTGGAGCCAAGCTCTACCTGCCCGACCTTCAACTGAGGTGGTAGAGGAAGAAGGGGAAGCGGTGTCTCAAGCCTTTGTGACCCCCCAAACCTTTACGACCAAGGCGAAGAGGATTAGGCGTAAGTGTCCACCGATGCCTCCTCCGGGACAACCCGGCGGAGTGGGTGATCCACTCCGAAAAGGGCTCAGTGGTGCTGGAGGTAGGTGGTATCTTCGCTACCTCGAAATGGGTTTCACACCTGAGGAAGCGAGGAGAAAGGCAGAAGAGCACAAGGCTACGTCTAGCTCGGAGCCTACCACCTCAGGTAAAAGGAGCAGTAGCTTCATTTCACCTCCCGTGCATGATGCACGTAAAAAACGAAGGATGTCCTCGAAGCCGGACAGGTCGGAGGCGGGATCCTCGAAGCAAGTTGCTGTCTCAAAGAGCGGAAGCTATGCAACTGTTGCAAAAGCAGCGGTAGCTGGCGGAAAGCTCACAGGGTCAGTGATAGCCGAGAGGGTAGTAGTTCTCCCTTGCGATTATCCAAGGGAAATGCTATGTGCTGAAGATCGGAAAAGCTTAGAAGACGTCCTTATATCTGAAATGGCCCTGGGATGGGAGCACAAGCTCAAATTTCAAGGCATTCATTTCAGGCATGGGATGCTACTTGTCGACTGCGAAACTCCGCAGACAGCGGAATGGCTGGAACTTGTAGTATCCAAACTTGGTAATTTGAATGGAGTGGACCTGACGACAAAATGTGGGAAGGAGATACCACCTTTACATTCTATTACCATTTATTTCCCTAAAAGCGCTGGACAGGAGCACAGAACTACACTTTCTCTCCTCGAAGCGCAAAACGAGGGAATAAATGTCAAATTGTGGAGGGTGCTTTACGGTCGAAACGAGGGAACCGGGCAGTTACTGGGCCTCGGAGTAGACGAACAGTCATTTGACGTCATAAAACGTCAAAACAATTCCCTGAGTTACAGGTTCGGCAGGGTTGCAGTTACTGGGCTCAAGAAGTCGGAGAAGGAGATGAGTCAGTTGACCATTCCAAACCCAACTTCGGACAGGCCAGAACCTCCGCAGGTTGAAACACTTGCTTCTCCTGCTGAGCGAGTGACTGAGGGAAAAAGAGACGAATACATGTTCCAGTCGGAGGACAGGTTCTCTGATAGGGAACATGAAATTACAAAAGAGGAGATAGAGGGAGAGGCTATACCCTACAGGAGGAGAGCAGGGCATTAGCCCCCAACGAACAACAGCTCGATGCTCGACATCCATCACGCTATATCGGCATCTGTTATAATAGCAAGGATGGATCTGGGCTGCGTACTCATCCAGTAGCCTTATATCCTGAAAAGTACAGCCAAAGGATGGGCTTGCAGAAATGCAGAGGTAATTCGGAACACTCGGGTACCCAATCCAAGAACCTGCATTTTTATAAATGATAATATTAATTATGTTCTTCTTGCAGAATACTCTACGAGAGATCTTGTGCCCATTAGGGTAACACTAACCATGGCAGGAGGTGGGCAGAGAACCGTCATCCTGGCATCGGGGTACTGTGCTGGGAATAAGCCAACAGTACCAGCAGCTGTATAAAAACTGATGGAACATTATAATAGGCATCAATTGCCGCTTCCGATGGGATGCCATGCCAACGCCCACAACACCATCTAAGGGAGCACGAACACAAATGACAGAGGTGAGTACTTATTACAATTTATCATAAGCCCTTTGCCAATGATCTCTCATCTGGTCTTTCTATTGTCATTTGGAACATCTGCAAGATCTTATTTTTCTTTCTGAAATTTTGACGTTTGATGAAGAGAGGTCAGATTATAATGTAATTCCCAATTTTACCTTTGATGCTATTTCTAATAACTCGTATGCAGGATAGGTGGAGTCGGGGTCTATTATAGTAAAAGTATAAAAGATTGTTCTGATGTTATCATTGTCAATTGCGAAGTTTCGGGGGTAAATTACTGTTTTATTTGCGTCTACAGACGCCATAAGTTTTCAGTTAAATACTTTTTGGAAGAATTTAAAGTGTTTTTTGAACAACAATCACAGAAGTAGTATGGTATAGTATTGCTAGGTGATTTTAACATTCATATCCTCTGTAAATCTTCTTATTCAGATTGCTTTTTGTCTGCAGTATCTTCGTTTGGTTTTTTCAATTTGTTTCGATATTGGACAGTCTATGAAAATGTAACCAAGAGCACCATCCCACAGGTTTCACACAGCTCGGGAGATTCTTTGTTGAAGATGTGATTGGTGCTTAAGATTAAGAGTGTGTTGCCTACTATTGTCCGAAAGAGTTTAATGCATTCTTCTCTTGAGAATTGGGTGTTATAAACCATTCGTTTAGGTTGTTGCTGGTAAGTCTTAAGAAAGAAAGTGCTGTTTCTCTCCGATTCGCTGATTTCTTTATACTGGGTATCTAAGCAAATGTTCCACGTGAGCTGGTAAATATTGGGAGTTTCGATTATAAGGGGTAGTTTTGAGGCACTTCTTGCTGCTTAGTCGGCTGATTCATTTCCCAGAATTTTCGTATGTCCTGGAAACCAAGCTAAATATATGTGTTTGCTGATTTTCTTCTTAATAGTTTCTAGAGAGGGGCATTTGTTGGTAACGCTTTTAATCCCCACGAGGATTTAAAGGTTGTTCGTACAAACAATTAGAGCTATGTTTATTGCCTTCTCAATCGCTACAAGTTCTGTTACGTAATTTCCTGCTGGACTTGGAAGTTGTCCTTGATGGAGCGTCATACTATGCCCATCTCTCACCCATTCTATTACTGCATATACAGTTTCTTTTCGTGCATGACCTGTCAGTGTAAAGGATTTCTTCGGATTGATGGACCCTAACATTTGCTTGTACAGATTTTTAAAAATGTCGTTTGTTGTAGTTTTTCTAAGTTGTATTTTTTCTAAAACCAGCAATGCTTGTGTCAATCGGAAGTATGTGGTTTCCCAGTGTGGTTTATGGTTTAAGTTAATCGTATAATCCTCGAGAAGTATATTGAAGCGAGAAGTTACCTTTAATTCTATGGTTTAGATCGCTGATGATATTTTTCTTTTCATAGCATTTGCCGTTTGGTTATATCGCATTAGTGGGTGTAAAGGATGTCGGTGAGATCTCCAAGTCCCTTGTTTCCCAAGTTGATTGCTCTCTTCATCGCAATGTGTTTAAAAGATGTGTACCCGTCTCCGGTTCTGAGCGCATCAATTGTTTTTGGTCTAAGGGCTCCTGTTGCTGTACGGTAAGAGTCATTTATTGCTGAGTCGATTTTCTTTCTCCACATGAAGGTTGTAAGCCCTTGCTGCAATCTACCTTCTATTAGGATTTTGTTGATAGTGCAGTTTCAATATGTGGTCCTTTTTTACGAGAGCTGAGCTCATTTTCAATAAGTTATTATGCGCCTTTAATTTTTGTGTGACTTTTTTAGCATGCTGGTTCCATTTTAGCTTGTCTGTAAAAGTAATACCTAGGACCTTGAGCTCTTTCTTGTGTGTAATTAAGCCATCCCGAATTTGAATTTGAATTTGGAGTACATTTGAGTTTTTTGCCTATGTGTAATGACATATCGACAGGTATAACTGCTCTTCTTTTCTGTGCCTAATTATGGATAGCTGCGTCAGCTCTTACTAAATTCCGCTCTTCAATATTGTGATCACCTGATGAAAGGACGTATATATTATCTGCGAATACTCCTATGAAATTTAAGTTTTTTTTGTACTTCGCGTGTTTAAATTCAACTGAGCGAATCAATATATGCATTATATACGATCACAGATTGTGGAGAACCTTGTGGATTTCCATTTTCAACACGTGCTAAGTGTGTGTTATATCCATCAATATTGACACGAAAAGTCCTTCCTGTTAGAAAAGACCTAACCACTTTTAGCATTTCTTTTGGTATTCTCCTTGATATAGGTACCGGATTACTGGCGTTGGCGTTACTCGATCAAAACCTTTTTCAAGGTCTATGGAGACTAAGATGTGCTTGGATGATGCCATGCTTTCCAAAAGGTTGACCAGTGTGTGAACTCCTCTATTGTGCATAAATGCATGTTGCCCCGAACTTGTCTTATTGTCAATTGCCCAGTCTATTCGACTTGCAATAATTTTTCAAAAATTTTTGAGAGAACAGGAAGGAGTGAAATGGGACGGTATTGTTCATAATGATGGCAAGTTTGCGCTTTGTTGGGTATTGGTTTCAGTTGCGCTTGTTTCCAATCATGAAGGATCTAGCCTGTTTTAAGTATTTGGTCAAATAGTGAGCATATTCTTAGTTTTAAGCTATTGCCGCTGGCTCCAATCATTGACATAGGCATACTTCGAACCCATGGGCAAACGCACCAGCATCTTTCAAGTGGAAATTGATGCCATAGACAGACATCAAAATCAATCTTGAAAGGAACTATACCAACCGCGACATAGCAATAATGTCAGATAGTCAAGCTGCTCTTATGTCACTAGACTCCTATTTCATCAAATCCAAGCTCCTGTGGGAATGCTTACAGATGCTTAAAGAACTGAGTAGCAGAAAGAGAGTGAAACTCTGCGGGATACCTGGCCATACAGGGATAGAAGGCAAAGAAATGGTCGACTCCCTGGCAAGGAAAGGAGCATCAGAACCCTTCATAGGCCCTGAACTATTCTGCGCTGTACGAGACCATGTCCTCAGTGAAGAACTCAAGGAACTAGAGGAACTAGGAATCGGACAGAAAACAAAGCTCATGGCAAACCGAAAGAGATTTGAAGCATGATCAGAATGAGCAAGAACAACATTCGTTTCCTAAGAAGCAATTTGACTGAAAAAGGTCTGCAGATTCTGTTGAGAATTTATTGAAATTCCAGAACATATACTTCGATTTTATGAAGCACTAGCCCACAAAAGAAAAAGATATCTGGGCAAGTACCTAATATCAGAAGAAGAAATGCAATCACTAGAACCATCTCTCATTCTCAGATTCCTCAAGGAAACTGGCTTACAGAGAATACTCTAGAACAAATTTCTTCACCTATGCACAATAGGAGACCCTCAACAGAACTCTGAAAAGAACTGTATTTGAGAGGAACTCGTAATAGTGCTAAGGTATTAAAAGGGGGCACAATAGATCTTAAATGTTGCGGTGCAATATACCCTCAACAATAAAAATAAAACTGTTACTCGATAGGGGTCGTCCATAGACTTCACCATAGGAGACCGAAACTGACCACCTACTGTCCACATTCTATCTCGTAAGCATACTAATCGTAAATTTCTCCATTAATATTCACAATCTTCATGAGCTTGCTTTTGTAGTTGCCTTTTGGTGATAGAGGGGTCATGAATGATGAATAGATTTACAAAACGAAACACTTTAACCTCACTCATTCAATCACTTAATTTTTCTTTCAGACAACTCCATACCAACATTTGAAATTATCCATTTAAAGAGTGAAGAAGATGAGCCAGTTCTTCAAGTTGGCATTTTCCAAATACTCAAACTCAATCAGCGACAACAAATATGTAAAGTTAGACCATCCAGCGCTAAGATTAAACCGATTATAAAGAACATCGAAATCTTGGCGAAGCCGATTAAGGACTCTCAAAGGGAAAAGACAAGACATTAGTCCACAAACTTTATCAGGACAACTTTCTGACTCGACTCGAATCGAAATAGTCAACGTGGATAAAGCGAAGGAATTAGCAGAGTATCTGAAGATTGTATGCGAAAACGTTTGTATCAAGAATTTGGCAAATAAAAGGGAATATTTGAGGAAATAAAAGCAAGCATTTTTTGTGGTTTTTACTTGGAAAGAACGATCTAGGCCTTGCAATAACAATCGTTATCGAATTTAAGACAATAACTAGAAAATAAGTATGAGAAACTTCTCTTTTTAAGGTTTCGTCTACAAAAATCGAACCTTCATAATTTCTGTGTCCGTCCGACCCGACCGTCTGTCGTGTCTGTCACACTTTTTTATCTCGGAAGTTTATAAAGATATCGGCATGAAATTTTGGAATTAGGTACTTCAGGCCTAAATATCATTGCCCATGCAACCAAATTTAAAAAGTGGAGCCATTTGGGGGTCAAATCTTGGAGGTGAGGTGGACGTTTACTTCAAAACTTTTGGGTCAAAGTACCGTTTGAAAAACATGGAACTCCAAAGTTCGTCCCCCGTGCCATTTCTAAACAAAAGTGTTTAAAAATCTGAAAAAATCACAAAAACTTGGCTTCATTGAGTACTTTCAAGCATTCTGGTCCTAATAGTTTTCAAGATATTGGCCATAAATGAGCATTAAGAAATGATAAATATCAGTTTATGGACATTTTGAGATATCTAAGATTTAAAATGGTAAATAGTATATACCTTGATGAGTGTTATCTCTTCGATCAAATCGACAATCGCTGAGTTCGTCGATTGATTTCATTTTTGGTATTGTGTGACTCAATCGACAAAGGATAGTGTCATTGTGAATAACATTATGCATATTGTCACGTTTGACAGTAGCAAACCTTAAATTCTTTGAACTTTGTTTACATGAGCCAGAGAATGCAATACAACCATCTCACTCTTTCCTTTGGCTTTTTGTTTGTCACTCTCTCATTCAATGTGAATGTAAGCAGGCGCTTATGCTTGTGGCAGCACACGAATACAAACAAACCATACGTGCAAATAATTTTTGCAATCGGCATTTTCATGCATACATTTTACAAAGATTTTCATGTGTTTTTTATTTGTAATTATCTTCAGAATATATTCAAATCTCTTTAGAATTGTATTTACAATGCAACAGTCTGAATAAAACTACATTTCGATCACAGAAAAGTGTTTATTTTTGTAGTTTTCTGACGCGTGGCAACAGTCGATCAGGAAATTCTACATGACAAAATTCGCTCGGACAAGAGTCGATCAAAATCGAAAATCGCAATACCAAACCTAATCGACTATCGATGGCCTCAGAAATCATCCATCTATATTGTGCGACGGAACCTTCCCCGTGCGAGTACAACTCACACTTGCCCAGTTTATTTTACAGTACGGTTCAGGACCTATGAACGCAGTTTCGCCGAACCAGCCGTATCGAGTTCATCCACAGATTCGGTGCCTGCAATCCCCTTGTGTCCGGGGATCCAGCCAAGTTTCACTTCCTTGTGTTTGGCGAGGGATCACAGTGCATCGTGGCAACATTTGACGGTTTTGGAGTCCATTTGGTAGGACGATGTCTTGTCTTGGATTTCAGCTTGAAAAGGTGCGCATAGCACCTGTTATGCTAAGACAGGCACTACTATCGGTTCAAGGTTGACTAGTGTCCTCTTTAAGAAAGGCACTAGAACGGTCTTACAGGGATTAATCGATAATCCTTCTGCATTGCATCATTCTACGACTTGCAGTAGTGCACTTTGCATTCTGCCTTTCTTCCTAAGTTTCGTCAGAATGTCATTCCACCAAGGCACTTTACGTTTATTTGGGCCACCTTGGGGACACAACTGTCGTGATAGAAATTGATCAGTATATTGTTTAGTTGAAAAGCTGCTGCATCTAGGTCCCCTGGGCCATCTAGTGTTTTTTTTAAATCATTGGTTATTTTGACACTGGCAGCTGTCAGTATCATACCTCCGCGGAACAAAATTAATAGCTTTACGCTGGAACAACGCTGGGAAATATTGAAAACTTTTTTTCAAAGTGTGTACGGTTTAGTTTGCAAGTTTGTGCAAAAAGTTCATGAGACTGGTATGCTAGTGGACAGCACTCATGGTCCCCGTCGTCGTACGGTGCGCACAGATGAGATTGTGGCTGCTGTGGCCGAAAGTGTCAACTCGCCATCGATCTCAACAGCTCAACATTTCACACACTAGCCTGAGGAGAATTCTGCACAAACATACCGGATTATACGCTTCGCTTACAAGGTCCAATTGACTTAGCAATTGAAGACGCGCGACCATCCGCTTCATTATCGCTGCGTAGTTTGGGCCTTAGAGCAGCTTAAATTGGACAACGATTTTGGGCGAAAAATTAGCTTTTCTGACGAGGCGCATTTTCACCTAGGCGGCTACGTTAAAAAACAAAATTGCCGTATCTGGGGCTCGGAAAACCCACACGTTATTGTCGAGAAGCCAATACATCCACAGAGAGTGACATTGTGCGGAATGGTGGTATAATTGGACCATTTTCCTTCGAAAATGAAGCTGGGAACAACGTTTCGGTTAACGGTGGGCATTACAGAGCTATGTTAACCAACTTTTCTTTTACTGAAATTGAAGACAAGGTTTTGGACGACCTCTGGTTCATGCAGGATAGCGCGCCATGCCACACAGGCCATATCACAATCGATGTTTTGCGCATCAAATTCCCAAATCGTGTTATCAGCCGTCTTGGCAATGTCAACTGGTCGCCTCGGAGCTGCGATTTGACCTCTTTGGACTTTTTTTTTGTGGGAAACCGTGAAGGACCAATGTTATGCCAACAATCCGGAAAGGATTTAAGCACTTGAGGCCAATATCATCTAAGCAATCCATCCGTGAGCTACAGTCCGAAACCATCAACAAGATCTTGGGAAATTGGGGTGAAAGAATGCGGTACTTCGAAGCCAGCCGAGGCAGCCACCTGAACGACGTTGTATTTCATAATTGGGAATCAAATGGAAATGTTTGTTTGCCATAATTCACGGAAAAGCGTTCATTTTGTTTATTTTATTGCCTTTTTAAAAAAGAAATTTGTATTTGGCCCACCCTGTATGTCGCCCTAGACATAGCCCGATTTACCTAGGAAAGGCTGGATTGAAACCGAAGGTCGCATACTAGAGACTAAGCACTCTCTTAGCCACGCATCCCTCGCGGTATGCTGTTCCACCATTGGATTAGAGATTGTTTTACAGATGTTTACTCCTCACGTCGCTTACTTTGGCCGAATATATACAATCGTGAACACCAATGTCGTGTAACCCAAGCGCCTGCAAGGGAACCAATGTTCTACTGAATAAGCTTGAGATACTAGCCCTGTTTTCTCGCTGTAACATTCGTTGCCTGGTGGCCGCTCCGAGGAGGCAGTAAGTCTTCTTCTAGGAGACCGAACTTGACCACGCAAAACATTCTATCTCGCAAGCCTACTAATCATAAATTTCTCCATTAGTATTAATTTTCTTCACAATACTCATGAGCTTGGTTTTGTAATTGCTTTTTGGTGGTAGAAGGGTCATGAATGATGAATAGATTTACAAAACGAATCACTTCAACCTCACTCATTCAATCGCTTAATTTTTCTTTCAGACAACTCCATACCAACATTTGAAATTATCCATTTAAAGAGTGAAGAAGATGAGCCAGTTCTTCAAGTTGGCCCTTTCCAAATACTCAAACTCAATCAGCGACAACAAATATGTAAAGCTGGACCATCCAGCGCTAAGGTTAAACCAATTATAAAGAACATCGAAATTTTGGCTAAGCCGATTAAGGTCGTTTCATCGAGTGAAACGTCGAAGACTCTCAAAGGGAAAAGACAAAACACTAGTCCACAAACTTCATCAGGAAAACTTTCTGACTCGACTCGAATCGAAATAGTCAACGTGGATAAAGCGAAGGAATTAGCAGAGTATCTGAAGATTAGTTGTATGCGAAAACGTTTGTATCTCAAAAATTTGGCAAATAAAAGGGAATATTTGAGGAAATAAAAGCAAGAATTTTTTGTGGTTTTACTTGGAAAGAACGATGTAGGCCTTGCAATCGTTATCGAATTCAAGACAATAACTTGAAAGTAAGTATGAGGAACCTCTCTTTGTAATTAGAAGACTTGTAGCAGGTAAAGAAAAAGGTAACATTTCTTATTTCGACGACTTTCTTCTTTGAATAACAGGTTTCTTTATGGATATGCGAATGGTTGAGAATAGTCAAAAAATACCGTGAAGCTAGACTTACAAAAAATAAGAGAAATGATTTTGTGTGATGGAAATCTTTATTTGGACCTTTACAACTCTTTCTTCTAAGTGCAAAAGATGATATCCGCCAGTGATGATATATATTTCCGGTGATAACTCTTCGTATTCCTGTCGAATATTCTCCTTACGGGCTTGTTGGCATTTACCCGCTACTTCAAGTAGCCCCCCAAAAAAGAAGTCTGGGATGGTTAAATCGGCGATATTGCTGGCCAAGTCAAAACACTAAAACGGGAGATTACGCGACCTGGAGACGATTCCTTCACAATATCCATTGTGGCTCATGGTGTGTGTGGTTGCACTGTCTTGTTGAAATCACATGTTCACCAAGCACCGCTCATCCAATTCCGGCAGAAAGAACTGGTCCGTCATCTGGCTGATATTTCTTCGTTCTCACCGACATCAGCAGCCACAGCCGCGATATTCTCGGCCGAACGAGCAGTCCGGTGGCGGCCAAGCATTTTATGGTCTCCTGTGGTTTCAGTCTGTTCAAGTCGAGTAGCTTAATATTTGAGCAGTCGGCTGCACAATTACCGGAAGACTGACTGGGATAAATACACAGCCAACTTGCCCGACGCAATTTTCTCCAATCCTAACTGCCCTGCTGATCTCAATACAAATGTGGAGAGGATTATAGAAATCCTAAATCACGCAATGTCCACCCTCTGCCCAAATAGCAGACCAAGTGATATTCCAATTGTGGAACCAGAAACTGGACAAAGTTTTACCAGAGGGTGAAACTATTATCGAAGGGGTATAAAGTTCGGACAGAAGCCTGCTAGGACGAGGATGGGAGAATACGGATAAATCATTTCTGTAGACTGTCCGGCTGTCAGGCAGAATGTTCCACTCAATTTGGACAATAATAGAAGAGAGTTCCCTCCCCCGATCTGGACGAAGTCAAGATGGTCTGATGGTCTGTCTGCTGACTCGCGCTACTCCATCAAGGTGGACAACGAATTCATCAAAGACTTTCAACATCAACCAAAAATGTCAGCGATGTCCTGTTTTGGGACTTACTCGCTATTATTCTCGAGAAAATCATGCAGAATGTACTGGCCAATGCTAGAGGTACATCTTTCAAAAGTTAGAATAACTGCTGGTGTACACGGATGACATGGGCGTGATTGGTCGAACACAGCGAGCCGTCAATGAATCGTTTACTGGGATTGGAACGGAAGCGGCTAGAATGGGAATGGCGATTAACGAAGGTAAGGCGAAGCATGTATATACAGGTAAGGCCAAATACAAGTTTCTTTTTAAAAATTCAATAAAATGAACAAAATTAAATTTTTTCCATATATTATGGCTTTATTAGTAAGTAAGTAAGTCGTTCAAGTATCTGCCTCGACTGGCTTCGCAGTACCGCATTCTCTCACCCCAATTTTCCAAGACCTTGTTGATGGTCCCGGGCTGTAGCTCACGGATTGCTTAGATGATATTAGCCTTATTTGCTTGAATCATTTCCGGATTGTTGGCATAACATCCGTCCTTCACGGCTTCCCACAAAAAAAAGTACAAAGGGGTTAAATCGCAGCTCCGAGGCGGCCAATTGACATCGCCAAGACGACTGACAACAAGATTTGGGTGTTTGGTACGTATCGCGATCGATTGTGGCATGGACTGTGTGGGATGGCGCGCCATCCTGCATAAACTAGAGGTCGGCCAAATCCTTGTCTTTAATTTCAGTAAAAGAAAAGTTGGTTAACATGGCTTTGTAATGCCCACCGTTAACCGAAACGTTGTTCCCAGCCTCATTTTCGAAGAAAAATGGTCCAATTATACCACCATTCCGCACAATGTCACTCTCTGTGGATGTATTGGCTTCTCGACAATAACGTGTGGGTTTTCCGAGCCCCAGATGCGGCAATTTTGTTTTTTAACATAGCCGCCTAGGTGAAAATGCGCCTCGTCAGAAAAGCTAATTTTTCTCCCAAAATCGTTGTCCAATTTAAGCTGCTCTAAAGCCCAAATTACGCAGCGATAATAAAGCGGATGGTCGCGCGTCTTCAATTGCTAAGTCAATTGGACCTTGTAAGCGCAGCGAATAATCCGATATGTTTGTACAGAATTCTCCTCAGGATAGTGCGTGAAATGTTGAGCTTGAATTGAATTGAGTCTCACACTCTCGGCCACAGCAGCCACATTTCTCATCTGTGAGCATCTTACGACGACGGGGACCATAAACTAGCATTCCAGTCTCATGAACTTTTTGCACAAACTTACTTACAGCAGTCGCCAAAACTTATTTTCAAAAACGCGCTGTTTGGGTTAAACAGCACTCACTTTGAAAATAAGTTTTCAATATTTATCAAATTTGTTCAAGCGTAAAGCGACTCATTTTGTTCCACGGAAGTATGATACTTACTTTCTGTCAAGATTTCGAGCAGGAAACAGCTGTCAGTGTCAAAATAACCTATGATTTAAAAAAAAAACACTAGATGACCCACCCTGTATATGCTTTCATCAAGTACATAAGTACGCACAACAACAATGACTTGGCCAGAACATCACAATATTAATTCGAGATAGTGAAGAACAGTATCGAAATCTAGCGCAGAGTAAGCCTGTTTTTTGGGCTCAGAAAGCAATTGAGTAGTAGATCTCTCTCTCGAAAGATCAAGCTGACATTGATCATATCAGTCCTGCTTTACGGCACAGAGACATGGCCAATGTCGAAAATGAATGAAGAAGCTCTTGGTCCTGTTTGCGTTGATGATATTTGGAGAAGGAGATCTAACCACGAACTGTATGGGCTGTACACCGGGATGAGTCTAGGTAGGTGTCTACGGATCCAACGCTTAAGATGGTGAGGCCATGTAGAGCCCATGGACAAACTAGCTCCGGACGGAGGAATTTTCAGCCGCAACAAAGAATGTCCACGTCTATGGTGGTGCACCCAAGTGGAGAGGGCCTCAACCAACTTGGCATGCATAATTGAAGGCGGCTGGTTAAAGATCGTGTCAGCTGGAGAAGCTTGCTGGTTGAGGCCCAGGCTCACCCCGGACTGTAGCGTAATTAAAAGAAGAAGGAGAAGTTAGTCAAAGATGTTTTGACCTACATTTTCTTCATATAGTCGGGCAATCGCGTTGCGTGGGTACCTTTTATACAGTGGGGGCTAAAAATTCCCACCACAATGCGTACAACTTTACGGCTGAGATTGACAACTGACAAAGATATCCGTTTGTTCAGAGACGGCTACATTATTCGCCTCGTTAAACCAATATCTAGATACAGCCACCATTTATTTGCTTTTTAAAATGCTTCATATTCTAATTTTTTTCTTAGAAAATTTAGTGCCATCTTTGCATAGAGTAGTTTTGCCCGTACTTTTCTAGTGTGAGAAACCATTTCGGTGATTAAGATCGTTTTTTCGTTTTTTTTTTTTTGGAACCATATATGCCCTGGTACCCAACATAGGCTAACAACATCGTTTTAGCAATAGCGTCTTCTGACGAGGATGCCACAGAAGATCCCTACTTCTGAATCGTCGATCGTTTTTAAGCCGCCAGAGTGTAGGACAACAAATAAGATGGCAATGATTTGTTGCAAACTATCTCAGCCACTGAACTCTCCTTATAGGCTTAATGTGGTGCATGTCTCGCAAGTGTCACCGTTTTCCAAATTGCTTAAATTCGCTATGGCCTGGCGCCCAACACAGGGGTATATTAATCTCCGCATGAAATGCGCGACAGCTGAAGACCACTTTTGAACTTGTAGAGAGTAATTCCAGAGCAATAATATTTCGTGGGGATATTATATTCCATTTAAGCAAGGGCATTGCTTCGCTGACTGCTAATACATATTAAGTACTTTACTGACACCGCCGGTCGCCCATTCCCTCGCCGGTCGTCCTCCATCTTAGATTCACCTATCTTATGTAAACGGTCGCCGGAGGAAAGGTCGTCCTAACTCTATAGCTACTTCGAATTACGTGTGTCGGACTGTTGCCTTCGTCCGTACTGGCTCCTTGTCCCGGTTTCGCACTAGTATCCTTGTTATTCGTACCTTCTTGATCATGGATAGAAAGGGCGGGAGAGCATCTTGTATCGATTCTGGAATTTGGGAATCCTTGTTCGGCGGTTGCTCAATTTGAACAGTGGTTGGACTCGAAGCGCTGGCCGTAGATTTTGTAGTGCCTCCTCCGCTTCATGAAGAAGATACCTCACACCGTTCAAGAAGTCATTTCCGAGTCAGTCAAGATTCGAAAAAAAATTTTTGTTTTAAGTCTACAAGTTTCAGCCTAAAATTATGCTATAGATGTACACTATAGGTGTGCGTCCTTTTCTGACCTATGATGTTGTCTCATGATGGTCTACGATTGAGAAAAGAAAATGTATACATATGTACATGTAGACAACATCGATCGCATGAAACAAAGAATATTAGGTCCTGTTCCAAGGATGCGGTAAAGGCCATCGCAGATATTAGGTATGCTCCCTCATAATTTATTCACCAATTATGTATTATTTTATCGACAGTCAAGCGGCAATCAAAGTCAAGTTGGTAATAGTAGTGGAACGACTGTCCCTTCTGCTACATGCTTGCTCCCAATCAAACGATACCCTTATCTCGATCAAAATTCCAGACGCTGATTTTGAGTGTGGATTATGTCCAAGTGTCTGACTTCAGACTAGTATTCTTACTTAGGAAAACATAAGCCCATTATGGTATCATGAGGATCTGGTATTTCCGGCTCATACAACTATTTTCTGCTTGCTATGAAGCGCTTAAGTTGATTGATGCTTATTAAGTTCACCTAATTCAAGTCAACGAAGAAGTATCAGCTTTCCTACGGGTGGAGTGGACATTGCACATGCAGTGGAGATGAGTTCATCGGCTTTGCAATTCCCTGTGTCCCGGTACTCACATGAGGTGAATATTAAAATGCTCAGACACCTCATCAAGAGATAGGCGGCAGTTCAAAATTAAATGTGACCGACTTCATAAATTTAGGACAATGCAACACAGGACGTCCACATCTAAGGTGGCGCACACAAGTGGAGAACGACTGTCGCCAACTTGGCGTACACAATTTTCGACAGTTAGTAAAAAATCGTGCTAGCTGGAGGGGTTTGTTGGTTGAGGCCAGAGTTCACTCCAAAGTGTAGAGGTACATGTAGAAGAAGAAGAGTTCAGAGACGTATTCGCAGCTTGGCTGTCCGAATATATGATGATGTCCTTGAACATCGCATTGTTTCTTAGCCAAGACATAGTCACTTTTATCGCCAAGGACTTAGATTGGAAGACGCTACTATGTTACAAGGTTTTAAGGGTAACGAGATAAATATCAATGAGGCGATAGCTCATAGTCTTCCTCTTGCGGAATCAGTCTTCTTTCCCTTGGGCAATATTCGTTAACATATTTTCTACAGCTGGCTGTTGTTTGATGGCAAAGACAACCGAACTTTGTTGATAAATAAAGAAAGTTTGGATAAACAGATGAAACATCTCAAAAGCGATTGCTGTCATTAGGGACTTTCTCGCAGCTGCTTGGATAAAAATGACGAGATAATCTTGTGCAGAAGCGCTGCTCTGCAAGAATCAAGACTGTCCGTGGCAAACCATCTTTCAATGATCTCAATATGGTCCCCAATATAGATCTGCTCCTCTTCAGTACATCAAACACAGATGTATGCCACCAAAAGGCATAAGTCAATGTTAATTGGGTTTCTTCTAAGTCTAAGAAAAAAGCAAGCCCCTAAATGGGTTGCTTTATGCATACAAGTGGTAGTAGACATCATTGATCCGACGCGAAGAATCATCAACTCCAAGCGAAAAAGGTAACAAAGCCGAAGATGTACAGGTTGATGATAAGGGGGCTACTTTGCAATCGACACTGACGATTGCTAGCCAAACATTTTGTTACTGAAGGGCTTGTTGATCGAAATTCAGACACACTCCAGACTGTAATGCCATTGAAGTCTTCCAATGATCCCCACTTTCTGACAAAAACTCCTCGAAACTTCTAAGGATTTCCAGATATTCCGAGAACAATTGATATTTCTCCCCCTACCATCCTTCATTCGAATATTTTAAAAAATAACTTCCTGCTTCAACCAAACAATTCATCAAATAAGAAGTCAGAGTTTACTTGGCTTTTATTACAAATAATGGAATATACACTGTCTACGACTCTGCATCTGATACTAGTGGTCAACATAATAAATCTACTTCCAATCATTAACAGTGCTGAGCAAAGTTTGTACTGACGTTTGAATGCATGCTTTACGTGTAGAGGCTCGGCCAACACCGCGCCGCCTAACAAATGTGAAAATAGACGAAAACGAACGGAAAAAGTGAAAAAAAAGACGGTTAAAGCAAAACCAACAAAAAATGAGTACAACTACTGATGCACATCGGATAATTAGTGCCTAATTAAAGAAATTAAGAGATTGCAATTAGTACGAGCATCCGATAGCGACACTCAAGAAGTCCTCGAAGCCGATTGTTATCTGCCCCTGCTGCTGAGTGTCGCGAACCCTGAAGGCCTCAGTGAACCGCTGTATCTGGACGCACAGCACGATGAACTGATCGACTGAGATTGATTTTTGTGCTCCAGGATCGCTCTTCTTCATAAGGAAAGTGATGAACTCGTCCGAGAATCGGAAGCCCATCTGGGTGAAGGCTGTAATTGAAAAGAAAAAAAAAGAAGCATTTAGCATTGATCACGAGTGCCAGGTACATGCGATTACCTTGTGAAAGTTCTTCCCGTTCTATTTGGCCCGATTGGTCGCGGTCGTAGGTACGGAAAACCTGTAACCACTGGTTAATGTAGTTGTAAAGCTTTTCAAATTCATAAATGTCAATGGTGCCGCTCGCGTCTTTATCAAACATGCCTGGAAAACACCACACACATCATTAGCACAATAATAGGGCAATAAATTGAGTCATCATCATGCGTACTTATCATGAGTTTACAGGCGTTGTCCGAGAAATTTTGCCCATTGCCATTGATGAGGGCTGCTTTGAGTTCATCAGAATTGATCTTTCCAGAACGATCGCGATCGACCATGGTGAACCAGCGTTGTGCTTCTGGTTGAATTTGAGCATTCTCCGGCGGAAAAGCTCCAGGTGGTGCGGCATAGCCTCCCGGTTGTCCATAGCCTTGCGGTGGATTGTAACCACCACCACTGCCATAACCACCTCCATAGCCACCCTAAAATGAAATTCGTTTGAATTTGGAAAATTCGAGGAAAATTTCTATTCGCACTTGAAACGACATCTTTGATGGAAAGTTGATCAGTTCTCGGGAAAATAACAATTAAAAAAATGTTTCTTCGGATTTCCTATAAATGGGATTGGATTGTTAAATGTTGACATTGACAGTTGAATGACATGCTGGTTAAGTTCTATTGTGAATTGTTGATGCATGAAGGAGTGTTAAAGGAGCACATTTCAAGGACTTTGAGGGTGGGTGATCATTTTTGATTGCTTATTAATCAGCAGTCATTAGGAAACAGTCAAATGTGGATATGAAAGAAGAATTAGTACAGCAAGATGAAATCACAGCCCTTTATGTAGGATGTTTCCTGTCGTATTGTTGATTTTAAAACCAGGCACAGAAGAAAACAGGAAAATTTCATCATTAGTGTCATTTTTTTAGGACGAAACGTTCATCGTCTTTTTCTGTGTGTGAGTTTAAAGCGGTATGTCAATGGGATTTTCAAATTTCACGGCTCTATATTTTTCGAATCTCTGACAATGTTCAGAGTATAATTGTTTACAAATACTTCTCGAATATTCTCGAATCTTGGCGTCAGCATTAAACTGTACAGCGCCACCACTGGAAAGCCGCAATGCACTACATCTTAAAAGCGAATTATTTCCACTACTGTACGATTTAATAAATCCCGTGGAGTAAGAAAAATTCAACAAAAGACAATCCCTCTTTTGTCAGTTTCACATTCTTTCAGTTATTTTAATTAACAAATCCCTGCATTTTTAGCTTAAATTAAACATCTCCATTGTGAATTTACCATTTAGCACCATCATCAAGTTTATGTCAGCTGGTGCTGAATATCGGCATTTCCTTATATATTTCAAAGCAACAAATCACCAAGCAGACAACAAATACACAATCCCATCTCCAAAATGAGTTTCGTCAATCAACAAATTTTTGCAAACTACCAGCAATATATTGACAATGAACAAGAATTGCGTGAAGTACGTTTAATAGATAAACCGATTGAATTAATTACTAAAACACTTTGTTTCAGAAAATTCGGACAGTGGTTCGGCAAATCGAACAACAAGCCAAGGAGGCCACTATTCGGCTGCAAATAATCCACTCGGACATTGAGAAAAGTAAGTTGAATGACTACATATCCGATTCTTTGCTAGGAGGGATGAGTGCTCTGCGAATTTTATTCATGCATTCAGACAAATATGGCAGGCGGAACATTTTCGGTTTGCGTATCTGTTATAAATGTCTGCCGCATCCATTTTTCTTTCTTTTTTTGATTCTTTTCGGTTCTTTATATCCTCAGTAACTGACCGTCGTCCCTATTAATAATCTAATCATCCAATGGGCTTTAATTCACGTGTTTTTCCTTTTAGTCAATCAGGCTTGCTTAGAAGCTCGAAAAGTATTCGATAACTGTGCTTTGGGTTACAAGGAGTTGGCTGAACTGATACCAATGTCACAATACCACAGGTTTGTCTCAACAAGGATGTCCCTACAGATCTAGGCAAACTTTGAACACATCCAATCTTCTTTTCAGATATTCAGATCACTGGACGTTCATCACACAAAGGATTGTCTTTCTAGTAGCTTTGACTGTCTATTTAGAGGCAGGTTTCTTGGTTACCCGTGAGACTGTTGCAGAGATTCTCGGCTGTAAGTGGTTCCCCTTACTTACCATTTATTTCCTACATCAACCACTTGCTTTTATTTCAGTAAAAACCAATCAATTGGACGGTTTCCATTTGGAAATCGAAGACTATCTCATGGGGATTCTTCTACTGGCATCGGAACTGTCTCGTTTCGCAACAAACTCTGTCACTCTAGGCGACTACGAGAGGCCTTTGAACATTTCCAGATTCATAGCTGATTTGAACTCTGGATTTCGTTTGTTGAATCTTAAGAATGATGGACTTAGGAAGCGTTTCGACGCCTTGAAGTATGACGTGAAGAAAATCGAAGAAGTTGTCTACGACATCAGCATTCGGGGGCTGCGCAATGCACAGCAAGCAGCACAGCCCGTTGATGGCGAGTAATTGTTTATGTGTCTTGTTTTATGTTTTAATACATGTTGAGTCCCTTAAAACAAATAAAACCTCTTAGTTCTATGTTACCGTCTAAAGTTTTGAGAAAAAAAATACTGCGTTTTATTTTTAATGATGGGCATGGACACCTTAGTGTACATACATGCAACTCTTATGGATGAACACAACTAGTAGCAAGTATATTTATCGGAATCAGATATAGTGAGGAGGAATGCGAAGGCCGCCGTTGTCATTAAAGATTGCTCGTGGATATGGGGAAACGTATGTAAGAATAAGAATAATTGATTATATATATGGACCTCAACTTCAATTAATACGTACGTAAACATTTCACGGATTTTGAAGCGTTAACAGGAGAACCATACAGACAAGCGTCTGCACCTAGCTTCTATTAACGAACTCCTACTCTCTTCTCCCCGTGGTGAAATCCAGGAGCCGAGTAACCTCGACAGAATATGGGGTAATCAACCCTCGTCTGGGCGGCTGCAAGCAAGAGAGGGGGAAGTGTGAGTCTACCAGAGCTCATCAATTTTTTTTGTAGGATGGCGGCGGAGGGTCTGTTCAACTGATTGGGCAACGGCGGCATCCACACCTCCAGTCAGCAGGAGCTACCTGGTTTCCATGGTAAGGTCGGGACCCTGGAATATATATGGCGGCGGATGAGGCCTTCTCTCACGTCCAACGACGCTCACAGCCTGCAAGAGGCTACCGACACCGTATCCTTCCGGGGGCTAAACAAATGGATCTGTCCTCCCAGTTGGAGGTTGTATGTGGGGTTGACTTCCTCACCATGTAAAAAACAATCGAGTTCAGAAACAACAACCTGCCTCGGATATGAACGGATTTACTGTTGACGACCGTAGCAAACGAAAAAAGGACAATGACATTCGGTTCTGCACGTGGAATGTGAGGTCCCTGAACAGACCATCCAATATATACGGGCTTACGGATGAATTATAAATCAGCTGAAAAATGCAGTCAAAAATTAGTATACACTAATTTCGAAAAAAAAACACTTGTCTTACATAGGCATAAAAAGTGCGGTAATACTTCGTCGGACCTCCGCGAGCCTTGATAATTGCAGCCAATCTTCTAGGAGTCGAGGTAACAAGTAGAGTCCGACCGAACATTCGGCTTCGGCTTCGGCTTCGGCCACCTTCGGCAAAACATTCGGCTTCGGCCAAATCAGCCCGAAGATTTTGCCGAAGCCGAATGTTGATATTTCTGTTTTCTGCAAAAATAGAAGCTGCAAGGAACGCTGTGTTTTTTGTTTTGTTATTGTCGGATATTTTGTAGTTTGAAAGTGCGATTGTTTACAGCTTTAAAATGAAAAGACTTTGCATTTGCAAGTTGGTAAACTATTAAGTGGTCTGTATGAAAGCATTCAATGTATTTATACTGGTTTCAGGTAGAAAGAACATAAAAAATGGGAGCTAAAAAGCCAATTTGGGATTATTTCGTAAAAATGATGCAAAAGAAACTTTCAAAATATGTTCCAAATAGAGTCCGACTGAACATTCGGCTTCGGCCGAAGGTCCTGTAAAAGCCGAAGTTTGGCTTCGGCTCCTGCCGAAGGTGCTGAAAAAACCGAAGTTCGGCTTCGGCTTCGGCCTAAAAACTGGCCTTCGGTCGGACTCTAGTAACAAGGTTTTTTGTTACTTCAGGAGAGATTTTTGCCAATCTCTTCAGTTAATGCCGTTCGACGGTCTTGTTTAGATGTTATGGCCCGTTTCCTGATATTTTTGCCCAAAACTTCCCACAGATGTTCAATGGGATTAAGGTCTGAGGATTGTGGAGGAGAGTTAACCTGTTTGGGGGCATGGTACAACAACAATTCTTTGACAATCTTTGCTGTACGCTTTGGTTCTCGTGGCTTAGTGGGAAGGTGCGTCGACTCCCACGCTCGAGGGCTGAGGTTCGAAACTCGAAAAAACATCTAGCATTTTTTTACGGCACCACCTCTTTCGAGTCAATTACAATGCTCAAAGAGAATACCTGTCTAGAGAAAGCTTTTCAATCTCGCCATTCGGAGTCGTCATTAAACTGCAGGTTCCCTCCACTCGTGAGAGAGTAATGGAACGCACAACACGAGTGGTTAAATACGACTGGATGGCGCAGTTGGTTAAGTGCCTATCCCAAGTTAGAGGGGTCTCAGGTTTGAATCCCAATGAAATCAAATCTGGTCCAGTCACCAATTGCCGTTGGGATCAAATTAACGGCACTGGAGTAGGTTGCTACCTGACAGTACATGGACCTGTTTTGAGTCTGAGTGCTCCAGTAGGGTTTCAAAAATCCTCCGAAAAAAAAAGAAAAACACGAGTGGTTGCTGAGAAACTAGGTCCAAGTCCACCTCATACTGTACCGTCGCCATTATTATTATTATTATTACGCTTTGGGTCATTGTCTTGTTGGAACACCCAAGACGATGTGAGGCCCAATTTTTGCATACTAAGGAGTAGATTGTCCTTTAATATGGATATGTAGTCCAGCCGACATGCAACCCCAAACCATCACTAAACCTCCACCTCGCTTTACGGTCGAAGTGAGGTTTTGTGACAGAAGCTCGCTATTTGACGTTCTTCAGACCTTAGTTCTGCGTTTTGAACCAAATATCTCAAATTTGCTCTCGTCACTAAAGAAAACGTTATCCCAAAACATTTGAGCGGTGTTTGAGTGGCTTTTTGCGAACGTCAGGTGTTTTAGGCGATTAACACTAGAAATACATGGTTACTTTCGCGGCACTCCTCCGTGTAATCCACTATTATTCAAGACTCTGCGAATTATTGAGGCACTTACTGAATTTCCACGCTCTTAAGTAACGTCTTGAGCTATGTACTGCACTGGACCTCGGCTTTTTTCTTACTTGTCTCACTATTTTCCGTACTTCGATGTCGGTCATAAAGCGAGACCGACCGGAACGTTGCACCGTATCCGTATTTCCTCGCAAGTTAAATCTTTCTATAACTTTTTGCACAGTTGCACGACTTTTTTTTAACGATGTTAGCAATTTCCGCCAGGGATTTTATTCGATTAAATTTCGCATCTCTACCGGTAAATCCTTTCCTCGCGCCATTAGGATTGCAAAACTTTACTTTTTATTACGAAATTTCAAAAATTTACCACGCACTAGGACTACTTGCGACGAAATAGTTGCAAGGATTGCAAAACATCGGAATATTACATTCTAACGGTATCTATTAACTCATGAATTGTGAAATAAATTGGGCTGTATACTAATTTTTGACTTAATTTTTCAGATGATTTTTGCTTTTATCGTGAATAATTTCTAAACTATTTTCTTTTTCTCTATGATGCTATAAACAATAAAATACTGAACTATACGCTTTCCTTTTTAAAAAAAGCTTTTTTTGGTGCTAAAATTAATTTTCTAATCACTTGCAACATAGAGTATTTTAAGTTCTCTTTTAGGCAAGGTACGAGATTTCATACTAGTTGTTGCAAGGTAATGCCGTTTGTAATATGAATCGATAGGGCACACAAAGCTGATACTCTAATCGTCGTTTTGTCAAATTCTACGGATGATCTGGTACATGCTCTCTACAAAGCATCGCCATCAGCCTTGATCAGGTTTGACGTCAGGTCACCTGAGCCTTGTTGTGTTGGGCAGATGAGGGTAATTTCATTAACTGGAGTTGGGTTTTCTTCGTTTCCCATCATTTTCTGTTGGTCATGTTCGATAGGCAGTAAAAATACCCTTTGAATGTATGAATATATGCACTTTTCTCAGCGGTTGGACGACAAGATTACACTGACAATTTCGAAGAGCCTATGTGCATTTTGTAAAAAATCCTATCTCTCCCCAGACTCGTCGATACCCATGAGCTGAGTGACCGCTGAGAACGTTTTCTCTTTTCCCTTCCCTTCCTCTGGCATGCAATAAGACTTGTTTGCTTTTCAAGCGCAAGCCCTTAAAGTTAATTAACCCTCCTCGTTCAATAACCTACCCCACTATTCGGTTAAAGGATGTTGAGAAACTATTTGATTCGCTGGATTTGTATTGTGTATCCAAACACTCCCTACACAAAGCACGTACGATTCGGCAAAACAAAATGCTAATTGAGTTATTTGACGTAGCCACAAAGGACCACCCCCACACACCCCCGCCTGCTAACATGCATCAACAGGTTATCACTTCGTCGTCAGTTTGTCGATAGTTTCAACTTTGTTGTTCAATTAACGTCAACGTCGTAGACAAACTTCGAAGATTGCTTGTCTGTCAATAAGAGGATTGCTTACAAGAGTTTTGCCGATAGGTAGACTTTGCATGGATGTTATCTGTTCTTGAGCATAAATCCAGACACGAATCGCGGTAATAATTAACTTGCTGAGGATGCGACAGATGCTACTCCGGCTCAGGGAATTTGGCATCAAATGGAGGTAGACGGGGGTTTTCTTAACTCCTTTTTCATAAAGGCTTGTCAACACACTAATTAGCATTCAAATTGTTTGGAGAAGCGGTGACTAAAGCTTCAGATATTTAGTTGTGTTGCACTACACTTGTTGGAGGAAGAATTGAAACATTCTTGTTTTGTAGTCAACTGCCAGTGGCTTTAAAGAAAAATTAGTGCAAATTCAAAACCCGAGACGTTCAAAGGACGCAAAGATTGTAAACTCTTGAGGACAGATAGTGTTTCTCTCCCTCTTCTTACCAACTTAGTTCCACAACCTGAAGTTCAATGTGGGCAAACGTGTTCTCGTTCAGATTTAAATACGTCCATTTGGCTTTAAAGCCAAACAAAGTTATCATCTCAACCTCAACGAATGCCCGATATACAAATTCATTTGAAAGTTCACAAACAGGACTCGTCGAGGACGAAAGCATTGCAAAGGCAAACCCATCCGCAGTGAGTAGGTACAACAAAGTTACACAAAATTCTCGTGTTTACCTAAAAATAGAAGCCACGCGGACAAAGTACTAACTAGACACAGTGCCCAGGACGACGGACGGTATGCACGAGGGATCTAATGGGTAGTTGGAGATTTTAATTAAATTTGTCTGGCAGGTTCGGCTGATTGACTTTTCAAATGTCCTTGTGTGTAGGTTCCCGTATCCAACCAGTGAGTGTGTTCGCTGCATGAACGTGAAGAATATTTGATTTAGCCAACAACAGTTTTATGTTTACACCCGCCCACATCAGACAGATAGTCCGTGTGGATTTTGCCGACAGGTGATGGAATGAGGTGACGAGGAGAAAAGGAAATATATCACTTTGTGTCCTTGGAGAGGGAAAATTGCCTTGTAGTTGACTGGAAATTTAATTTGAAAATAATTTCTGAGATGAATGACCGGCAACCGAAGTGGTTGGCTATTAAATTTTTTTAAACCTCTTACTGCTTGTGTGATCAAGTCCTGAGAGAGTGGACGAAGGTTGAGGTTAAGTGTGCAGACGAGGATTATTTTCTTGCCTGATTGTTTTGAAAATTCAATTTTGTGTACATTGGCACTGATTCCTTTTTGTATCTTCCCTCCGTCGGCCTTAAATGGTAGCGGTAAGAGAGCACTTTATGAAAACCTGTGAATTTATATTGTATACCTTCAATCTCCAAAAATGTTCATAGAGTTTGAAAAAATAAATTAGAGTGTTTGGAAAATGGCAGGAATAACGAATTGTGGGTGAGACATTGTTTGAGAAATTTAAAATTCTTAAAAAACTCTCTCAACCAGTGGGACAAGGCAACAGTGTGCGTTCACGTCTAAGGTGGCACACCGAAGAGGAGAGGGACCTCAACCAACTTGGCATGCGTAATTCGTGACAGCTATCAAAAGATCGTAATAACTGGAAGGGCTTAAGATTTTTTGTATTTTTGTTTTTCTTGATTTTAAAATTTGTTTTCTTAAATTTACCCTAGTCTAATGTCCTAACCTAAATGTAAGTTGCCCGTAAGGGACCAGCTAATTAAGTTGACGACAGCTGGGACGATTGATGGCGCTGCAACCACCAGTAGAACCCCCGAACCTTGTCACACTCCGTTCTGTCGCGAACAGAGATGAATCTACTGAACCTAAAATCATCCGGACTAACTCTTGCGACATCGAATTCGTAGAGAATTCGCCTATCCACTGTCCTTTGCACCACGTGGTAGATCAATGGACATCCCTTTGTATCCTGGATTAAGCCAATCCGGTCAAGGTACAAGAACGCTTCGGGCGGAATGAATCCGCTTCGGCGAGCGTTCTCATGATATGCTTCATTACAGTAGTGAGCTCCAAACATCAGCTCATTTCCTGAGGTCATACGGTATCGGTCCAATCCGTCATATAGATGGAATTATGGATCTATTCGTGTACCAGGACCTCCTTGAAAGTGTCATGCTTCCTCCTGATGAGGAAGAAATGCTTCAGAAATTGACATTTCAGCAATACAATGACCCAAAGCATACCACAAAAGTGGTCAAAGAGTGGTTTAGGGTACAAAAGATTGATGTTGTGGAATGACCTACGCAATCTCCGGATCTCAATCCTATTGAGAACCTATGGGAGATTGTAAACAGGAGAATTGTACGTGGGGGTTGTAAAACAAAGGCTATGCTTTTCCAAAAGGTTAAGAAAGCTTAAAACAGCATTCCGCAGTCAATTATTTTAAACCTTTTGGACAGCTTGCCAAGAAGATACGCTGCTGTCATCAAAAATAAGGGTTTTGCCACTAAGTACTAATTTTTTGGAATTTTTCAGTTTAGTTGCTTTAGTTTTGTCCAGCCAAAAATGGAGGTCAAATTAGTTTGAGTTTAATTGTTTTTGTATCGCCCAATGGAGGGTTATATTATTTTGTTTTTTTTTATAGTTTAAGACACGGAGCATTTATGGAAAAAAATTTTTAAGATCTTACGAGTATATAAGGGACCGAAGAAAATTGGAAAAACAGTATGAAGCAAAGCCGAGTTGCCTTTCTTTTGGCCAACACTGTATATATATGGCACATTCTTGTTGAAGCCAAATGTGGATGTCAACTCATTCCAGTTCCGGTACGATAGCGAACTCCATTTCCCGTAACATGGGGATAATTTTCATCGACGAAGAAATACCGTCCAATTACACCTCCGGTGTGAAATCCACGCTATTGTCACGTTTTGTGGATGTAATGGAATCACTTGAAACACATGTGGGTTTTTGCTGCCCAATAACGCATATTTTGCTTATTGACAAAGCCATTAAACCAAAAATGAGCTTCATCGGATTTTTTTCAAACTTTTGCGGATTCCAAACGAAGAAGTTTCGGCCCTTCAAATAATCAAGAAGCTTCTGTGCTTGAGTTTATTTTATCTTTTCTTCTTCTTCTTTGGCTGGCGCTACAGTCCCGAGTGGACCTGGCCTCAGCCAACATGCCTCTCCTTTTAGACGGTCTTGCCCTAGTTGCTTCCAGCTTCGCACGTTCAGCTGATTGAGGTCCCTTTCCAGCTGCGTACGCCACCGGAAGCGTGACCTTCCTTTACCGCGTTGCCCCTTGGGGTTGGAGTCGAAGACTTTTCGGGCCTGAGCATTGGTGTCCATTTGCTCATTCGCTCTACATGACCTAGCCCTTTGAGACGAGAGACTCGAACTCGTTTGACCAGATCGATGTGGCTGTACAACCCGTACAGTTTGTCGTTCAGTCTCCTCCTTCAAACACCATCAGTACAAACGGGACCAAAGATAATACGAAGGACTTTCCTCTCGAAGCGACCAAGAATCTCCTCGTCCGCTTTGGTTACTGTCTATGCTTCTGTGGCATACAGCAGGACTGGGACTATCTATATAGGGATATCTTGGTCCTTCGAGGGAGGGCTTTATTCCTCAATTGCCTTTCATTCCAAGCCCAAAGACACAGCGATTCGTTTTATCTTCGCGGTTCTGTCATCGCTTGCGTTTACCTCGGAGCCTAGGTAGGCAAACTCTTTCACTACTTCAAAGTTATAGCTGTCTATAATGACGTTTTGTCCAAGACGTTGGTGTTGGTGGACCTTTTTCGGAGACAGCATATACTTTGTCTTACTCTTATTGACCGCAAGACCTATCTTAGCCGCTTCCTTCTCGATGCTCACAAAGGCCACACTGACAGCCCGCTGTGTCCTTCCAATGATTTCAATGTCATCGATATATGCGAGCAGGTGCACAGATTTGTGGAAGATCGTGCCTCTGGTGTTGACGTTTGAGTTACGCACGATCTTCTCGAAAATGATGTTAAAGAAATCGCATGACACTACGTCGCATTGTCTAAATCCTTTTTTGACGTCAAAGGTCTCGGTGAAGTCTTTACCGACCTTGAAGGAGCAACGAGCATTCTCCATCGTCATTCTGCAAAGAATGAGTGGCCGGTGTTAGACAAGTCAACTTATACAAAAATGATCAACAGCGTCCAGAGGATGGCGTGTATAACAAAAAATGATGGCTATACGTTCAAAAATCGAACTGGTTCCAAGAATGAGCGGCAGGAAGCCGGATGTGGCAACACAATGGACCCTATGGGTCTAAGTGAATCCAATGTGCATACGTTGGAGGCCACCATACATACCTATCTACCTACTTAGGATCGGGCAAACGATGCTGAGATTCCATCTATCGGGCATATTTTTATCCAACCATATTTTACAGATGAGATGATGTATACACCTTACCAAATCACCGCCGGTTGCTTTGAAAAGTTCGGCAGGTAGTCCATCGGCACCATTTTATCTTTTGGATTGTTAAAGCTTACCCTTTCCACATTCCAACTGATTATACTTCTTTTCACCTCAAGAGAGGCTTAGACTTTCAATTTGGAAAAATAAAAAATAAAACACCGATTTTCTTTTATTGTTTATATATTTTATTAAAATTAAATGATTTACTTTACAAATATTTGAATGCGATTTTTATATTTACTGATTTTGCTTTTTCTCTACTTCAACTTACTTACGAGCATATTATATTTTTTTTATTTATGTCTTCATATTTTGTTCTTTCATAAATTTTGTTCTCAGTCCTAAAAACTTAAGTTAATACATATACATAAAACACATATTGTATATATATATATAAGTTTAAATAAGATTGCACTTAGTTTATGTAAAATTTGTTTACCTAGAACGAATTGTTTATTTTTTATTTTGATTAAAAAATTTAAAGTGTTTGCTTGTGGGCATTCCTAGTCTTATTTTAACAGAAAAAAATGTTCAAATATGTAAAATGGATTGTTTGTTTGTTTACTAGCGTGTTTTTCTTAAATTTTATTAAATTGAATTGAATCCATATATAGTAAAGTGTTTTCTATAAAATAAGAATAAAATTGAGTATTCATTTGGTTTTGAGTGTATAGAATTATTTGGTCTGGAATGTGAAGTAATTGAAATAAAAATTGAGGATAACGTTTTTTTTTCCTTACTAAAGCTGTTTGTTTTGAGCGAAAAAGCACTGGGTCTCCTAGGAAGGTCTAGTTCAGCATATTTTTATGACAAAGGGGTTACGGGAACCAATGTGGCCGGGGAATAAAAGTATAATTCTTATAAAGCAGCTTTAAGATCGTTCGTAATAAAGTGTAATATATCTGTCTTGGCTGGAATACCTACATATTTCTGAAAAGCAAATTGTCTCATTCCAGCAGATTTCTTTTGATAAGATATAACTTTTTTGTTAAAAGCAATTCAATCAAATTGTTTCTTAGGTTTAATTTTCGCTTCGAGGGTTTCGGATTGTGCTTGAGTTGTTTGGGCCTACCTAGGCTGTGGACGCATGTTAACTATGTTGAGCCAAATGTTACAGCTAAGTCATTGCGTAAGTAAGACAATTAGAAAGGGAAAGAGAATATTTATTGGATAATAATAATAATGGCGGCGCTACAGTCCGAGTTGGACCTGGGCCAAGCTTTTCAGCAACCACTCGTGTAGTTTCTCACGAGTTGAGAGAAACCTACAGTTTAATGCAGCCTCCGAACGGCGATTTTGAGAAGCTATTTCTAGACAGTTATACTCTTTGAGCATTATCAGTGACTCAAAAGAGGTGGAGCCGTGAAAAAAAATGTTAAGTATTTTTTCGAGATTCGAACCTTAGATCTCGAGCGTAGTAGTCGACGCACTACGCCACGGCACCCACTATAAAAAAAGGTGAAAGAAGAAATATGGTATGATTCTAGAAACTCCTTTCGATGCCAAAGAAGGTGCTGCATGTGCCGAAAATGGGCGTAGACCAAGAAAGCCTAGCTGATGATTGGAGAGACGATGCTTTCTGTCCTAGTATCATGATTGGCTGCAGATTCCATCTTCTCTATTTACATATGTACATATATGAGGGTGAAAATTAGAACGTGAATATATCCCAGCAACTTACTGAAGGTTGTCAGAATCGAAATCAGGTTATGCAAGTGACTGTAATAACGAATAGTCACATGCATTTCTTCTTGTCAAAAACGGGCACCACAACTGCAACAGGCGAAGGACACAAATAGGTAAATAAATATTTTGGGGAGCCCAGTTACTTGTTAAACACAAATCCTTCCTGTCAACTTATGCTACGCAATCACAACTTAAGGTCCCAGTTCTTAAAAAGCCTAGAAAAACAACAGAACTTTTTGAGAAGTGGTCGTCATGTGAGTCCTCTAACAAAGGACTGGATGAGACCTTGTAATGGTCGACAAAGACTTAAATTAAGAAGGTCCAGATGTCGAAAAATAGGGTGACACATCTGGAGTTGCTTAAAATAAGTCAACTAAGATAGGTGAAGACTCAAGCAGATATGCTTGGCTGACAAAGAGCATTCTGTGATGGATACCAATTACACGTAAAATCTTAAATTTCAGTTTAAAAAAGTTAAAGAATAATCTAGAGACATATTTGAAGAGAAAGATTAAGTGGATTGAGTGGAAAGACAATCACGCCATTTACGCCAATTACTGTCGCATGCGACTGCAGTTGCATTTTGTAATTACAGAGTCGAATTTTTCGAGCCCATTCGTACTTAATTTTTGACAGAAGTTGTGTCTATGGCAACGCGAACGATTCGAGTTTTTATCTGCTATTATGGTGAATCGAATACAAATTTGGCTACGACTTAGTGTAGATTTTTTTTTTTTTTTTTTTACATTTTTAAAATGTAAAGGTCGCCATATAAAACAGATGCTATGGAGGTTTGTAGAGTCACACGATTGTAGAAATAATAACTCAATCCACTGATAAGTCTTTAGATTAGTTTAGGTTAGGTTTAGGAAGGGGAGTATGATGGTTAAACATCACTTGCGCTCGGAGGCCATAAGGCCCATTGTGAATCTCTTAATTTGTGGAGTACACATTCTGTTTATCTATCATGTCACGTATTGGATGAAACCACACCGTGTTCTTTATGAATTTTAGAAGATACGATACATCTGCATTCATTAAGTTTGCAGTCTTTGTGAAGAATCTTTTACCCAGCGAAGCTAGACGCCAATTCTGACTCGGACTCTTTCTCATCGCCGCAGCTCCGGCAGAGGTCGCTGGATTAAGCCTTCTATTTCCGGAGCATTGTTTCCATGGGGCAGTGTCCTGCGATCACTCCGATGATCGGATCAGATCGAGTTTCGGTGAAACGCCAGAAGCTTCTTTGTTTTGCCGTTGTTAAGCTCTGGCCATGTTGATATTGTCGTGTGACAGTCATTTCTTGCAAGCCAAGACGAGTTGGCCTCTGATAAGCTTCGTGCGCATCGCGTAGTTCTCTTTCTAATGAAAAGTTCTATATAAGCAAAATTGAAGGTATTTTAAAGCAAACAAAAATTTAGTCATCAAATAAACTACAAAAAGACCGAATTACTTGATATTCTATTTTGTAATATACTTTGACAATGTCACTAACTTAAGAAAACTCGTATTTAAACGAGTCGAATACGAGTGGCGGAATAGAGATTTGAATGCGATACGACTCCTTATACGAAAGAAATGCGAAAGACGTATGCTACTGACGTAATTGAGGTGAATAACATTGCAAGATATGCTATGTAAATAAACACGCTTGCCAAGACACGGGTAGAACAGCGAAGCGCCACATGAACGTGGTGCGGAACTAAATTCAGGAGCGCATGTTTCCACCTTCGGGAATGAGATGCAGACAGCTGAAACGAGTTGCAGAAATACGAATAGGACTATGGAATCACAAGAATGGGTAAAAACTTGAGAGAGTTGAAGCACATTGTCAGAATATTCTTATTGTACAGCGATACTTACTAACAAATAAATGGAATGAAATGAAATGAAATGAAATCGAACGCAATGGTGCGTAGGCGTAGTTAAGGTCCTAGGTCACGCAGGGGGATATAGGTTAGGTTAGGGGGCTGCTACTGAATTCACCAGCATACTTGGACCATGTTGGCCCATTGTGATACCCACAGTCAGACTACTACTCGTACCACTGATCGACCGCTCCAGTGATAGTGCCGTTAATTTCATCCCAACGGCAAATGTTGACTGAACCCTATTTGAAAAACCGGATAAAAGCGTACTAACTTTGCTTTCACTGGGATTCGAACCTGGGACTCCTCAAACTTAGAGCAGGCACTTAACCAACTGCGCCATCCAGTCGTTCTGCAGGGGGATATATGCCACAATGAATGAAGAATGGTGATTCTTAATGGTCCAAATGGTTAATAGTCCCAAAGAAATAAAAAGAAAAATATTTTCGAAAAAAATAAAAAGGTTGGATGACCCTATATTTTTTTCGCTTAGTGTGGTATGGTGTGGCTAAATTGTATTATTTGTGCGGCTTAAAAAAGTTGCAGCCACATTGGTCAAAGTAAATCGTATCCAAAAGAGATTGCTTCGAAAAAAACTGTTTTTGTTTTAAATTTTGTTTTTTGGTGTGTTAACTCGAGTTCACAAACCGAGTCAAACCGAGTTACGGACAAACCGAGTTGAACCGAGTCACATTTTTCTCCACCCGAGTTGGCGGAGCAATTTGCTGTTTTATTCGTTCTATGCCAAAGGAATGAATATTTTTTTGTTTACGTATTCTTTTGTTTTAGAATTTACTTTCAAAAACTTGGGAAATTTACACAAAATAAAGAATCAAAGTGGTTCAGTTTAAAAATCGACATTCAATTATTCAGACGCAGAGATTATATCGAAATTTCTTTCATGTTCGAAATGTGGCCATTTACCGATTGGTCCAGCGCTTTCAGCAACAAGGGGCTGTCTGTGGTCTTCCGCGTGCTGAAAGACCTCGTACAGTTCGAAATGATGTGAACATTGCTCGGGTGTAAGCAAGTATTGAGGAAAACCCCGAAACTTCCACTTGGCGAAGTTCTTAGCAGTTGGTGATGTCTAGGCAAAGAATTTTTGGGCAATTACCACTTTTTCCATAGCCACAGCTCACACCGCTCATCCAACTATGGGTCTCCTGAGTGAAATTTTTGGTGACCGGATAATATCGCGTTTTTCTAATTTTAACTGGCCACCGATTTAACAGCTCCAGATATTTTCATTTGGGCTACCTAAAAAGTAAGGTGTATGTCAATAAGCCAAGAACCATACAACAGCTTAAAACCAATATCCGAGAAGAAGTGAGGGCGCTGGGAGCTGAAATTCTAAGATAAGTAAATAATCCTTGATAGGACGTGTCGTCGCAATGATACTCGTCATAAATTTGTTTTATGCTTTTCGTTTGAAATCGAGTCAACTCGATTTACAACTCGGTTTGGTAAATTTCCAAAGTTAACTCGGTTTAAAAAATATACGGTTTGGTGCCTCACTACTCCATATTAAAAGCTTAAGAGAATATAAATAACCTCAAAGTTTGTATTAATTGTGCCTTGTTGTAGAAGTTAGCCCCAAGTCCACCTCGGACTTTAGCGCCACAATACTTTGCAAGTGCTTTGAAGTAACATTTTCGAAAAAAAATCCCTACTGAACTCTTAAAAAACTTTCTTAACCTCAATAGTGATGTGAAAAGTTAAAATTTCATAAAAAAATACTTTGCTTTGTTTTATTTTTGTTCTTGATTGTTACTGTGTGTCTATGTATTTGATCTAAGAGTAAGTGAATCTGTAGTCTCTTTCTTTGGTCATGTTCGAGTTTTTTTTTCTTTGCGATATGTTTTCTCATACATACGAGTATACATTAAAAATATTGTAGTTTTGTTATTTGGTTTAAAAGTTGTTCGCATTTAAAAAAAAAGAGTGAGTGAGAAAGATCTAGATTTAATTATACATAAGGTATGTGGTCCGCTCTTTTAAAGTGTATTCAATTCAAATTTAAATCTAATACAACCGCATTCGTTCAGAAAAAAAAGAAAACGAAGAAATAAAAAAGAGAGAAAGGAAAATGTAATTGTTTTCTCACACACAGTTCTTTTATGTTCTTTTTTGTTAAAGTGGATCGATGAGAATGTAACTCACTGTAATCATTTTTTTTTTGTTTTTTGTTTTAAATAATTGATTCTCATACGGGTGATGCAGCCATTACTTCAATATCACTGATACTCTTGACGCGTCGATGTTGGCCGTAGGCCATAATCAGTGTTGGATCCGAAGATGCTGAGGATGCCGCTGGTGGGGCACTCACCCGATGACTGGGTGGTGGTGGAGGTGGTGCTGTTGTTGGGGGTGGCAATAACGATGGCGGGGGTCCAATTGTTGCATAAATTCCACCCCCACCTTCACTGCTGCTATACGATGGTGTTGGTGATGTTGAATTTCCAAAGGACCGTTCACCGCGTGCTTTTGCATTGAAACGAAAAGCTTTTGACAATGAGCTCTATCAAACCGCACCCACGAACGAAGATGACCACACAATTATGCAGAAAATCAAAGAAAAAAGAAGAAAAAAGAATGTTATTATTAGCAATTTTGAATTTGCATAGAAATTTTAATATTTTCACAAAAAGAGAGCGAGAGATGATAAGGTACCTGTGATCCTTTCCATGCGGAAATCTGTTAAACATATTTTTTGTTTGCATCGCACGAGGAAGAATGAAATAAATGTGTTTTATCGGATTTTTTTTCAATTTAATTGGTTATGTGTATCAAAGGAACAAAAAATAAATGCAATAAATATGTATGTTAATAAATAATTTCCCTTCCACTCCTATTTACAGTTTAAAATAAAATTCCATCTCGGCTTGTATTGTTGTGAAGTTTCACTGCTATCGGCTCGTCTTGTTCCCCCCACAGAGTTGCGATGCTGGGCTAGTCGATGGCACACTCGTATCTGTTAAATTGACTCCGATTGTGTGGGATATATTGATTTTTTTTTTCACAAGAATAATTTATATCTGAACCTTGTTCGGGTTCGGATGCGAGTTTACCTGATGCCTACACACAAATTAATAAATAATTGAGTTTTTTCCTCCCTTTTTCTCTCCTGTTTTTGTGCTCAATAATCTGTGCATCTGTGTAGTTCTCAGTTCGTATTTTTTGTATTTTTAGTAAGGATCAAAAATTAATTAGCATGATACAAGTATTGAATATTTACTGCTTTATTTTGTTACATTTGAAAGTGATGTAGACTCTGTTGGAGTGATAATTTTTAGGGAAATTTTCAGTCAAATCATAAAGATGTCGTTGTGTTGGGGTTGAAGGACATTTTTTTGTGTGGAGGGAGGGCTCAGAGGAGCATGACTCCCACTTAAGTGATTGCGAAGCAATTCTGAAGACGTAAGGAAATTGTTATTCTTTAGGGTAAGTTGACTGCTTAATCACGTGAGGAAACGAAGATTGACGAAGCAGAATGACAGGTGGACCGCAAGTAAATTTAATCGAAATTAGATGAAGGAGAAAATGCCACACAAAAAAAGGTCAAAAAGTCAAATGGATTTTTTAAAGGGTTTCAAATTTTCTGTTCTCCTTTTTTTTTCTTGATTCGTTTTTCATCAAAATTGTCGGAGGGAAATTGATTTTGGTGGTGATTGTTCGATTGAATACCCGCCGGGATAATTCAAGTTGGACCAGAGAGAGTTTACTTTGCCCGCCTAAGTGGTGGCAGTTTCATCAAATTTCGTTTGAGGTTATGGGAGAATTCTTTGAAGGTTACAATTTAAATTTGACACTTGTCAAAATAAAGGCAGTCAATATGTGAAGGAATCTTATTTGGTATCTGGAATTGACATTTGAAGATGCAAAACAGTGTGTGGGATGGAAAAAATCGTTCGTTGTTTGGATGAACTTTGAATTGAATCTTTTTCATCAAAACAAGGAAATTTGAGACGGAACAAATTGATGAATAATGAACGAACAATCAATTCAATTTTAATTCTTGACTATTGCGACATTTGGTTCTAAATTTGCAAAAAATTTGATGCGGTTAATAAATGCCATTTGCCAAACCTGACAATTTATTCTTAATTATGAATGGGACATGATCTATGTGTAAAACAGTTTGTATCAATAATATGGGATGGAGCTTGGAGGACAAGATTCAACAATGAAATATACGGCCTGTACAGTGACCGGTTATCAAAGAGGCCCAAAGAAGTCGTGAATAAAATATTGTCAATCCATTGACTGCTAGGCAACGCAAGCTTCTTTCCAAAGAGCACTCTAACCCAACTTTTCTAAGAAAATCAGACAGAAAGTGGACAAAATTAGATGCAGAATCGCTTGAATACTAATAATAATTGCGGCGCTACAGACCGAGGTGGGCCCGGGCCTGGCCTCTCAGCAACCACTCGTGTTATGCGTGCCATTGTTCTCTCACGAGTGGAGAGGACCTACAGTTTAATGCCGACTCCGAACGGCGAGATTGAGAAGCTTTTTCTAGACAGTTATACTCTTTGAGCATTGCCAGTGACTGGAAAGAGGTAGAGCCGAGAACAATTTTATTTTTGAAAAATTGTTTGTCTGAACTGGGATTCGAATCTAGATTGTGAAAGCCAAGTGCGTATGCGTCGACGCACAAACCCACAGGGCCACAGCACCCGCCCTCACGTAGAATCCCTTGAGCTTCACATAAATATTCACTTCCCAGGACGCAAGAACAACCCAACAATTTTCTCTGGTCAGTTTGCCTATCATGCATCCTGGGATAGAATAACCCCTATTTTCACCTCTGGGCTATTAATAAGTTCGCCACATTAATTTATTCTCCCAGTCAAGATGCAGAAAACACTGGAGGTAGCTAGCTCTTGGCTTAATGCTATTTAGCGAGATAACTGCATCCTTAGCAAACATGTACGCATGCCTCAGAGACGTGAGCACGTTGTTTTCATTCCGAAGACAGGTAGATGCGGTTATGATGGTTAAGATTTCGGACCAATGACCTCCTTTATTCTTATCGAACGTATTTTAGACTATAGCGTACGTAGCTCGATAGAACCAGCAATTCTATCGCAATCGCAACATGGTCACGTCAGAGATAATTCAACAGAAAGCTCTACATCAAGTAGTGAGTGCTTTCGAACAATTCTTGCACTATAAGGAATATAAGGAAGGTGGCTAGCTTCCTAGGTATAGAAGATATAGATGCTTTTAACAAAGAAGTCAACACCAGAGACACGATCTTCCACAAATCTGCACAACTCTTCGCATATACCGACGACAATGACATCGGAAGGACAAAGCAGGCTGTCAGTGGGGCTTTTGTGAGCATTGAGAAGAAAGCGACTAATATGGGTCTTGTAGTGAATGAGGGTAAGACAAAGTATATGCTGTCTACGAAAAAGGTTCACCAAAACCGACGTCTTGTACAAACGTCACTATAAAAAAATTCTAACTTTTACTTTGTCTACCTTTGTCTACTCGTATGTGCTTTCATGTAATTTGTTCAATCTAGTGCTGGAGCAAATAATGCAAGCTTAGCACAGAATGTACGGGATCGAAATTGCGAGTTTCTTGAATGTTGTTTTTCAAGCTTTTAGTGGGATTAAAGAGAAAACTCTGTTTAACCAAAGGGTTTAATGCCGAAAATCGTTCTCTACAAATGAGTAGGGCATTCGTAACTGTGATTTTAACGAGCTGTGTAAGGATGTGTATACATATATTACAGTCTGAATATGCTTCGAGCTTCATGTGTTAAAATACGGCTACGTCAACAATAAATACTGTACAGGGTGGGCCATCTAGTGGTTTCTTAAATCATAGGTTATTTTGAAACTGACAGCTGTTCCACGCTCGTAATCTTTGTGTCAAAAGTCAGTATCGTACCCCCGCGGGACGAAATGGGTCGCTTTACGCTTGAACAACGGTCCAAAATATTGAAAACTTATTTCCAAAGTGAGTGCTGTATAGCCCAAACAGTTCGTATTTTGAAAATAAATTTTCGCCAAAATGAAGCACCCATTGGACTGCTGTACGCAAGTTTGTGGAAAAAGTTCGTAAGACTGGTATGCTAGAGAACGTACGGTGCGCACAGATGAGAATGTGGCTGCTGTGGCCGAGAGTGTGAGACTCATTTCACGAACATCGACTCGCCATCGATCTCACTCACAGCTCAACATTTCACGCACTAGCCTGAGGAGAATTCTGCACAAAGATCTCGGATTATTCGCTTACAAGGTCCAATTGACTCAGCAATTGAAGGCGGGCGACCATCCTCTTCATTATCGCTTCGCAGCTTGGGCCTTAGAGTAGCTTGAATGAGATAACGATTTTGGGCGAAAAATCATCTTTTCTGACGAGGTACATTTTCATCTCGGCGGCTACCTTAACAAACGAAATTCCCGCATCTGAGGACGTATCGGAAAACCCGTACGTTTTTGTCGAGAAGCTAATGCATTCACAGAGAGTGACAGCTTGGTGCGAATTGTGGAGTTGTGGCATCATTGTACCATTTTTCTTCGAAAATGAGGCTGGGAACAACGTTTCGGTCAACGGTGGGCTTTAACCGACTTGTTCGTTTTTTGACTGAAATTGAAGACATGGATTTGGACGACCTTTGCTTCATGCAGAATGGCACGCCATGCCACAATCGATCTTTTGCGCACCAAATTCGCAAGTTCTGTGGTCAGTCGTCTTGTCTGTCATGTCAATTGGCCCCCTTGGAGCTGCGATTTGAACCCTTTGGACTTTTTTGTGTGGGGAACCGTAAAGGTGAAGGACCGATGTTATGCTAACAATCCGGAAACGATTCAAGCACTTAAGGCAAGTATCATCCAAGAAATCCGTGAGCTACAGCTCGAAACCATCAACAAGGTGTTGAAGAGTTGGGGTGACAGAATGCGCTACTGCAAAACCAGCCGAGGCCAGAAAGCCATAATACATGGAAAAAATTTAATTTTGTTCAGTTTATTGTATTTTTAAAAATAAACTTGTAATCGACCGCCCTGTGCAAAGGGTGTACGATAAATCAGCGACTTTGATCCAAGATAGCGCTTAGATTGCATAGAAGACTTTTCTCTCACATCTTCCTTTCCTTCTGGGCATAGACAAAATAAATGAAATAGATCTCTCAAACGCTTTGGTTTACAAGATTTGGTCAAAATGGAAAAAAGTGAAAGAGTTTCGTGAGGGACTGAAGACAGACATAACAAATGTTATTGAGACTGTTCTGGAATATCTTTGGAGAATGTGTATCGCTCCGGAAGGCGACGTTAAAACTTCAAGTATTTCATTTCAAATTGGTGACTTATCGAACATCCCTTGTATTCTCATACGAAGCCCAAATAGGCCTAACCACCGAAATTCTGTTTTCACTTCCTTCAGCGAAAATCTTCAACAGACAGAAACGTGGCTCGAGGGTTATTATTGAACTAGTTAAAAAAGAAAAGGCTTCGTCATCATCATTTTTGAATTTCTTATTAAAATCCCACACACAAATGACATCGCCTGGGATTTAAACTCGGAATTACCTTACGTCAAACGAAGAACAAAACTCAATCAAATGCATTACAGATTCCGATTGAATTTATTGTTTGTTTCTTTCTTTCATCGATAAGGGAGTGTTCTCTAATTTTTTATAGTACGTACTCTTAGTTTAAACATCTGAAAATTACAATAGCTTTGTTTGTTTCATACAATTTCAATATGCTTTGCATTTTCAAATGATTTCTCAATTTAATTTTACTTCCATTTCTACATACGATTATAGACTTACAATAAATTACAATTCAAATGCATTCTACATACCGTAAGTTATGATAGGATTGTTCTTTCTATAATTTATCTGAATTGAATTGATTTTTTTATAAGCAATTTACAGATGGATTGAAGTTTATTTATCTCATTGATCAAACTCACATTTATAAGCATTTTTTTCGTTTATTGTATTTGTTTGTTATTTAAATTATTGGATTGGCATAAACATTTACTACTATTTACAGGAGCTATAAAAATTATTAAATATTTTATTTAGTTTATATTTTCTTTAAAAGTTTAATAATAAAATTGGTTCTGTTTCTGTTTGTTTAGTAAATTGATTTCATTTTTCTTTTTTATTTGATTTGTTTTTGATTTTTCAATTTTGCTAAGTGCAGCGTTTGATTTGATTTGATTCATGACGTGATTCTCTTTTCTTCGTTGATTAATTCTTTTGAAAAGATCTATGCAAAGTTGTTGTTTTTTTAAGAAAGAAAAACATTAAAAACAGAAGTAATGAAGAGAGAAGCAGTTGAAGCGAAAACGAAAAATGGCAAAACGAACAAAACTTAATTATTTGCCAGCAATGTGGGGTAAATTTGCACAGAGGAACCGTTATAGTTTTTGCGAAGTGACAAACATTTCGTGTTACAGTTTTTAAAAAGAGTTAGATCGAAGAAATTCGTCTCAAGTTAACAAAATGACGGCTCAGACAATTAGTATTGGTAAGTTCGACTTGGACCTAGGGTCCACAGCAACAAGTGCAGGCAACCTTCAACCATATGCCGACTCCGAACGGCGAATAAAAAGACGCTTCTTCTTAGCTGTTATACTCTTTGGGCATTTTCAGTGACTCGAAAGACGTGGAGCCTAGATAAAATAAGTGTTTGTGTTGGGAATCCGAATTGGAACTTCAGCGTAGGAAGCGACGTAAAGGGGGTCACTGATCTAAAATAGGAACGTTTTAACAGATATTTTAACTGTCTATAAATGAGGAGTAATTGATGACATAATCTGAATTTTTATAACCCGTCTTGCCAAGATCAAAAGAAGACTTGAGACGGTGTGAAAAGTTTGAGGTTGCTATTGAAAACTTTAATAAGCATACCGTGATAAGCCATTTCATTTATCAGAGAATATGAGAGATCAAAATAATTATTGAAAGAATATTTTCCAACAAACTTCAAAGGGACCAACAGTTTTATGTCATTCCTTCACTCTTCAAGCAACGACAAACACAAACTCAATTGAATTGTACAAACGACTAAAAACTTTTTGCAAAAACTGAGGTTAGATATGATATGCGAAGATTGGCAGTCCTTAGCTCCAACTCTGAGCTCCAGTGAAGTGGAGATTCTGAAAAAAGAATTGAAACAAATTGTTAGTTGGGTTTGCTCATGGATTCGATCATTGGTTTCATGCCGGGCCTACATGGTGGGTTGAGGTGTAGCATTCTTGAGGACTACAATTTTACATATTGCAATGGTCCATTGATGTGGGGAAATTACTCAAAGGAATGGGATCTTTACGTCAACACGAGCAAGGGATACATGGATGAAATGTTCGATATTAAAATAAGTCTAATAATTTACTATACATATTTTCATCTTGAACTTGAAATTCCAAAAGGTATGTTTTAAGAAATTTATGCTCAATAATCTGATGGACACTCATTATTGGCATTGATGGGAAATTTGTTCGGCCATTTCAAGTGAAAGAAAGCACGGTTTTGCTAATTTTCCCAAACTCGTCAAGGCTTACCATTTGCTACTTTGTCAAGATTGATCTTGAACTCAATAAGGTTGTTAATAATAATAACAATGATGTACAGGGTGGGCCATTTAGTAATTAATTTTAAATCATGGGTTATTTTGACACTGACAGATGTATCATACCTCCAGGCAGTATCATACCTCCGCGGAACGAAATGTGTCGGCGCTTTACGCTTGAACAATGTTGGGAAAGATTGAAAACTTATTTCCAAAGTGAGTGGTGTGTACCCCAAACAGTGCGTTTTTTGAAAAGAAGTTTTGACCGAAATGGAGCACCCAAAACGAATGCTGTACGCAAGTTTGTGCAAAAACTTCGTGAGACTGGTATACTAGTGGACAACACTAATGGTTGGTCACCCTGTCGTCGTACAGTGCGTACAGATGAGAATGTGGCTGCTGTGGCCGAGAGTGTGAGATTCAATTCACAAATATCAACTCGCCATCGAGCTCAACATTTCACGCACTTGCCTGAGGAGAATTCTGCACAAAGATCTCGGATTATTCGCTTAGAAGGTCCAATTGACTCAGCAAATGAAGGCACGGCCCCATCCGCTTCGGAGTTTGGGCCTTAGAGCAGCTTGAATTGGACGATGGCGCTGACGAGGTGCATTTTCATCTCGGCGGCTACTTTAACAAACGTTTGTGTCTAGAAGCCAATGCATCCACAGAGAGTGACAGTTTGGTGCGGATTGTGGAGTGGTGGCATCATTGGATCATTTTTCTTCGAAAATAAGGCTGGGAACAACATTTCGGTCAACGGTGGACGTTACAGAGACATGTTAAACGTCTTTTTTTATACTGAAACTGAAGACATGTATTTGGACGACCTCTGGTTCGTGCCACAATCGATCTTTTGCGCACCAAGTTCCCAAATCGTGTTATCAGCCTCTTGGCGATATCAACTGGCCGCCTCGATTTGACCCCTTTGTACTTTGGAAACGGAAACGATTCAAGCACTTAAGGCCAGTATCATCCAAGAAATCCGTGAGCTACAGCCCGAAACCATCAGCAAGGTCTTGGAAAATTGGGGTGACAGAATGCATTATTAAAAATAAACTTGTATTTTGGTCACCCTATACATATCTAATCTATTCAAAAAAAACTTAGCACTCGACTATAAAAATTCATAATAGATGAATTATTAAACGCATACATTTGGTGATAATTGCTCTTTAACTGTATAACTGCCTTAATAAATTGACTTCAGTCGTTTTCAATTATGGCGACATAAAAAATTGTGTTTTCGTAGGCTTTTGTATTTAAATGAACCGCTGTTTACAGTAATAGGTTAACGGCTTTATGGGAATATCGTTAAGCGTTTGGACACGTTTATAAAATTACTGTTGTTTGTCGTTTTGTCATTTTAACACATTTACTTTAACTAAAGAAACGAAAAAATGTGCGCTCAAGAGATGGGTGAGAGAAAAAAGCAAATAAATGAAATCAATTGTAAATTTTTAACTTCAAAATGTATGTACAATCAAACACGAATGTTCTCATTTTAGACTCAAAATATCATGTCTTAATTGATAAGCTATTTACACGAGTATCGCTTTTAAGTAGATTTCCATTCATTTAGAAGCTTCTTTTACACTTTCTTAAAATTAGCATACAAATATTTAAACAGTTTTTTATATAAATTATCTGAGTTTGTGTATACCGTTATAAATCACAGATTTAAAAAAAAAATACATTTCATGCTTATTCTCTGGAAAAAAGGTACAAATTTGATTTGTGGAACATATGTGGATCCTAAACTGTAGTCTTTGAACAGGGATGTTAGTGTTTTGAGTGAATGAGGTAAAGTTGAAAAATAATAAAGTATGATAACAGATAGTCTGCCGACGTGTGCATGCAACATTTGAGGTCTGCATACAATTAACAGAGCAATAAATTCACATACAAATACATAAAGTACGAGTATGCAAGGAGGATTAGTAAGGAGGATACTAAAACAATTAATAGACGACATTCTAAACATTTAACAAAATATTTATTCGTTTTTTGATTTTTTTTTTCAATTTGTGCAGATTTTGTATGTTTTTTTTATTTTTTTTTTTAATTTACTATATCAACAGATATTTACGTAGAAACGAGTATAAAAATAAATAAATTATAAACAATGAAAGCTTCACAGCAATACAGGCTAGAGATAGAAAACTATACGAATATTCTTTGGATTCTTCAACAATATTTTCTTTTTTTTTCGACTTTGAGGTTATGGAGAAATTAACAAAAAAAAAATAAATAAAATTGCAGTAGATTGTACTTACCCGTAGACTGCCGCTGGAACGTCGATCAGCTGTGGCATAGTGCTGAAGTCCTCCGGGTCCGGTCAGGGGTACTATACCACAGCCGGAGCGTATGCCTTGACCAAGTGTTGCCCTATACACACACATATCCAAATTTTGCATGGAATTTTGTATATTTTTTTTGTTTTGATTGTTTTTCAGATTATCGAGTTTTGGTTTTCAGTTTTGAGATAGATCAGCCAAACATTTACGAACACAATCAGTATACGAGAGCGAGCGAGCAAAAGAAGAGAGAGAGAGAGAAGACAAGTTTTTTTTGTGAACAGCAAGGAATTAGGTGGGAATGCACGAAAAATAGAGAAAAAAAAAGAAGAAAATGAGAAAAAGAAGAAGAACTATGAATTAGTTTTAAATTTCGAGAAAAGGGGTTCTTTAAAAGAAAAACAAAGAAAAAAACATATTTGACTCAAGCTTTTCCTAAATTATTTTAATCCAAAAAGGCATGAAGGAGTGGATGGTGAAACTGGAGAGTACAACATAAGTGAATGGAGATGGTCAAGTGAGAAGCTAAATGCGGTGGATTGAGGGATGGGTGATATTCATTTATTTTCTAATGGTAAACGTATGCACGGAACAATATTTTGACAGCTACTTTGACTTTGGTCTGTTGCGGCAACTTTCAGACGAGGTTCGAAATAGTGTTCTTCAAAGATCTTAGGTCGAATGAACAATGATGTTGACGAAACTGATTTTGGTCCTATACTAGGTGCATTAGTCTTCGACTCTGCGCCAATGGAACAACGTAATGGAAGACGGCCACGAAATCGATTGTAATTGGAGGCAGCTGCTTAAAAATGGTTTTACTGACATTGAATCTGAAGCGGCTAAAATGGGTATGGTGGTAAACGAGGGAAAAACCAAGTATATGCTGTCACCAAGAAAGAACGCACAACATCGATGACTTGGCCAGAGCGTCACCATAAGCATCTATAACTTTAAGATAGTGGAGTATTGAGATTAAGCGCAGGGCAGGCACTTAACCAACAGCGCCATCCAGTCGTCTCAAACGAAGCACTTAGCAGCAAAAGTTTGCTTATTTCTATAGAACATGTTGCCAATGAAGAACTGTCACTTCTGAATAGTACACCGCTATTTGCTTACCAAAAATCTTTGGACAAATAAAGAAAAGTGATCGCCGAACACGGATCATTACCTATTAACTCTTAACACCAAGGGCCCACTCAACAGTGCTTTTCGATTCTTAGGGTAATGTAACGGACAGCAAGTGGTTTTTGTTTAATTTAAAAAAAAGACGAAAGATGAATGAACGAGGGTTTATCAATAAACACCCGTGTTTGAAAACAGGTGGCGTACAGTTGTGTACTGTCATCAATCAAAACTACAGCATTTCAAATTACAGAATGATTCACAGTTTTCTTTTTATTTGGCAACCAGTTCTACGGTAGTACCAATTTTCCTCACACTTGTTTTCAAACATGAGTATTAATTGATTTTTTCTCGCATTAATCAAATTCGGACAATATTCTCAATGACTCTTCTAAAAAGACAACGCACGAGAGTGTCTATATGATTCTACGACTATAAACGGTGGGCCATCTAGTGCTTTTTTTTAAATCAGTATTTTGACACTGACAGCTGATATCCGCTCGAAATCTTGACAAAATGTCAGTATCATACCTCCTTGGATTGAAATGAGCCGCTTTACGCTTGAACTACGTTGGGAAATATTGGAAACTTTTTTCCAAAGTGAGTGCTGTGTAGCCCAAACAGTGCGTTTTTTGAAAATAAATTTTGGCCGAAATGAACCACGCATCGGACTGCTGTACGCAAGTTTGTGCAAAAAGTTCCTTAGACTGGTATGCTAGTGGATAACACTCATAGTTGGTCACCCCGTCGTCGTAGGGTGCGCATAGATGAGAATGTGGCTGCTGTGGTCGAGAGTGTGATACTCAATTCACGAACGTCAACTCGCCATCGATTTCAACAGCTCAACATTTCACGCACTAGCCTGAGGAGCACAAATATCTCGGATTATTTGTTTTTAAGGCCCAATTGACTCAGCAATTGAAGGCGCGCGACCATCCGCTTTGTTATTGCTTCGCAGTTTGGGCCTCAGAGCAGCTTGAATTGGACAACGATTTTGGGCGAAAAATCATCTTTTCTGAAGCGACGAGGCGCGTTTTTATCTCGGTGTCTACGTTAACAAACAAAACTGCCGCTTTTGGGGCTTGGTAAGCCCGCATGTTATTGTCGAGAAGCCAATGCATCAACAGAGAATGAGAGTTTGGTGTGGATTGTGAACTAGTGGTATGTTTGGTCCATTTTTCTTCGAAAATGGGGCTGGGAACAACATTCCGGTCAACAGTAGTCGTTACAGAGTCATGTCAACCAATTTTTTTTTACTGAAATTGAAGACATGGATTTGGACGTGTGCCATGCCACGCAGCCCATGCCACAATTGACCTTTTGTGCACCAAATTCCCAAATCGTGTTATCAGCCATCTTAACGATGTCAATTGGCCGCCTCGGAGCTGCGATTTGATCCCTTTGGACTTTGTTTGATGGGGAACCATGAGGATTGATTTTGTGCCAACAATCTGGAAACGATTCAAGCACTTCAGGTCAATATCTCCAAGCAATCCGTGAGCTACAGCCCGAAACCATCAACACGGTCTTGGAAAATTGGGGTGACAGAATACGCTACTGCGAAGCCACCCGAGGCAGCCACTTGAACGACGTTATATTTCATAATTAATGTGAATGTTTGTTCTTACTAATAAAGCCATAATGCATTGAATAAATCTAATTTTGTTAATTTTATTGCATTTTTTAAAAGAAGTATTTGGCCCACTCTTTGTAAGCGACGGTACAATGGGCCAACTATAGTCTAAGTGCGCCTACCTACCTACCTATTATGGCCCACCCATTGTTACAAACCAAATCATTGACCGATAAAGACAAGAGGATCCAAGAAATGTTTTCGATTCTTACATTGTTTCAGACATTCTTCATCAATCCAGACAAGGGGCTTCAAGTTTGCTGACAGACAATATAAACCAAAAAAAAAATTTCAAATATCTGATGATCATCATTTACAACACCCCAGACCGCAATCCATCCACCTTAGAGTATCCATCTTACCTTACCTGCGGTCGAACCTCCACCCCTCTCCCAAGACACAAGTAAGAAAGATTACATATACGTATATTTGCGACATTTAAAGAAAACCAAAACTATTACAACCAACAGAGATGCGATTATCCTGAGATACAAAGATTCATTTCAACAAAACCCAAACGAAAAATGTTCAAAAAAAAGAACTGAAATCGAGTTGAAAAACGAAAAAGAAAATAAAGGAAAATTGTGCAAAACAGCAAAAGCAAACACACATGTCGGCATAGCAGTAATTTAATTTGTTATTCTCTTCTACCGTTATGACAACACACCGTTGTCTCCGTCTAATTAGTGGTATGCACGTATACATTTTGTTTTGAAGTTCTCTTGTTTATCTTGTGGATGGACATGAGCGTGTATCTTAGTGTCAATATGTCTAACAGTTAATTTGTCTAACTAAATAAAAAAATTGTATTTTGATTCAAAACTGTTAAATGGTGCGAGTATCTTTTGATTTGATAAGTTTTGTATTTTGTTATTTTTCATTTGCTTTCTTATTTCGATACAAGATTTTGTATCTTTTTTGATTTTCCATCGGTATCTACTTATTTTCGTTTCATCTACAGATTTATTTTTCGTATATTTTATTTTTTTTGTTTCGTTTTGAAAATATATCTTTTATTCATTTATCTAATGAATTTTGAACTAAATTATATGTGAGAGCAAGTGAGACAGATAGATAGAGAGAGAGAGAGAGAAAGATAGACACGAGTATTGTATATCTATTTATCTAGTGTTAAAGTTTTGATGAAATTTATCTTCCCATTGGCTTCGGATTGATGGGGAAAACTCTAGAGTTATCCATCTGAAACTCTTCCATTTGACAAAAAACAATATACCTTCAAGGGGGATTTTTTTGTTATTAATTATTACAAAATGAAAGATAAAAAGAAAGAGAGAAAAAACGTACAAAACAACGGATTAGAGTCAAATGTATCTGTTAATCAGAAAAGTGGATATATATTTAAGGAGTATACTGTTGTCTGTATGATCTGATTGAATGAGGCTGAGATCGAATGAAGGGGGGAGATTGAAGAGCGTAAGTGAGTGAGTGAGTGAGATAGAGTATAACAGGATTAAATGACATGATGTGTGTGTGCTAATGATAGGCGGCCACAAAATTAAAACGCAAAACTGATGCATGACATGAGGGGCTTAAATTGGACTAGACTTACCTTGCTGGCAGGATGAGAGCATCAAATTCGGTGGCCAAGTGACGTCGAATGATGTTCTTCGATGGTGGTATGCCAAGGGCTGTGGCCATTGTATCCCCAGAGAATGATGGCTCCAAAACCACTAAGCCACCGTGTACACCGCTATCTGTAATTAAATGTTGCACAGTGAGAGAATGGGTTAGGATGCGTAGTTACACTGTGGGCAAGGATACGGTTGGGAGAGTGGACTAAGGTATCTTTTGATGTAATCTGGTTCGATGAATAGTTTAGATTTGATAATTAGTTTTATGCAAATGTTTGTATTGCTTGCAAGGGGTTATTGCCATTTAACTTGATTGTATTTTGGTATCGGTGCCAGAAACTCGGTTAAATTATCCATGTCGCTTCAGTCGTTGTGGTAAATGATAATATTGTATTGTCCAGTGGTTTATCGATGGTGGACAGCTCATTAATGGACTATGGATCTGGAACATTGCTTTGGAAGTTGTTTAAGGGGATTAATCGAAAAGTGATCTGACAGATTAGGAATTTTTGACTTGAGCAAAATAGTTTATTCGTGAGGGAATGTATTCATTATGTGAAAACATGTATCCACCAAGTAGAAAATGAAATTGTTAAAAATTAAGGCACAGTACAGCCTCGCTGGTCCGGACACATAAAAGTTTCGGGTGTGTCCGGAATAGCGAAAATTCCGGTGTCCGGACTACTGAAGTGTGCAGACTAGCGAGGCTGTAGTGTAGATCAACACGCTCTGCAGCTTAATATTCTTTTGGCACATGTTTGAGATATCCTTGAACTCAGATTTTCAACCAAATTGAAGAATATATTTTTCGGAAGGGATTAAACTTTTTTCCATGAAAATACTCTGTTGCCAAATGCGAAAAGGTAAATTTACCACGACCTAGCAGTACTGGTCTACAGGCTATTATATTCTTTAATTCATTGATAAAATTTGATGCCGAGAATAATTATCAAAAAGTTGAAAATCTAGTAAAAACGTGAGGGAAGCCACCTACTTCCAACCAGTAGACTTGAATGCGGACAGATATACAGATTATACTCGTAGTTAAAATTTGAAGATTGAACGTTCCTTTTGTCCTTTTAACACTTTATTGCTCCGAGGTTATGGTGAAAACTAATGTGTCACGATTGGATGGCGCAGTTGGTTAAGTGCCTGCTCAAAGTTAGAGGGGTCCCAGGTTCGAAGCCCAGTGAAATCGAATCTGGTCGAGTCACCATTTGGCGTTGGGATAAAATTAACGGCACTGGATTAGGTTGCTATGGCAGTACAATGGGCCCGTTTTGAGTCTGAGTGCTCCAGTGTTTCAAAAACACTCCGAAAAAAAAGAAATAAAAATGTGTCAAGTACCTTAGCTGAACGTCAACAGTCTGGTAGCAAGCACTGGAGAAGAAATACCTTCTTTCTAGCTTGACAAAGGCCCAAAGATTGGCCTGCTTAGGAGTCACGGGTGCCCGAAGGACAACACCGACAGTAGCGCTCGAGGCCCTACTCTATCCTACTCCTCTTGACATCTTCTGTAGTAGCACAGTGGCTAAAGCCGCAATGAGACTCAGGGAAGTCAAGATGTGGAAAGACAAGCCATATGGGCACACGTCCATCCTCTCAAAATGAACAGCATCATACAGATACAAGCGTCGGATTTTCGGCCACCAATCCTGACTATCACGAGGAAGTTCTCTACCCGACGGAGGGGTTGGGAAGAGCTATCAGCGAATGGCGGCGAAGATATCTTCATATACACTGATGGCTTGAAAACAGGTGCAGGAACGGGGGCAGACGCATTGGAAATTAAAGAAACCACGTGCTCGCAGCGGCATTATGGCCCCTCAGCAGCAAGCAGTAAAAGCTTTTTCGCAACGTGGTCGACCAAAGCAACGACATTCAACACCTGTTATTTTTTGGACAACTCCATGATGACCGCTTTATCGAATTGTATGATAAGTTCAAGACCAATGTGCAAAAAAGTGGGATGCACGCCAACTACCCCCAGATATAAAGTTTGACCCGGACATGTTTTTCAAATTTCGTTTTGCACCGGGTATTCCCGTAAAAGAGGACGAAGAAGAACCTGAAACTCCTCGTGTGCAAGCCGAGTTAGACTTCGATGATTTATATCCGGAAGATGATGTATCTACTTGCCTGTTACCTATTACCAGTCTTTTCATCCCGTAAACAACTTCAAATATCATTCATTCTCATCGAATGAACAGTAAGGCCAAAAGAAATGTTTGGAATATGAACCCGTCTTGTATTTATCTTTGAACTGCCAAACAACTGTCATAGATTCGGCGTTGATTGAATTTCAAAGGCCCGACAACATTTCAGACATTTCCCTTCAAATATTTAAGGGCCGATGCAAATGTTCATATAAATCATTTGTAATTCAAAAAAAAAAATCTTACCTTTTAAGTTATCAGCGTATTCGCCCAAATCAATTGACCTTGCCCAGCGTATGAAGCGTTGATTTGTCCACACAATCGGATCGGTGTCCACTGTTTCCGACTGAACCCGACGCATTGCCAGTGTCTGCCTGTCGTACTTGACAATCCGCAGGACATGGATACCTGAAAAAAAGAGCACCCAACGGGGATTAGACATCAAAACGCCTGCGCAGACTTGTCTCGTGCATCAAGTGTGAATTGAAATGAATAGCTACCGTGAACTATGCTAGCCTGATGGAATTTCCTAGTAACACCTAAAAATTTTTCTAGTTCTTTCTTTGAAAGCGTGTCTAACATTCGAGCATCGACCAACGAGTGAAGGAATGATTCTGTGTACTGCGGTAGACCAATGTCTGGCAGCCATTCGGATGCGACCCATGTGTGACCAAGTTGAGTGATCAGCGGATACCTCACCAACTCGGGGCGTCGCTGCTCCTCGATGGCCAGTCGGAGTTTTTTCTTATGCATCGGATGTGCCAGACCAAGACCGGACTCTAGTTCGGCGTCATTCAGTTCGAGCAGGACTTTGCCACTCTTCACGTTCTCCGAGCAACGAGTGCTGTACTGCGGCATGCCGAGAGCGACCTCAAGCCAGGCGAGCACTTGAGAGGCGCGCCAACGTTCCATTGGGACCTGTGAAGCTTCACGCAGCAGGCGAAGTTTCTCAGCGTAACCCTCTTCGGTGAGGGAGTTCCAAGAGTAGTCTGAGTCTGCAAGAGAGGGAGAAAGGAATCATTGGATGAGTCGTGGCTAACCACAAAAATACTTACATTCACTGGCTGTGTCGGCGCTGAGGGCTTTGCTTTTGTTTCGAGATCTGGCGAATACTCGGGATATACTGCCCCACGTGCCACCGCGACCATTTCGAGTGCCAAGGGTGCCTGTCTTGTTCGCCGCGAACTTCCTGGTCAGTGCCGACGGACACTCATTGTCACCCGGCGAGCCCAGCTGCTCCACGGATCTGGCGAGGAACACAGAAGAGGGTTACCTGCAAACACACATCAATCTATCGGGGTACGTACCTTGAGTAAGCAGCCGAATTCAATGGCGACAGGGTCGGACTTCGTTCCTTTGGAGTGCCAACTGCAAGGAAACGGGACACGTTGAGTGAACCACCCCAAGAGGGATACCCCAGGACTGCTCATACTTACACTGATACATATTCTGACTGGACACAATGGAAATGCTGTCGGGATCGACTGTGATGCAGGGGCCGTTCTCGCAAGTCCCATCGCTGAGATTCAAATCGCCGGCGGCGCTTTCCCGGTCGCTGCTTCCTCTTACCCCAGAATCGCCACTGCCACCCCCAGCGCTGCCACTGCCACCACCTCCACCGCCGCCGATGCTGCCACCAGCACTTCCGTACGCAGACAATGCATTTGAATTAGCCGACGCCGCCGACAGGTGGTTAATCAAACCCGACGGAGGCGTTAATGGCGCGAACGACAAAAGACTCTCCTGATCTGATAAGCAGCCCGATAATTGTCTTCTGGCCTCCTGCAGTTGCTCCTGCAACCGCTGCAGTTGCACATCACGTGCACTCAACTGCTGTGCCAGTGCCAATGACCGCTCCGCCTCGTCCCGAGCGTGCTTCAGCAACGACCACCGTTCGCGTTCCCGGTCCGATGACATTTTCGCATTATTCGATTCACTCTCACGAATCCTTTGTTCATAGTTCCGTATGAAGTCCCTCAGCTCCTGTTCTTTGTCCTGCAGCGAGGCGCACAGTTGCTTCACGTGCGCCAGCAGATCCGTTTTATCTGATTTCAGTTTCTTCCTTTCCAGCCGAAGGGCGGCGATTTGTGTTTTGGCCGCCTTCAGTTCGGCCTCCAATCGATCGATGCGACTGCTGCTGCCGTCCGTTGAGTGGGCGTCGCAGCTGTTGCTGTCCGAGAGGTCAATGCCGCCCACAGCACCATCCGGTGAGTTCTCGAGGAGTTTTCGTAATCTCTGGATTTCCGCAGTAAGCCTTTCGTTCTCCAGTCGCAACTTGGACGGAGACGACTCTACGAGTGGTTGTGGATGACCCTTAGCCTGGTGCTGGCCATAAGTGCTTGAATACGTACCTCTGTCATCGTTATCGTTGCGGTTACCATCGCAGCTGCTGCTGTTGCTGCTCCCACCGCCACCACCCCCATCGCGACCGTGCTTGTCCATGCCGCCTACGTGCAGGTCCTTACCGTTCAACCCCTGAGGGGCTCCGCCGAGTCCTAGATCCGTGAATTTAAGAACAACGTCATTTGCGTTTCTCTTATCAACTGATTTGGGGAATGAATGGAGGGTTAGTGGATGGTCGTGCAGGATCGGTGAGAGAATGAGAAAAAGAAACGAAAAAATAAAATGAGATAAACGACAACATTTACATCCGAGATATCAATTAGGGCACACGCTAGTCGAGTCGCGGTGGGTGTACACAGAGCTTGTTTGTGGGCAGAGTTTGGGTGTCGATTAAGCGGAGTTTGCGTTGGTGGATGGAGGTGGTTATTGATTTTCTCTGCTTTGTGAATTGGGGATGTGTTCAAGTGAATGCCGCGCCGTAGAAGGGATTAGGGAATTATTTACACTTAAGGTGACGTCTTTGTGGCCTGATGGGAGGCTCAAAGGAAGTGTTGATAATCTCGATTCAGGTGAGGAGGCGTAAAAAAGTTGTCGTGGCTTTACGTTTGTGGGGATGTGTTCGGTAGATGAAGATTTTCGAATAAGATTTTACGAGCGATGGGTTATCAAAGTATTAACGCCCCTTTTGCTTCGTAAAATAGTTTCGGTATTTTAAAGGATCCTTTTATGAAAAATCAAAAATTTAATGTCAATACAGGGTGGGCCATCTAGTTAAATCATAGGTTATTTTGACACTGACAGCTGTTTCCCGCTCAAAATCTTTACAGAAAGTCAGTATCATTCCTCCGCGGAACGAAGTGAGTGGAGTGTAGGCCAATAAGTGCGTTTTTTTGAAAATAAATTTTGGCCGAAATGAAGCACCCACCGTGACTGCTGCACGCAAATTTGGTGCAAAAACTTCGTGAGACTGGTATGCTAGTGAACAACACTTATGGTCCTCGTCGTCATCGCCGTACGGTGCGCACAGATGAGAATGTGGCTGCTGTGGCCGAGAGTGTGAGACTCAATTCACGAACATCAACTCGCCATCGATCTCAACAGCTCAACATTTCACGCACTTGCCTGAGGAGAATTCTGCGCAAAGATCTCGGATTATTCGCTTACAAGGTCCAATTGACTCAGCATTTGAAGACGCGCTAGCATCCGCTTCGTTATCGCTTCGCAGTTTGGGCCTCGGAGCAGCTTGAATTGGACAACGATTTTTGGCGAGGCGCATTTTCATCTCGGCGGTTATGTTAACAAACAAAATTGCCACATCTGGTGCTCTGGGGCTTGGAAAACCCGCACGTTATTGTCGAGAAGCCAATGCATCCACAGAGAGTGACAATTTGGTGCGGATTGTGCAGTGGTGGCATCATTGGATCATTTATCTTCGAAAATGAGGCTTGGAACAATATTTCGGTCAACGGTGGACGTTACAGAGCCACGTTAAACGACTTTTTTTTTTTACTGAAATTGAAGACATGGATTTGGACGACCTCTGGTTCATGTAGTGTGACATGTCATGCCTCACAGCCCATGCCACAATAGATCTTTTGCGCACCAAATACCCGAAACCAAACAGCTGTCTTGGCGATGTCAATTGGCCGCCTAGGAACTGCGATTTGACCCCCTTTGGACACCGTGAAGGACCGATGTTATGCCAACAATTCGGAAATGATTCAAGCACTTAAAGCCAATATCATCTAAGCAATACGTGAGCTACAGCCCGAAACAATAAACAAGGTCTTGGAAAATTGAGGTGACAGAACGCACTATTGCGAAGCCAGACGAGGCAGCCACTTGAACGACGTTGTTATTCTCAATTAATGGGAATGTTTGTTCTTATTAATAAAACCATAATACATAAAACTTTAATTTTGTTTATTTTATTGCATTTTCAAAAAGAAACTTGCATTTGGCCCACTCCACCCGCTGTGACCATAGTAATCGCTTAGATTAGTTTCCGTAAGTTTGTGCACTTTTCCTATTTACGCGAAATTAATAGCGCTCTTCGTATACTACAGATGCAAACTTCAGTGGGCAGCCAAATTGTCCCTTAGTTTCTTTGAGCAATAACGGGCACTTTAACGATGGAAATTTAACGATGCTTCTGGCTGCTTTTTCGAACGGCTATTATAGTCTAAATTTTCGAACGGCTATTATAGTTGGCTCTTTAAGTTTATGTCAGAACCGAACGAAAAGTAACCAGAAGTATCGCTAAATTTCAAAGTGTCCACAATTGCTTCTAAGAACGAAGTTCAGCTGTCAGTTGAGATTTCTGTCAAACCAAATTGTGAAAACAAAATGTGGGGAGAAAATAAGCAGCAGAATACGAAAATATTTTAAATACATAACATAATTCGGGGAACATTACATTAAATTAAAAAAAGTCAAAGATTTAGAAAGAAAATTAAATGTTTTCAGTTCAGTATAACACCAGCTTTCATTTCGCTGCCTCGTAGGTACGCAAAAGTTAACGAAATCAACGAAACTGAACGAAGCCGTTTTTATGGTCACAGTGTATCATTTCTTTGTGTATTCGATCGATTGCTTTAGTTGACTTAAGTTTCCATAAAGCCATTTGAAACCAGAGACATTGATTACAAATTTAACAATACAATTTAATTCTCGCCTAGAAGGAGCACAGTCCTTACTTTTACTGTCTACGTTCTAAAAGCGTCTGTCCCTTAAATCGTGGATGCACCACAGGCCTGTTGAAAAAGAGTTTTCAAGAAGATTGCTAATTAAACTGAATGAGTAATCATCGTCAAGATGGGTGAGCATCAAGCCTTCAGCTTCGTGAAAAACCGAAAAACTATTCCTGTTGTGAGGGGAATTTTCTATTTTCTAATGGTTCCGCCAAATTGGTCTGCTCTGCGCTTGGTTGATTTTAAACAATAGTCCTCTAAAAAGGCCAGTGGGCAATTAAAAAGTTTACAAAATGAAATGTTTAGCCCATCAAGAGCAAATAAATCCGAAAGTGACCCACCTTCCTTCAATCAAACAAGCAAACATGCGAGTTCTCTAGCAACCAGACAGAGGGTACCCCACTTCCCAACGATTCTTTTGTGTCATTTCCCGCAGAGTCCCAGGACAGAACACCAACCACAAACAATGAGTCAAGAGAACAACCGTTTTCCAATGGAAATAAAAAAAAAACAAATAATTAACACCCCCTGCTCTGTGTAGACCCGTAAACGGCGACAATTAACCAACACTTGAACAACAATCTACAGAAAGTATAGAATCACGACATACATACATAGACACAGTCAACAACAAAATACGTACAAAATGTAATTTTCAATTTGAAATAACGAGAACGGAATAAAAAAGAGACACAAAAACAAGAATAAAAACATGGAAACATAGATTTGAATATGAACTAGGCATACCCGTGCTCATGGCGTCGTGATTTGTCCCGTTAATCATGTCAATTTGTCCGGCATCATTGGCGCTGATGGCAGTTCCACCGCCGCCCTGTTGCAGTAGATGATTGTTTGAATCGCTTTTGTTCAAATTCACCGATCTCTGATGACCGTTATTGTCGACTAGGTGCGATGAGGCCATCATGGGATTCCGTATGCCATTGGAACCAGGTTGGGAGTTGTTTCCACAATTGGCACTACCTCCGCCACCGCCACCGCCACCATCCATTCGTTTGCTAAAGATATTCGTGGGTGGGGAGTGGATTGAAGCGCCTGCGGATGTTGTTACTATTCCGCTGCTGTTTGTGACGGTCCCTGAGGTGTTCGACGACGCCGATGTGGACGTTGACGACGCAGATGATGACGTTGTGATGGTGTTGTCCAACGATAGTAGCGGTTTCAAAGGTTTGTTATTGTTGACGGGCTTGTCATTGGTGTCCAAAGATTTTGTTGTTTTCTGTAAAATCGGATTTTGTGCACTGAATACGCAACACACATAACGGTACTTTACAAATTCACACAAAATGTGTGTGGGTGTGTGTGATGGGGGAGGTACATACATAAGTGTGGGACTAAAGAGGACACATACAAGGTTTGCTAAAGAAAATGCTTGTATGCCAAGGCTGCGGACTAGGGTAGGATGTGAAGAGGAACCACATCAAGGACTCCGCTTCTGTGAGCGATTCTCCAGTCTCTTTGATGCACAAGTGGAATGCATTCTTGCGAGAATCGTGCACAGAGTTGAGAGTAGTCCTGCTGGAAAGCAGCATGTGTGACTGACAACTGTGTCATGATGCGTACGCGTGCCCATGTGCCTCTGGGTGTGTGTGTGCATTTGGGTAGTCGACAAAAGGGTTTTCTCTTTTGGTGGGGCTGGGAGCTTGGTGATGGACCTTCATGCTACTTACAGTGTCTGTCAATTTATTTAATGAAGCGTTTATTCGGTCCGGATTCCTTGGTGGGGGCTCTGGGGGCTCAGAAGCAGCCATTGTGGGTCCGGTTGTACCGTTGATTTGCATTCTTCTCTTTCGATCTCTTTGTCTGTCTTGGTTGACAACTATTTCCAATTTCCAACTGCAGCCAAGTGCCGGTTATTTAGGGCGACAGCACATTGCACACAATGCAATGCAACACATGGAATGTGGAGAGAGATTGCCTAATTGGTTGTCAATCTGTGCTGTGTGTCCTTCCTTGTGCGGCGTCGTTTTTGCGTTCGAATCTGCTCGTCGTCATCTGGAAATGAAGAAACAGATGGGAAGTTGGGTGTGATTAGCTGGTTCATTGTGATGAGGGGCTGTTTTGTATTTGAATGCCATTGTTCGGGTATGCATGGTTGGACGTGATAACGGGTAGTGAGTGAGCTTTTCAAATTCACTGATGCGTGAAGAACTGACAGAGGCTGAGGGTTTGAATGCGGTCAGGGTTGCAACAATGAATAACCGAGTGGACAATGAGTTCAATGAATCAGCGTACGTGTTGGAAATGTTCTCAAAAGAGGAAGACTGTGTGTGCATACGCAGATGATGGTTGCGTGGGATGAAAGCATGGTTGTCTACACCCTTTCGAGTGCCTTATGGGACCCTGTTCGACTTTTAGAGCATGGAATTTAACACCTGGTGGTGACTATGTTAAGGAAGTTGTATGTACATCAATTTCGTGCTTTCCACGAATTTGAAGCTGATACCTTATTTTGGGCTTTCTGCCTTATTTCTACATAAGTGATGTCTGTTCAAAGCATGACATTTTGAAAAAAAAAACTGTTTTTCTCAAAAAATGCCAAATTTATTGATAGCAAAAAGAACTTGCTTGGGCGCCGTGGCCGTGTGGGTTTGTGCGTCAACCCATACGCACTTGGATTTCATAGTCTAGGTTCAAATCCCAGCACAAGCAACAATGTGCTGTCGAGTCACTGACAATGCTCAAAGAGTATAATTGTCGAGAAAAGCTTCTTCATATCGCCGTTCGAAGTCGGCATTAAACTGTAGGTCCCCTCCACTCGTGAGAGAACAATAGCACGCATAACACGAGTGGTTGCTGAGAAGCTTAGACCAGGTGCTCCTCGGACTGTAGCGCCGCCATTACTTTTATTATTATTAAATCAATTTGCCTGCTTCATCAAAGTTAGTCCTTAACTCATTGTTTAGGTTCTCTTATTCGCCACGAATTCTATTTTTCGCATCATGCTTGGTTTCAGCTAGGGTTGCCAGCCGTCCTCCTCTTGCTTGTACAGGGTGGGCCAAATACAAGTTTCTTTTTAAAAACGCAATAAAGTGAATAAAATGAAAGTTTTCCCATATATTATGGCCTTTTTAGTAAGAACAAACATTCCGTGGTAGCTGCTTCGGCTGGCTTCGCAGTAGCACATTCTGTCACCCCAATTTTCCAAGACTTCGTTGATGGTTTCGGGCTGTAGCTCACGGATTGATTGCTTATTGGATATTGGCCTCAAGTGCTTGAATCGTTTCCGGATTGTTGGCACAACATCGGTTCTTCACGGTTTCGGGCAGCTCCGATGCGGCCAATTGACATCGCCAAGGCGACTGACCATATCATTTGCGAATTTGGTGCGCAAATGATCGACTGTGGCATGAGCTGTGTGGCATGGCGTGCCATCCTGCATGAACCAAAGGTCGTCCAAATCCATGTCTTCAATTTCAGTCAAAAAAAAGTCGTTTAACATGACTCTGTAACGTCCACCGTTGACCGAAATGTTGTTCCCAGCCTCATTTTCGAAGATAAATGATCCAATGATGCCAATACTCCACAATCCGCACCAAACTGTCACTCTCTGTGGATGCATTGGCTTCTCGACAATAACGTGCGGGCCTTCCGAGTTCCAGATACGGCAATTTTGTTTGTTAACGTGTAACGTCGCCGCCGAAATGAAAATTCGCCTCGTCAGAAAAGATGATTTTTCGCCCAAAATGGTTGTCCAATCCAAGCTGCTCTAAGTCCTAATCTGTGAAGCGATAACAAAGCGGATGGTCCCGCGCCTTCATTTGTTGAGTCAATTGGCCCTTGTAAGCGAATGCTCCGAGATCTTTGTGCAGAATTCTCCTCAGGCAAATGAGTGAAATGTTGAGCTGCTGAGATCGAGTCCCACACTCTCGGCCACAGCAGCCACATTCTCATCTGTTCCATGCCACCGTACGACGACGGTGACCATGAGTGTTGTCCACTAGCATACCAGTCTCACGAACTTTTTGCACAAATTTGCGTACAGCAGTCGCAGTGGGTGCTTCATTTCGGCCAAAACTTCTTTTCAAAAAAACGCACCGTTTGGGCTATACATCACTAACTTTGGAAATCAGTTTTCAAGCGTAAAGCGCCGACACATTTCGTTTGGCGGAGGTATGATACTGACTTTCTGTAAAGATTTTGAGCGGGAAACAGCTGCAAGTGTCAAGATATCCTATGATTAAAAAAAAAAACACTAAATGGCCCACCCTGTATTCTTGGAAGCTCTCTTTGTATATTTGGCATCTTCTTCTGTATATTTTAGTTGATGTCTCCATGACGAGTTTAACTACGCGCTCAAAACGATACCAGTTTGGATAGAATACATCAGCTGAACAGGTTCGGTCTTACTTCTGCTTGTTTCTTTCTTTTTTTTAACTCCTTTTATGAAAAAAAGGTGAAATCTTTAATTCATATGAGGCTATGAGGAGGCAGTTTAGTAGAACAAAGGCAGGTCCTTTGGTGAAAGGGAATATCCAAATCCGACCATTATTTTGAACAGAACATAACCCTTCTCGACAAATGAATATATATTTTCAACATTTCGGTGGTGATGTGATGTGATGTGGTGTCGTTTGTCACGTCTGTTCACAGAATTTACTGTCAAGAGTAATCATAAAAGCAAATCACCAACTCAGAATGTCCAAAAAAAATCCTCTGCACTGGACATGATCTCAACTTTGTGTGATGACATTATGCATTGAACTAGTATCTCACATCTTAGTCCATCTCTTTCAGGGATTTACCCCCGTATTACACTCGTTATCAGTTCCGCACAAAAGTTCAGAACAATGTAACACAAAGTCCAAAATGATAACCAGCTCATTCAAAAGTTGTGCCAGCATTTGCACCGCACACGAATACATGTTGTGAAAGGATAAAGAAGGATAATGTGCAAGTGTCTACAAATCTGCACGAGAAGCAAAGTTGAAAAGTTCACTCCTCTTGTCGTAGTTCACACGACATGTCTCACAAATAAATGAACGAACAGGAACAATGAATGTCCACATCACTGACAATTGATGGGGGTTCGGGCACTGCAGATACCAGATATCGGTCGCTTCGTTTGGGGGTAGTTCAAGTCCACAGAGCTCCGACTTGACTGTGTAATGGTTTGCATGCTAGACCTGTGTTGAGTGTCAAGGAGTCACGTTACGTCAGTGGAATGGGTCACAGCAAGGGAAACGTGCACAATTCTCCGCCTCCCAGAGGAAAAGTTGGCTTATGCAGGGATTTTTTCTGTTCTCAAAGCAGAGGTAGATTGACACTCCTTGCTTAAATGAGAAATCAATGCAGACAAGAGTCAAGCTTTTGGAGTTTGAGCAATTACGGATGTTGGTGGACGGTAAGGAAAAATCGGTTGAGAGATAAGAGGTACTTGTCCTCTTACCCGAAGTTTTTATACAAAAACCTCGTACCTATAGCTAGCTTTACGAAAATGGGAAGAAGTAAACAGTTTGATGAAGAAGAGGTGGCCGGTGATAAGAAGACCTGCGCTCCGACAAGGAGTCTGTTTAGGAGTCTGGCTTCATTACACCACATTTTCTCCTTGTTGGCATGAACCCGAGACTTTTCCACACAAAATCATCCTCTCCGTTATTGAGACTGAGGATGGCTTGACAGTAATTCACACGCGACTGACGGTCTTCTTCTTCTTCTTAGGGCGCTACAGTCCGAGGTGGACCTGGGCCTCACTTAACATGCCTCTCCAGCCAGCACGATCTTTCGCCAGCTGTCTCCAGTTTCGCACACCAAGCCGGCCGAGGTCCCCCTCGACTTGTGTGCGCCACCTTGTACGTGGACGTCCTCTGTTGCGTTGTCCCACAGGCTCAGAGTCGAAAACTCTTCGGGCTGGAGCTAAGTTGTCCATACGTTCTACATGGCCTAGCCATCTTAGGCGTTGGATCCGTAGACGCCTGGCTAGACTCATGTCGCTGTACAGCCCGTACAGTTCGTGGTTGAATCTTCTCCTCCAAATGCCATCAACGCAAACAGGACCAAAGATCGCGCGCAGAACTTTTCTCTCGAAAAGACCAAGAGACTGTTCATCCGCTTGGGATATTGTCCATGCCTCTGCGCCGTAAAGCAGGACTGGGATGATCAAGGTCTTATACAAAGTCAGCTTGGTCTTCCGAGAGAGGGCTCTACTACTCAATTGCCTTTTGAGCCCATAAAAACAGCGGTTGGCAAGAGTTATTCTGCGTTTGATCTCGGTACTGATGTTGTTTGTACTGTTAACCGCGGAGCCAAGGTAGACGAAGTCCTTTACTACCTCAAAGTTATAGCTGCCTATGGTGACGTTCTGGCCAAGTCGTCGATGTTGTGCGTCCTTTCTCGATGACAGCATATACTTTGTTTTGCCCTCGTTTACCGCCAGACCCATTTTAGCCGCTTCCTTTTCAATGCCAGCAAACGCATCATTGACGGCTCGCTGTGTTCTCCCAATCACGTCAATGTCATCCGCGTAGGCTAGCAGTTGAATGGACTTTTGGAAGATCGTGCCTCTTGTGTTGGCCAGTGAGTTTTGCACGATCTTCTCAAGAACGATGTTAAAGAAATCACATGACAGCGCGTCGCCTTGTCTAAAACCTTTTTTGACATTAAAGGTTTCGGTGACTTCGTTACCGACCTTGATGGAGCAGCGAGAGTTCTCCATCGTCATCCTGCTCAGTCTGACGAGCGACTGACGGTCAGGAGGCATTAACTGATGCACTGCTTGCAATTTTGTATGGGAACATGTGTAAGTCTTTCACAAAAATTCGATGTAGGTTCCGTCTGGTTATGCCAAATTGCGTGGCCCGTCGTAGGGTTGATGTTTAGTTCGTTCTCAGCGACACTGGCAGCCACAGCCGCGATATTCTCGGTCGAACGACCAGTTCGGTGGCGGCCACGCCCTGCATGGTCTCTTGCGGTTCCAGTCTGTTCGAGTAGATTTATTTGTTTATTTATATGCTTATTGTCATATTCATTCAATGATTTTCTCAATCTTAACATAAAACATGTTAAATGAAGGTTTTTGATCATAGTTTTCCTTCAAATAAGCAGCTGTTTAGTTCACAAATGCCAAATATGATTGACGTACGACGCCATTTGCAAAAATTTTAAAATCTTCCGATAGGATTATTAATTTGCACCACCTTGTATATTACAATTATGAGCTTTAACCGCTCATCGTTAAGACGTCGGCGGTTTGATGAGGGATTATATAGAGGAATTTACTTTAATAATAGATAATATGGTGCAGAGAACTAACATATCTCCATGCACCTAAGCACAGAATCAAGATACAGTAGAATCTCGAATCGTGGACGGTTCTATAACATGAAGAGTTCGGAAAGGTGGACGGTTTTTTTAGACTATAGACATTTTTTTTTAAACATAATCGTCAAATAAATCTGTTGGTTTACAATTTTAGTTCTTTTTGATATATTTCTCGTTTTTTTCTTAAATGAAATGAATGATTGTTTTGTTATGCAATGTTCGTTTTTGATTAAATTTCGATGTGAAAAGTGAACAATTCGAAAAGATGAACAGCGCCAGTTTGTTCAAAGGAGGCTGAGATTACTGAGAGTGTTTTCCTGATGTTTATCTCTGACCCACCCAACTTCATCGTATTCAATGCGGAACCAAAAAAGGCCATTTCCTCGTACCCCTCGAACTGTCTGTATTTATTTGTTTCCTTCTTCGAAGGATCATCAAGTGCTCGCTAATCAATACACGCTTCTTATTGCCCATCAAAACGGGAAACCCATAAAAGTTCAAGTTGCAAGTATTAAACTGCGAAACGTGGGATAATCCTGTCAAAGGTTAACTTTCATCAAGCATAGACCTCAGGCATTGACCGTTGCCGAACATCGTTCATGGAGAAGTACTTAGTCTTGACCTTTGAACATTAGCACTCTGAGTAACCCCGGAATCAAGCGTAGATCTCCGATCAAATTGCTCATTAAAACTTGGTCTGTAAACGCAAGCATCAAATAGAAGTCCATCGAGCAGAGTAGCGTATCAAATGTCAAAGAGTTGGGAACTCCAGCATCAAGCGTATAGATTAAATCACGAGGACTCCCACAGAGAGTTTATAACACTCTTCTTTAATAATTGCTCCTCGCTGAACACAGCCCCAATCAGTGCGACTTAATGAACTTGTCTCCTAACCCAACAGTGATGACTTTAACGACCTCCCCACACCTGCTGTCCGCCCATCCGCCCATCCGCCTGGCGAATGCTTTCGAATGCAAATTGCATCCCCTATATCCTGTTCATTAATTAATTGTTCGTCGTAAAATAAATTCAACTCCCTCTCCCCCCCACTCCTTCCGATGTTTCGGTGTTTTACAACCGTTCCCCCATGAGCAAGTTTTCGTCATAAATTTGGCATCGCTTGTTCCTGGCTCGTAAAGCCGGTGAGGGACACTTAAAAACTTCTCCTTTTGTCTAGTGGAATTTTGATTTTTCACTACCAGCCCCGCCCCTTCCTCTGGACAGTCATAAAGGGAGTCCTCATCCGGCACACTCTTGTGCCCGGCCATCTCACCCACGATGTAAGCCAGATCCATATTTGGGTCAGGACAAGAGATTACACTGCACATTGCATGACACTGACGACATAATTTCCGATATCACACGCGCTGGCATCAATGCGTTGTGTCCTGTGGAGCCATAGTGACACGCATCCAGCCGCCCGCATGTGACGTGGACGACAATCCTTGAGTTATGAGCTGAATCAATTCCCATGGACCAGGGAGGCGTCGCACACAGCTTATGTGGAACGTGGGTGATTTAATTAATTTAAATGTAAATCGACTCTGGTGAATTATTATCGGCAGATGTATCGTTGAACAGACACATGCTGTCACATGTCATTCGTCCGGTTCGAGTGGTGATGGGCTGTCGCCCACGTCGTCGACCCCACAAGGGCCTGGCTTGTCGTTTAGAGTGAATATCAAGCGATCCGGGATAATGATTGGAAATGTTTTGCTGGACGTTCGTTCGTGAGTGTCGCCACCCTGGTCTGGGTCATTCACTGAACTTATGGGAACACTTGTGGAGGGCGATTTGTGACACTTCTGTCAGTCATGACTGAGGGCTCTCCGGGAATAAGCGACGCGTTTGATGACTCAATTTGATACGTGATAGACAGCGAAAATGGCATTTGAATACGAATTGGTCCTTAAACAGCCACCTAGGGGAACGATTTGACTCCGGTCCTTACGGTCTCGCTGACAAATGTCAAGGTTATAGCATCGAGTTCGTGAGGGCCATTAAAAGTCATTAATATTAGAACACAATGGTTAATTTAGTGTATCAGATGGCGACGATACGCAAACGTCCCCTCGTTAGGGCGGGTGGTTGTTAAGATGTGTGCCATTAAACAGATTTATGGGTCGGCAAAAGAATGCTAAACGATGGAAAATTTAACTTTAACAAGTTCACATTTCAAACTTTGTTGTGAACACACCCACTTTGCGACCGTTAATTCAGCAGAAGTTTCTATGACATTTGACAGAGATGAAGGGTGCTCCAACAAGATGTTGGAATCTAAATAAGGAATTTTTGTGATTCTGTTTTGGAATGAACTTGAATTTTGTGAGTGTTGACATTTACTAAATGAGAAGGAAAACGTCTGCTCCCCGTTAAATTTCGCAGGGGAATAGCTAAACGATGTGACGGAACTTTGCTGAAGAGATGCTTATGTCAGCCAACAGTTGTCAAATTTTTGTTCATTAAAATGCCACGTGGAGGAATTCAAATGGTAATTAGGCGTTTTATGAAAACACAAGCGTTGACATTTCAACCTCTGTCTGCCAACTCCTACTCTCACCTCCACTTGAGGAATCCCAGGCGCCTAGTACCTTGATTATAAGATAGGGATTTGTTCGCTCAACACGAGTGGGTGCTGTAGAAGCTAGATTCAGGTCCACTCCGGATTGTAGCGGCACCAAAACAAGAAACAAGAACGGAACTATTGTAAAGAACGGCAGAAACTTTGTCGAAGGACCCGATACAAACAATCGACGAAAAATGGCAACGTTATTAAAAGGCATTCAGAGATGCTGGTACTGATTAGTGACCTCTACGAATAAAAAAGAAAAAAAAATATTCAAAATTAAACAAAGCCGCCGAATGCTTATTGGAATATTTCTCCTTCCTTCTTTGGCTGGCGCAACAGTCCCAGATTGACGTGGGCCTCAGCCAACATGCCTCTCCATCTAGCACGGTCTTGTGCAAGTTGCTTCCAGCTACGTATGTTCAGCTGATTGAGGTCCCTTTCCAGGTGTGCACGCCACCGTAGGCGTGGTCTTCCTTTACCGCGTTGTTCCTCGGGGTTGGAATCGAAGACTTTCCAGACCCGAGCATTGGTGTCCATTCGCTCTACATGACCTAGCCATCTGAGACGAGAGATTCGAACTCGTTTGACCAGATCAATGTCGCTGTACAGCCCGTACAGTTCGTCGTTCAGTATAGTTCTTCGTTCTCCTCCTCCAAACATCATCAGTACATACGAAACCAAAGAGAATACGAAGGACTTATCTCTCAAAGCGCCATATTTCTGCGCCATACAGCAGGACTGAGACTATCAAAGTCTTATAAAGGGATATCTTCGTCTTTCGAGAAAGGGTTTTATTCCTCAATTGCCTTCCAAGCGCAAAGAAACAGCGATTGACAATGGTTATCCTTTGTTTCATTTCGGCGGTGGTGTCATTGCTTGTATTTACCTCGGAGCCTAGTCTAGTCAGTCTTTCACTACTTCAAAGTTATAGCTGTCTATAGTGACGTTTTGTCCAAGACGTTGGTGTTGGTGGACCTTTTTCGTAGCCAGCATATACTTTGTTTCACCCTTCATTGACCGCAAGATCCATCTTAGCCGATTCTTTCTCAATGCTCACAAACGCCCCACTGACAGCCCGTTGTGTCCTTCCAATGATTTCAATGTCATCGGCGTATGCGAGCAGTTGCACAGATTTGTGGAAGATCGTGCCTCTGGTGTTGACGTTTGAGTTACTCACGATCTTCTCGAGAATGATGTTAAAGAAATCTCATCACAGTGCGTTGCCTTGTCTAAATCCTTTTTTGACATCAAAGGTGTCGGTGAAGTCTTTACCAACCTTGACGGAGCAACGAGCATTCAACATTGTCATTCTGCAAAGACGGACGAGTTTTGCAGGGATGCCAAAACTAGACAATGCGCTGCATAGCTCGTCTCTATAAAAACTGTCATACTGTCATTTAAAGTCAATAAATAGATGGTGTGTATCGACTTGAAACTCCTGGGTCTTTTCCAAAATCTGCTATAATGTGAATATTTGGTCAACGGTGGATTTCGCTGGTCATTTCGACGCTGAGCACTCCATGCAAAAGCAAGCATTGAATTAAAAATCAAAAAAAAAAAATCAAGAACAAAAAAAAAATCAGGAATTTTCGAAAAGGAAACAAAAATAAAAATTTTTTAATAATGGATTCGGAGCTGTCACTGATTCCGAGTGATAACTCGGAAAATGGCAGCGACGAAAACCTAAAGAAAAAAAGACGAAAAATTTTGAAGTCGCAGACGAAGAGGCAGCAGCAGAGACAAACAATGCTGCCGAACAATTCCGGTAAAAGAAATGATGGAGAAGAAGCCACGTACAGCGGCAGCGGAAACCTGTACGTGGAACTTGCTTCTTCCGAGGCGGCAGATCAGGCCGAAGATGAAGAAGAACTGGTCAAGAAAATAAAGGAAAAGGACGAGCTGGAGGAATTAATAAAAGCCCTCCAGCTGAAGCTGAAAAAAAGAAAAGAAGAAAAAAGAGTAGTAAAAGATGGTGAAGAAACTACAATGGAGAACAGGAAGTTGCCACAAGCGAAAAGGCAAATAGAGCAACAGCAGCAGCAGCAACCCAAACAGCAGCAGCAGCAAAACAAGCAACAGCATCAGCAACCCAAGCAGCAGCAGCAACAACACCAGCAGCAACAACAACAGCAGCAACAACAGCAGCAGCAACAACAGCAGCAGCAACAGCAACAAAAGAAGGAGAAGAAGTTTAGAATGCCTCCTATCAACATAACAGGAATGGACGCCGAAGATACGATCCAGGTATGTAAGTTGGCCGTAAAGGACAACTTTTATATTAAAAATAAAGGCTTTCGCAAGCAGGCCATCCACTGCTCATCAGTGGATGGCTTCACGCTTGTAAAAGAAAAGATGGCGTCAGCTGGGGCTGACTTCTATTCATATACTCCCAGGGGAGAAAAGGTTCAGACCGTTCTCCTCAAAGGATTGAGAGTCTCTGCTGAGCCGGAGGACGTATTGAAATCGTTGCGACAAACGAGCGTCGCCAACGTAGAGTTTTTGGGAGTCAAGCGCTTCTCCACTGTCCGGTCCAGGATGGAACCGGTGCGTTTGCTTCCCCTTTTCTTGGTCCAGGTGACACCAGAGAGCAGGCTTGAGAGTCTAAGGAGCATAAAGTTCCTTGACTTTCAGGCCGTCTCTTGGGAGAGGTTGAGGAGGAATAAGCAGATGCTTCTCTGTGCAAGATGCCAGAGATTCGGGCACGCTGCTGGAAACTGCAACATGCCGACTCGTTGCAGTAAATGCACAGAGGGGCATCTGTCTGCGCAGTGTCCTCTGGGTGAGGGAAAGGTAGAGGACAGATCTCGCCTGAAGTGCATCCATTGTGGTGCCAATGGACATCCTTCCAGCTATCGGGGTTGTCCAAAGGTCAAGGAAATGACCAAAAAACAAATGCAAAAGAAAACAAAAGTGGTGGATTCAAGGCCGATGCCGAGAATTCTTGCCACTCCTGTTACGCCGGTTGTCTCCTACGCCCAGATGGCGTCTGGCAGACGACAGGCACAACAGACAGCGCCAAAGGTAGCTCAGGCTACAGTAGAGGCTCCAAATGTGGGTTTCGCGGAGCTGTTGTCAATGATGGCCTCAATGCAGGCCCAGATGGCACAGTTCCAAAAAGACCTTGCGCGGATGGACCAAGTCCTTTCGTCGAGACCCGCTGGGTCAAGTGCGTATCCAATATAATGGATACGCCGGCAGCTGGAGACCTTTCGATCCTGGCGGTGAATTCGAATTCACTCGTCAGGATCGAAAGAAGGTTGGCTTTACTCAACCTGTTGGAGACCCATAAGCCTGACGTGTTAATGGTTAGCGAAACTAAGCTAAACCGGAAGCACATACTCAGGTACAAAGATTATACCGTTATTCGAAGGGACCGCCCCCACTCCACACAAGGGGGTGGGGTCGCTCTCTTCATTAAAAAAGGTATACGGCACAAAATCGTGTATTGCGGCGAATTGCGAACTTTCGGTGTACTGGAAGCGTGTATTGCGTGCATTTCTCTCCAAGGTGGAAGGAAATTGTACGTGGTCGCGGTCTATGCGCCAGACGCACCTCGGGCCACAGGTTTCATATCGGAGCTCGAGACTCTCTTTAGAAAACTTCGACTTTGCTTGGACGAAAACTATTTTATCATAGCCGGCGATTTGAACGCGAAGCATGAGGAATGGGGTAATTCTGTGCCAAATCAAAGGGGAAACTCCCTCCTTGATTGGTGGACGCAGCACTCTATTGAGTTCAAGCTGAATTTGCTTGCAACCGATAGACCATCATTTCCCAGAAGTGGGTCTTATTTGGATCTAATGCTCATTGACAGACGACTGACGTTACGCGATGTGGACAATGACACAAGGAACTGCTTAACAACGGTGGAGTACGACAGTGATCACTGTGGACTTGCCGCGGTTATTCAGTTCCCGAACGAGCTGGTCGAACTGGAGCAATTCGTGGAGACGTACCCTTACAATTATCGTAAGGCTCGTTGGCCGCGTTTCTCTAGGGCCTTATCCAGAGAACTACGTTCGAGTGACATCACTCCACCCGCAAACAGAAACCTGACGAACGAAGAGGTTGACAGGTACCTCGTACGAGTGGACAATACAATAAAACGCACCATGGACACGACGCTTCCAAAAGTTGCACCGACCACAGATGGCGACATCTATCGGAACGCTACTATCGACGCACTGCACGTGAACAAAAGCAGACTGCTGTCGCGACTTAAGACACTTTACAGACGTTTTACGGACAGAGACGACCAGGAACTAAGGTCGCTCAAGTCGCAGATCAAAAACCTCCAGAAGTTAATTCGGATGAACTACCGAATTGCAGTCAATTCGTATTGGGGAGACAGGATTCGGGCTGTTCGTTCCAACGGTCCCGGTATGTTTCCCCAAATCAACCGAATTTTCCGAAGGAGGGATCACAATGACTTGGAGGCTATTCGACTTGACAGAACGACTGACAACGCGAACCTACTGACGTCAGTTGGTATAGATCCAGATGGGGCCGTGCTAGACAATGACTTCTTGGTTGTTGAAGATCCTCAGGAGAAGGTTGAAGCAATAGGAGCAGTTTTTCAGGAAGTGTACACGGTCAACGAGTCACGTTGTCCTAACCACGACTTGGAGAACAGAGCCTTGCTTAACCATTTCTATCTTCGAAATGAAATACAACAATGGCGTTCTGAGAATCCTGGTTTCACCAGGTTCAATGACGAAAATATGGCAAATAATGCTGTCGCCTATGGTGGATCCGATTCCATCCTCATTTCGAGGGAGAATCTCAAGGGCATCTTCAACAGCCTCAAGAACAAAAAGTCGACGGGAATAGATGGGATACCGAATATTGTGCTGCGTCATCTCCCCGATGAGGCGGTAGAGATATACACAATCCTATTCAACAATGCACTGAGTAATGCATATTATCCAGCGCATTGGAAGACGGCGGTAGTGAAACCCCTCCCCAAAAGGGACAAAGATTCCTCTCTTCCGAAAAATCTTCGGTCGATTAGTCTCCTTCCATGCATAAGCAAAGTTTTTGAAAAGATTGTCAATAGAGTTTTGATGCAGTGGGCTGAGGACAGAAAAATAATACCGAACAACCAATTTGGATTTAGGGCGAGGCATGATACTGTACATGCCGCGTCAAAATTGGTGTCCGACATTCAATGGAACAAAGCAAAAACCCAGTGCACCGGGGCCTGCCTCGTTGACTTGGAAAAGGCATTCGACACCGTATGGTTAGAAGGTCTTTTCCTGAAGTTGACGAGGATGGGTATAAGTAATTCGCTGCTTTACACGATTTATGACATGGTAACAGGTAGAAGTTTTGTTGTTAAAAGTGGACACACGACTTCTACCAAAGTTTTCCACATAAAAAATGGGCTCCAGCAGGGTGCGGTTAACTCACCAATCCTCTTCACTATTTTCACCAGTGAACTGATTGGCTCCATGCAGCACTTGATCGCATACGCCGATGATTTGGTGGCATATAGGACAGCGCCGAAGGTTGAGGACATCAACATCCTCCTGCAACGGGACTTCGATAAAATTCAGCGATTTTGCGACGACTGGAAGTTGAAAATCAACTACCAGAAGTGTGAAACCATCCTTTTCCGAACTCCGTTATACAAGGCCTCAAGGGACACGAAAAAAAACTGGCGCAAGTTCGGCATAGTTGACCCGCATGGGGAGCCGTTAGCAGTGAAAAATGTAGTAAGATACCTAGGCATTTGGCTGGATCAGTATCTATATTTCGACAGACATATAGCTACTGCTCTGATGAAAGCTAGGAAGGCCTTCGCTGTGGCAAGGGGGTTGTTTTATAGCAGCCAACTTGATACCAGGGTGAAGGTAATCTGCTACATGGCCCTCATCCGGCCAGTCATGACGTACGGTTGTCCAGTGTGGTTCAACGTGAGTCCTTCCCAGATGGAAAAGATGAGGCTGTTCGAGAGGCAGTGTCTCCGAGCTTGTCTCAAGAAGTACAGAACCCCAGAATCTGAGTACAAGAAATTCTATTCCAACGAGTTCTTGTATAACGAAGCAAACGTGAACAGGGTGGATAATTTTATTATTAAGCTGATTCGAAGGCACGTTGCACGAGCCATGACCTCGGAAAACGAGCTGATATTTGGAGCTTACTACACCAATGAAGCATATCATGAGAACGCTCGCCGAAGTGGATTCATTCCGCCGGAGGCGTTCTTGTACCTTGACCGGATTGGCTTAATCCAGAATGCAGAGGGATGTCCATTGATCTACCACGTGGTGCGAAGGACAGTGGATAGGCGACTCCTCTACGAGGGCGATATCGCAAGCGTTAGTCCGAATGATCTCCGGTTCAGTAGATCTATCTCTGTTCGCGATAGAACGGAGTGTGACAAAGTTCCTGGGTTCTACTGGTGGTTGCAGCCCCATCAAACGTCCCAGCTGTCGCCAGCTTAATCAGCTAACTGTTGGTCCCTTACGGCCAATTTACATTTAGGTTAAGACATTAGACTAGGGTAAATTTAAGAAAAAAAAAATTAAAAATCCAAAAAAAATACAAAAAATCTAAAAAAAAACAAAAAAAATAATAAAATAAAAAAAAAATAAAAAAATGTTGGATAGTTTAGTTTAAGTTAGTTAGGTAGGATTATTTTAAGTTAGGTTAAGAATATAAATTTAAAAAATGTTAGATTACTAAGTTTTTATTTAATATTTTCTTAGTATAAGTATTTTTTGAGTATTATTAAAAAATATATAAAAAAACACAAAAGAAGCCGAAAGGTAAAATTAATTAAAAAGTCCTAGATTAACTTAGAGTGCCCGCATAGGGCCAGTAAGATAGTATAAGAAACCATTTATTGTATATCTAGTTTAAGTATTTTTTCCTAGAAAATAAGATTTTTAAAGAAAAACAAAATAATAAAAAAATGCATTTAAAATGAAAAAATGAGTGGATTTCGCTGGCCTAAACCGGCACTGATATTGACCAATCAGACTGGATTTCGCTGGCCTAAACCGGCACTGATATTGACCAATCAGACTGTTCACGTAGGGCACTTAAACAAGACGGCAGAGAGGATCTTATATGCTATATTCAGGAGACTTATACTTCTGTAGTTGGCGCAGTTTAGAGAGTCTCTTGTCTTTAGGATCAAGCAAACGATGCCGAGATTCCATCAATCGGGCATACTTTCATCCGACCAGATTTTACAGATGAGTTGGTGTACCTTACCAAATCATCGCCAGCTATTTTGAAAAGTTCGGCAGGCAGTCCGTCGGCACCAGCAGCCTTGTTAGACTTTAGTTTGGCAATTGCTGCCGTGCGACGTTAAACATCCATTTTGTTGATTTCCTGGCAACCGGGAAATCCTCATTCGGAATTTGGCTACACATAGATAGTGATCCGAATCAATGTTAGCGCCTCGGAACGTCCGGACGTCCAAAACGCTGCTGAAATGTCTCGCTTCAATCGTAATACGATCAATTTGGTTGATGTTAAGGTGTGGGAGGCGTGTGCTTGCTGCATTGAGGTTGCGCCCCGCTGCACAGACGATTAGCCTAAGTCAGTTATCAGGGGGGACGTCGTGAAGGCTATGTTTTTCGACTGTGGTACCAAGATGCCCTCCTTGCCCAGCTTTGCGTTAAAGTCCCCAAGGACGATATTGACGTCAAATATTTAAAGCAACTATATATGACACCGTCAGTGAATAGACATAATAGACCGTCAGAATGGGAAAATGGGCCTAGCTTAGCTTCCTAGGCTGTCAAAATGATGTACAGTAAGGAGATTAAACGTCAATTGTTTGTCAAAAGACTGTCTTGTTTTACGACGAAACAACATGAGTGTTTCACGTAAAGGCTGACCAGATAGCAAAGATATAGTTTTCCAGTTGTTATGTTTCAGCAGCTGTCAAAGGTACCAATGACATCCAACTGGCCAAATCAAAAATCAAAAAAAATGTAAGCCAGGCAACCATAGACAATGGCGTGAGTTCACTAATTGGTCGAAATTGGCGAAATGTTTGACGGTGATTCGGATTTGGCCAAAAAATCATCTTCTCGGCCGAGATTCTATTTTGGCTCAAAGGCTATGTCAACAAGAAAAATTGCCACTATTGGAGCGAACAAGATCCACAAGTGTTGACCAGGCATCAATGCATCAACAAAGGTTGACTGTTTGGTGCGGTTTATGGCATGGAGGCATCATCGGACCTTATTTCTTTCGAAATGAGAAGGAGAAACCGTTACCTTCAAAAGTCTCAGGCATAGAGCGGTGTTAACCGGCTTTCTGTGGCCAGAGCTCAACAACATCGACATATCCGAGCTGCAATTCCAACAAGACGGCGCTACATACAATCGAAGCAACGCTCGAAGTTAATAATATAATATAATAATGGCGGCGTTACAGTCCGAGGGGGACCTGGGCCTAGCTTCTCAGCAACCACTCGTGTTGTGCGTGCTGTTGTTCTTTCACGAGTGGAGTAAACCTATGGTTTAATGCCGACTCCGAACGGCGAGATTGAGAAGCTTTTTCAAGACATTTCTTTGAACATTGTTGAACAAGGTATATTCAGTGACTCGAAAGAGGTGGAGCCGTGAAAAAATGTTAGATGTTGTTTTTCGAGATTCGAACCGACGACCTCGAGCGTAGGAGTCGACGCACCTACCCACTACGCCACGGCGCCCACAACTTGACACTACTCGATTATTTTTTGTGGGTCTACGTCAAGTCCTTAGTCTACGTTAATAAGACCACCGTTTTGCGAGAGCTCGAGGCCAACATTCGAGACGCTATTGCCGGAATAACGCCACACGTATTGGACAGCAAAGTTCAGGCCTTTTGAATGATGTCCACACATAATGGCATGAATATATCTTCAAAATAAAGCCATAATCAATTTCGTATCTCACACCGTTGTTGTTTTATTCATATTTCTTTCCTATCGTCCTTATTTGGTCACCCTGTGAGAAATCTTGCATGTAATGTTTGCTTGAATTTTATATTTGTTTGCTGTTTGAGCCGTTCAGCTCAATAGTCTCCACGCTTAAAAACCCAAAATTAAGTTATCCGTTCGAAAACTTAAGCTTATGGCAAAATCAAACGAAAAGTAAGTAGAAGCATCTTAAATTTCACTGCGTCTATAATTACTTATAGAAACTTGCTTATAGAATTCTGCTGTCAATTGACGTAGAGAACGATTCATTTCGATTCTACGTAAGTACGCAAAAGTGAACGAACTTAACGAAACTGAGCGAAGCGGTTACAATGGCTTTTGAGTATTCGCTCTGTTGCATCAATTGTCTTAAGTTGCCCCACCGCCGTTAAGAGCCATTGATGGGTCCTAAGACAATTGTGGACAATGCCAATCATAGTACCAGACCAAGGAATCCCATCTCAGACTCGCCTTCGATCTAGAGAGTCAACAGAGCAGAGAATGACAAGCAAGTTTGAGTAAACCACAGTCAATTGAACGTACTGCTTGGCGAAGGTGCATGCTTGAGAGTTCAATGAGTGGTTCATTTTTTTGAAAGTGTACACCAAATCTCAACGAAATTTCCTTCAAAGAGTCCTTCGCCTTTAAACTCATAACAAATTTTCAGCATTTTCTCCTTATTTTCTCACAAAATTTCTTCAATTTTTAGATTCTCTCACAGATTGCCCCAATCAACTGACCTAAAACTCTAACTTCACAACACCAATTTCCCACCACATTCATGCACTCAAGAGGAACGAAAGTGCATTGAGTGTCACTCTGTGAACTGCAACGTGTTCTTGTACCGCAAAGTGTACCCCCTCATCCCCCCACTTGACATTAAATTCTTAAATCACACCCCAGAGCGAGTGCAGTTGGTAGTTCCTGAAAACTTCTATTCACTCAAGCCACAACGCAACCCTTTGTCGACACAGTGCACGTCTTATGGGTCACGACATGTAGGGCAAGTTATCCTCAAAAGCCTTAGTCGCCTCAACCGCTTCACCCCAGCACTGCTGCCACAACCAGCTTCAGAACAGAGCTCCGTGAAACGAAAGGATTCGCATTTTCATTGACATGAGAAAATTCATTTCCACTCGGAATCCCTGAGAGTTTCTTCACTTCGTTCCGCTCGGCTTCCTCAGCCCGGCCTTTCACGTCTTAATAAATTATTGAGGACCCTGCCGGAATGGTACATGTGTCTCAAAGGAAAATCTGCAAAATGAAAAAAAAAATTATGCCGTTGACACAGGAACCAGCCCACATGACGGCATTCGGAGGCGAAACGAAACCATAAAAGGATGTCAAACATATTAGGACGTGCCCCATTGCTCCCAGTTCAGTTCTGCAGAACACCTCCCCGTGCCCCGAAATGTTTGGCCACAAAAAACTGCACCCAGAGGAGCCACTCCGGACGGAGACAGAGTACAAAATAAGTCGCCCCCATTAGTGCACCTAGAAAATCCATTTAAGCTTGACCCATCTCCTCGTTGAGATGGGGACAAAGATCCTGGCACCGTGTGCTGCAAAATTTCACTGACAGTTGGACTTTCAACTACACATTTACATGCTTGACCCTGAAGCAATTAATTGCACTCGTACATCACGGTGTAGCATCGCAGCGCCAGATGGAGGTGATGGGAAGCTGCTGGCGAAGGTGATGGACGCTCGCTTCATGAAATATTCTAGCACGAGAGCACGACAGTCGTTGGAGTAAATGCAATTTTCTTATTCAAATGAGAAAATGTGTTGCTTCTCCAGGTGGAAGGCAGTCGTTGTCCTTTCGGATTCCGTATCGTGTAGCGGTGGCTCATTAACATTTCAGGAATAGTGCCAGTCACTTGGAGCTTGAAGTTGTCTCGGAGGTGAAACTGGCGGATAATGAAGTTGAAATTAATTCAACTTTGTCGTCATGAGCAATGTACTCTGCAGGGGGTCAGGAGCAGACGTCAACTTTTTTGTGCGGATATTCATTAGATTGAATTCCGAAGCTGCAACAGAGCTGTTCGAATATTTGAGAGGTTCCTTGCAGCACCTCTTTGTTGTCTCAAAAGCACTTCAGAAGACTCGGATAAAACGTCATAACTCTGAAAAAATAGGTGGTGTACCATTAGGGATGCAAACGATACATCGATGTTTTGCAAACATCGATGTTTCGTTCATTCATTTCGTTAAACATTCCCAAAATGTGTTATATATAAAATGTGCTTGTATTCTTGTAATAATAATGGGGTGTAATCTTTTACACCTACACCTGCTAGAGATGCGCAGTACAATGTAACTTTTTGCATATCTTAGCCTCTCATTTTTTAATATCCTACTCCGAACCTCCAAATGGTTTACTTTGGGCATCGAGCAACCCTGAAGGAGACCGGGTATACAACTCCTATGGAACTGTGGGCTAATCGGAGAGGGCTCATGTTTCGTCATGTATTGGCTGGATGCGTAAGCATGGCAGACCTTGTGTCAACAGCCAAACTAGCGCCTGTTCATCAACGGGGTGCGGCTGGGAACGGGTGTCTTTGAGCAAGCGACTCGCTATATAAACGTGCATGAAGGGCCCGCTCGGGAACCCAAATCCCGAATTGTAGAATCCTCCAACGTTACTTTGGGTTTTTCGTTGGCCCGATAAGCCACAAAGTAAAAATTCAATCATCAACGAAACGGAAGACGGAGAAGGTTTTTGGGTTAAAACTGGTACGACTAGTATGTTTTGTTGTTTAGGTATAGTACATCGTAAATATAGCCAACAATTCGTGTGATGTAGAATATAAATAAAACATCGGAAAAACATCGATGTATCGTTGTTGATACCGATGTTTTTTTTCACATCGATGTTTGTCCTGGAACTATCGATGTTTCAAACATCGATGTTTTTAAGAACGATGTTTGCATCCCTATGTACCATGCAATTCAGTGCTTGGTCCTCCGAACCTATCCAAAAATTAATCGGGTGGCAGCAAGGAGATGTGCTGTATTGAATTTGATATTGGAGCAGCGAGTGCGTCGGGAAGGTTATCGTACAACGAAATCACTGCGCTTTCCCAGCTTGAAATTAGAGAAGCTTTCAGGGCGGAACCAACTGGTTTCAAAATAAAAGAGAATAAGTCAAAGTACAGGGTGGGCCATCTAGTGTTTTTTTTTTGATAATAGGTTATTTTGATACTGACAGCTGTTTACCCCTCGAAAGCATAACAGAAATTCAGTATCATACCTCCGCGGAACGAAATGAGTCGCTGCTTTACACTTGAACAACGTTGGGAGATATTGCGAACTTATTTCCAAAGTGAGTGCTGTGTAACCCAAACAGTGCGTTTTTTGAAAAGAAGTTTTAGCCGAAATGAAGCCCCCACCGCGACTACTGTACGCAAGTTTGTGCAAAAAGTTCGTGAGACTGGTATACTAGTGGAAAACACTCATGGTCGGTCACCCCGTTGCCGAGAGTGTGAGACTCAATTCACGAACATCAACTCGCCATCGATCTCCACAGAAACAGCTCAACATTTCACGCACTAGCCTAAGGAGAATTCTGCACAAAGATCTCAGATTATTCACTTACAAGGTCTAATTGACTCAGCAAATGAATGCCCCCAACCACCCGCTTCGTTATTGCTTCGCAGTTTGGACCTTAGAGCAGCTTGAATTGGACGACGATTTTGGGCAAAAAATCACCTTTTTTAACGAGGGGCATTTTCATCTCGGCGGCTACGTTAACAAACAAAATTGCCGCATCTGGGGCTCGGAAGACCCGCATGTTTCGGGCATTGTCGAGAAGCCAATGCATCCACAGAGAGTGACATTGTGCGGATTGTGGAGTGGTGACATCATTTGACCATTTTTCTTCGAAAATGAGGCTGGGAACAACGTTTGGGTCAACGGTGGGCGTTCCAAACCATGTTAACCGACTTTTTCTTATACTGAAATTGAAGACATGGATTTGGACGACCTCTGGTTCATGCAGAATGTCGCGCCATGCCACACAGCTCATGCCACAATCGATATTTTGCGCACCAAATTCCCAAATCGTGTTATTAGCCGTCTTGGCGATGTCATTGTCATTGGCCGCCTCGGAGCTGCGATTTGACCCCTTTGGACTTTTTTTGTGGGGAAACGTGAAGGACCGGTGTTATGCCAATAATCCGAAAACGATTCCAGCACTTGAGGCCAATACCATCCAAGCAATCCGTGAGCTAGAGCCCGAAACCATCAACAAAGTCTTGGAAAATTGGGGTGACAGAACGCGCTACTGCGAAGCCAGTCGGGGCAACCACTTGAACGATGTTCTATTTCATATTTAATGGCAATGTTTGTTCTTATTAATAAATTCATAATACATGAAAAGAAATTAATTTTGTTCACTTCACAGCATTTTTAGAAAGAAACTTGTATTTGACCCACCCTCTACTAATGGTTGCCGTGGAGTAGTAAATAAGTGCGTCGATTCATACGCTATAGGTCAAGGTTTGATTCCCTTTCATTCTTGCTTGTTCCACCTCTCTCGAGTTTCTGATTTTGTTCAGAGAGTATAACTGTCAAGCGTCTCAATCTTGATCAGTTGTATTCATCATAAACTCGTAGATCCCCTCCACTCGTCATTGGCATAACACCTTTACCGCGGATGAGCCGAAATTAAATCAAAAATTCACTCTCAGTAAAAAAAAATCCTACGAATGATGCGCTCAACGCTTCAAATCTCCGTATTAAGTAGTGTGCTTTAAAGACGTCAATCATAATTAAGACTCCACCATCTTCGAGTAATTTCAATTGGCATATAACCTAGAGTTCTCTTTGAGATGTTTCCTTAAAATAGACACTCCCAATCAACAGAACCCATTCCATTAACTGGTTGTGAAGTGAAGTTGAGTTGCCTGCAAATTAACTTCCTCGTCATTCAGCGGGCGTGGGCCAACCAACAATCTGGTTGCAGATACTCACCGAACTTAAATTAATTGCTTTACCTAACGGTAATTCTTGAAAAAGTTTAAATTCATAGAGAGAGCGGAGGAGGGGGTGCTCTTCAAGAAAAGGAACCACTCCCGCCACACAATCAATTGCAAGTTCCAAAAGTACCTGCTCTCAATTCAACTTTTCCCAGTATTCCAACGTACATACTTCATCTCACACCATTGTGAGGGCAAATATTCTCCGGATACTTGTGCGCGAACCAAGTCTCGCCCCGTTGAATATTTCCCCTCCTCCCCGTCTCGTCCCGTTGGATATTTTCTTCAATTAAAAAGTTGTTGATGCCCATCACGAGCAAGTTTTCAAACTGAACCGCTTCCGATTATTTACCATTTCTACGTTCTCGCGTTTCTTTTTTTGCGTGTTTTTGCGTCTCTCTGAGCGATTTCCCACTTATTCTTATTTATGGATTCATTTCCACTACACAGCACCAGCAACACAATAACAACAGCCGAAGTGGCAGCAGGGGGAGTCTTTTCAAAAAGGATTCAATTGAAAATTAATTAAACCCCCGGCACCCGGCCACCGCCCGCTGCTGTCATGACTGCTGCATTCCGATGTGGGTTAAGTTGGTTTCGATTGAGGCAGAGACGGCACTCGGCCGGGGCGGGCGGGAGGCTAGAACAAGCTCAAAGGCTTTGTGGGCTTGAATTTTATAATGGGAAATTCACACGCATACATTCGTCATCGATTCGAAGACCCGGGCGGGGGAAATTGAATGTCAGGAAGCGGACGACAGCCGAGATGTAACAAGTGTCCCTTATTCGGTTTTCATGCGACGGTCTGTGGCAGTTGTCAATCGAGCTCATTTTGATTGTTGCCGAGCATGCGGAAGCGGGGCGATGTGGGCATGTGTCAATTCTTGTGATTTGATTGGAAATACGATTTGGACATGAACCCAGGGGTTTTGTGCTACAATTCAATGACATACGAAATGTTGGACACGAGGCTCGGTGATGAATTGATGCGGAAGGCTTAAAGAGAAACCGATAAAAGGGACACCGAATGAAGGAATGTCCTTAACTCGATTTAAGCGAGAACTGTTGCTGTCTGGGTGCGTACATTTGTATGCACACAGATGGCTTTGTGTCGGATAAGATGGGACAAGAGGGAGGAGTTTCTGACCGACGATGATCTATATTAGCAAGGGGTTTTGGGGCCGTTTGGACGTTGAACTTGCGGACGGATTTTTATTTAAATCGTTTCATCTCCATATGAGACGCCAGACAATTTTATACGTATTCTGTGGCGCTTCTCTCCGAGGTGGACTGGGGCCTATCTTCTACAGCACCCTCTCGTGTTGTGCATGCTATTGTTCTCTCCCGAGTGGAGAAGATTACGAGTGGGAGTTAACTCGTTGTCAAAGAAGTTCTGGGCGTTGTGGTTCTGGGACGCAAAATGTCATCAGTTTCAAAGCACAGATAGTTAACTAGATAAGTACCTCAGACAGAAGATGGGGTAACCAACCCAATGGGACGTCGTTGGCGGCTGCAATCAAGAGAAAGGAGAGAGTGAGTCTCTAGCAGGGCTAATCTCTCTTTTAGAATGGCGGCGAAGGAGCTAATCAGACGATTGGTCGACGGCTCTAGTCAGCACGAGTTACCCGGCTTAGAATCCTTTTAAGGCTACTACGATATATATCGGAGCCCAAGTCTAATAGGATTCTTCCACCGTTAGGTGTTGAAAGTGACGGCGTCGGATGACCCTTTTTTCTGAAAGAGGTTTCGCACACCGGATATTTCCGGGCCCCTATGTTCAGGGGTTAAAGAAATGGACCTGGCCTCTTATTTGGGGTTGTGTGTGGGGTTAATTTTCCCACCACGTAAAAAATAACGAGTTCAGAAACAACGATCTGCCTCCGATATGAACGGATCTACTGTTCAAGACCTTAGCAAATGAAAAAAGTCCAACGATTTTCAGTGTTACGCGTGGGGCACTAGGTCCCTCAACAGACCACGTACAGTAAATTAAATCTCGGAGGCCCTAGACTTCTATAAAGTAGACATTACCACAATCCAGGAAGTGTGGCGGGATGGCAGAGAATGGAAAATTGCGGCATCTATTACGTCATTGCTACATATAGAGAAGGCAGCATCTATTACGTCATTGCTACATATAGAGAAGGCAGCGCTTAATCGGATGTGGATTTGTTGTTCGAGGCAGACTTAGGCAAAAAGTCTTAAGCTTCAAGTATGTAAGCGAGCCCCTCATAACGATCCGCATTAAGGCCAAATTTGGAAACATTAGCCTGATCTGCCCAGACACCCCCACAGAGGACAAGGATGACAATAGCAAGGATAACTTCTATGATCTCCTAGAAAGAACATACCACCAATGCCCCACCAAGATCGTTTGGAGATTTTAACGCTAAGCTGGATAAAGATGACGTCTTTGCTAGAGTCATCGGTAAGCACAGCCATTACGTGGTGTTACGGCTGAAAATGGGCTCAGTCTGGTGGACTTTGTCACCGGAAGAAACACCGCTGCAGCTAGCACGCGGTTCCCACGCATCAAAATAAAGGGACATGACGGTCCCCTGATCATTTAACTGTCAACCAGATTGATCACATTACGATCGACGTTAGACACTTCTTCAGTAATCTTGATGTCCAAACGTTCCGAGGTGCCAACATCGACTCGAACCATTTCCTTCTTCCGTATTAGGTTGTAACACATGAAATGTCGGATTTTTTGTCAATATTTCTTTTTTATAAAATTTTATTTAGTCGAAATATGAACCATTGACTTCGATAACCTTCTTCTACCGTGATTCAAGGTCTATTATTCCCTTTTTAAAGGAGGCTTGATTTTTTGACGATAACACATTCTCAAAGGCTCTTCTCGGTTTCGGAACACCTTTTAGCGACAAAATGACGTCAGACTGCGGAATAGGGGATAATCCGTTGGAGAAATATCTGGAGAGTACGGTGGATGTGGAAGAGTTTCGAATCTATTTGCCAGGCTGCTTTTCAGCCGATTTCGGATTATGACGATTTCCTCACAATATTTGACTAAACTTATCACTTCCCCTGGTTGAAGAAATGAAAAGTGCATTGGTCCGTTCGATGTTCACCAGATTGTCACCATAACCTTTTCTAAGTGAGTCTAAGTAAGACCAAGTGGTACCTCCAATGCTTTGAGTTTTCGTCTGCATCCAACCACTGCCCAGATCTTTTACGTTTGTCATACAAAATCCACTTTTCGTCACATGTGATTATACGGTGTAAAAACGGTGCATTTCGGTACCTAAGACTAGGCGATGCACAGGTTTCTGAACGGTGGTTTTGGTTTTTGGGCCTCGTCCAATTCAGGGGGTACCCACTTGTCGAGTTTTTTCACTTTTCCCATTTGAGATAAGTGTCGACTTATTGTCATGGGGGATAGTCCCATGTTGTGTGCAATGCTCCGCACCGTTTTTATTGGGTCTGCATCCACCGTTTCTCGTAAAATGGCGTCGTTAATTACCGTTTTCGGTTTCCTACGCGGTTAATTATCAAGGCTTAGATCTCCCAAACGAAACTTACCAAACCAACGCTGAATGGTGCGTTCGTTCACCGCTAAATTCTCAAATGCGTCGTTTATGTTTTTGGCTACCAGGGACGCATTTTAGTCCAGTTTGAACTGGTAAAGGAAAAGAGTCCGAATTTGAACCGTCAACAACATGATATAAAAATTAACTGTTAAGTTAACTGTGGCAGACAGATGCCGTAGCAAAAGTTCGAAGAAAAGCTTGGAAACCCAAATCATTTCGATTCCGACGATACGTATCATCTTTTAAATTATCTTAAGTTGAGTATCTTGAGCAGCCGACTAAAGATTTTATTTATAATCAATAATGAAGTTAATAATAATAATAATGGCGGCGCTACAATCCGAGGTGGACCTGGGCCTATCTTCTCACCAACCAACTCGTGTTGTGCGTGCTATTGTTCTCTCACTAGTGGAGGGGACCTACAGTATAATGCCGACTCCGAACGGCGAGATTGAGAAGCTTTTTCTAGACAGTTATACTCTTTGAGCATTGTCAGTGACTCGATAGAGGTGGAGCCGTGAAAAATTTTTTTTTTTCGAAAAATTGTTTGTCTGAACTTGCTTTCGAACCTAGACTGTGAAAGTCTAATGCGCATGTGTCGACGCACGAACCCACACGGCCACGGCGCCCACCAACTATGAAGTTACTGTGTGATTATATATCAGCCTCTTTAAGTTTCAACATTGCTGATGGCTATCGATAAAAACCCCAGTAGTTATATTAATTCAATTGTCCATAGAAAAAAAAATTAAGCAAAATTTCCTCTTTTAATGCGGTCTTTATTTTGTGAATCCTCGCTTAAGACTAAACTCAAAATTTTCTTAGCAGCGACTTAACATCTACTTAACATACGACAGATAACAGATCATACCAGCATGAACGAGACAAACAGAAATGAAAGAGTAAAAAAAAAGAAATTCAAAGAAAAGAAAAGAAAGAGAGCACACGAAAAAGACGCGACACATTTAGCAAACAACATGAGTACGTTATGCCAAGCTTGTTAAGCGTGTTGTTTACGATTTATCGCAAACTTGCTAAGCGTGCCTGGCAACACGTTGTTCGCTGTTTGTGAGTCTGGGCGTTGCTGACTGTACCTATACATCGTACATTAGAACATCAGTGCATTCGCATGTAAGTAAGCATGTCGTCTGCCTATATTGTTATATACATGTATGTACACTTCTTGTTTGTTCTAATGTGATGCATATCACTCAGTGGGTGACACTCATTTGGCAATGCTGCATATGACGAATCTCATCTGCAATGTTTGCAATGTTTGTGATTTCATTTGAAGCCACTAAAAGTCGAAAAAATTACTTATAGAAAGTGAGCAGTTAGACTATAAATTTATAATTTACGGTGTTCAATTGTTCATGAAGGGTATTGCCAACATAAAAAAGTGCGATTTCTTATATTTTTACATTTATATTTTACATTAAAAATTTCCCTGGAAATTTAAATTAATTTAACATGCAATGTTAAATTTAATTTCCGTACCTTTGGGCCCTAGATAACACATTGAAGGATGGGAGCTTGAAAAAAATGGGGTCCCACAATTTTCCTTAATTCCTTCTGACTCAAAGGTACGTCATGTCCATCGTCAAGGAACCAAGCTCTCTTCAAGAAGATCTAATCGTTAGCAAATGGGACCCTTGCACTTTTTTGATAAATGCACGTACCTCCCCATCCCTTTCCACATTGTTGCCTTCATTACTTCACTCAAGCCTCCCTTCAAAATTATTTTGAATGAGTTTCACCCACATCTTCTCATCATTCACCCAAAAACCCACATGGAACATGAAATTTCAGAGAATTTCCTCAAAAACCACTCAGCTGGTGTCATAGTGAAATCACATTCCACTAGGCGTTCCATGAATTCGTCGGACATTCCATTTAAAATATTCCCAACGCCACCGCCACAACCAACAGAAGCTGATGATGCCACAAAGGACGATCACCGCATGGACATATTCCACCTCAGTCCATATTCGCTTTGCCTTCAACTCCCCCAGGTGACGTCTGAATGTGCTTTCGTTGGAGTTGTGCAAAGGCCATCCCTTATTTTGCTAACGATTCAGGCGCAGATGCATATCGCATTTGAACAATAAAATTTTGCATATGGCCGGTGGATGCATCTCGCCTGATGAATTATTAACACAAATCGGCTCGGGACACGATGCAGCATGACCATGTAAACGACGGTGGTGGTGGAATCGAGTCAGAACGCGTCGTCGTGACATTGATAAATAGAATCAATCGCCTAGAAAACTCGGGTCACCCAGTGGCAGCGCACGTTGGGGATGGAGTTGGAAATGGCCTCGAGTATAAACGAACGAGGGGGGTTCTGAGTAATAACACAGAAAATGGCAGAGATACTCGGGCTGTAACATGCAGACGGAAGCTGATGTAATGGCGCCGGAAGCGGAGCGTTTTGCATCGAAGTCTCCACTGTGGTTGGAGTAAAGGAATTTACATGGTTATTGCTTGCCGGATGAAGGCGCAGTTTGTGATGAGTAGGATGGGTTTGAGAGAATTTCTAGTTAACTGAATTAATTTGAATGGAATCTGGTGCAGGGATTTGTGAAGACAGTCAGAATGGGTGAAACCAATTGGAAGCAGTCAATGCAGTGGGTGCAGTTGGTATTGGAATATCAACCGCATGATGCAGTCGAAGGATATTTCTTAAATTAAATGGAGTTACAATGTCATGTGATATTTTCCATGAAGCATCGAATAACGACTCAAGGCTGAGGACTGGAGAAAGAGGATTGACGACTTTATGCTGGAAGCTGGAGGGCTTTTGATTGAAAACAAAACAAAGAGCCTGGGTTTTACAAATTGAGAGTAGATGCTGAAAATTAATGGAATGACGACTGAAGGCTGAAAACTAAAGATGGCTGATAAATGACTGAATACTGGAGACAAAGGGCTGAAAATTGAAAAGCAAAGACGGAAGAACTGAAAGAGGAGCAGGGCTTGGGCATGCGCGCCAAAGTTGTTGATTTTACCTAATCTTGCGGGATGCCAGCAGCGATCCCTGTTAAGGTTCAGGACTAGTTGACATACAGTCTCCTCACGGTACCCCCTGGATAGCCTATACAGCAACCGTTAGGAGGTGAACCAATGAATGCAGCGATCAGACTGAATATTGTGCCGATGGCTAACAACCCGCTCACGTAGAAAAACATGATCGTTATGAAAGAGCAAATTGCCTTGGATAGACGGACGAACAACCAATGACAACAATTATTTGCGAGTTTGCTTTTGGAATGTTTGAACACTAGACACTCCCGGAGCACCTTACCGATTGGAAAATATCCTCACGCAGTACAAGGCGAATATTGCTGCGATCCAGGAAGAGCGCTGGATAGGAACGGGAGTATTCGACATGTAAAAATGGTGCGACATTTATTGCAGCTCTCACAAAAGGTTGCTCATATCGGGATGCGGATTCGTCATGAGAAAGCGGCTAAGATCAAAAGTCAACGACTTTAATCCGATTAGCGATACCCTGGCTGTGATCCACATCCACGGCAGATTCTACAACGTCAGCCTCATATGTGCACATGCCCCTACGAACGAGGCTGAAGACTTCATCAAAGAGGATTTCTATGACCACTTGGCGGGGGGGGGGGGTCTACGGAGCCCGTCCGAAGTCTACGGAGCCAGTTCGAAGTTTACGGGGCCCGTTCACAGGCTACGGAGCCCGGCCGAAGTCTACGGAGACTGTCCGAAGTCTACGGAGTCCGTCCGAAGTCTACGGAGCCCGTCCGAAGTCTACGTATCCCGTTCGGAGGCTACGGAGCCCGTCCGAAGTCTACGGAGACTGTCTGAGGTCTACGGAGTCCGTCCGAAGTCTACGGAGCCCGTCCGAAGTCTACGGAGCCCGTCCGAAGTCTACAGAGAACGTCCGAGGTCTACGGAGCTAGTTCGAAGTCTACGGAGCCCGTTCGGAGGCTACGGAGCCCGTCCGAAATCTACGGAGACTGTCCGAAGTCAACGGAGTCCGTCCGAAGTCTACGGAGCCCGTCCGAAGTCTACGGAGCCCGTCCGAAGTCTACGGAGACTGTCCGAAGTCTACGGAGAACGTCCGAAGTCTACGGAGAACGTCCGAGGTCTACGGAGCTAGTTCGAAGTCTACGGAGCCCGTTCGAAGTCTACGTATCCCGTTCGGAGGCTACGGAGCCCGTCCGAAATCTACGGAGCCCGTCCGAATTCTACGGAGTCCGGCTGAAGTCTACGGAGTCCGTCTGAAGTCTACGGAGCCCGTCCGAAGTCTACGGAGAACGTCCGAAGTCTACGGAGAACGTCCGGAGTCTACGGAGAACGTCCGAAGTCTACGGAGAACGTCCGGAGTCTACGGAGCCCGTCCGAAGTCTACGGAGAACGTCCGAAGTCTACGGAGAACGTCCGGAGTCTACGGAGCCCGTCCGAAGTCTACGGAGCCCGTCCGAAGTCTACAGAGAACGTCCGAGGTCTACGGAGCTAGTTCGAAGTCTACGGAGCCCGTCTGAAGTCTACGGAGCCCGTCCGAAGTCTACGGAGTCCGGCTGAAGTCTACGGAGTCCGTCTGAAGTCTACGGAGCCCGTCCGAAGTCTACGGAGAACGTCCGAAGTCTACGGAGAACGTCCGGAGTCTACGGAGCCCGTCCGAAGTCTACGGAGGCCGTCCGGAGTCTACGGAGCCCGTCCGAAGTCTACGAAGCTCGTTCGGAGGCTACAAAGCACGTCTGGAGTCTACAGAGCCGAAGTACGAAGTTAAGATCGTACTCGGGGACTTCAATGTCAAGATCGGTAAGGAGAACATCTTCGGCGATGTGATTTAGAGGAGCAAGTGTCGACTCTGACCACTTTTTGATTGCACCACGATTCAGAGCTCAACAGCCTAATGTCAGGAAGCTGCACCAGCCACAAGGAGTTTCGCCATGGGTCGCCTGAACACACCGGAGACTGCCAGAGCCTACAAAGAGCACCTAAGCGAGAGGCTCCGTGATATGCCCACGTCTGACACAAACGCCAACAATATGAGGCTGCATTGCCACTCAGCCATACAGGATGTAGCCAAAAGCACTTTAGGCTACCTTCCACCACCGACAAGAAACCCGGGGAATGATGGTGAGTGTGAGCAGGAAAAAGCTGCAACCGGCGAGGCATACCAAAAAGCGTTGCAGCAAAAAACCAGAGCAGCGCAATGGAAGAAGAAGACTCTCGAAAATATCGAAGAGTCTAGGGATAAACAAAAAAAAGCCAAAGAAAGCTTTAAGGAAGCACTCAGGCTCTTCGAAATTGCTACGGGTAATCTTGTTACCTACTCGCCGGGAATAGTGGATGTATTCAAGCAGTTCTTTCAACAGATGAACACAATCAGAAGGGAATGAAAAAATACCACCCAAAAGTCGATGAATTAGTTCCCCCAACCAGTATTGAGGAGCTATCAGAAAAGCTAAAGGCTTTGTTTTTCAAGACGCAGGCTCAGATGGTTCGCCATCAGAGCTCTTCAAGACTGGTGGCGATCTTCCGGTAGGGAGCACGCACCAGAAGATCTTGTAGACTTTTGAAAAGACGAAAGCAAACCCGATGACTGAAATATCAGCTTCATGTGCCCCATTCACAAAAAAAGGTGATCCAACTCTCATATCTCAGCTCAATATCATCTACAATGTCCTATCCACCGTACTGAACCTATAAAGCCCTCTTACACCACACTAATCGGCACGTACTAGTGCGGCTTCTGGCCCGACAAATCGACTACATACAAAATTTTCACATTTTCAAGAGAGTCTTTGAATACGAGCTTCATTGTTCGAGAAGGAGAGGAAGACCGAACCACCGGTATAAAGACCAAGTGATCGCGGATGCAAACAACTTGGTCTTGATGACCGGAAGCAGCGTGCTCGGTACTGTCAGCGATGGAAGGCGGCAATTGCTCCATGGGTCACAGGCGGAAGAACTGACAGTCGAAAAGCGAAGATTGAAGAACTGAAAACTCAAGAACGAAGATTGAAATTTGAAAACTGAGAAATGAAGATTTATGACGAAAAGACCAGGAATCTCGAAACTAAAGGCTGAATACAGAAGCCGTCTTAATATTGAAGTTTGAAGACAAAAGGCTTAAGACTGAATCCTGAGGGATTAAGAGTGACCATGACAGAATAATGACTGCATAGAAGTTACACATTAAAAACAGTCATCAAGCAAACAAGCGATAAGTGCTGAAAAAACATTCCAAATAACGATTGTGTCCCCAGTGGCCTCTAGTCCCTAAGTCGCAAATGCAAAAGCTCACACCCCCAATTCAATTTCAGACGCCAAATAACCTAGACAAGTCCTCATTACTGTCATCAAGAAAAATGGTGTAATTCCGTGTAAATGTAAGCCAACCGCAGACAGACAACATTGTCAAATCGATTATCATCGACAAATTACCCCGCCTCCCACTTCAGAGACGGGACTAGACGCCAAAACCCATTCCCCACGACCGCTGCGCCGTCAGAAACCATTAAAAGTGTGATATACGGCGGTTAAACGTGTCATGTCGCACATGGCTGTCACAATTCAATTTACCTAATTGTTGACACAAAGTGAATTTTCCAAATAACCACCAACCACCCAGGACCACCCACTTACAGCGACGATTGGGACCATTTGTCATCGCAATCATTCGTGAGTCCGCGGCCTCTGACAGATGCACAACTGTAACTGAATTGAACGGCACTTCAGCATTTTCAGTGCTCGCTCGTTCTAATTGAAGCGACACGTTCGTTCCTCATTAAATGCTCCGAGCGGTGGTTTCCTTGAGTGCTCCTTAATGCATTCTCGTGAGAGTGACATTAAGCTCTCCTTGCTCTTATCGCACAGAATACACAACAAGCGCTTACCTTGAACCATCCCCTGCACCCGCACAGGACTGAATGTTTTAAAAGGACGACAGATCCTTTTTAATTCACCAAACTCACACATTGACGGAGGAACGCGAAGCGAAGCAGCAGCAGCGAAAGGATGAGAATCAACAGCATGACACAGGGAATGCAATAAGAGACTCTCGTATATTTACGTTAGGACGACAATAACAACAACGACAACGACAACCTCGACGATGGAACAACAAGCACTTCTGTATCTGGATAAGGAATTGTTCACAACAAACTCACACACACACAGGCACACCGTGAGCTAGCGCCACGTCACAAGGACTTAAGAACACGAAGGCATTAGCACGTAACAAGGAAATATGGATGGCAGATAAATTGAAGAGGACACATTCATCCATTCATAGAGAACGAAACAGGGACCAGCCGCAGACGGATAGCAGCAAAACCCCTAAATTCGTGAAGGATGGGAGAAGGTCGACAGTGGAGACGAAGCGCAAGCTCTAAATGCGACAAAAGTCACACATCGAAGGACATTCGCATTCGAAGGATTCCACTAACCCGACTAACCCAAGTCGCCTTGAGAGCCACCACCACGCCACACGGCTGGGATTTACGTCATCTCTATAGGAGAGGTGGATTCTTTTGTTTCTGCTCAGTCCTTTCTTCGTTCTTCTCCCTCTCTCATTGGCGTCGATTGTGTGAGGCTCTGTGTGTGTGTGTGTGTGTGTATCACTCTACGCCATCGTTTGGGGGTTTGGAGAAAAATCGAGAGCTTTCTGTCGTCATGCTACACCTGCAGCTGGGTGGGGTGGAACACTGGCACATGCGTGCTCAACTATTGCGTGGTGGTGATACGAAGTTGGAGTTGCCATTGGGGAATGAATGTACTCCGAAGTACATGTGTCGCAGGGCATTAATTATTCGCATTTGGGATAAGGACGTGATGTGAAGGCAAGTAGTTGGAATCCCCCAAGGATTTACATGATAAAACACAAAGAGAGGAGGAGTTCGCTTAGGTAAAGATTAGCTACATCAAAGCAACGGGATCTCCGACCGGGTTGGGAGTTTATGAATGGAACTAGAAATGAAATGGCGATTCACTGGAGCTTACAGTCGAAATTAAGGATACGTTTCATAGGGAGTTATATGACTGGATTTTGTATGACAAAAGGTTGCAGTCTTTTCAATCAATTGGTGTCCTCTTCTTGTTTGATCAGCGGTTAAGGCAGTCCTGTCGCAATTTCAACTAAATGTCTTTGAAAAGGAAGCTCCTGAATGACACTCTATCGATTTTCTTTTGACACTGTCCTTTGCCAAAATTAGATGCCTAGAATCAAATTTTAAGAAAAACTTCACTTTTGAGTCGTTGGAATATCCATTCTTGCATCTGCATGTCCCTCGGCTATTTCTTTAAACTGATGAGACCTTTTTCCACAGAAATTCAAACATCATGACGGTACGTCACAGACTTTATTCAAATTTCCATGTCAAACTGTCGGGCGCCATTCCACCGAAAACTCTTGGGTGGCTACCAGGCGGGGTTTTCATTGGCAAACGTGTTGCCTAATGGTAGAGGAAGTCCCACCCAGCATCTGGCTGACTAATGACAGGTTTGTCTTTGCTATGAACATGCATACGCTTTCACAGAAATTCAAATTACCAAAATGTGTGCGATTATAAATTTTCGAATCATTTTGCTGGTGGAAGTGTTTGTTAAAATATTTCTCAGTCATTGAGCATCCTTAGAAAATCATAAAGGCCTATTTAATCGCATTAAAATGGAAATTGGCTTTGAAATTTTGAAGTTATCCGATTTGAATTTGATGTTTGACGATTATGACTGTAATTCCTAGATCTTTGCTGTCGTTGGGAACACTTCCAAAGCTCTCACATTGAATTGGCAAGGTTGTGAAGTCAGAACAACTTGAAGTATTAAATTTCCTAGAAAGGAGGACTCCGAAAAATCATTCCGATGCGAAACTGAATGGTATTTCGAGTGAGTTTTCTGGAATCTCATCAAGACACGTGGAATTCAACGATGGATGAGCCTAATTTAAAACAAAGTTGTTTGATTTTGAACTCGATTCAATTTCCACGCGTCAAATTTATTCTTCTTCTTCGGCTGGTACTACAGTTCGGGGTGGTTCCGGTCGAGCCAACTGCGTACTCCACTGGAGGCGCGTTAATCTTATATCGCGTTGTTTCTCGGGCTTGGAGTCGAACAGTTTCCCGGCCGATCACAAATCTATGCAATTGACATCATCGGGATGCCACAAAACACAAGATATCTCAGGGCCAAATATTAGCTTCTTTTTAAAAATGCAATAAAATGAACAAAATTAAATTTTTTCACTGCATTTCACCCCAATTTCCAAGACCTTGCTGATGGTTTCGGGCTCTAGCTCACGGATTGCTTGGATGATATTGGTCTTAAGTGCTTGAATCGTTTCCGGATTGTTGGCGCAACATCGGTCCTTCAAGGTTCCCCATAAAAAAGTCAAAAGGGGTCAAATCGCAGCTCCGAGGCGACCAATTAACATCGCCAAGACGGCTGATAACACGATTTGGGAATTTATAATAATAATAATAATGGCGGCGCTACAGTCCGAGGTGGACCTGGGCCTAGCTTCTCAGCAACCACTCGTGTTGTGCGTGCTATTGTTCTCTCACGACCGGAGGGGACCTACAGTTTAATGCCGACTCCGAACGGCGAGATTGAGAAGCTTTTTCTAGACAGTTATACTCTTTGAGCATTGTCAGTGACTCGAAAGAGGTGGAGCCGTGAAAAACTGTTTGATTTTTTTTTTCGAGATTCGAACTGACGACCTCGAGCGTAGGAGTCGACGCACCTACCCACTACGCCACGGCGCCCACTTTATCTTTATATGATTCTGCAGTGCGGGGTGGACCGGGCCCTCAACCAACAAGTCTCTCCTGCTACCTAAAGACGCTCACTCACACGCTTACACACAGTTTCTTCTATCCGGAGATAAGTTGTCTAAGGCGCTGGACGTAGCCTAGCCATCTTAGGCGTTGAGTCCGTGGACGCCTGATCAGACTCATGTCGCTATGCAGCCCGTTCATTTCGCGATTGAATCTTCTCCTCCAGTAGTTGATGGGGAAAGAGAGGAAAAAATGTTCGACTCGGAGACTATAGGGCCACACAGTAGAGGACGACCGCATCTAAGGTGTCGCACACTGACATGATTCTATGCCAAACGTTTATGTCGAGGCCAAGAGCTTCTTAATCTACTTCGCATATCGTCCACGAAGGCGCCGGGGCGTAGTGGGTAGGTGCGTCGACTCCTACGCTCGAGGTCTAAGGTTCGAAACTCGAAAAAAACATCTAACATTTTTTCACGGCTACACTTCTTTCGAGTCACTGACAATGCTCAAAGAGTACAACTGTCTAGAAATAGCTGTCAATCTCGCCGTTCGGAATCGGCGTTAAACTGTAGGTCCCTTCCACTCGTGAGAGAACAATAGCACGCAAAACACGAGTGGTTGCTAGGAAGAAAGGAAGAGGGAGCTTTTAGTCAGCTAGCAACTAAAGCCAAAAAAAAACAAAAAAATGAAGACTTTGAGAGACCCTTCAACTACCACTTTCCCACCAGAGAGGAGTGGGCGATCAATGAACCCATCAGTAACACGACCATAAAGGTATACACCGACGGAAGCAGGCAGGCGCGAGCAAAAACTTCCACTGCTCAATCTGACTCCCTGACTAGGGCAGTGTTTTTTAAGTGGAGGTCCTAGCGATCAAAGAAGCGGCCAAGGTAGGTAGGTATTTATGTGGGTAGACGGGCTTAAGCCACGTCTCACTTAGGTCCTTAGGGACCCATTGTGATGCCCAATTGGGGAATAGTGTCCCCTTTTAACCCTTGTCGCACTCATGGTCCTTCGTTGTGCCGGAGCCATCCCGATTTCCCTATGAACCTGTAAAGAGATCTAAGAGGTAAATTTGAGATTTCATGTAAGTCTTGGAAGAAGAATTCTCCCAGTGTTCTATGACGCAACTGACAAAGACTAGGGCAGTGACAGAGGTAGTGAGGAGTATCCTCACGTTCCTCCTCGTCACCACAGCCTCTACAAATGTTGTCGTTGGAGAGTCCCATTTTCATGGTATGGTTTCTAAGATGATTATGGCCAGTGAAAGCTCCAACCACCATCGTTAGCAACTCTTTGTCGCACTGAAGGATCTTGTCGGTTTTTGCTCGGTCGTATCTGGGCCATAATGATTTAGTAGTCGCACATGTAGACAGACCGCGCCATCTACTGTTTGCCGTTTCAATGATCATTGTATCCACCTTATTCCTCAGCCCTGAGAGTGGCGGTTTAATACCCTGAATTGCTTGTGACGCGTCGGTCACTGAGCCTGTTCTGGCAAGTTCATCAGCTGTCTCATTGCCGGCTATGTCCCTATGTCCTGTGACCCAGCGGCCAAAATGATATCAATGATGGCAATACCGACAGCTGATATTATCATTCTTATTGACAGTCAGGCGGCCACGAAAGCAATATCCCCAACGGAAATCAAGTCCAAGCTAGTCAAAAAACAGCGATTGGGAAGATGTATTCTGCGCTTGATCTCCGTACTGGTATTGCTAGAGATCTTTATCGAGGAGCTAAAGTAGACTTGCTCGAAGTTGAAGCTGCCCATTATGACGTTCTGGCCAAATCGTCAATGTTGTGCGTACTTTCTAGAAGACAGAGTATACTTCGTTTTGCCTTAGTTTACGGCCAGACCTATCTTAGCCGCACCCTTTAGAATGCTAATAAACGCCTCATTGACGGCTCGCATCACGTCAATGTGATCTACGCAGCTGCACGGACTTTAGGAAGAAGGTTCGTTTAATGCTGGCCAGCGAGTTCTGCTCGACCTCCTCAAGAGAGCGCCGTCACTCGTCATTGTGCCTAAAATCTTTTTTTTGACATCGTCATCCCGCATAACTTGACGAGTTTAGCAGAAAATTCAAAACTGGGGATGGCTTGTCTCCATGCAAGCTTTTATATGCGGCTCTAAAACCGGCGAATAGGGTGTGTGTCGATTTGCAGTTCTTAGGCCTTTTCCAGGATCTATCGTGGTGCGAAGATCTGGTCAGGTGTGGATTTGCCTGGACTAAAAACGCACTGAAATGGACATTTTAGATTCTTGGCAAACGGTTTAAGGTGCACACGGCGGAGGTCTTATGTGACTTCAAAGATACCACCATCATCATCATCATTTTCAGTGATCCGCATGTTCCACTAAAGGGGTCGCGGGGGCAATGCATCAACGATAGATTTCGAAGCCACTTGATCCTCCGCCATCGACTCTAACTCATCAGAAGCTATGCCCAAGCGCAATCAGGTGAGTTTTTGGACTTGGACCAACCATCTCGTCCTGGTTCTGTCAAGCGGTCGCTTGCCTGATAGAATTACATTCAAGGCATGTCTCGGAAGTCGTGATTATGACGAAATTCGTGCCACGTGACCAAACCATCGAAGTAAAGCCCTTTCGTACGGAAGAAGCAGCTGCCCAACGTTGAGTTCCTTGTTTCTCACCCTATCCCGGCGAGTAATTGCCACAACAGCACGAAGAAATCTTATCTCGGCAGCTTGTATTCGCGATCTTATTCTTTTGGTCATCACCCAAATTTCATGACCATAGGTGAGAATTGGTACAAATACTGCGTTAAAAATTGCTAATTTGGCTTTGACACCAAACTCCGCCTTCCATTAACACTTGGCGCAGTCCAAGAGGTCTCCCTTCTTGTGAAAATATCATAATAATAATAATATAATAATGGCGGCGCTACAGTCCGAGGTGGACCTGGGCCTAGCTTCTCAGCAACCACTCGTGTTGTGCGTGCTATTGTTCTGTCACGACCGGAGGGGACCTACAGTTTAATGCCGACTCCGAACGGCGAGATTGAGAAGCTTTTTCTAGACAGTTATACTCTTTGAGCATTGTCAGTGATTCGAAAGAGGTGGAACCGTGAAAAAATATTTGATGTTTTTTTCGAGATTCGAACCGACGACCTCGAGCGTATGAGTCGACGCACCTACCCACTACGCCACGGCGCCCGATTTGGGAATTTGGTGTGCAAAAAAATCGATTGTGGCATGGGCTGTGTGGCATTGCGCATCATCCTGCATGAACCAAATCCATGTCTTCAATTTGAGTAAAAAAAAAAAGTCGGTTAAAATGGCTCTGTAACGCCCACTGTTGACCCAAACGTTGTTCCCAGCCTCATTTTCGAAGAAAAATGGTCCAATTATGCCACCACTCCACAATCCGCACCAAACTGTCACTCTCTGCTGTTAATGCATTGGCTTCTCGACAATAACGTGCGGGTTTTCCGAGTCCCAGATGCGGCTCGTCAGAAAAGATAATTTTTCACCCGAAATCGTTGTCCAATTCAAGCTGCTCTAAGGCCCTTAAGGCATAAGGAAGCGGAGGGTCGCGCAACTTCAATTGCTGAGTTAATTGAACCTTGTAAGCGACATTAATCCGAGATCTTTGTGCAGAATTCTCCTCAGGCTAGTGCGTGAAAGTTTGAGCTGTTGAGATCGATGGCGAGTTGATGTTCGTGAATTGAGTCTCACACTCTCGGCCACAGCAGCCACATTCTCATCTGTGTGCACCGTACGACGATGACGATGGGGACCATGAGTGTTCTCTCAGTCTCACGAACTTTTTGCACAGACTTGCGTACAGCAGTCGCGGTGTGTGCTTCATTTCGGCTAAAACTTCTTTCCAAAAAAATGCACTGATTGGGCTCACTTTGGAAATAAGTTTTCATTATTTCCCACCGTTGCTCAAGCGTAATAGGGTGACTCATTTCGTTCTGCGGATGTATGATACTAACTTTCAAGATTTCGAGTGGGAAACAGCTGTCAATGTCAAAATAACCAATGATTTAAGAAAAAAACATTAGATGTCCCACCCTGTACTTCCTCCGCTTCCACTGTTAAAAAAGCAACTATTAAAGCATTCAACTAGAAGTATGCACCTCTTAATTTAATACCATTCGCGTTAAGATTTTTCAAAATCCAAGAAGTGACTTTCAGTTTTTATTACTCAGGCTGTACTTAAAATATAAACTATTTGAATGCAACATGTATCAGATTCAAATTCCGGGCTCGTTCGTAGATCCATATGATGTGAGAATTAGCCAGCAAGCGTCACTCGTTATGTACCAATTATCGGTCGACATGTATCGAATTCCGTTGCCTTATGGGAGAGCATCTTACGTCAAGATTCTACCTTTTTTTCGTGGAACTTTAATCATTGTATTGCTTAGGGCGGACATGGGTGTGGACTGTACACCAAATCAATAAGTTCCCCTTCCATTTTTGTACGCCACCATAGTTGTTCTCTACTGCGTTACATCATCATCTCTAGACAAAAAGTGATGTAATATCTCTCCCAAAAAGGAATACTCATTCCGTTAATAATTCGTAGAACTGATTCATTCTCCCTCTTTATACAACACTTTACATAATGAGATGTTAAACAAGTACGCAAAGTTTTGACTGAATAAAGCGTACATTTATTTACCTCAGGAAGTGCAAACGGCAGCTCCTATTTTTGACTAGTTTTTCTTGCCTTGAATTCTGATTATTTTTAGTACTTAGTAAGAGAATATCTGTACTCATGAATAAAAAATAACCAGACTTCTATCTCATGTGCAACTTTTTTTCATTACATTGTGTATTCGCAAGGGAGTCTCGGAGTTTCACTTTGAGCCACTGAAGACCAACGATGTTAATCATTGTGCAGTTGCGTCCAATTCAGTGACCTTAGGGATCAAGCTACGGGTCGATTTCCAGTGACAATGTTGTCGCAGAACAAATTTTTCTGTCAAGTCGATATTGACAGCCTTGCCGCTTGAACTATGTTCATGTATTTCTGACAACAAAAAAATCTTTGATTATGGCTCCGTACGTTAATCTTGAAAAAGTTTTTCCCAACGATGCCGTCGTCATTTGGCCCACATTAGGGAATTCATGGTGTTTGGAGGAGGATACTGAACAACGAACTGAACTGAACTGTACAGCGCCATCGATCTGGTCAAACGAGTTCGCGTGCCCGCGGATTTAAAAAAAATGGAAAAAGAGCAATATCGTTCGGTGATTTAATTCTTGTTTTTGGAAGGTAAATCGCGCAGCGAAATAAAAGAGCGCTTAGATGCTGTGTACGGTGAGTCTTCTGCTTCAATGGCGACCGTAAACAATTGGTTTAACGAGTTTCAACGTGGTCGCACGTCGGCCCCACTCCACGCCCAGGTGCCCCGAAAATGACTACCACGGAGGATAACGTGACAAAAATCCACGATCTCGTATTGGTAGGCCGCTGATTAAAGGTGCGCGAGATAGCTGAGACAGTAGGCATCTCAAAAGACCTCATGAGTCATATCCGGCATGAAATATTGGGCATGAGGAAGCTGACTGCACGATAGGTGCCGCGTTTGCTCATTCCGAACAGCTCATCCATCATCCCATCCACCGTATCCCCACAGTTCCCCAGATTTGGCCCCGTGCGACTTCTTTTTGTTTCCAAACTTGAAAAAGTCACTCGCCGGGCAGAAATTTTACTCGAATGAGGGAGTCTCCACGGAGGCCTACTTTGCAGACCTCAAGAAGACGTATTTTGGATCAAGTGTATCACGCTAAAAGGAGACTATTTTATTGCTATCCTGATCCATGTCATGAACAAGGTGCCTACTGTAGTTTCTCAGATAACGCTATCGGCCATTGACTGTGATTTGGATCTTTGACTTAATTAAAAAAATTCTTCTTTTTCTTCGAATGGCACCAGAGTCGGAGGTGGACTTGGACCCAGCTTCTCCAGGGAATTAAGGGAGTTACAGTTTTAAGACGACTTCGAACAGTGAAGTGTTCTCTTGTAGAGAGTAATATGTACATTTGGAGCGTTATCTGTTACTCGAGAGAAGTGGTCCGTTAAATATGAAATTTTAATATTGGGCTTCAACGTATGAGTAGTCGCATTTACCCACTACACCAAGACGACTAGATGACCCAGTTGGTTAAGTGCCGGCCCTAAGTTAGAGGGATCCCAGGTTCGAATCCGAGTGACAGCAAAGTTAATACGCCTTTATCTGGTTTTCCAAATTTAGTGCAGTCACCATTTGCCGTTGGGATCAAATTAACGGCACTATCACTGGAGCGGTCGATCAGTGGTAGTAGTCTGACTGTGGGTATCACAATGGACCAAAATGGTCTAAGTGTGCTGTTGAATTTCAGTGGCAGCCCTCAAACCTAACCTAACCCTACCCGCTACACCATGGCAGTTGCAGTCTTAAAACTAACAAGCCCTATTCACGAATTTTCAAAGCAATTTTTTTAGACTTCTACCTTATCTACATCTTTTGCGAAAGTAGACCAAGGTTAGGTTAGGTTTAAGTCGCTGACTGTAGATAGTACTCACACTTAGGCCAACTTTGGTCAACATAGGCCCATTGTGGTACCACGCGTATCGGATGTCACTTATCCAGCTAACCAATTTGTGCTTGCCACGAAGCTTCTTATTTGATGGATGTTGACGTTGTGTAGTTCGCTCAAGTCGTTAAAGAAGTAGGCTAGGTGCAGAGGAGATGCGTTATCCTTTCCCCTTCTTCTTCGTCTCTGCAGCTTCTGAAGAAGTCGTACTGAGGGAGTCCCATCCTTAGGCCGTGAGTGCCAATGGCACAATGTCCTGTGATAAAGCCGATGAGAGTCCTTAGAGATGACCTGTTCATTCTAATGAGATAGAGTGAACGTTTTAAATCAAGTTTAGGCCAAATTTGTTTTTTGATGAGGCACGTATCGCCATCTGACCATCTTAAGTTGGTGTTTTTAAAAGTATGATTCTTTAAAAGAAGTTTAGCTGTAGCGAATGGCATGGGCGGATGTTCTCTACTGGGAAGATTCGGGGAGACCGTTGTACGCCTGGCGAGATCATCGGCTTCACAATTCCCTGGAATGTCACTGTGTCCTGGCATCCACATGAGGTGAATATTAAAATGCTCAGTCATCTCGTTAAGAGATAGCCGGCACTTCAGGGAGATCTTAGAAAGGCAAGTGACCGAGCTCAGGGATTTGATAGCTGTCTGGCTGTCCGAACAGATGGTGATGTGCTTTTTAGATATCACGTTGTTCTTAAGCCAGGACAGACCTTCTTCTATTGCCATCCTATCAGCCTGGAATACGCTACAATGTTTTAGAGGTGGAGGGATATGCTAAGATTGAGATCCTTGGAGTAGACACCTAATCCTACTCTCTCGTCCATCTAGGATCCATCTGTGAGAATACGCATAGGACCGTCCAGCGTCTGAGTGTCAGACTTCCAGTCGGAGCTGGAGGGTATGTTGGTAGAGAAGTTTTTCTCAAAGACGAGATGAGGTAGTAGGAGGTCCGAGTCATGGGGTAGAAACTCGAGGTTATCTAGAACGATGGAACGATGGTCTCTCGATAATGAGACCCAGAAATTTGGCCGTATCTGTTAGTGTGATTTTTACGTCACACAATGAGGGAGGCTTGAATGGGTAATTTTGTATTTCCTCGTGAAGAGTACTAGTTCTGTTTTGCGGATTGACTGCAAGACCGCACGCATTAGTCCATGAAGTTAGTCTGTGGGAAGCATGCTGCATGATGTTCCTGAGTGTTGAGACAAACAAAGTAGACCAAATAGTGAACGAAAAAATATCAAAATAGACGCCATTGGCCACACTATTGAAAATAAATGTCAAAAAACACATCTGCCGTTCCAAAAAAAGCCACACAGAAGCATTTACCGATCTTAAAAAGTAAAATGACCCAAAAAAACAAGCTTATCAAATCCGCTATCTGAAAAAATACAAATGTAAGCTCCCCCAACCCTCTAGAAGATGATATTCAATTAAGTTAAATCCCAAAACAAACGATGCTCCTTTAAGCACAATCCAATCGAACAAATGCAAACGGATAAACTGTCAACCCATTCTTGAAGTGCATCTCAAGGATGTACAACGTCGGAAGCACTGGCAGATGCACATTTAATGCATGAGCTCACTCAATGAAATGCCCTAGAGGAAGGCTTCAATATATCGATGCAGGATTATCAACCACCACCCACGCTCCTCCTCCCATGACATGACAGAGGAAAAGAAAGGATATTCTTTTAAACTCACCCAATGCATAAGTGTCTGTTTGCCAACAGATGTACGAACGTATGTATTTCAAGGATCCTCAGCTGACCAGTATCTGAAAAGAAGAAGCAAAACGAAACCATTACACAACAAAATTCATAGCCCACGTGTGTCGAGCGTTAACAATTTGATTTGCTTCGGGATTCCTTGTCCTGGACAAGGTATGCACTCACAATTCATTTCAGAAGCAATCACAAACAGTCGCTCGACCCTAGAAAGCTATAATAACGACATTAAGCCACACAATTGAGGTTCATATTGGTATCGTTCGTCCGTAAATCAAATGGAATCACACATTCCGACTAGAGAGTCCAGGACTCCTGGACTCCTGAGTCGTACAGATGAAGGATAATTTAATTTTATGAGAATTTATTTTCATAATTGTTTCGTTTGACTAGAACCATGAACGAGACGTGGGATATGCTCAGCAGCTGGATCTGATCATATTTACTCAGGTGGGAGGTGGGAGATGTACATATGTGCCGTCACCACCACTTGAAGATATTTGTTTGTGCTCCGTTTGTGGATGTCAAACACGATGTTGGACAAAGTCTGACGAGAAAAACAGCAGCAATTCGTGGAATTTGTAGCAAGTGGCAGCAGCAGCGTGTGTTTCGCAAGGGATCAGTGACATCGTGGCATGAACCTGTCAAAAGGGTCGCCCCTAATGCTTTTGAAGCACTTCAACGTGGCTCGAGTAAAAAGTGCTCTGAAGAAGAATGGCGATAAAGCATCTGCCAAGCAACCACGGACGAGGTCTAAGTTAAGGGGTGGAAAATAAAAACAAAATTCGAAATTTTGTGAATTTATTAGACGGTTTCTTGGAAGGCGTGTGATTGAAACGGTTCGGAGAACCAGGATTCGAGATGAATTCTGGTTAGAAAAAGAAGAATACATTGAATCAGTCAATGGAGGAGGGTAACTGTCACTGCCTAGATGACACTTTCTAAGGTTTATTGACGGTTTTAGGTAATCGAGAATGTATTTGTTTGAGATAACATTTATTTATGAATTTAAGAAAAATACAATTTATTTTAACAGCAAAAGAGATTGCATTAGGCCAAGACGGAGGAAGGAAGAAAATGATATGGGACGACGCAGGCTATCATTGAAGTCAAAAGAAGCAACTTATGACATAAATACCCACCAGAAGGAGTTCTAACGTCGAGTAGCTAGTTTTGCTCACAATCGTGGGTGTAAAATGGTCATCGATGGCTCGATATTTTAACTACATTCGTGTACAAAATATTTGGAAATTCATAGTTCGTCCACTATTGTGAGTAGGAAATACAAGTCGTTATGTGTCACATTATCTTCACTTCCGCGAATGCGAACCGATTGTTAGATATTGGTAGGGTTGGTAGATAGGGTGGCCTTGCGACTGTATCGCGGCTCAATCACACCAACAGTTGGCTTCGTTGTGCCCCGGGTATAGAGGGTATACCTCGTGAGACCTACATTTTCATCGCTGATTAGAACTTAATGGCGCAGTTGGTTAAGTGCCTGCCCCAAGTTAGAGGGGTCCCAGGTTCGAACCCCAGTGAAATCGAATCCGGTCCAGTCACCATTTGCTGTTGGGATCAAATTAACTAGATGGCTAAATGGCAGTTCAACGGACCAGTTTTGAGTCTGAGTGTTCCAGTGTAGTGTTTCGAAAAACTTCCGAAAAAAAACAACCGCCCAGATTGTTTTATATATCTCAGGAGGTGCTCCAGCTCTATTTAATTCAGGTCGTCCAGCTCGTCGAAGAAGTTACTGTCTAGTGTTAGCAGCATCCTTCCCCGTAGGGGTGGATAACCGCGGAGCAGGTGGCGCACGGACTCTATTTCCTCCTCGTCCCTGCAACTTCTACAATAGTCGCTATGTGGGCAATCTAACTTTTTGGCATGGGTGCCTATCGGACAATGCTCGGTGAGAACTCCCACCACCGTCTGCATATCCTTGCGACTTATGCTAATCATTGATAATGATGTCTTCCTTTTCAACACAGGCTATAGGGCTGTCGACGTTGACGCAATATCCAGATTCAGCCATGGCTCATTTGGTCTTTCTAAGGATTCGTCCTCTATTTCTTTCCTTAGGAAACTTAACGCCATGTTGACATACGGTAGTGCTAGAGATTTGTCTATCTCTGAGCCCTCCTTCGCTACCACGTCCGCTCTCTCATTTCCTTGAACTCCTGTGTGTCCCGGTACCCTGCAGAGAGTCACAATGTTTAGCCTGGTGATTCCGTTGATGTTCTGTCTGCATAGCTTGACTAGTTTCGACTTCACAATATCAGACGCTATGGGTCTAATGGCTGTTTGGCTGTCGGAGTATATAGTTGTCGTTTTTTTCAGTCAAACTAAGCTCTTTAAGCGTTAGCGCCGCCTCTTTTATTGCTACCACCTATGCTTGGAAAACTCTACATTCGTCGTTTAGGTTTAGGGATCTTTTGAGGAGATCGCAGAAGATCTCTGCCCCGTTCCTGCAACTGTTTTCGAGCCATCAATGTATAGGGAGATCTCTTGGCCGCCATTCACTGATAGCTCTTCCCAACCTCTCCTTCGGGTAGAGAACTTCATCGTGGCAGTCAAGGTTGCCGATCCGATGCTGTCCATTTTTAGAGGATGGACGCGGCTTGCCTTTCCACATCTTAACTTCCCTGAGTCTCATTGCGGTGACAGCCAATCTGCTACTACAGAAAATGCCAAAAGGCGTAAGAGGGAGTAGGACCTCGAGCGCTGCAGTCGGCGTTATCCTTGGGTCACCCATGACTTCGAAGCAGGCCGATCTTTGGATCTTCGTCAAGCTAGAAAGAAGGTATTTCTTCTCCAGTGCTTGCCACCAGACTGATGATCCGTAAGTTAAGATGGGTCTTACTACCGCTTTGTATAGCCAGTTTACCACACGTGGTCTAAGACCCCAGGTGTTTCCGAAATGATTCAGTGTACAGTCCTTTCTGCCCTCTTGTGGAACGTGGTGGTAAATGAACTACTAGTCCTTCCGGAAGGGACACGTTGCAAGAAGCAGCAGCTCGAAAGATGATGATATACTATAGGCACCACGTGTTGAGACTCTAGACTGATCTGATCTAGATCTTAAATGGTCCAAAAATCTGATCTCTCTTAAGAGATGGAAAATGGTAGATGTCATCACAAGGGACTGCATGTTGAAACTTTTAAAATCGTCCACACTAATCTTTGCAGAAGCTGATTGGACGCAGTGTATTAGGAGAACGTCGTTCACCATACATCCCCGATTCCATTAAGACACTTATACTTTGGAGTCTACTTCTTTGATAACTTCGTTTGCTTCGGAGAGGATTATATCAGTAATCTGTGGAAGTCTGTTTTCCACGAAAATTTCCTTGACCAAGTTAATTTTGGATCATAAAACGCATTTAACTGCATCTTTTTGGAGAGATCTTTCAAAAAGATATAAAGCACGGCTGACTAATCGTCCCCAATACCAAAACAATCGAGTAATTTTTACTTTGAACCCACTTTCAGCCTTCAAAACTTTCAAACCGTGCTGTCTTCCTTCACGTTGCGTGTCTGAATTAAAGTTTTCAGACAACGCTACGAAGCCACCGAAACTCCAAGGCACTCCCTTTATCACGTTTACTGCGTAATTCGTAATTGGTTTCCCTTGGGGGCTATTGGCAAAAAAATTCATCATCTCCACGTTTTGTGCTTGTGCCTTGTCATTGATTATCAGCCTCATCGACCTCTATCCTCTCAACAGAAGTGTCACCAAGGTTAAGCGAGGAACCTTTTACTCCGGTCATCAGGTGAATAGTTCGTCATTTCAATAAGAAACCCTCCATTTAACCTCGCTCCCCCGGTTCGCCGCCATTGATTTGTAATACCCACTCAGGGTTATGTGGTAGCTCATAAACTTTAACACCGAGACCGTAAAAAAAACTACAAGATGCACACACTGAATGTCGGTCATAAAAACCGATTCGCCGGTCCCTTTTTTACGAGCCCGACTATAGGATACCTTTCCTGTTTATTTAGCAATAAAACTCCCCGAAAATAAAACCCGGGATAGCCGCCGTATCTTGCTTCCCTATTCAATATTCCTACGAACAATGAATTCTATTTTCGAGTCCTTCGAGCCGCCCACCGCTGCGATGTGTCATGGATGTTGAAAGGCGGCCCCATAAATATTGGCCAAAGGTGAATACAGTCGTGTGGTATTACATCGAGTCCGAAAACTACGTACATCCGCTTGGATTGTATCTTGCTCTGTTGCACAATCATGGCTTCTGTACGTCCAAGAATCATGTGGGCGTGTGGCGGTGGTGGTGGCGAGGGCGGCAGGGAGAGTCCTTCGGAAGATAATAGAAATGAAGTTCAAAATTCAATTCGAACAGAATAACACAGCAAAAGATGGAAAAACCAAGGAAACCCCATCGAACTTGGAGTGCGTTATGAATTCAAATTGCTACACAAGAGTATGTTGACTTGCCTGCGGACGACGGAGCACGGGCAGGCGTAGGACTTCGGTTTTCAGCACAAACTTTGCGAGTTGAGAGGATTTTTAGTGATTAAATCGAAGCCGGGCGCTGCCTTGAGGGGTGGACTTTGTTTGTTTTCATCCCTGATAAACGCTTCTGCTGGCTTGTAAGCGCTTTTGGGCGTAAGAGGATGCCGGAGAGGCTTGTAATTAAGGACTCACACATGAGATGCATAATAAGATAAAAAATAAGCATATTCTCTTCTAATTGACTTTGCTGCTGGGGGCTGATTGGATGGTTGGATGGTTGACAATTGCTGGGGATGATAAGAGAAATGGTTGCCATTTGGCTTCGCATGTTTGAAAGGGACCGTAGGGTGGAATTGGGATGTTGTTGAGGGGATACAAAGGGTTCTTTAAGAGACCGCGCCAAGCTGTCGGCACCAACTGTGGGGTAAATTGAGTGAGTTAGTGAGGAGAATGAGTTTCAGTTCATTATTCATCATGAAGCCGAGGTTTGGGTGGAGGCATTTTGGCTTGGTAATATTTTTGGCACTCGTTTAGATTATGGACTGGAGCGAACGAAAATTAGAGAGTTGTTGTGTTGAAATCCATACATTTCAAGAGTTCTCTGACACAAATTATGCTGTATTTTCGACCCACAAGCTGAGCTTTGGAGCAAGATTTTTAAGAGATACCATAACTTATCAGACTACACCTTGAAGATCTGAGCCTGATCCTTTAGCTGACTTCCGTTACTAAAGGTACCGAATACGTTGCTTCCACATGTCAAGGCCAACTTGCCTTGCATCACTTGACCCTCATTCCAGAGATTTGGCTCGTATTCGAAGGTTGGCTTCGATACGTTCGATGATGCTCAACTAGGTCGACTGAGCTTCTGAACGATTCGATTCCTTTTGCTTTTCTCGCAGACAGTACCGAATAACTGACGCTAAATTGTTCCTTCCAAGAAACCAAGATTCAGCTCTGCCATTCTGGTTATCGTGTAACATCCCCCAGACAGAAAGATTAAGAGGATAGACGTTTTATTGAATTATTTTGGTTATTTCAGTCAAAAGTCTAGACTAAAGATGATTTGAGAGCGACGAGGGTACTCCTTTCTTCAACCACTATAACTGGTGTTGCCTGCTTACTCTCTCACGGCACTTATAAATGAAGTAAAAAGCCCAAGAGATCATGTCACTCACTCACTCATCGAGAAGTTTGCTCTCGCAACATTTCTATGAGCCATTCATTTATTCATTTTCGTGGACTGCATGTTCCTCGAAAGGGGTCGCGGGGGCAATGCATGCACGAGATATCTCCAGGCCACTCGATTCTCCGCCATAGACTCTAACTCATCAAGAGCTATGCCCAAGCTCAACCAGGCGAGTTTTTGGACTTGGTCCAATCATCTCGTCCTGGATCTGTCAAGCGGCCACCTACCTGATGGAATCGCATTCAAGGCATCAGTGCCACGTGACGAAACCATCGAAGTACTTTTCCCTTTTCCGTTTGAAGAAGCAGCTACCCAAAGTTGAGTTCTTCTCGCACTGCCGTGTTTCTTACCCTATCCCACAAGCTCAGCCTTTCTGATTACAGATCGACGAAGCTGTTTCGAAATTGACCCAGCTTGAGCATTATTCCTCCCATCACTCGTGAAGAAGATCCCGAGATACTTAAACTTCTCCACCTGTTTCAATAGGATTCCACTAACATGTAGAGTGCCCTTAACAGGCGTTCTGGAAATAACCATAACCTCGGATTTGTCCACGTTAATCTTCATCGCAGCATCAACACATACGGCCACAAACCTATATAGCGTGCGGTGGGGTTCCATCTGGGAGGATGTGAGGATGCCTAAGTCATCTGCAAACAGAAGATGACTTACCCTCAACTCTCCCAATGTGAAACATTCCTTGACTCGACTGCGCTGTAACAATCTGCCAAGCGCCAGGTGTCTCACCGTGTTCCCAAGCCACCTAAATGACACGAGAGAGCCATACAACTCCCTCTTTACCCATAACCTTAAGCATTTCTGACCGGATTTCATACCGGCAAATTTGTCAACTTTTAGCGATTCAATCTCCAAAATGGTTTTCTCCGCCATTGGACTATTCTCCGCCCTACTCAAGACTACGGATCTGCCACCCTCAGCTCCGAATAAATATAATTTTCTTTTAATTCTTAATTCTCTTAATTTGTATTTTTAAAGAAATGAGAACGGAGCTCGAGGAGATAAGCTATTTGCCATAATTTAGTATTTAACTATCTTTCTACAACAAAATGGCGCCCAACGTGACCAAATGGAGTCTTAAACTTCGAGCATTTGACTGCGTGATTGAGCGTAGGAAGGGTGTCGCGTGTCCGCATATTTGAACTCACTTCCCTATCAGCTAAGACAGTTGACTTTAACTCTCCATACTTCCTAACAAAAGAGTTTGAAGAGTTAAAAGAGACAATAACTGACAACAAAATGTTCTGATTTTAACCTATTTTCATTTTCTTTCAGATGCAATCTGCCTTTATACACAGAATTATGTATTTCAGCACTTTGGTCATCGAGCAACTCTTACAGCGATTGCCTTCAGTCGACTCCAGTCAATGAATTTTCATTCCCCGATCAACGATTCTCATGAGTTGAGTAGTGTGAACGCGTTTACCAAATTATGCTTATCTCGCATTTTTGGTAAACTATGAACGAGAATCTTCTTCTTCTTAGGACGCTACAGTCCGAGGTGGACCTGAGCCTCACTCAACATGCCTCTCCAGCCAGTACGATCTTTCGTCAGCTGTCTCCAGTTTCGCACACCAAGCCGACCGAGGTCCCCCTCGACTTGTGTGCGTCACCTTGTTCGTGGACGTCCTCTGTTGCGTTGTCCCACAGGCTCAGAGTCGAAGACTCTTCGGGCCGAAGCTAAGTTGTCCATACGTTCTACAAGGCCTAGCCATCTTAGGCCTTGGATCCGTAGACGCCTGGCTAGACTCATGTCGCTGTACAGCCCATACAGTTCGTGGTTGAATCTTCTCCTCCAAATGCCATCAACGCAAACAGGACCAAAGATCGCGCGCAGAACTTTTCTCTGGAAAAGACCAAGGCACTGTTCATCCGCTTGGGATATTGTCCATGCCTCTGCGCCGTACAGCAGGACTGGGATGATCAAGGTCTTATACAAAGTCAACTTGGTCTTCCGAGAGAGGGCTCTACTACTCAATTGGCTTTTGAGCCCAAAAAACAGCGGTTGGCAAGAGTTATTCTGCGTTTGATCTCGGTACTGATGTTGTTTGTACTGTTTACTGTGGAGCCAAGGTAGACGAAGTCCTTCACTACCTCAGAGTTATAGCTGCCTATGGTGACGTTCTGACCAAGTCGTCAATGTTGTGCGTCCTTTCTCGATGATAGCATATACTTGGTTCTGGCCTCGTTTACCGCCAGACCCATTTTAGCCGCTACCGTTTCAATGCCAGCAAACGTCTCATTGACGCCTCGCTGTGTTCGCCCAATCACGTTAATGTCATCCGCGTAAGCTTGCAGTTGAACAGACTTTTTGAAGATCGTGCCTCTTGTGTTGACCAGTGAGTTTTGCACGATCTTCTCAAGAACGATGTTAAAGAATTCACATGACAGCGCGTCGCCTTGTCTAAAACCTTTTTTGACATTAAAGGTTTCGGTGACTTCGTTACCGACCTTGATGGAGCAGCGAGATTTCTCCATCGTCATCCTGCTCAGTCTGACGAGTTTAGCAGGAATGTCAAAACTAGACATGGCGCTGTATAGCTCGTCTCTATACACGCTGTCATATGCGGCCTTGAAATCGACAAATAGATGGTGTGTGTCGATCTGCATTTCGTGGGTCTTTTCCAGGATCTGCCGCAGTGTGAAGATTTGATCGATGGTGTACTTCCCGGGCCTGAAACCACACTGATAGCGACCTATCAGTTTGTTCACGAGTGGTTTCAGGCGTTCACACAAAACGTCAGAGAAGATTTTATAGGCGATGTTAAGGAGACTTATCCCTCTATTATTGGCGCAGTCAAAGGGGTCTCCTTTCTTGTGGATCGGGCAAACGACACTGAGATTCCACTCATCGGGCATGCTTTCCTCCGACCATATCTTACAGATGAGCTGGTGCATGCGCCCTACCAGATCATCTCCAGCTGCTTTAAACATTTCGGCGGGCAGACTATCTGCACCAACAGCTTTATTAGACTTTAGTCTCGATATCGCTATCTTGACTTCGTCTAGGTCCGTCTAGGTCTGTCTATGTCCGTTGTGTTGAGTGGAACATTCTGCCTGACAGCGGTATTCGTGTCCTCATCGCCGTTCAACAGTCTGCAGAAATGATTTTTCCAAATTCTCAGTATCTACTGCGAATCTACTACTAGTTGTCCATTCTCGTCCCGGCAGGCTTCTGTCCGAACTTTATACCCGTTCGATAAAAGTTTTACCCTTTTGTAAAACTTTCGGGCATCATTCCTGCCATAACACCTCTCCATCTCCTCGATCACGCGCTTCTCGTGCTCTTTCTTTTTCTTCCTGAGAAGCCGGTTCTCTTCCCTTCTTCTCTGTTCGTAGAGCTCACGAACAGCTCTCGTAGTTCGATGCAGCGTTGCCTGGTAGGCTTCTTGCTTTGCTGCATGTGCCTGCCTGCACTCGTAGTGAAACCAGGGGTTTATTCTTGTTGGTGTTTTAAAACCCTGCACATCAGTAGCGGCTTCTCTGATGGCTTTTTGACAACGTTTCCATTCTTCGTCTATTGTTAGTGCAGGCGACGTCGAACTTTCGGAGAGTTTCAGGGAGACTCGATCGGCAAAGTTCCTGGCAGTCTGTTGCGATTATAGCTTTTCGACGTCAAACTGTGGTTGTCTTCCTCGACTCCGTTGTTCTCTCGATATCCGTGTCCTTACCTTGGCTACAACAAGGAAATGGTCGGAGTCAATGTTGTCGCCTCGGAACGTTCGGACATCAAGAATACTGGAGGAGTGTCTGACGTCGATCGCAACGTGATCAATCTGGTTGACGGTTGAATGATCAGGGGACCGCCAGGTCCCTTAATGGATGTTGAGGTGTGGGAACCGCGTGCTAGCTACAGAGAGGTTTCGCTCCGTAACAAAGTCCACCAGCCTGAGTCCGTTTTCGGACGTCGTGTCGTGCAGGCTGTGTCGATGCCAGTCGATGACAGTGAACAGACCGTGCAGAATGTAATTTTTAATTTACACTACAGTCCACATGCCCTCTCTGCCCTTATAACTGCCTCTGCATCTGTCCAAAGAGACAGCATTTTTAAACACAGCTCCTCTTTCAAAGTTCGACAGAAAATTTCAAAGTTTTCAATTGCCATCAAGAATTGTCTTGCCTTCTCATTCAAGAAATACTCCTTAAAATCCCTCTTGACCAATAATCTGCCTAAATTTCTGTTGACCCAACTGCAAGCTTTCCAGCCATATCAAGACGAAACTTGCCTCCCAAATGGAAAACTCATGTTCCAATTGTTCCGCATCTGTCATTTGGTTCATTTTAAAACAAATGATTGTCCCACTTCCACTAATTCCTTGTGCCTCCCTCCACAATCTGTAACATGATTTATCATCAATTTGGGGATTTCAGATGCCTTCCCTTTCTCTCCACCATGACGGGACAAGGACAAACAGTAACAACAACAAATTGGAGTTTAATAAACTCATTTTTGGTTTGATCCCCGAGGCCTTAATCTTCAAAATTAGCATTTCAACTAACAGAAACCGTTAATCACAATCAGTTTTAATTTAAGTTTGGTTTCACCTTAAGGGGTTTATGTTATTTTTTGCCCGCACATCCCGGCCTCTGCGCTCATTCATATTTTATAAGGCCTTTGGGGTTCGGTGTAGCGCTACATAATTTGCGGCACCCCATCTAGATTACGTTTTAGGATAAAGCACTCACTGAGATATCCTTTTTTCAATGCTTCACGGAGGTGTTCGTAAATTAATTGATATGCTGATGATAAGGAAGTTTTTTTTGCGCTGGAATTTTAATTTTAATTTCCTATTAAGGGAAACGATAGAAAGTTTCACGAGGTCTGTCAATTGCTGGGTAAGGTATTTCGGAAGTTATTTTCACTGAATACGAAAAAATATGGAGGGGATTTCGAAGGTAAGGCTGGGGAAATGTAAAATGGGAAATGTTATGGGGTATTTTTAACGGAGGGCGTGTTCAAAGGTTGTCTCATTTAAGCAGTAGTAATTTTGAAGAGGTAAATAAATGAGTTTGTCGATGCCTTGGGGCATACGGTATTGAATTAAAGACACCGTGACTTTTTAGTATACTGCGTCTTGTATAAAGGTCTTAAAGATGAGAAGATAAGGTGGATATGAATTAGAGGAAAAAATTAGAAGTTTCGCTGTCACTCTTTTCTTGCTCGGTACTTTTCTCGAATATGGTTAGATGAAGGGCTGAAGATAGGGAGTAAGTAGGGACTAAGTTGAGGCTAAGTAGGGAGTGAACATAAAGTGCGTTAGTGTATAGCCCACTCAGCTACCATCATCTTCTTCTTGGGCTGGTGCTACAGTCCGGGTGGAGATGGCCCTCAGTCAACATTCGTCTCCATTCAGTACGGTTTTGTACCAGGTGCCTCCAGTTATGTACGTTCAGCTCAGCAATCATTGTCAATAAAACTGTCATTCTTTATCTTTTAGGAGGTTGTAGTCATAGCCGCTCTTTGCTCTTTCAAAACTCAAAACTCATTCGAATCAGCATTTCGTATGCCCCGTATGAGTGTTTTTTCAATATTTGTGCGACTTATAGTTGCAGATAAAATTTGGATATACTCTCGGCTCAAATAAAAGAATAGCTAAAACGGTTACGAAGAAGTTGAAAACGATTTTTATTTTGAAAAATATAATAAATAGCAACAGAATATCCACGAACGACATCTTGGTGGAGATTTGACCTAAAAGCCTTTGCAGCCGAAGGACCAAAATCTTGCTCTATAGAGCCAAAAGTTGGACGCTAAACGGGAGTTGAGGTCTAATTCGTGGTGTTTTTGAAAGCAACATTTTACGGCGGATATTTGATCCCCTCTGGGAGAAGGGCGAATGAAGGAGACGCAACCGCGAGCTCTACGAGCTGTACAAAGATGTACAGGGTTGGCCATCTAATGGTTTTTTTTGAATCATAGGTTATTTTGACACTGACATCTGTTTCCCTCTCGAAATCTTGACAGAAAGTCAGTATTATACCTCCGCGGAACGAAATGAGTCACAACGTCCGACAATATTGAAAACTTATTTCCAAAGTGAGTGGTGTGTTGCCCAAACAGTGCGTTTTTTGAAAAGAAGTTTTGGCCGAAATGGAGCACCCACCGTGACTGCTGTACGCAATTTTGTGCAAAAAGTTCCTGAGACTGGTATGCTAGTGGACAACACTCATAGTCCCCGTCGTCGTACGATGGCATGGCACAGATGAGAATCAGGCTGCTGTGGCCGAGAGTGTGAGACTCAATTCACGAACATCAACACGCCATCGATCTCCACAGAAACAGCTCAACATTTCACGCACTAGCCTGAGGAGAATTCTGCACAAAGCACTCGGATTATTCGCTTACAAGGTAAAATTGACTCAGCAATATAAGGCGCGCGACCATCCGCTTCGTTATCGCATTTTCTGACGAGGCGAGGCGCATTTTCGTCTCGGCGGCTCGGAAAACCTGCATGTTATTTTTTTTGACAATGCATCCACAGAGAGTGACAGTTTGGTGCGGATTGTGGAGTGGTGACATCATTGGACCATTTTTCTTCGAAAATGAGGCTGGGAACAACGTTTCGATCAACAGTGGGCGTTACAGAGCCTTGTGAACCCACCTTTTTTTTTATGAAACTAAAGACATGAATTTGGACGACCTCTGGTTCATGCAGGATGGTGCGTCATGCCACACAGCCCATGCCACAAGCAATCTTTTGCGCACCAAATTCCCAAATCGTGTTATCAGCCGTCTTGGCGATGTCAATTGGCCGCTTCGGAGCTGCGATTTGACCCCTTTAGTATTTTTTATGTGAGAAACCGTGAAGGACCCATGTTATGCCAACAATCCGGAAACGATTTAAGTACTTAAGGTCAATATCATGCAAGCAATCCATCAGCTACAGCCCGAAACCATCAAGTAGTTCTTAGAAAATTGGGGTGACAGAATGCGCTAATGCGAAGCCAGCCGAGGCAGCCACTTGAACAACTTTGTATTTTTTAATTAATGGGAATGTTTGTTCTTACTAATAAAGCCATAATACATGGAAGAAACCTTATTTTGTTCATTTTATGTCATTTTTAAAAAGAAACTTGTATTTGGCCCACCCTTTACAAAAAATACATCCGATCCATCTCTGTCTTATCCGCTGTATTAAGTTCCAAATAAAACAGCTAAACGAAGACTTATGCAACATGCAAGCGTCCTCTTATTTATTTCGTCATAACAAGTAGTTATCCTCAAAACGACGGAAAAGTGTCTCTTTAAATTGCAACGACACGATGATTTACTCATCGGGAATGTGCAAGGCGAAGCGTGCAATTTAACTCTTGGCCAGCACGTACGTACATTTAACACAAATCCCCTCTGCGTCTCGCTCTGTGAGCACAACCCACGGGAAATGAGTGAAAACAAGCACCAATCAAACTTCTAAGCCCTGCTATCGCTCCAAACTCGACTACGCGTCTTTCAATAAATTGCTTCTCACGCTCCACAAAGTATGCTAATTTGAAGAAGGTCAGGACGATGATCCCTTTCGGGCTATGACAGCCCCATCAACGTGGTATTCCACTGAACAGTCGTGTATGTTGGTCCCAAGTCGGGGAACAAGCGTTCGCCTCGTCGTCGCCGTCGTCATCGTTTGCATCCCTGTCGACCGAAAAAGAGACGCGCATTGGAATCGTCTTCCTGGAACACATTTTCCGGTTCAATATTGAATTATGCATGCAATCTCTTCAGCCCGCCCTCAAATTCATCCAAAGCTCACTTCCCACGGCCGGGGCCGCACGAAAATTTAATATATGGCGAACGTGCTCCTGCCACAATCGAGGAAGGGAACTGCTCCTGAATATATAACTTATAAGTCCTCGACCAGCGGGGGGACGCGGGACCCGGAACCGACGGCAGAGCAGAGGCGATTGGAGTTGGCGTTGGCGTTGGCGTTGGCGTTGGCGTTGGCGTTGGCGTTGGCGTTGGCGTTGGCGTTGGCGTTGGCGTTGGGGCATCCAGAGATCCCACAACTCAAGGCGGGTGGAAAGGGACGCTAGTTTCCCGCACTATCTTTCCACGGAATCCACTCGAGAAATCAAAATGCGTTCAAGTGAGTGTGTGGAGTGAATGCAATTACATTCCAAGAACCGTCGTCAAGGACTGTCCCTTTCGCTCACAACCCGCGCCACGATGCGGCTTAGATTTGATTTCGAGCAACGCACCCAATATTGATTTAGGATCAGACAAAAACGGAATTAATAATGAATTCGGGACAATTGAGGCGTAAACGGAGCGGTTAGCCCGGCGCTTATTAGTCTGCTGTCCGAAAATAGCAATCACACGGTTATTTTCTGTTGACATAGGCCGCACCTTGTGTATCGATTTTTCGTGGAGTTTCCTCCTCCTCCTCCAGTCACAAGAGTCACAAGGAGTGAGAGGGAGCGAGGAAAAACGGTTGAACGTCGATTGGAGTGGTGGGGGAGATTCTTTCTCTGAACCCTCGACTGGAGGGGCAATAAATTGCATTTGAGACGGAAGAAAGGAGGGGACAACGGTTGATGGTGACAAGGAGGAGTTTTTTTCAAGATTTTAATGGGGTTCCCTGTTATGGTGGCGTCCTTCCAGAAGTTTAAGAGACCCTGGGTGGGTGTTGGAGATGGGAGTGCCGCCTTAAGATAAGCACTTCTTGTGTGCAGTGGTGGATCGAGTTGGAGCTGAGTGGGGATGTATGGAATACGACCTTGTCGCGATTCCCAAATGTACTTTAGGGTTGCTTGGTACAATCAGCGGAGCTGTTGGAATGTGCTGTCAGGAGTTAAGGATCACAGTTTATGGGTTTTGTGTTGGGTCTTTGGAGGGGGCCTGTTCGGAGTTTTAAAGCTGGTCTAGGAGAATAGGTTATTCAAATTTGAACACCAGTTTGAACTCATGCTCTGATTCTCAAAAAATAACAAATTTGATTAATAGGAAACTAAGTTAGGAGTACGTGGGCGCTGTGGCGTAGTGGGTAGGTGCGTCGACTCCCACGCTTGAGGTCTAAGGTTCGAATCTCGAAAAAACATCTAGCATTTTCTCATGGCTTCACCTCTTTCGAGTCACTGACAATGCTCAAAGAGTATAACTGCCTAGAAAAAGCTTCTCAATCTCGCCGTTCGGAGTCGGCATTAAACTGTAGGTCCCCTCCATTCGTGAGAGAATAATAGCGCGCACAACACGAGTGGTTGCTGAGAAGCTAGGCCCAGGTCCACCTTGGACTGTAGTGCCGCCATTATTATTACTATTAAGTTAGGCGTACGCCGCCGTCGTAAGACCCATACTCCTCTAGGGAGTGTTAGTATGGTGGCCGGCGCTAGGCAAGTCAAGCTATAAAGAAATGACCAACAGCGTCCAAAGGATGATGACTCGAAAAAAAAAAGGTGGAGCCGTGCAACATTTTTTTGAAAAATTGTTTGTCTGAACTGGGATTTTAACCTAGACTTGAAAGTCAAGTGCGCATGGATCGACGCACAAACCCACATGGCCACGGCGCCAAAACATCAAAGGAGGCCACAAAACTTACTAGCCACATTCCATGCAATTGCAGTACAGAAAACTGTGGACAAGCAAAGGAAACGATGGAACACTTACTCGTCGAGTGTCCAAATCTTGCATTAAGCTTTCAGCATTCTTAATTAAGCCCAACAGGAACAGACTATCAGAACATTCCATCTAGGAAGTTTATTAAATATCACAAGTCCTAGATTAAACAAGGGCACACAATGGAACTATTGTAAACCTATTGTCGCTGTACGTGTGATTGTGATCTTCAATTCAATTCACTTCAAGTTTTTGACGATTATATTTTGTACATAGATGATTTGGAGGGCCATATTTTTAATGGTCTTCTAAAGGACTATTCACTTTGAGAGCAAACTGCCAGTTCATTCACGTGTTCATTTTGTGGTTGGTTGTAGCCGCGAATTCTCACCACAATAAAAATACACAACAGAACAATGGGATTTTATTTTTAGGGCAGCATACGCATGGATTGCTTGTTTGCATATTTGTCGGTATTTAATAGACTGCAGAATTTACTTGAAACGTTCACTGAAGGCACGTACGCCTAAAAAACGTAAAACAATATATTTAGCTATTGAAGCTAATTTTAAAGAGATTTTGACTTCAAATAATTGATAGAATAATTAATTACCCATCTTCAGGGATGTCAAAAAGGATATTCGACGAAAAGTTCACAGAATTTGCGTTAACATTTCGCACTGCATGTCAGTGTCACTAAAGCCCAATGACATAGTGAGTGACACGAGTGCCCTTTTGTTTTATTTCTACAGTTGTGTCGTTGTTTGACGAGGCATATCAAAAGAAACCAGGGAAGCGCAAGAGGAGTGTAGAGCTAGAAAAGGGAGAAGATAGAATTTCTACCCCTGGTTTCTCGCAGCCTCTCAACTCAAACATACCGAGGAGTTTACGGTTAACCGAAATACGGGCCTTCTATAAAAAAAAACAAGAAATCTGGCCGAAACTCTTTAAGAAAGGCACCCAGACTCTTCGAAACCGTGACGTTAATCTCGTTACTGACCCGAAGTAACCGAAATACGGGCCTTCTATAAAAAAAAACAAGAAATCTGGCCGAAACTCTTTAAGAAAGGCACCCAGACTCTTCGAAACCGTGACGTTAATCTCGTTACTGACCCGAAGTAAATAGTGGATGTATTTAAGCAACACTTCCAGCAGCTTCTTAACAATCACGTCCTGTAGAGAATTATGGGGCGTGAAGAGATCCTATCTGAAATAGTCCCCAACCCGGCATTAAGTCGGCATAGCTATCGAAAAGCTGAAGATCAACAAAGCCGCAGGCAAATATAGTTTACCATCAGATGCCTTCAAGGCTACTCTGGCAATGTTCTGGTCGTGAGCATTCACAAAATCATCTGTAGAACCTGTACAACCATAGCAACGCCATACGCCTCATCCACAAACAAGGTGATCTTACTTCATACATCAAGTGTGTAGGTATATCCCTCTCTATATTGCCTACAAGATCCTCTTTAGCGTGTAGAACGTCTTAAGCCTTTTGCACCGGATTATAGACCAAATCTTCGCACTCAGCTAAATCTCAAGTTCAAATCGATACGCACCAACTCTTCATTGATTTCAAAGCCGTACAACATTCAACGCAAGGATCTATTCGATGCGATGGATCTCGGGACAATGTATCCGGTTGAGGCGCGCTATGCTAAAAAATATGCGATACACCTTGCAGTACGGTTCTTGGATGTCCGAACCGTTTGAAAACTGCAGCGGATTTCGGAAAAGAGATGCGCAGTTGTGTGATTTCTTCAATTTGGTTCTGGAGAAGAGAGTGCAGCAGGCAGGTGTAAACACGGACGGAACTATCTTCTACAAATCGGTTCAGCTACTGAATTACACTGATAACATCGGCATTGTCGTGCGTTCCCAGCACCCAGGTCTTCAGGTTTTTTTTTTTTTCGGAGGATTTTCGAAGCTCTCCTGGAGCACTCAGACTCAAAACTGGTCCATTGTACTACCAGGTAGCAACCTACTCTAGTGCCGTTAATTTGATCCCAACCGCAAGTGGTGACTGGACTCGATTCGATTTGACTGGGATTCGAACCTGGGACTTGGGGCAGGCACTTAACCAACTGCGCCATCCCGTCGTGTAGGTCTTTAGGTTAATGAGGAGAAATAAAAATATATTGTCGGGCCGTCTCTCACTGACGTCTGAGACAAATCATCAATCCACGGCTACAATTTTGAGGTTGTTAAGAAGCTTGTGCAAATGTAGGCTCCAAAAACCACATCTTGGTGGAGATCCAACGTAGGATCACCCTTGGCAATGGCTACTACTTCGGCAATGGCTCAGTCAAATCGAGCGAATGAAGGTCAATGCTCCAGCCAAGGAAGTATTCGAATCCAATCCTCCTATTTTGAGAAGAATTGGAGTGTGAGTATTGAAGACTGGAAGCAGCTTTGACCATTACTGATGGAAGGCGACAATTTCTCAAGCTCAGACAAGGTCTCTTAAATTCACTCGGGTAACACCCATGTTATTAATTCCCTGGGTAGATACCCGAAGTCATCCGGCTAGTGGCCTAGTTGACAGTTACCCGACAATGTCTGTTATCCGACAAGGTCTGTTATCGAGTACCCATCATTATGGTACACGGGTAATGCCCGAAATTGCGGGCACCAGGGAATCAACCTGTTTATCCGGGTATCAAGAGCTCTCTGTCAGACCCTCCAGCGTGGCTGGCCTGATCAGTAAGTAAGTAAGTTGCGTTGTTGTTTAAATTAACTGCGGGGCTAAGGAAGACATATTTGTTAACTACCTCAAAACCTAAATTGTCTGCAGTGAAGTTTTGTGTATGACATCAACAAATGCTCCACTGACTGTCCGTGATTTTCTTCCAGTCTTATCATTATCACGGTTCAAACAAGCAGTTGATTTGCAAAACATCGACGCCCAAGTTAAGCATGATCTTCTCGAGAACGTCGTTAAAGTAGTTTCATGCCAGTGCATCGTTTTGACTTTATCACTTTCTTCCAGCAGAGTTGAGTTCTTTGTCGAACTTGACAGCGTTCTCCGCTGTCATTCTGTAAAGATGAACGAATTTTGCAAGGGATGTTCAACTTGGCAAGCCACTTAACAATGTTGTAAGGCTAGTCTCTACAATAATCTCATACGCTGACTTCAAATCGATGACTGGATGGTTAGAGACTTGCGTTTTTCCTTCCGTAATGCAAGTATATATGTGGTCGATTTTGCTGACCTAAACCCTGATATTGTCCTTCTTTGAAGAAAGAACTCACTTACAATCTTGTCGAGGCAACTGTTTTCAGTTCTATCTTCTCCTGGCAATTTTTCCTTGACTCGCCAGTCAGTCGGAACTGGCAAACGCATAGTCCTTTTCCTTACCACTGTAAACGGTAATGTTTCGCAGGTGTCAAAGCAGAAAACAGAGGATGGCAGTTTCTCATCGAACATCTCTGGATGGGCGCCTAATAAAACGCCCGTAATCTGAAGCAAGGAATATTAATTTAACAAAAAGTATTCAATACCGAAGGAGCTTATAAATTCTTGCACGTCACTTAGTTATGAAAACCCGCCTCATTTTCGGCGTCACTTTAAGTCTCAAATTGCTTTGCTCACTGCGCAGCTGTCTTGACACAGTCTCCACCGACTCTAGGGCGTCTCACAAAGCTGACACGCCACCTAATCCACTCCAAGCCCACACCCTTCCGTCGGCAGGTTGTTTTGAGAGGTTCTGAAGACTCACCTAGGCATCATCACAGCTGCCGCCTGCCTCGTCCTTCTGAAATTCCAGTGCCAACGAAAACAATTCATTTTCATTGTTCCTTTGGAAATCCCAAAAGACTTCTGCATCGATCCCCACGCTCAGACCCACCCGTTGCTGTTGGCACGACCAGCAATCTCCCGAGTTCCGTATTGTGCCACACGAAGGCGAATATCAAATTGCTGCCCTCCTCCCAGGCGCGGCACGTCAGGCGACAACAATGGGAATTTGTCATGAAACCTCTTAAGATACAGACGACGAAGGAAAAATATTAAATTACGCCGCAACTCGGCGGAGCCTGGTCTGTGCGTGCATTGTCCTCGTGCTTATTGGATCCGAAAGAATGCCCTCCGCTGCACAACGAAACAGTGTTCGCAAATGGAACCCTATATTAGCTGCTCACCCTCCGCCTGGCTCCGTTTTGGGGCTTCGCCTCCTCCTTATCCTTGCTTATGCTTGAGTGGATCTGGTGGAGGCAATTTTTCCCCAACAAAAGGCGCACCCAATAAACTTTCCAAAGGAATGCCAGCAGCAGCCGTGAAGAGCTGAAGGAGACTCTCCACAACCATTTCACCCCGACTCCCGTAGCCTTCCCACGGCTGGCGGATTCCACTTAACCCCTTGTTGCTGGATGTGCTGTGCTGATGCTGGAGGCATCAGGCTGCGACGACGACGAGTTAATGTGAACATGAGTGTCACTGCCTCCCTGTACCTGTGTGTGAGTGCGGGCAAAGGACATGTTCAGAATAAAAGTAGTACACCGTGAGGGAGAGGCGGTGGGGGGAGCAAGAATCTGGCCTGTTGTTTGGAGGCAAACAAACATAACGAACAAGTTCAGCGATAACGAAAAGTCACCCTGGAGGCCTGCGAAGAGCACGTGTGTGTGTGCCTGGCGACTGCTCCCGGTTTTTGGAAACAGGACAAGGGCAATGCAAACGACGACACTTCTCCCTTTCGGTCCTCCATTCATCCTTTCTTATCGTCTTGTCAGTTTTGTTTTCAATTTCCACGGGCCCTCCGCTCGGCTTGTTGTTTCGCCGACTGGGGGTTGGTCTGGAAAGTGTCACTTCGCTGGTGGTACCAGTTGAATCAGAAGGACCTTGTTATGCATTTGACTTCATGAACACTCCTCTTCCTCGTGCACGTGTGTGTGTGCTCGGCAAAGAACGTGGTTTATTGAGAAGGAGGCAGTAGTGGGGACTTAACCCTCTCCAGACTTAACCTCGTTGTTTTTTGCTCTTTTTGTTTTCCTTGCATCTCCCCTGCGCAATGAGGTGGAGTTGGTGGGAAATGACTAAGAGCGGGTGAGGATTATTGCATTTGTTTGTTCACCTGAGGGGTAGTTGAACTGGTTGTGTCCCTTCTCTTGCTCGTTTTGATGCTTCCTTGACTGGAGTGAGTCCTCAAAAGGAATCCACGCACACATTGTTAGCAGCAAAGGGCTTCTGCTGGTGCCACTGCCGCTGCTGCCTCTGTTGTTCCTCCTTCGGTCCTCTGTTGGAGCTGTTCAGCTCAATGATGTTTGACTTGTTGAAATGAGAACGACTTACAGATGAAGGGGGCTCTTGACCGCATTACATGAATGAATGCGGTGTATGACAGGATAAATTGAATTTTATTAAATTTTTAATGATCTCAGCAGATAGCTGGTGATGGAGGATACGACTTTGAAAGGGTTACCTGGAGTGCTTGGACTGAATCGATTGAAGTTTTGGTTTCATTTACGTACGTTCTCCGGCTGTAGTCGAGATTCAATTTTGGACGTGATTCTCAAGCGTAGACCATATCAATGTATAATATTTCATCAATGCATCGAGTATTCACGTCTCGCCGTATCTACTGGCTGTCGACTTCAAAACGGCCCAAGAATGAGGGAGTCCAGAAGATGTCTTGCTGGTCTGGCTACGCCGGGAGGCATCTTCGGTCATTATCATCGACGTGTCGGAAAAGTTTGATAAGCGGCCAGAAAACTTGAATATTCCCTGAATTGACGTACGTCTATGATTTTATCCTTAAAATCTGTGACAAAACTGCCTGCTTTTAGACTGAGAGCAAAAACTCTGATAAGCCCTTTGCCGCATCTTAGGCTAAGCAAAATATATCGTCCTTAGTACTAGCGAATGAAAATACGGAACCCACAACCTACTACTTAGATGGCGACCACGTAGAAATCGATGAAATGGGCACCAGAAGTGCGAAGTACGAGTACCATTTGCCACAGCAGACCGACTGAATGGTGGAAGACTCTGTCGACGAATGGGCGAAAATACATAAAAAAGCAATTAGGCCAAGGACATTGCCGACAGATGAAATTGATGGTGAAGATCGTAAAAAGCTCTCACAATTTCGAGAGTGAGGCGTTGAACGCTTCAACTGAGGATAACGTTTTCCATTTGATGAGGAGCTCCTAGCCTAGGGCAGGAGAAGACTCCAGGACATACGTAAACGTGTACAGTCACCGTCAAAAATGAAAGAACAGTAATTCGCTTCAAGTTCTTCCTTTAAATTCAAATTGACTGGAATGATCTACGTCAGACTTTGATACCTCAAATAAAAGCACTCAAATCATACTTCAAAATACGCTTCATTTCATTCAACATAACAGTAGGCATAAAGGAGATTTTTTTAAGTCAAAAGAAAAAAAAATCGTACTTTGTCGAGCTTTAATTTGATGTATCCTTGTCTGTCTTAGCACATTCTGGTGAATTTTAATTTAATGTATACAATTTTACCAGATGACTGACTTTTGACGCTGACTGTAGGGTACTGTTGCTCTGCAGTCCTAGGTGGACTTGTGCCTAGGTTCTATAACAACCACTCGTGTTGTGCATCCTATTGTTCTCTCACGAGTGGAGGAGACCAACAGTTTTATGCCAACTCCGATCGGCGAGGTTTGAGTTTTGAAAAGTTTTTTCGTGGCAGTTATACTCCTTGAGCATTGGCAGTGATTCGAAAAAGGTTAAGCCGTGAATTATTATGAAAATTATAGTCTGTATCGGGAAATGAACCCAAACTTTTAGCATAAGAGTCGATGCATTTGACCATTACTGCAGGGCGGCAATTCAAAATTATTAATGTTATTGTGCACTTCATTGATTGCTAGACAGATTGTGTTGCACCTAGCTCAATTTTGCTAGAATCACAGCTCTTCCAAGTCCAAATCGTAAATTTCTGCCCATAAAAGCCGGTTATCACTCTTCGGTAGCGCTCTTCATTGCCTATAACGTTTCTTTCATTGTTTTGGAAGAAAAATGACCCAAAAATGCCACCACTCCAAAAACCACATCAAACAGTTACACGTTCATGATTCATTGTCTTGTCTATGACTTCGTGTGAATTTTCGAGCCCAAAAATACGGAAATTTTGTTTGGTTAGTTAGCCGCCTCTGTTCCACTCAACACAACGGATGATGATAGAAGAGAATACCGTCCTCCCGATCTCGACGAAGTTAAGATGGCGATATCAAGACTGAAGTCTAACAAAGCTGTTGGTGCAGATAGTCCGCCTGCTGAAAGGCTTAACGCAGTTGGAGATGATCTGGTTGGGTCCAGGCACCAGCTCATCTGTAAGATATGGTCGGACGAAAGCATGCCCGATGAGTGGAATCTCAATTTCGTTTGCCCGATCTACAAGAATGGAGACCCCTTTGACTGCGCCAACTATCGAGGGATAAGTCTCCTTAACATCGCGTACACAATCATTTCTGTCATTCTGTGTAAACGCCTGAAACCTTTCATCACCACCATCGATCAAATCTTTACACTGCGGTAGATCCGATTTCAAGGCCGCGTATGACAGCGTGCATAGAGACGAGCTATACAGCGCCATTTCTAGTTTTGACATTCGTGCTAAACTCTTCAGACTGAGCAGGATGACGATGGAAAACTCTCGCTGCTTCATCAAGGTCGGTAACGAACTCATCGAGACCTTCAATGTCAAAAAAGGTTTTAGACAAGCCGACGCCCTGTCAAGTGAATTCTTTAACATCGTTCTTGAAAAGATCGTGCAAAACTCACTGGCAAACACAAGAGGCACGATCTTCCAACAGTCCGTTCAACTGCTAGTTTACTCGGATGACATTGACGTGATTGGGCGAACAGCGAGCCGTCAATGAGACGTTTGTTGGCATTGGGTCTGGGTCTGGCGGTAAACGAGGGCAAAACAAAGTATATGCTGTCATCGAGAAAGGACGCACAACATCGACGACTTGGCCAGAACGTCACCCCACTGGCAGCTATAACTTTGAGGTAGTTAAAGACTTCGTCTACCTCGGCTCCGCGGTAAGTAGTACAAACAACATCAGTACCGAGCTCAAGCGCAGAATAACTCTTGCCAACCGCTGTTTTTTGGGCTCAAAAGGCAATTAAGTAATAAAGCCCTCTCTCGGAAGACCAAGTTGACTTTCTATAAGTTGCAGTCCTGCTTTACGGCGCAGAGGCATGGAAAATATCCCAAGCGGATGAAGAGTCTCTTGGTCTTTTCCAGAGAAAAGCGCTGCGCGCGATCTTTGGTCCTGTTTGCGTTGATGGCATTTGGAGGAGAAAGTTCATCCATGAACTATAGCGGCTGTACAGCGACATGACTCTAGCCGGTCGTCTACGGATCCAATGCCTAAGATGTCTAGGCCATGTACAGCGTATGGACAACTTAGCTCCCGCCCGGAGAGTCTTCGACTGTGAATCTGTGGGACAACGCAACAGAGGATGTCCACGTATCAGGTGGTGCACACAAATCGAGAGGGACCGCGACCGGCTTGATGTGCAAAACTGGAGACAGCTGGCTGGAGATTGTGCCGGCTGGAGGGGAATCTTGCGTGCGGCCCAGGTCCGCCTCAGACTGTAGTCCCGTAAGAAGAAGAAGAATAAGCATACGACGAACCTGGTCCATTATATTCTGTAGGTTTTTTCATCTAAGCTTATGACTGGGGGGATAAAAGTCAGTCTCAGTAAAGCATAGAACCCAAAGCCCAACCCTTACAAAGATTAGACCTGATTTTGGGTAGGATCACGTTAAAATTCGGTCTCAACTATTTGTTCGTAGCTCCGGAGATGCAAACTTAAAGCATCGCTATCTCCAAAAATATGGACAGCCATTCTATTTAATTTGTCCAAATTTGTTGAATTCCCTCTCGCATCCGTATTTAAACAGACAACTGTTTCTTATGGCCTCAACCATAAACAACCTCCAGCCCGCACGAGTCTAGGCAAAGAGTCGAAGAAGACGACCGCCTGTGCGAACCATAAACCAGCTCCATTTACCTTCCCAACGTTGCATGCATAACTCCACATTGGATGAGCCGAAGGACTGCTAACTGCATACACCTTTTCGTTCTGGAAACCGAAAACCATTAAGATATTCACTTCAAAACACCAGGTGTCCCTAATAAGCTGATGATTCAACAAAATCCCAACAAATTACTGCCTGTCCTACATTCCTGCAGCCATCATCTGCTGCAAAAATGTACACTCCCATGCGTCTCCTCAATTTTACATGCAAACGGAAGCGAAGCTATCTCTGGCCTAATTTTCAAAAAATTTTAATTAAACTAGCTCACTCCGAATTGCCAAAGCCCAGGATATCTGCCTACACATCTCGCCATTCATCTGCGCTTACATCTACCTCCACGGGCTTCTCGCATTCGTGTGGACCAGATAAAATGCACGGAGGATGTGCCAGAAGCTGATGTTATCTTTCATCCACCTTAAACCGGTTTTTTTTCGGTTTCTGCTCAGAGCTGGCGCATAGGGGTAACTGGGTGTGTGGGTCCCCTAATGGGGGGATGATGTTCTACTCCCTCATGGAGGAGTGTAACAGATTCTTTGGAAAACGAAAGCAGGTGACGACCACGACGAAGAAAAAGTGTCAATGACTTTTCTTTTTGCTCGTCATTGTGTGTCTGGAGCCATTAGTGGTAAGAATGGAAGAACAAGCATGAGTAGAGAACAAGGAGCTGTCACTTCTCTGGAATAGGGATCTTGTTTACTCGGATGGAGTGTGTTTGATGAGGACAAAATCAGCTTACAAATTACATTTTACAGACAACTGCAGGGACAAATGACTTGTATTCCTTTTTGCTTTACTAGGGAATTAGAGCGTCAAAATGGGTTGGGCTCTGATTTAGAGCGAAAATGAACTGATGGACAGAGGGACAGTCGAAGGATGATGAATTTAGTCACTCTTTGAGGCGTAAGCTTGGGTTTATCCCTTGAACTTCATGTCTGTGTTTTTTAATCGTTTTTTAAGCAATAACTTTTGAAGGCTTCTGCACGTGTTGAGTCGCAAGGGCGTAATGAATGGGCGACGACTCCTATGCATCCATCTTTCAATTTCTGGGCAAACACAACATATTTTATTCTCTCCGCATCACCTCTTACCACGCATTGTCAACGCTCTGAGACTAAAACTGCCTAGTAATGCTTCTGAAACTTTGCCGTTCGGAATTGGTTTGAAACTGTAGGTCTCTAACAACTACCGTAATCTTCTTCTTCTTCTTCTTCTTCTTAGGGCACTACAGTCCGAGGTGGACATGGACCTCACCCAACATGCCCCTCCAGCCGGCACAATCTCCAGCCAGCTGTCTCCAGTTTCGCACACCAAGCCGGCCGAGGTTGTGTGCGCCAGCCTGTACGTGGCCGTCCTCTGTTGCGTTGTCCCACAGGTTCACAGTCGAAGACTCTTCGGGCCGGAGCTGAGTTGTCTATACGCTCTACATGGCTAGCCATCTTAGGCGTTGAATCCGTAGACGCCTGGCTAGACTCATGTCGCTGTACAGCCTTTATAGTTCGTGGTTGAACTTTCTCCTCCAAATGCCATCAACGCAAACAGGACCAAAGATCGCGCGCACAACTTTTCTCTGGAAAAGACAGTCTCTTGGTCTACGCTTGGTATATTGTCTATGCCTCTGCGCCATAAAGCAGGACTGGGATGATCAAGGTCTTATACAGGGTGGGCCATCAAGTGTTTTTTTAAATCATAGGTTATTTTGACACTGACAGATGTTTCCCGCTCGAAGTCTGGACAGAAAGTCAGTATCATACCTCCGCGGAACGAAATGTGTCGCTTTAGCATTACGAACAACGTTGAGAAATATTGAAAATCTATTTCCAAAGTGAGTGCCGTGTAGCACAAGCAGTGCGTTTTTTGAAAAAAAAATTTGGCCGAAATGAACCACCCACCGCGACTGCTCTACGCAAGTTTGTGCAAAAACTTCGTGAGTCTTGTATGCTAGTGGACACTACTCATGGTCGGTCACCTCGTCGTCGTATGGTGAACACAGATGAGAATGTGGCTGCTGTGGTCGAGAGTGTGAGACTCAATTCACGAACATCAACCATCAACAACAGCTCAACATTTCACGCACTAGTCTGAGGAGAATTCTGCACAAAGATCTCGGATTATTCGCTTACAAGGTCCAATTGACTCAGCAATTGAAGCCGCGTGTCCATCCGCTTCGTTATCGCTTCGCAGTTTGGGCCTTAGAGCAGCTTGAATTGGACAACGATTTTGGGCGAAATATAATTTTTTCTGACGTGACGAGACGCATTTTCATCTCGGCGGCTACGTTAACGACCAAAATTGCCGCATATGGGGATCGGAAAACCCGCACGTTATTGTCGAGAAGCCAATGCATCCACAGAGAGTGTGGAGTGGTGGCATGATTGGACGAATTTTCTTCGAAAATGAGGCTGGGAACAATGTTTCGGTCAACGGTGGGCGTTAAAGAGCCATGATAACCGACTTTTTTTTGTACTGAAATTGAAGACATGGATTTGGACGACGTCTGGTTCATGCAGGATGATGAGCAATGCCACACTACCTATGCCACAATCGATCTTTTGCGCACCAAATTCCCAAATTGTGTGGTCAGCCGTCTTGGTGATGTCAATTGGCCACCTCAGAGCTGCGATTTGATCCCATTGGACTCTTTTTTGTGGGGAACCGTGAATGTGAAGGACCGCTGTTATGCCAACAGTCCGGAAACGATTCAAACACTTAAAGCTAATATCATCCAAGCAATCCGTGCGCTAGAGCCCGAAACCATCAACAAGGTCGTGGAAAATTGGGGTGACAGAATGCGCTACTGCGAAGCCAGCCGAGGCAACCACTTGAACGGCTTTTTATTTCATTATTAATGGGAATGTTTGTTCTTACTAATAAAGCCACATTATATGAAAAAGAATTGATTTTGTTTATTTTATTGCATTTAAAAAAAAAACTTGTGCTTGGTCCACCATGTGCATCCCATCCAACCGAAGCATCGCTCGAAGTTGTGAAGGAGTGACAGATCTTCTCGTATCCACCCGCGTAAACGATGGAAGGACCGCATGGTCGACTCTCTAGGTGAAATTTGTGATCTTCTGTCGTCGTGATTGAGGCTTTTGAACAGTTCGTTTAAAATTTGTTTCCTAAATCTCTCTTTCAGCAGCAAATCTTAGAAATTTGCCCTTCTTGTTTGTGTTCACAAAATTGAACTCATACCACAAGTAAGTGTTCAAAAAAGAAGAAAGCACATAAATTGATAATATTATCCCTTAAGATGAATATCCATCCTTATAGCGCCTTCGACTAGACCTATTTTCCTAGCAGATTTGAAAAATAACCCCCCTTCCATCAGTCTAAGCTCCAGTCACCATGGACGAACAAAATCCATGTCCTACGTTACGTCCTTTGAAGATTCCTTCAATCTAACCACATGAATGTCGAAACACGACCAATTCCTTATTCAGCCCCTCCCCCAGTCTGCGCTTCCATCCTTCGGTTTAAAAATGAAAAAACAAAAAAAGATCGAAATCCCTGGGATATTTTCGGCATCATTTCGGTTGAAAAACATCGCATATGCAACGATTGCGAATACCACGACCTATAACTTTGTACACGGAGCGTTCATTTTCAGCAGAACGGAAGGCAGGGAAAGAAAACAAGAAAGAAGAAGAAGAGGGAAAAAAAACTATGTCACTCCTGGCATTTCATTTGCGGGGTAGTTTTGGACTTCAAAAACACACGGGAATCGACGAGAAATTGGTAATCCTGGGCTTTCATGCTGTAATGGCACACTTCCTCGGATGTTGTTCTGCGTCCCACACTCCCTCCAGCTCGTCCCATCCCTCCATTGCTGTTTCCATTTCCATTTCCTGCTTCTCTTGCTTTTATCCTTCTTGTACAACATTGATTGCGAACCAGACTGGGGTGGGGGGACGAAATAAAATGATTGTACAACGGCCCCCTCTGGGCCCATCGCAGTCGTCGGAACACCGAGAGAGAGAGATACGATGCCACAGAATAGATCCCAATTCCGGCCATTATCCTTGACATTTATTTGTTGCCTTCACAGTGCCAGCAGCGGTGCTCTTTGTGCGCAAATCTCTGCGGTCTGCTTTTGGCACAGTATGAGCTCAAATTCCTGTGCCATCAGTGATGCCTAAATGTAGCCACGAACCGGTCATGCCGAGCGAAGGCATCACGTTCGATTCCGTGATTCGGCGGCCATTGTTTTTCAATTTTTGATTTCATTCAGAGAAATTTAATTTCATTTTCGGCAGGACGTCCGCCCCCGCAACGACAGGGCGCCAAAGTCGAACCGACCGCCTATCCCCAAGGATCCAGAACTAATTGCGGTTCCTTTGTGCGCGCGGGACGGACGAACAGGATGGTGGGTCAAATTAAAAGCGGAAGGCTCGTGATCGAAACGTCGTCGCGCGAAAGTCCGCCATTGCAATAGTGGCGAACCCTGGGCGAGAGGAGTGCTCTCGCTCCACCAACAGTGTGCATTCAGCGTAATTACGCGGAATCCGATCAAACTCTGATTAATGGCTGCCAGGTGAATTCGCCATCCGCCATCCGCCATCCGCTGCCAAAGCCAGCGTATGGAGGTGTACATCCGGTTGATTTGTTTGCATTAACAGTGGCTAATGGCCGTGCATTTCTGATTTTTCCGGCTTCGGTCGGGCGCAATCAAAACAGGATTATCCATTATCCCTTTCAATGGGAACACGAGGGCTGCGGAAAATGGCTGTTGCGTCTATTGATTGGGTGCACCGCCATTTTCTAATTTATTGTGCGAACAATGGCGTCGAATGCAGTTGCGGCTGTGTCCGATAGGCCTTTGATCCGATTACCGAGTGTTGTTGCTTTTGTGTGTGTGCGTGGGGGAGGGGGTTTCAATTAATTTACCCAGAGCAAAGTTTTTCAATTGATAATATCGATGCGTAACAATATTGAGGGTTTTGAGGATTTATCGCGCGGATATTGGTTGTTTGCGAAATGGACCGTGACTTAAATGAGTGCCATTGAATGGAGTTCGATGGTGCCTGATAAAATATTGAAGAATGACCTAATTTCTGTGAGCATGAAGTCAATAATGTTTGGGGTGATATGTTGAAGATATTAGAACTGGAACTTTGTCGACAAATAGACAAATATTATTACTATGGTTGAGGGTATATTGCACCGCGACCTTTAAGATCTATTGTGCCCCCTTTCAATACCTTAGCACTATTACGAGCTCCCCTCAAATACAATTCTTTTCAGAGTTGTATTGAGGGTAACGGACTCCTATTGCGCATAGGTGAAGAAATCTGTTCTAGAGTATTCTCTCTAAGCCAGTTTCCTTCAGGAATCTGAGAATGAGAGATGGTTCTAGTGATTGCATTTCATCTTTTGATATTAGGTACTTGCCCAGATATCTTTTTCTTTTGTTGGCTAGTGCCTCACAAAATCCCACAATATGTTCTGGGATTTCATTAAATTCTCCACAAAATCTGCAGAGACCTTCTTCTGATACCGCTAGTTTCCTTAGATGCTCCCTGAGTCTACAGTGCCCCGTTGGGAAGCCTGTTAGGATACGGAGGTTGTTCTTGCTCATTTTGATGCATGGCTCGAACCTCTTTCGGTTATAATGCACTAGAAGTTTCTTGGCCTGCTTCATTCCACGAGCGTTATTCCAGGTTTCTATCCGGTTCCTTCGTGGGCGCCGTGGCATAGTGGGTGGGTGCGTCGACTTCTACGCTCGATATTGTCGGTTCGATTCTCGAAAAATCACATACTCGTAACATTTTTTCACGGCTCCACCTCTTTCGAGTCACTGACAATGCTCAAAGAGTATAGCTGTCTAGAAAAAGCTTCTCTATCTCGCCGTTCGGAGTCGGCATTTAACTGTAGGTCCCCTCCACTTGTGAGAGAACAATAGCACGCACAACACGAGTGGTTCTTGAGAAGCTAGGCCCAGTTCCACCTCGGACTGTAGCGCCGCCATTATTATTATTATTATCCGGTTCCTTCTCTCTAGTTTCCTGAATTCTTCCCTGAGGAGATGGTCTCTTACAGCGCAGAATGGTTCAGGGCCTATGAAGGGTTCTGATGCTCCTTTCTTTGCCAGGAAGTCGGCCATTTCATTGCCTTCTATCCCCGTATGGCCAGGTATCCAGCAGAGTTTTACTCGGTTTCTCTTACTCAACTCTTTGAGTACTGGAGGCATTCCTATACAAGCTTAGATTTGATGATGTAGGAGCCCAGTGCCATAATAGCGGCTCGACTGTACGACATTATTGCTATGTCGCAGTTGGTACAATTCCTTTCAAGATTGATCTGAACGCATCTGTCTATGGCATAAATTTGCGCTTGAAAGATGCTGGTACATTTGCCAATGGGTTCGAAGTACTTTGTCCTGGATCCAAAAACTCCTGCTCCAGTTCCTTCATCAGTTCTTGATCCGTCTGTATACCATTTTACCGTATTGCTGCTCAGTCTGTGGACCATGGATTCATTGCTCCAGTCCCTTTTGGTGCTGAGCTTGCTGGTAAATTTCGCTTGGAAATTGAATTTTCTAATCACGTCATCCTTCGGAATGGCCAGGAGTGCTAGCTTTTTGAGTAGTGCGTCGAATTGCCTCGATGTAATGCACCTGTCTTTACCTATCCCTTCTTTTGCCATTCTCATGATAGTTTTGTTTGCACACTCTGTTACCACTAGATGCAAAGGAGTCAGCTCCAGTAGCACCTCCAATGCCGCAGTTGGGCAAGTTCTCATGGCTCCTGTAATACAGAGGCATGCCATCCTTTGAACTTTGCTGATTGTTTCCCTCGTCTGGTTCAGATTTGTTCTCTTGATCCATGCTATTGTTCCGTAGGTAATTTTAGGTCGAACAATAAAGATCATCCATGTTAGGATGCATGGACCCCAGATTTTCCTGCCAGGCTCCGGCAGATCATTAGAGCACGCGTCGGTCTCCCGGTTATCGCTTCTGTGTGTCTCCTCCAGATTAGTTTGCTGCCTAGAATTACTCCTAGGTATTTAACTTCTTTCACTGGCGTCAGTGTTGTACCCGACAGACTTATTGGTTTGAGTCGTTCCAGTTTTCGTTTTCTTGTAAAAGCTACTATGATGGTTTTTGCCGGATTAAGGCTTAGCCCAGCCGACAGTTAGTTCCCAAATTTAGTCCCCATTTGATAATATCGCATAGGGTCTCCTCCATTTTTCCTCTGGCTATGATTACTATGTCATCGGCATATGCCTGACATCTGATGCCATGGTTTGTCAGTATCTCAAGAAGCTTATCTACAACTAGGCTCCACATGAGAGGAGATTAAGTCCGCAGAAATCACAGAAGGCAAGTCCTCACAACCCCTCCTACAGTCTCCGAAATCGATTTTACAATTTACAAGCTCAAGAGCCGCAAAGGTCTTGGCCCGAACAACCTGCCGATGGAACTGTTTAACGTTGCAGCAACAGTCATGCTGAAAAGCATGGACAGGCTGGTTGAGCTTCATGTGAGCAAAACCGCTTTGCGAATTCATCCTCTGTCTCAGATGCAACATGCCTATCAGCACGGAAAATCTTGCGAGACTGCACTTCAAAATCTCGTTGGGAGAATTGAATGTGCGCTCGACAGAAAAGAGTACGCGCTGGGTATTTTCATTAACATAGAGGGTGCCTTTGAAAATGCGACTTTTGATGGCATGTGCAACTCGGCCAGAGAACACGGTGTAGATGAATCATTAGTGCTATGAATTAAAGCAATGCTAATGAATAGAACTATTATTGCGGACGCGGATTGTGGCCAGTATATTATGGCGGGGGTAATTAGGGGCTGACCGCAGGGTGGCGTCTTGTTTCATTTGCTATGGTGTATGCTGGTTGACTCTCTGCTCGATGCTCTCAATAGTTCTAACATCAACGCCCAGGCCTATGCGGATGACGTAGCTGTTCTGTCTGTCGGATTATGCCTAGCGCATGTGTGTTCAAAAGCGCAGACAGCTCTAGTCGTGATCGACGATTGGTGTGCTAGAAATGGGCTTTCAGTCAACCCTCTTAAAACCGAGGTTGTCCTCTTTATGAGGAGGAGGAAATTGATTGGTTTGTCTCAACTAGTACTAAAAGGTGTCACTATCCGCTTTTCCGATGAATCTAAATATCTGGGTGTCATTCTAGATAGGAAGCTTCTGTGGAAAAAACACGTCGAAACGAAAATTGGGAAGGCACGGTCAGTTTTCTGGCAGTGTAAGGGAATTTTCTTCTGCACACCTCGTTAGGTAAATTTGCGTCGGTTTTCCAAACGGAAACCTATGCGATCCTAATAGCTACGAGCTATATTGTGAAGAATAGGTGGAGGGGCGAAGTATTTGCGTCTGTAGCGACAGCCAAGCTGTGCTTAAGGCCTTGTTGAACCCTTTAACCACTTCGAGGATAGTTAGGAATGCAAGTCTTCTCTGAATTTGATCGGTAGTTTAAATTCCTTAAGACTTGTCTGGGTCCCGGGGCACCACGGGATCACGGGAAATGAGATCGCCGATGAACTTGCTAGACGAGGATCAGATGAGGCATTCTCAGGACCTGAACCTACGCTGGGACTGCCCGCGTCCTTGGTTAGGGCTTCCATAGATGGTTGGACTTCTCGAGAGCACAACCGCAGGTGGCATGACTCACCAGGATGTATACAGACCAAGCGCATGCTCCTCATCGTCTGTAAGAAATCCGCGACTTTTTTGTTATCTCTTAACAGAAAAGATTGCAGACAACTTATTGGCATACTAACGGGGCACTACACCTTCGCCAAACACCTAAGTGTGCTTGGTCTAAGGGATGAAACCCTCTGCGACGCCTGTAGAGAAGACGATGACACTGCAGAGCGCTTCCTCTGCCATTGTCCCGCCTTTGCTCGGATCAGGTGGCAGTTATTGGGTGCTGATGGTGCAGACTCCTCATCACAGAAGCGCCTGCTGGTCTTCCTTTGGAAGACAATGAAATTTTAGCAGAAGTAGGTTGCTGCTGGACCAGTTTTTGAGTCTGAGGACTCCAGGGTAGTGTTACAAAAAAAAAAAAAAAAAAACAGTCATGTCGCCGATCCTGTCTGGACGGAAAGTCGAATCACCGACAGCTGAAAGGAAAGTTACATTGTCACCATTCCCAAAAAAGGTAACTTGAGCGAATGCAAAAACTGAAGAGGCATCTCACTCCTGAATGCTATCCAAAAGCTACTCGCCTCGTTGATCCTACACCGGATTTCTCCAAGCAAGCCAGTTTTCGACCCAACCGCTCATGTGTTGAACACAATCGGCTGAATGGAATTCCTTCATATTTTTGTTATTCGTCGACTTCGAGAGAGCTATCGACAAGGTTCGACGAGAGGCCGTCTGGAACGCCCTGGAGAACATTGGAATATAATCATCGAGCTCATCCAGGAGTTTTACTTGAAGTCGTCCTGCAAGGTGCGCTTCAAGTGTAGGGACAGCACTTCTTTCACCAGCACCAGAGGTGTAAGGCAAGGGTGCATATTATCACCCCTGCTTTTCATAATTGTCCTTAACCTTGTTTTGGACCGTACAAACAACGCCTCTTCCAAAGGAATCCAATAGTCCGTGACAGAAAAACTCCACGACATCGACGGGATACGACTTCTGTCTGCTATCTAACTCTTTAGCCGGAGTTCAGGAGAAACTACACGCGCTGGACCTCAACGCCAGAAAATCTGGTTTGAAAGCCAACGGGAGTTGACCACGATTAACTTGGTGGCGGACCGTAGAGCAAGAGCATCGACAGGCCGGAAGTGACTAGGAATAAGGACAAACTGAACCAGTATAACAACGCAGCAGAGGACGTCCACATCTAAGGTAGTGCACCCATGTGGAGTGGGACCTCAACTAACTTGATATGCTCGCTTCCTAGTTCGGCCCCTTTCTGACAAATTGACATTAAAAGAGCTTTTTTCCGTGAAGAATCCGAAATTCGTATAGAAGCCGCCCGAATGTGGAAAAATTCAGTTTTTGAAATTTTAGGAAAAAAACTACAAGATCTTAAACTGAAATCAGTTTAATCGGAAGTGTCGCCGGGGCTTCGTTTGATCAGAGCTGTCACCAGGGCTTCGTGCATAATTTCTATAAATAATTTGGACAAAGATCGATCTGTCATCAGCTTTCATCAAGAGTCTCAATGTCAAAACTGACACATGTCAAAAATGACAGATGTCAAAAGAAAGTGTATCACCCTGCTCTACTTGCGCCTCAAAATGAACAGTCATGCACAGTCAAAGCAACAATTTATCACAAATGCCACACCCTGAAAGGACCCATATTCAAGTCCAAATATCAAATCCGTTGAAGGACCATCTCCCCCAAAAGCTGTAACTGTTCAAATAGAAGAGATTAATGCCATCTACAATCTACATATGTACAAGTGTGTGTCGAATTTAGAGTGTAATCCCCCGTAGTATAACCTTTTAAATCCTTTAAATGAAAGAGTGGAACTCCTCATTGTTATTCAGTCACACTCCCATTCACCACTCACACATGAACCAACACAAATGCACACACTCGCTGCACAGAAAACGTCAAACTTTATCCGATTACGCTGTGCAAAAACAGATTTCCCTGCAATCCGGAAGTGAATTCTGACGTCTCTCACTGACATTTCCCTTTGTACTATTTTCCAAAGTGAAGTTTTCAAGTAACACATGACAACGAACTAGATTATCTCTCTCTCTTTTTCGTTTTTCCGTCATTCTGGCTCCTTTATGTGATGTCATTTTGCTGACAACACCGAACGAATTGAAAGATGCATTCAGGTCAGTGTTGGCGGTGGTGTAAAAGTGGAAATGGAGGCTATGTTCGAACACACACGCCAAAATGGGAGTGTCAAAACTTTACCACGAGTATGTGCTTCGTCGTTTCCTTGCGGCGAATAGCCGAACAAGAAGAGCTATGATCGTTTGAATCGATTTCACACGGTGGCAGCGAATTGGGTTTTTATTTATGGAGTGAGAGATACTCCTGAAAATTGTTCATCAAATTTTCGAAGGGAATTATCTTGGCATCGAAGGGATAGGCACGTAGGGTATTTTTGCCGGGGTGTGTTCGTGACTAACCGTCATAAAGATGTCTTAGCTTTGAAGTATTCGTGTATATCGGGCTGGTGTCGGTGGCGGGATGGCATCTGTTGTGAAGAAGGGTTACTGCGGCAGGGACGATGGTGGCGTTTTATAGGCGGAATAATCGTAAAAAAAGAACTTAATCATAATCCTGTCTAATGAATGGAGTGTGTAGTGGAATCCTTCCCAATTGGTATTGGATTGGCTTATATGCGCGATTAACTCGATGTTGTCTGGGTACGGTTGATGGCGGCAGAAGGATATTACATTAATTGGGTTTAGCTAACGAAACAAGGGGTGGATAGGGATGGGCAGGTGGCTTTTATAGTTTGATTAAGGACATACATGAGAACAGGGATGTACGGAGCTCTGTTTGAGACTGAAATAGCTTATCTATGTCGCAGAGATGTGGATGTTTGGAGCGTACCTCTGGTTTTAAAGTGAAGTGTCCCTTTAACGCGTTGGGTGAATTGCAGGAATTGGTGATGGGAATGGACGTTGATTGTTCAAAAACCTCTTCCAGTGGCTAGGAAATGTTGGGACAGATGGCGAGAGTTGATTGCGAATAATGGCCAGTTATTTTTTTGGTTGGCAAATGACACCATAGTTGTTAATGTTGGTGATGTGATGAATGGTGATATAGGTGATAGTTGGTGATGCTTAGTGATGGTTGGTGACGGTTGGTGATCGCTGGTGATGGTTGATGACTGTTGGTGTCGGTTGGTGATGGTTGGGTTGATGTCGTTTGGAGACGGTTGGTGATGATTGGTGATGGTTGGTGATAGTTTGTGATGGTTGAAATTAGTTGGTTTTTGTTGATCTTGTTTACTGATGGTTGGTGCCTCTAGCTTGCTAATGACTAGTGATGGTTGGAGATGGCTGAAGATGGTTAGAGCCTCTTGGTGGTGGGTCGTGAATGTTGATAATGGATGGTGATACTTCTCAAAGCTGGAAATGGCTGGCGATGATTGGAGACAGTTGGTGATGGTTGATGACAGTTGGTGAAGGCTGGCGATGGCTGATGATTGTTGGTGATGGTTGATATTAGTTTGTGATGGTTGGTGATGAATATTTAATAATAATAATAATAATGGCGGCGCTACAGTCCGAGGTGGACCTGGGCCTAGCTTCTCAGCAACCACTCGTGTTGTGCGTGCTATTGTTCTCTCACGAGCGGAGGGGACCTACAGTTTAATGCCGACTCCGAACGGCGAGGTTGAGAAGCTTTTCCTAGACAGTTATACTCTTTGAGCATTGTCAGTGACTCGAAAGAGGTGGAGCCGTGAAAAAATGTTTGATGTTTTTTTTCGAGATTCGAACTGACGACCTCGAGCGTAGGAGTCGACGCACCTACCCACTACGCCACGGCGCCCCCCCCCCCCCATATTTATATCTAAACATTATTGGAAACGCTTGGTGATAGGTGATCGGTGGTAATGGTTGGTGATGGCTGAAATTGGTTGGTGGTGGTCGTTGACGGTTAAAATGGGTTGATAGTAGATTGTGTTTGATCTTAATAAGTGATTGGTGATGAATAGTGATGGTCGGAGATGATTGAAAACGCTTGGTGATCGTTGGTGATAGGTGATGATGAATGACAATAGTATTTAAAGGTTAATAATAGCTGGCGACAATGACTGTAAGGATTGGTGTTTGTCTACGACGTTCGTAGCAAATGTTAACTACTATTAAGTCGCTGATGGCTTGTAAGTACGAGTACCTTATGCACTTAATTTAAAGCAAACCGTAATAGACTTATTTTTAGCTCTCAACGAAGATGAAGTGGTTACTAACCCATTACTCAAAATTGGCTCCATTTTCTGCCATTTATCCACAAGCGTCCTTCTTTCCATCTCATTCACTTACGGTCATTTATGAACTCATAAAGGAGTCCCCGTCACACCGTCCAGATTTGCTTTTTCAAAAATATATTTTTCCATCTCTGAAAACTGTTTAACGTCAAAAACAATTTACGTTTTGATTTAAATTAATTTCTTAATATCCTTAACGTTATGCTCCCGGCATTTTTTCACATTCCATCCGAGTGTCGTTTAAATTTCGTCCCACAGCCAAAAAATGCATCGGTCAGGGTGCATGACATGATGTTCCACCGCTTGGCAAGCGTCAAAACGAACTCAAACCTAGCCCCTCTCAACAACGCTGTGGGCTGCGAGCCGAAAGAAAATGGATAGAAACAGGAGCCATCGTCTCTCTAAATGGATGTAATATTCCCCACTCCCCTGAGGACGATGCGACCGGAGGTGGCTCTAAAAGCAATCCCATCTCCAACACCGTTGAGAGATGACGGCAGCGGCGACGACAACGGTAGCGACAGTGTGGCCCAGGTAGACGGTTCCGACAACCATTTTGCATTGAAATCGGAGAAAATTCATATCTCTCTTGCCGTGCTGAGTTGTACCGGTAGGGACATGAAAAGTATATCATCGTTCGTACACTCACAGCGAGTCCGGTTCGGATGTCTGCCCGGAGTACTAGACAATCACTTTATTTGAAATGCCCACACATAAGTGGATCAGACGGAAGCATCTGCCAAGTTATGAGAGGGAAACTTTCATGCGATTTTAACTCCCCTTCGGATATGGATTTTTGTTTTTTTCAAACACTGTAACGGTAATGGGGTTTTGATAGTCTGGGGAAGGATGACGGGGTAGACAGGACATGAGTGTTGGTGGTTGTTCGAGATTGGTCTGGTCTGAGGTGGTGGCGCAAACTTTCAACAGACACACCAAGCGAAGCTCTGAAGACTACTCGCAGATAGATGTGTCAGGACTGTCGGTCGGATAAGGAGTTGATTGCTGTCGAAATCAGTTAGGTGTTGCGAGAGGAACAGAAGGGAATTTATCGATTGAAATGAAGGTCTGGGATTCAAACGGACATTAGAAAGGGTATTTTTATGTGTCATGTGTCATAAAAAGAAGAATGATATAAGCTATGTGCTTGTACTCTAACCCTGCAGGGTTTCTCATGTGAGAAGACTACATTAATCAAGCAACAACCAGGCAGAGGGTGAGGCAAATGGCCAAAGATTGCAATAAACAACTCTGAAGACGCGAATAAATCAGCCGCCAGCGGAAAGACGGAGTTCGCGTGCAGATAAAGATATGAGGCAAACTGAATATGTTGCAATGCAACTCACACTAGGACTGAATACACTGTGGTTATTCTATAGCCAGCGGAAGGGAGGTAAATAAACTTATTCTACTGAAGAATAAACCCTTTCCTTCATGGGCATTTGAGAATTTAAAAAAACAAGAATTCAACTCCATTTCTATGCATTCCTCCATTGAAACGAAAAAGCAGAAGAAAGCAACTATCTCAAGGGAAAAAAAGAAATAATAAAATGCTTAAATGGACACGGTTAATATTTTAGAAAGGGCCAGGAAAGAAACGCGACTTTCGGCCTATAAGACCACTCCACTTTTCCCGAATAAATGCTATCTTAAGCGACCAACTACTAAGTGCGAGAGACAATGGGTTGGCTTCATGGACTGGCTAAATTTAAATAAGAACCTCTACTTTATCTTTATATGGTTCTGCAGTGCGGGGTGGACCGGGCCCTCAACCAACAAGCGCTGGACATAGTCTAGCCATCTTAGGCGTTGAGTCCGTGGACGCCTGATCAGACTCATGTCGCTATACAGCCCGTTCATTTCGTGATTGAATCTTCTCCTCCAATAGTTGATGGGGAAAGAGAGGAAAAATGTTCGACTCCGAGACTATAGGGCCACACAGTAGAGGACGACCGCATCTAAGGTGTCGCACACTGACATGATTCTATGCCAAACGTTTATGTCGAGGCCAAGAGCTTCTTAATCTACTTCGCATATCGTCCACGAAGGCGCCGGGGCGTAGTGCGTAGGTGCGTCGACTCCTACGCTCGATGTCTAAGGTTCGAAACTCGAAAAAAAACATCTAACATTTTTTCACGACTACACCTTTTTCGAGTCACTGACAATGCTCAAAGAGTCTGTCTAGAAATAGCTGTCAATCTCGCCGTTCGGAATCGGCGTTAAACTGTAGGTCGCTTCCACTCGTGAGAGAACAATAGCACGCAAAACACGAGTGGTTGCTAGGAAGAAAGGAAGAGGGAGCTTTTAGTCAGCTAGCAACTAAAGCCAAAAAAAAACAAAAAAATTAAGACTTTGAGAGACCCTTCAACTGCCACTTTCCCACCAGAGAGGAGTGGGCGACCAATGAACCCATCAGTAACACGACCATAAAGGTATACACCGACGGAAGCAGGCAGGCGCGAGCATAAACTTCCACTGCTCAATCTGACTTCCTGACTAGGGCAGTGTTTTTTAAGTGGAGGTCCTAGCGATCAAAGAAGCGGCCAAGGTAGGTAGGTAGGTATGTGGGTAGACGGACTTAAGCCACGTCTCACTTAGGTCCTTAGGGACCCATTGTGATGCCCAATAGTGTCCCCTTTTAACCCTTCTCGCACTCATGGTCCTTCGTTGTGCCGGAGCCATCCCGATTTCCCTATGAACCTGTAAAGAGATCTAAGAGGTATATTTGAGATTTCATGTAAGTCTTGGAAGAAGAATTCTCCCAGTGTTCTATGACGCAACTGACAAAGACTAGGGCAGTGACAGAGGTAGTGAGGAGTATCCTCACGTTCCTCCTCGTCACCACAGCCTCTACAAATGTTGTCGTTGGAGAGTCCCATTTTTATGGTATGGTTTCTAAGATGATCATGGCCAATGAGAGCTCCAACCACCATCGTTAGCAACTCTTTGTCGCGCTGAAGGATCTTGTCGGTTTTTGCTCGGTCGTATCTGGGCCATAATGCTTTAGTAGTCGCACATGTAGACAGACCGCGCCATCTACTGTTTGCCATTTCAATGATCATTGTATCCACCTTATTCCTCAGCCCTGAGAGTGGCGGTTTAATACCCTGAATTGCTTGTGACGCGTCGGTCACTGACCCTGTTCTGGCAAGTTCATCAGCTGTCTCATTGCCGGCTATGTCCCTATGTTCTGGGACCCAGCGGCCAAAATGATATCAATGATGGCAATACCACTAGCTGATATTATCATTCTTATTGACAGTCAGTCGGCCACGAAAGCAATATCCGCAACGGAAATCAAGTCCAAGCTAGTCAAAAAACAGCGATTGGGAAGATGTATTCTGCGCTTGATCTCCGCACTGGTATTGCTAGAGCTCTTTATCGAGGAGCTAAAGTAAACTTGCTCCTTGACAACCTCGAAGTTGAAGCTGCCCATTGTGACGTTCTGGCCAAATCGTCAATGTTATGCGTACTTTCTAGAAGACAGAGTATACTTCGTTTTGCCTTAGTTTACGGCCAGACCTATCTTAGCCGCACTCTTTAGAATGCTAACAAACGCCTCATTAATGGCTCGCATCACGTCAATGTGATCTACGCAGCTGCACGGACTTTAGGAAGAAGGTTCCTTTAATGCGAGTTCTGCTCGACCTCCTCAAGAGAGCGCCGTCACTCGTGATTGTGCCTAAAATCTTTTTTTTGACATCGTCATCCCGCATAAACTGACGCAGGAAATTCAAAACTGGGGATGGCTTGTCTCTATGCAGGCTTTTATATGCGGCCTTGAAATTAGCGAATAGGATGTGTGTCGATTTGCAGTTCTTTGGCCTTTTCCAGGTGCACACAAAACGGCGGAGACCTTATGTAACTTCAAAGATACCACCATCATCATCATCATTTTCAGTGACCCGCATGTTCCACTAAAGTGGTCGCGGGGGCAATGCATCAACGATAGATCTCGAAGCCACTTGATCCTCCGCCATCGACTCTAACTCATCAGAAGCTATGCCCAAGTGCAATCAGGCGAGTTTTTGGACTTGGTGCAACCACCTCGTCCTGGTTCTGCCATGCGGTCGCTTACCTGATAGAATTACATTCAAGGCATGTCTCGGAAGTCGTGATTATGGGGAAATTCGTGCCACGTGACCAAACCATTGAAGTAAAGCCCTTTCCGTACGAAGAAGCAGCTGCCCAACTTTGAGTTCCGTGTTTCTCACCCTATCCCGGCGAGTAATTGCCACAATAGCACGAACAAATCTTATCTCGGCAGCTTGTATTCGCGATCTTATTCTTTTGGTCATCACCCAAATTTCATGACCATAGGTGAGAATTGGTAAAAATACTGCGTTAAAAATTGCTAATTTGGCTTTGACACCAAACTCCGCCTTCCATCAACAATTGGCGCAGTCCAAGAGGTCTCCCTTCCTAAGAAAATATACTATCGAATTTCTGTAAATTCACAGTCCATGAGAACTGTCAGTCTCGAAATAACTCACGTTTTGAAAGAGAAATCGACAGATGGCTCACCCTCTATTTGATGAATTGGTCAATTAAACAATAACATGTGCCAAACCAATAGAAATACTTCAAAGTGATTATGTTCCTCTAACCAGGTGGATGTTCACGAAATGCCCTCATTCACTACCTTTACCCCGCTCCCTTTGCTTTCCAAGTTATTTCAAAGACCAAATCTTTAAACGTCTCAAGCCAACAGTAGAATCGAATCACCCCCATTAGAAAAGTCGTTTTACTCCTTGTCACGAAACGACACTATGAACTTCGTATTATAGTTGCCGCTCGAGTATTCGATTTGCGTCATTAAATGAGTCGTTTTATCGCATGTGGAACGTAATCCTTGTTCGACAAATGTGGTATAATCAACTGCATTGCTATTTTGAACGTCGTTTTAGTGTCATAAATCGACAAGTAAAACGATAAAAGTGTAAGGATGTAGCAAACGACAAGTATTAAAAAAATAGAAGTTTACTTTGGCTTTCATCTTGAGTGTTTTGGCCGTACCTTTTTTAGTTTATTTATTCTTTAATTGTGAAAATATCGAATTTCGAACAAATTAATTGCCTGGGTGAACATGTCAAAGGGGTCTCGATCCACAAGAAAGGAGACCCCTTTGACTGCGCCAACTATCGAGGGATAAGTCTCCTTAACATCGCCTATAAGATCTTCTCTGCCATTCTGTGTGAACGCCTGAAACCACTCGTGAACAAACTGATAGGTCCCTATTAGTGTGGTTTCAGGCCCGGGAAGTCCACAATCCATCAAATTTTCACACTGCGGCAGATCCTGGAGAAGACCCAGGAAATGCAGATCGACACACACCATCTATTTGTCGATTTCAAGGCCGCATATGACAGCATGTATAGAGACGAGCTATACAGCGCCACGTCTAGTTTTGACATTCCTGCCAAACTCGTCAGACTGAGCAGGATGACGATGGAGAACTCTCGCTGCTCCATCAAGGTCGGTAACGAACTCACCGAGACCTTTAATGTCAAAAAAGGTTTTAGACAAGGCGACGCGCTGTCATGTGATTTCTTTAACATCGTTCTTGAGAAGATCGTGCAAAACTCACTGGCCAACACAAGAGGCACGATCTTCAAAAAGTCTGTTCAACTGCAAGCTTACGCGGATGACATTAACGTGATTGGGCGAACACAGCGAGGCGTCAATGAGACGTTTGCTGGCATTGAAACGGTAGCGGCTAAAATGGGTCTGGCGGTAAACGAGGCCAGAACCAAGTATATGCTATCATCGAGAAAGGACGCACAACATTGACGACTTGGTCAGAACGTCACCATAGGCAGCTATAACTCTGAGGTAGTGAAGGACTTCGTCTACCTCGGCTCCACAGTAAACAGTACAAACAACATCAGTACCTAGATCAAACGCAGAATAACTCTTGCCAACCGCTGTTTTTTGGGCTCAAAAGGCAATTGAGTAGTAGAGCCCTCTCTCGGAAGACCAAGTTGACTTTGTATAAGACCTTGATCATCCCAGTCCTGCTGTACGGCGCAGAGGCATGGACAATATCCCAAGCGGATGAAGAGTCTCTTTGTCTTTTCGAGAGAAAAGTTCTGTGCGCGATCTTTGGTCCTGTTTGCGTTCATGGCATTTGGAGGAGAAGTTCAACCACGAACTGTATGGGCTGTACAGCGACATGAGTCTAGCCAGGCGTCTACGGATCCAAGGCCTAAGATGTCTAGGCCATGTAGAGCGTATGGACAACTTAACTCCGGCCCGAAGAGTCTTCGACTCTGAGCCTGTGGGACAACGCAACAGAGGACGCCCACGAACAAGGTGGCGCACAGAAGTCGAGGGGGACCTCGGCCGGCTTGGTGTGCGAAGCTGGAGACAGCTGGCGAAAGGTCGTGCTGGCTGGAGAGGCATGTTGAGTGAGGCCCAGGTCCACCTCGGACTGTAGCGTCCTAAGAAGAAGAAGAAGAAGAACTTATATCCAAGACAACAAACTAAAAATATATAAAATAATCCATCCAATATATTCGATGACGGACATGAATTCCGTCCTCCCCACCTCAGTGAAGTTACGGCAGCAATCGTCAAACTAAAGTCTAACAAGGCTGCTGGTGGCGATGGACTGCCTACTGAACTTTCCAAAACAGCTGGCGATGCTTTGGTAAGGTGCATAAACCAACTCACCCGGAAAATCTGGCCGGATGAAAGAATGTCCGATGGACGGAATCTCAGCATCGGTTGATCGATCCTAAAGAAAGACTACTCTTTAAATTGCGCCAACTGAAGAGGTATAAGTGCTTCTGAATATCGCATACAAGATCTGCTGTCTTGTGTAAGCGCCTGAAATCCTACGTCAACAGCCTGGTTGGTCAATATCAGTGCGGGTTCAGGCCAGCGAAATCCGTCATTGACCAAATATTCACATTACGGCAAATCTTGGAAAAGACCCTCGAGTTTCAAGTCGATATACACCATCCACTTATCGACTTTAAGGCTGCGTATGACAGTATTTATTATTTTGAAAAAAAAGAATGCCCGTTGCTCCGTCAAGGTCGGTAAAGACTTCACCGAGACCTTTGATGTCAAAAAGTCAAAAAGGACTTAGACAAGGCCTCTTAGACCCTCTGTCGTCCGATTTCGTTAACATCATTCTCGAGAAGATCGTGCGTAACTCAAACGCTAGCACCAGAGGCGCGATCTTCCACAAATCTGTGCACCTGCTCGCATATTCCGATGACATTGAAATCATTGGAAGGACACAACGAACTGTCAGTGGGGTGTTTGTGAGCATCGAGAAGGAAGCGGCTAAGATAGGTCTTGCGGTCAATGAGGGTAAGACAAAGTCTACGAAAAAGGTCCACCAACACCGACGTCTTGAACAAAACGTCACTATAGACAGCTATACAGCCTTGGCCAAATGTATTAGGCACCCTTTAAGATTCGTTATATTTTCAAAAAGCAAAAAACTTAATGAAATGAGAGGAAAAAAATAAATATCGTTTACAACCACCGATAGTGTCGCCGAAAACCATAAAATTCAGACTAATTCTTTCCGATAAGTGATTTGGATGCAAAGACAAAAGGATAAGGGTGCCTAATACATTTGGCCAGGGCTGTATGTAACTTTAAAGTAGCCAAAGACTTTGATTGGACTAGGCTCCGAGGTAACAACATCACCGCGGAGATAAAACGAAGGATCACCCTTGCCAATCGCTGTGTCTTTGGGCTTAGAAGGCAATTGAGGAATAAAGCCCCCTCTCGAAGGACCAAGATATTCTTTTATAAGACAGTCACAGTCCTGCTATATGGCGCAAAAGCATAGACACTAACTAAAGCGGACGAGGGAATCCTTGGTCCCTTCGAGAGGAAAGTTCTTCGTATTATCTTTGGTCCTGTATGTACTAATGGTGCTTGGAGGAGAAGACTGAACAACGAACTGAACGGGCTATACAGCAACATAGATCTGGTCAAACGAGTTCGAGTCTCTCTGTCTCTCTGTAGAACGAATGGACACCAATGCTCCGGTCCGGAAAGTCTTCCACTCCAATCCCGAGTGACAACGCGGTAAAGGAAGACCACACCTCCATTTGCGTACGCAACTGGGAAGGGACCTCAATCAGCTGAACGTGCGTAGCTGGAAGAAACTAGCACAAGAGCGTGCTGGATGGAGAGGCAAATTGGTGTTGGATGAGCCCCAGGTCCACCCGGGATTGTCACGCCAGTTAAAGAAGAACGAACAGTTTTTCAAATAAGAGGCGTAGTTCACTTCATTTGTTTGATTGTATATGGCTATCAGCTGACTTAAACAGCTCACATGTATTCACAGTCACGGCACGAAAAATCACATAAAAAAAGCTGTCAAATAAAATCAAGGAAGAAGTTGGATATCTCTTTACTATTTCATTTCTGGGTTAGACTAAGTTAATTGTTTATTGACAGATCTTCGTTGGACCTGCACATCTGATCTTCAACTAAACCAATAGATCATGGGAATGGAGTGAAACATTTTTGCATACCGTGGGTAGGCCATTTATGAATAGACGGAATAAAATAGGACCTCGGATAGATCCTTGCAGTACCCCCCGCGAGAACATCCAATTTTGCCAAGACGATTTTCTCAAATAACAAGGAAATACAAAATTCCTTACATACACCCATCAAAGGACCTTTACTCAAAGCCCTAAAAATTTGAAAAAGGCACCACACATCCACATAAGATCCATTAGCTCTTTGATCCCTTTGTTCGACCCATTCTTATGTACGGCGTAGTTGATTGGTGGCCTTTACTTAACACAGTCGTGCAATGCAACATCTTACGAAGTGTTTTAAGATAGGCTTACATTTGTATTAGTGCTGTACTTAGAATAGATGAAAGTGTTTTTAACTGATCCCTCTGGACCACTTTGGCTAATAGTGATCGAGTTTCTTCTTGACAGACAACAACTGAAATTCCTACCTGTGAACATCGACGAAACCCATCTACAATGCTTCAAAATTTCGAAACTTTTTTCCAGCAAGAGATTCCTGGGAAAGTAGCAACTTGTCTTTCAAGAAATCCGCACATATTTACACGAATGTTTCCAAAAGGGAGAAGGAGTGGGTGGTGGTTTCATCCAACTTTCTGATCAATGTAGCGCCTTTCAGGTGGGGGTAAAGGCAGTTCCAGAGGCACTGCCCTTAAGTGAAATGTTATATCCGCACGTGATATCTGAATTTTTTGGAAGCCATTAAAGTCCTGAAATTAGTCTCTATAAACTCCAAAGTGGTACTTAGCCGGCGTTCATCGCTTGATGAAATGGAGGAACAGTTTAACATTTGCGCCTTGTGTCGGGCGCCATAAAAACATTCAAGGCAACTGTAGGGTAGATGAACTTGGCAGTCATCCCACCAAGGCGGTTAAAGTACGAACGAGGGCACTTCAAGCTATTCGATCCCCAGTGAACGAATTCAACTCCTCAAGAGTGAAGCCCGAGTAAGCCCAAGAGACGTGTCGGACTTGAGGCAATCATCTCATCCTGAGCATAACAAGCGGCCGCCTGGTGATATGACAGTCAAAGTAAGTTTAATCGAGCTTTACCAGCTGCGTTCAAAGTTTGATACAACATACAGCGATGAATGGATGAGATGACAAGGCGGAGTTGTTGGTAACACAAGCCAACGACCTCAACATTGCCCAACCTTGCCACAAAGGATCAATGTAAACCAACGCTCCCACTCCCATCTGAACAAAACCAACCACGTAAACAAATTTGAGACACGTACAGAAAAGCCTTTATTACCCACAAAATCTCAAAACGTACTCTGATTGCAACATTCTTTTCCTCGCACTCGCATGTCAACGAGTCACTGCAAGTCCCGAGTCCTGCATCAAACCATTATGGGGTTCAATTCATTTGGTCTGTCAACTCTATGGCTACGCCACATTCGAAACGAACTTTCAACTTCCATCAACAGAAGTCCAAAAACTATTAAACTTCGTTACAATCAACCACCACATGGTGCACCACACGAAACCATTGAACTCTCGAATTGCATCTGGTCGCCTGGCTGCGTCCTGAAACTCGGTTTCGGAAGCAATTTACCGAAAAAAAAGGACGACCAGTAAACTTCATTGCTTCACCCACACAGCAACTGTGTGTGCAATCCATGGACACGCACCCCTTCCTCAACCCCTGACGACTGACGAACAGCACGAATAATGAAATGGACAAGAGAAGGTGGAGAGTGAGCGAGAGTGAGCGAGAGAGAGAGAGAAAGAGAGGAAAAATACAACAGAATAGAGCTGTTGAATAAATAAAGGATAACGATGGATACGATGTACATTGAATTGCTGTACCTTCGAGATACTCCTGGAGCATACGAACAGATAATTTCTATATTATCCCCCGTCTCTGCAGGTTCGGATGGTGGAATAATTTAAGCCCACATCCTTGAAGATTCCGTGATCAGACTCATTATACATTCAGCAGTATCCCTGCTCAATGGCACCGATGCGGAGGCGAGGCGAGTGGGAAGGACGAGCACAATGTAATCAATGCTGTTTCGTGCAAATTCACGAATGTATCTACTCGGGTTACTAATTCGTTTAGGTTGTTGTCTCCATTCGCCGCCAATCCCCTCGTCATTCGGAGCAGGCATTCGGGCCCCGGCTTACAGGGGATGAAAGTGCATGACACTTGAATGAAATATGTTTTGGCAACCTGTTTGTTGTTTCATTAAGCGAACAGAAAAGGACGGTTCGTAATTACACACTACCACCACCAGCACCACCACTACCGCCACGGCCACCACTAGTGCCGCCATCATCAACAGTCTTGTCGTTTGCTGAGGACCTCCGGCGCCCACACTCACCCGCACAGACCAGCACTCATCGTCGAGGCAACCACAAACATTTAGATTGAGATTGTATCTCTTTGGTGACGTGACTGCAGGGGGCGGCGAATGGCAGAGAATTGCCAACTTGAGTCAGGACTCAAGCGGTGACTCATTCATTTGCGAACAAAAAGGACGAACCAATTAAATTGATGAAGGACAATCAAGTGACAATGGGAATCAATAGCTTGTGGTTTTAAATGAAATTTGACACTCTAAAGGGTTGCTTCTTACAATTTGGAAGCTTTGAGCTTTGACAAATGCCAGGAAGTGATGTAAATGATGTCCTTGTGCGACTTCTACGTTCGAATACACCAAGAATTTAATTAAATGGTTAACTTCGGTGCACAAGCTTTAAAGGCTATGTTTTCATCTTTTTACAGGATTTTTCAAAAAGATTGCAATCCTTGCAGGCTGTTAATCGAGCTTAGAAACTAGCGAGAAAAACGATTGTTATTTCGAAACATCTGGACTCTGCGAGCATATACAGGGTGAGCCATCTAGTGTTTTTTTTTAAATCACAGGTTACTTTGACACTGACAGCTATTTCCCGCTCGAAATATTGACAAAAAGTCAGTATCATACCTCCGCAAAACGAAATGGATCGCTTTACGCTTGAACAACGGTGGGAAATATTGAAAACTTATTTCCAAAGTGAATGCTGTGTAGCACAAACAGTGTGTTTTTCGAAAAGAAGTTTTGCCGAAATGAAGCACCAACCGCGACCGCTATTCGCAACTTTGTGCAAAAAATTCGTGAGACTGGTATGCTACTGGTCAACACTCATAGTCCCTGTCGTCGTCGTCGTACGGTGCGCACAGATGAGAATGAGAGAGTGTGAGACTCAATTGACGAAGATCAACTCGCCATCGATCTCCACAGAAACAGCTCAACATTTCACGCACTAGCCTGAGGAGAATTCTACACAAAGATCTCGGATTATTCGCTTACAAGATCCAATTGACTCAGCAATTGAAGCCGCGTGACCATCCGCTTCGTTATCGCTTCGCAGTTTGGGCCTTAGAGCAGCTTGAATTGGACAACGATTTTGGGCGAAAAATCATCTTTTCTGACGTGACGAGGCACATTTTCATCTTGGCGGCTACGTTAACAAACAAAATTGCCGCATATGGGAATCGGAAGACCCGCACGTTATTGTCGAGATGCATACACAGAGGGAGACAGTTTAGTGCGGATTGTGGAGTGGTGGCATCATTGGACCATTTTTCTTCGAAAATTAGGCTGAAAACAATGTTTCGGCCAACGGTGGGCGTTACAGAGCCTTCTTAACCCACTTTTTTTTAATGAAAATAATGACATGGATTTGGACGAGCTCTGGTTCACGCAGGATGATGCGCAATGCCACACAACCCATGCCACAATCGATCTTTTGCGCACCAATTCCCAAATCGTGTTATCAACCGCCTTGGCGATATCAATTGGCCGCCTTGGAGCTGTGATATGATCCCTTTGGACTTTTTTTTGTGGGAAACCATGAAGGACCGATATTACGCCAACAATCCGGAAACGATTCAAGCATTTCGTGAGCTAGAGCCCGAAACTATCAAAAAGGTCTTGGAAATTGGGGTGACAGAATGCGCTACAGCGAAGCCAGACGACGCAGCCACTTGAACAACGATGTTTTTCCGAGTTAATGGGAATATTTGTTCTTGCTAATAAAGGCATAATACATGGAAGAAACTTAATTTTGTTAATTTTATTGCATTTTTAAAAAGAAACTTGTATTTGGCCCACTCTTTAAATATATCGCCTTTTTAATCACCATCATAGAAACTGCCTCAATGGTCCTGCCTAGCCTTTTGCAACAAAGCTCTGGAGAGACCAAATGAACGATGGGTGAATCTAGACAATGGACGTCAACGGGTCAATGACGAGAGCCGTTTAGCCGGCGGGAAGCAATAAGAGATTATTACCAAAGATCAGCCTTAGTTGGTACGATGAACACATGATGGTGGGAGTCGTTGTCGGATACTGTCCAATTGGCACTTAAGCAATTCGTCTAAGCGTCTCCCATACCGACTACTGCAGTATCTGCATTTGCGAAAGAGATATAAATAGAGATATAGCGAACAGATATAGAATCTGTTAGCCATCTGTCATGCGATTGCCCAGCTCTAATGGAAGGAGATTGTACTTACTGGACAAAAACTTCTTTGTCGAGCCGAAAGATTTGAATAAGATTGAGCTGAAACACCTCCTGAGATATATGCAGAAATTTGGGTGATTTTAGTCATCAATTAAAGGTATAGGTTTTGCGGTGGCAGTACATCCCATCCCCAGGGCACAATGTGGCCCAACTGTTGGTCTACATGAGCCACAACTGTTTTGGGCGACGCGATTAGCGATATTCCAGGCGGTCTTTTGATCTAAAGAACATGGCATATGATTTAAACTCAGTCAGTCGTCTACCATTTATCCCTCTCTGGCAACCCTAACACCCATCCAAGTCTGGAAAGTAAAATCCAACCAAATGTTGGGTCTCCGTGGACTCTGTCAAACTAATGCCAATTCCACTTTGTCATTCAATTTTTGCAGAACAAGTTCAGTTGTCCACTGAGACAGTGACAGAGACAGAGACAGCGCACTGCACAAAGTGGATTTCGATTAAAACATAAAGTTTTGTACTCTCAAAATCCTGGATTACACAAAATTTGTCGCGCTGGTCATGCTCTTAACGAAACCTCGAGTTGAGTCCCTCGGATGGGATTACCCGAGAAATGTTACCCCGTCGTCAGTTTCGTTGTTTCCTTCCGAAAAACCTCCTTCATCGCGGCAAGTCTGTGTTTCCGAGAACGAAAAACATGGAGAGATACATAATAATCTCCTCTTACACATCCCGTTAGCATTAACCCAGATTTCAATGGATCCTCTTTTCTGGGAGACGGGTAAATACTATATTTTACGACCGCCTCGCTTGGCCTTCACTGAGGCAACAACCCCCCCTCCCGTTGCGATAATTGGATACCTATCGCTAGGTTCGCCGATAACCGACACTTTACATCTGACGGAATGTGTAAGTGCTCATTCTGGAACCGTGTAAAGACAGATATCGGTTCGCTAATGGCATCCGCTGAAAGGATTCTCGTGTTTCTCAGCAAACCACACCCCGTCGACGCCAGTGCCGCCGACTGACGAGCTGACGCCAACGCCCATTTGGCAAAGGGTAGCAGCATCTGCTTATCAAATGTACGATTGATTGCGAGGTTAATTAGAGCGGCGTTTCATGAAAGCGCCGGAGTTGTTGATCAACATCGCCGATGGGATGGGGGAGAACAACATTTTCCCATGGGGCACTGGGACTGAGTCTAAGCTGATAGTGGGGTAGGTCGGGCGTAGCAAACTGATTGACAAGATGAAGTGGGTGGAGGGGCCGGCTGGAGTGTTTGTCTGAGACAGTTTGGGGACTCAGACGCCAACAGCGGAATATAACGTCTATGGTGGAGTTCAAGCAAACTAATTGAGAGCATTGAGCTGGAAAATGCAAACAGACTAAGGGAATAGTTTGAGGGTGACGGCCTTGCAGAGTGTATCGCATTCAGGGGACGACAGAGCCTATTCGGGAAATTCAATGCCCAAATCGGCTTTGTTGCCCGAACGGATGAGCTTCAAAGAGGCCTTTCACGTCCCTTTAGGAAAACATTTTTTACGGCAACTTGGTTATTGAATCGAATTGATACGAGAAAAGGACAATCCATAACAGGGAACACCTGTTATCATCAATCATCCAGAGCGACAAAATGTGTTGGTGAAGTAAGATTCAAGTACCCAGCCCGACAAGTTTGTCGTTGTTCATAAATTGTAAACATAATTTATCACCGAGGCGTTGAGGCCACGACACTATTCAACTTCAGTCATATTAGTTCTTGTGTGTTGTGCTTTCAAGGAAATTGAAAATTGTAACGTTTGAGCTTAAAACATCACCCTCTTCGGTGACCATTACTCTACCAATGGAAGATGTCGGAAATCTCATTCTTCTCGAACCGCAAATTGTATTCTTCCTCTTCATATGGCGCTACTGGACCTGGGCATCAATCAACAAGCCTCTCCAGCTACCACGACCAAACCGAATCGATCCAGAAGGCAGGTTTTGCTCAGAAGATGCCGCCAAAGCGGGAAGAAATATGGCAACGGTTAGGCAACCCCACCCGCGACCAGCGCTCCATCAGACAGCGGCAAAACGGACGGGCTACCGTCAGGGAACCAGTTAAGATGAGTCTAACGTCTAAGGCGTGCACGTGTTTATAGAATAGATCGAAGTGAAAAGGGAAAAGAACGAAAAAGAAAAAAAAAACAAATAAGCCGGGAATCGCGCATCCGTAAGCTATCACTTCGCTGGTGTTAATTGGAGTTTTGGATTAACAAAAGTAAAATGCGTAAAGATGACTTGCAGACGATGTTCTGGTAGGAAGCATTCACCTCCATCATTTGTAAAATTTGGAAGGACGAAACCATGCTCGACGACTGGAATATAAGCTCCATGTGCTCCATCTACAAAAAAGGCGATCCAACCTCTTGCAAACACTGGCCGGGTCGTACCACACTAAAGGATAAGCGATGCGCCGTGCAGTTCGGTTCAAAGAACTCTAAGCCATTTAAAATCGGCACCTCTGCTGTCGTGTGATTTCTTCAATCTGATGCTCGAGAAGATATTGCGGAGGGTTCCTGTAAGCACGGAAGGCACTATCTTCTATAAATCTGCCCAACTAGTGCCTTATGCATATGACATCGACATAGTCCCAGCGTGCCGTTGTAGAAGCTTTTACGACAATCCTAGAGTGAATGACGACAAAACAAAGTGCAGGGTGGGCCAAATACAAGTTCCTTCTTAAAAATGCAATGAAATTATTTGAATTTTTTTTTAAATTAAAAAATAATAATTTTCTCCATGTATTGTGGCTTTATTAGTAAGAACAAACATTCCCATTAATTCTGAAGCAAATCGTCGTTCAAGTGGCTGCATCGCAGTAACGCATTCTGTCACCCCAATTTTCTAAGACCTTGCTGATGGTTTCGGGCTTTAGTTCACGGATTGCTTGGATGATATTGGCCTTAAGTACTTGCTTCGTTTCCGGATTGTTGGCATAACATCGGTCCTTCACAAAAAAAAGTCCAAAGGGATCAAATTGCAGCTCCGAGGCGGCCTTTTGACATCGCCAAGACGGCTGATAACAGGATTTGGGAATTTGGTGCGCAAAAAATCGATTGTGGCATGGGTTGTGTGGCATGGCGCGACATTCTGCATGAACCAGTGGTCGTCCAAATCTTTGTCTTCAATTTCAGTCAAGTCGGTTACCTCGGCTCTGTAACGCCCTCCGTTGACCGAAACGTTGTTCCCAGCCTCATTTTCGAAGAAAAATGGTCCAATGATGCAACCACTCCACAATCCGCACCAAACTGTCACTCTCTGTGTATGCATCTCGACAATAACGTACGGGTTTTCCGAGCCGCCGAGATGAAAATGCGCCTCGTCATTTTTCGCCCAAAATCGTTGTCCAATTCAATCTGCTCTAAGGCCCAAACTGCGAAGCGATAACGAAGCGGATGGTCACGTCGCGCACCTTCAATTGCTGAGTCAATTGGACGTAAGCGGCGAGAAGAATTCGAGTTCTTTGTGCAGAATTCTCCTCAGGCTAGTGCGTGAAGTGTTGAGCTGTTGAGATCGACGGCGAGTTGATACGAGTATTCGTGAATTTAAGCGGCCACAGCAGCCACATTCTCATCTGTGCGATGCACCCTGCGATGACGGGGACTATCAGTGTTGTCCACTAGCTTACCAGTCTCAGGAACATTTTGCACAAACTCGCCTACAGCAGTCGCGGTAGGTGGTTCATTTCGGCCAAAACTTATTTCCAAAAAATGCACTGTTTGGGCTGCATAGCACTCACTTTGGAAATAAGTTTTCAATATTTCCCAACGTTGTTCAATCGTAAAGCATTTCATTTCGTTCCGCGGAGGTATGATACTGACTTTTTGTCAAGATTTCGAGCGGGAAACATCTGTTACTGTCAAAATAACCTCTGATTTAAAAAGAAACTACTAGATGACCCATCCTTAATATGCTGTCGAGTATAAATCGATCCGTCCCACACCACCTGGGACAAAACATCACGATCGACAGCTACAATTTTGAGGCAGTGCAGGAGTTTATCTACCTCGGGACAAACGTTAACTCCACAAACGACATCCTGGTGGAGATCCGACGTAGAATCGCCCTGGCAACCGTTGTTTTTCGGTTTATCTAAACAGCTGAGGGTAAAAACTCATGACTCGAAGGACCAAAATCATGCTCTATACGAAAGCTGGGCATTAAGCAAAACTGCAGAGCTGATTCTTGGTATCTTCGAAGAAAAACTTCTGCGTCGGATATATGATCCCACCTACGAGGAAGGCGAATGGAGGAGAAGACACAACTCTATGAGCTATACCAAGATGTGGATGTAGTCCGGAAGGCAAAAATCCTACGACTGCACTGGCTCGGCCACATCGAGCGTATGGACAACAACGCTCCAGCTAAGAGGGTCTTCGAATCCGAACCTCCTGGTTGGAAACGGAGAGAAATACCGAAACTCCGGTATAACATAAACCGTGTTCTTAAAACACGCTATAGCCCGCGAAAGCCTCTGACCCCTAAGCAACAAGTCCCCCAACCAAGAACGATCTCTTTTTAGTTATCTCCAGTTCGACACACTCAAGTTTCTTGAGCTCTCCAACTTGTATGTACCACCACAAGGTGGTCACCCACTTTTGCTTTCCCACGTAGACTCAAAGTCGAAGAATCTTCGAGTCACAAATGTGTGACACGTGATACAAGGGATTATCCATTTCGGTTAAATGCACCGAAAGTCACAAGCAAAATCATTGTTGCTTGGAAAAGATATTGGTCCAAGTTAAAAAAAGTATTTTTATGAGAAACTTCCAGCTCACATTTTGGAACTCATTAAAGTGCGTAACATCCACAGACGAAACTGGCAGAGGTTTCGGCAGCCCTTTTCTCAAAGAATGGCAAAATACTTTGGCAAACTAATAGCCAAAGCTATTGAAGAAAAACGTAACAAAGAGTGGAACACGAAACTTAGCTCTCTCGATAAGGCATCCAAACCTTTTTGGAACATCACCAAAATTATTAGAAATACAAATAGGTAAATTGATGGTGATATTTTTTCAACCGATGCTGACAAAGCTAATGTTCTCTGTCAGCATTTTGCGCAAAACCACTTTGTCTCACAACATCTAGGAGACATAAATACTGATTACGCGGTACAAAAAGCCATACAGACTTTGGACGCCTCAGCGTCAGACACACCACTAGGTGCATTTGTATCTGAAGCTGAGGTTAAAAATATTATAGAAAACCTAAGAATAAGGAAAGCCAGTAGTATTGACAGCATAAAGAATATCTTTCTTAGGGATTTACCCAAAATTGGCATGAAATTCTTAGCATTTTTAAGTAATGCCTGTCTAAAAATGCAATACTTTCCAACAGTCTGGAAGGAAGCAAAAGTTGTCCCCATTCCTAAAGCAGGCAAGCCTCGTAACGAGCCTAATAGTTACAGGCCTATTAGTCTGTTAAGTAGCTTGGGTAAAGTCTATGAAAATATTTTGAAGGAAAAACTCTTCCCTCATAAACAATTTGGTTTTAGACGATACCATAGCACGAGCCACCAAATATTAAGAATTTGCAATAATGTTAAAAAAAATCGTGCTCTTGGAAAATCCACAGGAATGATACTTCTGGATGTTGAAAAGGCGTTTGATACCGTGTGGCACAATGGTCTGTTGTTTAAAATTATTCAATTTAATTTTCCAACATTCCTCTCTAAAATCGTTCAGAGTTTTTTGTCAAATCGTACGTACAAAGTATTCGTTAATAACAGTCTCTCACGTGTAATAAATGTTGCAGCAGGTGTTCCCCAAGGTTCGGTCCTTGCCCCAATTTTGTTCAATCTGTACATGTCTGACATCCCGCACTTACCAAATTGCGAATTTGCTCTTTATGGTCTCAACATTGTGACCAATTTACAGTATGCGACAGAAAAATTTATTGATCATCTAAACAAATGGAGAATAAAAGTAAATGCGGAAAAGATGCAAGCTATCTTTTTTACAAGAAAAAGAAAGTCTTGCTTTCTACCGCCCAACCGAATAATAATAAGCGGCCAGTACATAGAATGGGAGTCGCATGTGAAGTACTTAGGGGTATATCTTGATAAAAGACTCACATTTAAGGAACACATTGCAATGACCCTACATAAAACAGGCGTAGCAAATAAGTTACTCTATCCCTTTATAAATAGAAGATCCTTACTTTCAATCAAAAATAAAATGGTAATCCATAGTCATTTTTCAAGCTATTCTGCTGTATGGTTGTCAAGTATGGGGTTCTTGTGCAAAGTGCCATATAAAAAGGCTACAAATACAGCAAAACAAATTGTTGAAAATGATGCTCAATCTCCCCTTACATCACTCAACCCATGATCTTCATAAAAAAGCTAATGTTGAATTGATCGCTGATAGAATACGCAAGCTCACCGGAACATTTTTGATCAGATGTAACCTCCCTGAAAACCCGCTAATAAATGAACTGAGTACTGTTAACTTAAGACCAGACTAAACTGAAGTCAACATACTTTTGTTAATGCCCTCTTCTGTACTTTTTATGTTTAAATTTTCTTTTCTGTATAAATATGTGAAATGTATTATTTATTCCACTTTGTGTTTTATTATTGTTAATCTCCATACAATAAGAGTTAATTTATCTATTTGTTATATATGAATTTACTTATTAACTACCTATTCCTCTGTTTATGTTTATTTATTTATTTATTTATCTATTTATTTGTTTATTTACTAATTTTTTGTTTTATTTATTTATTTATTTATTTGTTTATTTATTTATTTATTTATTTATTTATCTACAATAGTATTTTCTTAATTTTTAATAATAATTATGTTTAATTTTTATTTTTTTTTTATTTTTTTTTCCTTGCATAAATGAAGGGTTTTTTTTGTTGTTTCCCTTTGATAAAATTTTGATTGTTCAACCTTATAATTTGTGAATAAATTTATTTGAGTTGAAAGATATATTTGATTACATATCACATCTCTGAACTGTAAATTGTGTGGTGGCAAACCATTGTAATATTAAAGAACGAAATAAAAATCTATCTATATTGGTCCAAGTCTGTAGAAGTACTCCAAACAGAAGACGTGGACAGTGTCAAAATCAAAGAAGCATCGAGAGCAAAGTTCACTCCTCCCGCTTAGGCTGATGGAGACCAACCATGAATTTTAAGGAAAGGGGAGCATAATTTAACCCCTAAGCTGTACACAAATCCACTCCCCAACAACACAGGGACAGCCTCATTGACAACACCGAGCCAGTGGGTTTCGGATTAAAATAGTTTCTCTTCCCATAGGATAAGACCTCCTTAAAGAAAAAGGACAACAAGGCGAACACCTTTTCCCCAGAAATGTGTTCCAAATATTGAATCCCATAACTTGTGGGAGTTCCTTTGCACACGTCTCTTTAACGTTCATTGAATCAGCTCTCTGACGGCCACTGGAGTGTTTCAAAATATCTCATCGATTTAAAGTCAATTCAAGGATCAAGGGAAGTCCTACTTTTTGGACAAACAGTCCCATCGGTGCTCTCTAAACCCTAGCATCGACACCCGAGGTGTCACTTCGAAATTGAAACGTCAACTGGTGACGTGTGCTCCAAGTCATTGGCTTCATCCTGGAATTACCGTTCCCCTGATTAAGGACTCGTAGTGAGGGAAAAAAGCAATAAATTGTCCTGCTCTGGTGCTGGATTCATTTCAGACAAAATCCAATCTACGTACGTTCAGTCTCGAAGGAATTCATTTAAAAAGTTCCATTCAACTTCACCTGCAAGCAGGGGGTCCTGGTAATTTCGTCCTCTTAACGAAATTGCTTCTTTAAACAAATTGAGTTCTGCCATCACACTTTCGAGAGTTTATTCGCTCGGAGGCGGAGAGGGACGGCCTGGCACACATCGCTTCATGGTACGACCTAGTCTGGGTTGGAAGTGTCCAAGCAGGGCGCTGAGTCTATGAACACCATATGGGGTGTGGTGCTTATGCTGGACCTCAGCCCGGGCGGTGACCGAGTGTGGGGGAGGCGGCTGAGTATGGAGATCACCGCATTCTCTGGGTGCACTTGTGGATTGGAAATTGAGTCAAGTGAGCTGAAAATTAAACCTACACATTGTTGTCCGTAGCTGTGCACGAGGAGAGAGTGCATTATGATAACGCAGATATGATGATGGAATGCCTTCTGTGCACGTCGGGGAGTGCATTCATTCATTCCGATGACGACGACGACGATGTTACAGCGACGACGACCCCAGTTGTGGACTGAGCTGGGCTGTGTCTTTGGAATCGTTGTTAGTCTCATAGGCACACTGCGGACTGTTGTAATGGAATTATTCTCGATACTCTGGTGTGTGGACGTTGGGTGGGCATTGGTGCGTGTGGAAATATTCCACCAGCACTAGCCGACGGCCGGCAGCGCCTTTTTTGATTGCTTCTGGGTTGGCGACCGATGAATACTAATATAATTATGTGTGAACGAGGATTGCCCTGGAATCCATTGTTAAGGTATCGAGCACTCGTAGTAGGCTTTGTTCCTCTCGGAGGAGGGTGACAAGTCGGTTTACAAATTCTCTGTAAATTGCCAGTGTCTGGCTGGAAGTGGTTGTGCTGCAGGAATGTGAGAGCATCTACGCATCTAACGTTAAGAGACGCTCAGTCAGGTGTAATTTTCGTAATTCTCGAAAGGTTATTGATCCGGATATATGACTTAAGCTTCATCCGGTGTACTCGGGGTTCTCCAACACGAGGGGATTGATGATGCATTGATTGGGAAATTCGATATGATTCTGATTAAGTCGAAGGGTGAAGAGTGATGTCTGTGGTGCATTCTTTGCCATCGAATTTGATCATTGAGTATGAAGGATGGGATGAGTTTCCCACAAGAGTCCTGTTTCGAAGTGGCATCAAGTTTTGTGATATCCACTGCAGAGGTCAGATTCCGACATAATGGTTCGAATTGTGAATCAGATTCGGTTTGAAGGACCATAAAATCCTTCTTAACGCACTAGTTTTCGCTTGAATTTGTCTAAGGCGAAATTTTCGACTGTGAATTCTACTACATAATTGAATAAGGCCAAATTAAGACCATTATTCGGCAATAATGCGTCAGGTTCTGTTTCCGTTCACTGCTTCTAGTTTAACGAACGACAAAACAAATCTCCAAAAAGAATAGTCCGATAGTTTTAAGTCACACGATTTTTGAGACACCAATTGGCATTTCAGCCGAAAGTTATCTTCTATAAATTGGTAGTGGAGCGCAATGTCTTACATGTTGCGCCATCTTGTTAAAAACACACCACTTCACATTTAATTCCATTCAACTGAAGAATGAAAAAATCGGTAACCGATGATCTACATAAGTCTCCATTGACGATAACATTCTGGTTGGCATCGCACTAGGTCATCCAATTTGTGATTCCGAAAGTAAATTCAAATAAAACATATTTATGGTTTAGATTTCGATTGAGTTTTTATTTCAATACATTGTTTGGATCTTGCCATTATAACTGGAATATAACATGATTCAAATGTTCCTCACAGGAGTCCTTCCAGGACTCGATTCAGAAGGTAATTTCTATGACATGTAAGAAAATGTAACTCAAAAATGTAATTTAAAATTGTAACGACCCTGGAGGGAACGTATGACTTCTTGTATACGTCAAAACGAACAAACCTAAGTGGGATGACACTGACATTTCAACAAAATATACGTTATTTTCAATTTGTCTTTTTCTGGGTTCATTCTTCGCGTAGGAGCAAACGCTGCTTCCATGAGTCTGCCAAAAATGATAATAAACGTCACCGAGGCAATCGGGCGCATACTGGTGCAGATATATGTACATCGCTGGAATTTTATTTGCCTGCCGAGGTGCGTTGAAATTATTCAGTCAGTGGTTATAGGCGGAGCCATCCCGTAAGGACATTTGCACATCCGTGTACAGAGCATTCGTATTCAAAGCGAAAACTCTTAAAGTTTGCGGTTTGTGTGATTAAACACTGTCTTTCGCATAGCCCCACTAAATGAAATCTAACGGCGACAAATCACCCCATCTTTGTGGTCAGTTCACATCACCAAAAAACAAAATAACTCATCCAAGAAATTTTCCTTGCATTTAACCCAAAACGAGTCGTGTTATGTGAGGTGTGGCACCGTCTTGCTTAAGCCACATGTCTCCATCCATATACATCCACCGAGTGAAAAATTAGTCTTATCTTATGAGATCTTGTTTTCACACAGAAATGACCCAGATTGTCTTTTCTTCTTCTGGCCAGTCCCGGACATTGACACATTACTTGTGCCGCAGTTTCTTCCTCCTCCAGTTAGCAAGCATCATTCATAAAATTTACCTTTTGCAGATGAGACTTGAAGTTCTCACATCCTGTGGATAGCGCCATCATCCATTCTAATGTTCCTCGCCTTTTCTCTGGGCGCCTCCTGTTGACACTTTTATTTTAGTTTTTGCCGGTTTACTTCGTTTATCAGGTAATCGGACCTTCCTCTACCTAAAACCGCAAATGGCTCAAGACCTGTTGGTGCCGAGGCTTCAATTCTCACGTGTTTCTTTACACAAATAAGGGTAACATTATTTCCAGATGCGCACTCATTTAGTTCTGGGACACATTTTAAAACCACTGCTGTATTGATACCTGTTTGCGTCATATGGCTGATCACTGCCTGATTGTCAAGTGCGATGAAAACACTTTTTTTTCCACTAATTGACCTCCAATTAGAAGGTCTAATGCATGGTGCGATGCAATTATAGCAGCGTAATACACGAAGGTATTTTTTCCCAGTGCTATGTGGTAGCCTACTTCCAGTTCCTTAGAGAAGACACCTCCCACCGCCTTGCTTTCTTTCTTGGATCCTTCTGTGGAAATGACTTCACATGGCGGATTTCTTCTTTAGGTGTCACAGTCCGGGGTGAACTTGGGTCCAACTTCTACAGCTCGTTTTTTACGTGCTACTGTTCTCTAAAGAGTAGGAAGAACCTGTAGTTTTATGCCGACTCGGGACGGCGAATTTACAGAAACTTTTACTGGCAGTTGAATTCTCTGAGTATTGTCTTGAGTCCGAACAATATGGCTTCAGCGTGTGACTCAACTCACTTGAAGTTTTGAAATTCTACACTGAAGCACTCAGACTACAAACTGGTCCATTGTACTGCCAGGTAGCAACCTACTCCAATGCCGTTAATTTGATCCCAACGCCAAATGGTGACTGGACCAGATTCGATTTCACTGGGATTCGAACCTGGGACCCCTCTAACTTGGGCCAGGCACTTAACCAACTGAGCCATTCAGTCCTATAGTGGATCCGGTTACTCATGTGGATCCTCTCCACCCGCAGAAAACATGCGTAGGACCCTACTCTTTCGATGACTTGAATGAGCTGAATAACATCGGCTCAAGCTCTTTATAATAAGCACCAAAAGGTTTAATGAAAAGGAGAAAATCCGTCTACGTGGTATCACAAATGGCTAATAATGGCCTAAGTGTGACTGCTAGCCTGCAGGCGGCCATCTCAACCTAACCTAAAATCTTTTTGGCCCGGTTATGGCAGGAAAATCCCATTTCACGCCCTTCACATTACCAGTATAAAGGCTTAAGCTAGGCATTAAGAATATATGTATGTACATTCCTTAGCAGGGTGCAACGATATCTGTTTCCCATTGGAAAAAGACTGGAATTATTGGAAGACTATAAGCAACGACACTAACGCAGAAAAATTTGACAGCATTGAAAGAATTACCAAGTCCTCCCAACAACAGCTTTGGTGTCTAGAACTATATTTCAGATCTCATTGTTTCTACAGTCCCACCAACTCTACAGGAAATGAATCACACCCGCTGCACGATGACAAAGTTCGCATTCAATGAATATAGTCACAGAAGCGATAAGAATACAGTTAAAAGTTCTAAAAATCCACTTGACATTAAAAATGACGAACCAGATGATGACCTTTAACTCATTGGAGTCCAATGACCACTCAAATCTGCTCTGAATAGAATCAACAACAGTTGACGTAGCCACACAGCGCACACAGACATAACCTCAATTCGAACAACACTCGTATTTCGTAAATTCCAAATGTCAAAAAACTTTCTAATGAACACCCAGAGAGGGCGTTCTGCCGACAGACAAAACATTAACCACTTCAACAAGGGTGAATGGAATTTCCGGCAAAATTCGAAAATTCTGCTTCAAAATTCATGGATAAATGTTGCCCGTTAAAAGTTCATTTAATTTTACTCAACAAACACTGATGCTGTCTGATGGTCTTTTGGTCCGATGCTCCGTCGCTTGCGTCTTCACGCATGAAAAGTCATTATGAACTTTTCAAAACGATGTAGTTGCAAACATTGAAAATATTTGAAAACTAAATTCAACATAAATCTGTGAAGAGGACAAAAAGGGGTGGCGAACCCTAGAGCACGTGCATTATCTGCTGAGTAATTTCTAGGTTATGTGGTGGATAAAGCTTTTATCGTTGCAATTAGATCGCGCTGAAAGTTGTTAACTGAAAAATAGTTTTTCCCTCTCGCTGCAAGGGTGGGTGTTGACGGGCTGTTTCTAATTAGATATTTAACAGACTAGGTGAACTTAAAATAAATTGGAACGTTGCTAGAGTGGCTGTTCAGTAAGTTTAAGGAAACAATGAAAGTTAAGTTTGTTTTTTTTTTCTTGTAGCTTCTTAATTAATGTGGTCTACGCAAAGGAAATGATTTTCCGTAAGAGGGATGATAAATGACGAATGAGAAAACTTATTTAATAACGGATGGGAAGATTTTGTAATTCTTTTTTAAGTTTTAAGAAAATATTAGCTTTGGGAAGCGGAAGATGTTCTCGGAAAGGAATACGTAATTCCTGATTTAAAGAAGGCCAAGATCTTTATGATGTAGGAATTTAAATGAAAGTCTGTCTATCGCTCATCGCGGAGCTAATGAAGATTTTAAAGTAGGAGTAAAGCGGGCTCGTTCACGTCGTGCCGTTGTAGAAGCTCTTACGGTGATTGAAGAAGAGGCCAAATGAGCTGGTCTTAGAGTGAATGAGGACAAAATAAAATGTGTGCTATCGATCCATCGCACACCATCTGGAACAAAACATCACGATCGACAGCTACAATTTTGAGGCAGTGCAGGAGTTTATCTCCCTCGGGGCAAATGTTTACTCCACAAACGACATCCTGGCGGAGATCCGACGTAGAATCGCCCTTGGCACCCGTTGTTATTTCGGTTTGTCTAAACAGCTAGGATCAAAAGTCCTCTGACTCGAAGGACCAAAATTCATGCATTCTGTCAATCCTGCTTTACGGAGCCGAATGCTGGACGATAAGCAGAACGGCAGAGCTGATTCTTGGTTCCTTCGAGAGAAAAATTCTGCGTCGGGTATATGGTCCTATCTGCAAATGAGGTGAATGAAGGAGAAGGCATAACCGCGAATTCTATAGGCTATATCACGATGTGGACGTAGTCAAGAAGGCAAAAATCCGTCGACTACACTGGCTCGGCCACATCGAGCGTATGGACAACAATGCTCCAGCCAAGAGGGTCTTCTTATCCGAGCCTCCTGGTTCGAGAAGGAGAGGGAAACCGAACCTTCGGTTTGTAGACCAAGTCATCGCGGACATGTCCTAGACAACTGGAAGCAGCGTACCCGTGACCGTCAAGGATGGAAGACAGCTATTGCTCAGGCACAGTCCCTTCATGGGACGCAGGCCTGATAAGTAAAGTAAAGTGGGCGGTAAGGTGAAATAATGCTCAATGAAATAAGGCCAAATTTAACATTTGGTCTGATTTCCTTTTCCAAAACTAACTTTGTTCCAAAATTAATTCAGTTTTTGGTAAATCCCTTCCATTCGTTCAAAAATATAACACACACCACACGATTAGCTGCGTAAAAGGATATACTTCCGAATTTGGTGTTATTTCAATTTTGATATGGAAATAGAACCAAATTTCGAGGTCTCTATTTTAGGACTCCAGCTCGAAGTAATGCCAAATTGGCTTTATTTCGTTTTGTGAAGCGAAATAAACCCAAACTTGGAATTCGGGCTTGTTCCGCATGTTTTGAAATTTAATTCATACCAAATTTTTAAAATTTGGACCTATCACTGATTACAGCTTATGATGATTCCTTGATATCTTCTGGAACAACCACTCGTGTTGTGCGTGCTATTGTTCAAAAAACACGAAGTATATGATGTCATCGTGAAAAGACGCACAACGTCGACGACTTAGCCAGAATGTCACAAAAGACAGCTATAAGAAAAAAAAGTCTTTAACTTTCAGGTAGTGAAGGACTTCGTTAGCCTTAGTTCCGAGGCCAGCAGTACGAATAGCAGAATAACTCCTGCTAACCGCTGGTTTTTGGGACTCAAAAGTCAATTGAGTCAATGGTCTTACGTATATAGCGATGTAAACCAACTTTCTGTGGCCAGAGCTCGAGAACATCGATATACATATTCGAACTTTGGTTTCGACAAGACGGTGCTACGTGCCAAAACAAGCGACGCGATGCTCAAAGTTGTGAAGGAGAAATTTTGGCGACTGGGTCATCTCACGGCGAACGTTTATCAATTGGCCACAGCGATCAATTGCGACTTGACGCGACTCGAATATTTTCTCTGAGTTGGCTAACAAGCCAACCATTTTGGACCACCCCTAGGTCAACATTCGAGATTCTATTGTCGGAATAACGCCGCACATATTAGACCGAGTCATCAAGAATAGGACCGAATGCTTGAAGCACTGCCAGCGAAATCGAGGAGGCTATTTGAATGATGTGCTATTTTACACATAATCGCATGAATGTAGCTTCAAAAAAAGGCTAGAATAAATTTCGTATCTCACACCGATGTTGTTTTATTGAAATTCCTTTTCATATTGTTCTTATCTGGTCACCTTGTAGAGGCAAACGATCTAAGAAAGGGATCTCTCCCGACAGATAAAAATCGGCATAATCTTGGGTGCAATCACTGGCCCATAGGGGAACATGCTAGAAGACTCGGTGCTGGGCAAACGATATTTGCAGAATTTGTTTAGATAACTTTGTCTACATAGGAACCACTATTAACTCAGACAATGACACCAGCTCTGAAATCAAACGAAGAATAACTCTTGCTAATCGCTGCTTCTTTGGGCTAAGAAAGCAATCGATAAACAAAGCCCTCTCTCGAACAACCAAGGTAACCCTGTACAAGACCTTAATCGTCCCAGTCCTGCTATATGGCGCAGAACCATGGACTTTGCGAATGAGGACAAAAGCGGATGAGGTTGCTCTTGGTTGCTTTGAGAGGAAAATTCTTTGCGTGATTTTCGGTCCAGTCTGCATAGAAGGTGAGTGGAGGAGAAGAACGGAGGACGAACTGTATGAGTTGTTCAGCGACATCGACTATTCCAAAAGGGTGAAGATCCAACGATTAAGACGGCTAGGTCATGTAGAGCGAACGGAAACCAATGCTCCGGCCCGGAAAGTCTTCGAATCCAACCCCGAGCGACGGTGCAGCAGAGGAAGACTGCGACTCAGGTAGCGCACGCTAGTGGAAAGGGATCTCAACCAACAGTGCGTGCGAAACTGGAGGCAGCTAGCTAAAGATCGAGCTGGCTGGAGACGCTTGTTGGTTGAGGCCCAGGTCCACCCTGGACTGTAGCGCCACATTAAGTAAGTAAGTAAGTTTAGATAAGGAGGAAGTGGAGAACATTCCACAACTTCTCTGTACGAACCTGGCCCTAGCGACTCTTAGACGACTTTTTTTGGGGGCCTAACTTCTTCCTTCTTCCCGAAAAAAACACCAAACAAACGCCCACTAGACCGATGGCGCACACAGGTGGGGAAGGACCTCAGCCAACTTGGCGTGCATAATTGGAGGCAGCTGGCTATAGATCGTGCCAGCTGGAGAGGCTTGTTGGTTGAGACCCAGGTCCGCCCCAGACTGTAGCCCCCACAGAGAGAGCATCTATGACCTCACTCCACTACGTTTTATCGAAAGCTCCAAATGGTTTCCCACAAGTGGACGAGTGAATTGACCTATACTCAGTCTATGTGGCGAACCAGCTCTGGTCTAAGTGCATTTTCAATCCACTTCAACTTACCTACCAAAAGTCCTTGTCCCTTCAACTTCGCTAGGCTACCGAAAATTGTATCATCTACAATTTTGAACTACCCCGAGTGTTTATTTATCCTTAATGCTCAAAGTAAGGTAATCAGAGAGACGCAAAAAAATACTAATTAAATCCTCCGAGATGACAGTTGAGATTCATGATGACATATATCTCATCAACGTCCACTCAACGAACAAAACCCCTTTATCAAATTATGTCACACAGGTATCCATGTCACCACGGCGATAAGCAGAAAGAGAACGAAAAATCCGTCTAAACTGCTCGCTCATAATCCTCAACAAAAATAATTACCATCCGCTTATTCAAACGACCACCGGGCAAATCTAATAACCGCCATCCGTCATCCATGCTTCTGATTAAACCAGGAAGCCAGTGTCAGTGCGAGTCTGCCAGTGAGCGGCGAGAGGAGGACACATATGCAAAACTCACGCATACCTTACTCAATTAAAATTAATAACAACCCCGTTCGTCATCGCAGACAAAACACTGGTCGGACCACTGACCAGACTCCCTCGCTCGCCCCCACTCACGAAATTAAGTTTTTCCATGTTAATTAATTAATTCCTCGCACTTATCCATGACAACAACAAAAACATTTTTGTTTTTACATGAAAGCAAAAAAGAACTACGAGTACATGGGATGTGGATGATATCCGGACTTACATCATTCAGCAGAGCATTCGAAGAATTTCCTCCTCGTCCGGCGGTGGGTGAGAGATGGAATAACTGTTGGTAATCCACATGAAATGAGGCAAAAGGGGATGATAATTCACACACACACACGCGCAGAGTCACCCTCCTTCACTCTTCCGCTACTCCTCGGGGGGTTGTTGTGTTGTCGCTTGGTGGATGCTTAATGTATCTACGTTTGTCCGTTCATACGTTCGTGACGTTGTTGTACCTTTTTTTTTCGTTTTTGCAGCGCGCGCCCTTAACCCCACACAGACACCTCTCTCTCTCTCTCCCTCTCTCTGACTTTGCACTTTTTTTGTTGTTGGTTCTGTTGAACTTCTTCCCCTGTTTGATTTTTTTCTTTTATATTTTTCCGATCAGGGGTTTGGAAAGTAAGGGAACGCACTCAACAGCACACAAACATTCACTTGAACACACGGGTAAAGGACGAACACCCAGAGTGGGTGGCGAATTGGGGTGTGATCCCTCAGGTAGGTATGTGAGCTTCCTTCTCCTTTATTTTTCTTCAATTTCACTTGACACCACACACAACTGACGACGACGATGATGATGATGTTGTTGATGGCGACCGACCAACAGACCGAGCGACACACTGACAATCGATTTGCGACGAATTCTCGAGTTCAATCGGGCCCGATGTCGACGATGGGACGACGGAGGCGACAGAAATTGTTTCTGTGTATCTGTGTTAAGATTGGATTCGCGACGACGTCGACGACGACCACAATTCAATCATCTGAGCGAGCACGGGGGGAAACAAAACTTAATTTGCAGATAAGAGGCGAAAGGAAAACCGATGAAACAGTCCGCAAAGCGAGGCAAAAAATAGGCAGCACACAAATAATAAACTTCTCGCGGCTGAGTGGGTGCTGAAGAGAAACCCTTTTTCCAGCTCAAAGACACCCCATTCGTGGATACACCGAAAAGGGCTGCTGCCAGCTTAAATTTTCCAACCGTTTTCTCTTCTCCTCAGTTTCGCTAAAAATTCTTCACTGCTTCTGAGCTTCGTCTTGTGGTCGGTGCTTGTTTCTATTTTTCAACGATTTTTGTGTGGTTAATGTGGTTAGAAATAGAATGCGATCGTATCTCACACTGGTCTTGGGGCACAACAGCGAGCACGGCTTGGCCTTATCGAAACGCACTTTATCGCGACACTCGGTAGACTGACGGCAAGCCTATGTGTGTGTTGCGTTTGGAAAGTGGAAAGAAAAAAAATAACAGAGTTCTGTGTAGCTTGCGCTGTTTGCGCCGCTGCCAGTCGTCGCTCTCTCTGACTTGCCTTGCCCACCCAAATACGGAATGTGTGCACGAAGACGCACACGGTCGCACGTTGATGGCTCTGAACTGAAGCGACTCATACATGCACCAGCGGTCGGTCTCTCTCACGGTGAGAGTTTGAGAGCCAGGGTCGAGGGGTAGTGATGGTGTATGCAGAAAGCTTTTCCACCCCCACAGAAAAGCGCATGTCCGGAATGCGCATGTGCTCGGTCTGTTTGTGTGCGTGATTGTTTGTGTTGCTGATGTCGTCACCGATGATGACTGCAAATATTCGTGGGCAGAGGACGGAGACCACCCCACGGTGGGGGGTTGTGCATTGCACCCACCTGAAGACGATGGCAACACTCCCGAGATCCTTCCGACAACACCGCCCACACAATGGGAAAGTCAGCGACAATTGTGAAGAGTCGGTGCGCGATTTTTAATGACCTTGACATGCCGATGATATAATGAATGGATAAAGCGAAACAATCCGAGAGATGAGAGCGCGGGTGTTTTTTAATCACGGATGCAAGTGTGTCAAGTGAACGTGATTAGTTTCGGAATGCATGTGCGTGAGGAGATTCAGATGACGTCCTGAATGTGAGCGCAGATGACTACGTTTGGTGTGTTATTAACTCAGTAGAAGATGAAGATTTAAATGGGAACGAGTCTGTCATCCGCTGTCATTAATTTGGGCACAAGGGTAGACGCCCTTTACGAGCATGTTCCCATTCCTTGCAATTATGACACAGCCGTTTGGATTTGGGCTTGGCAATCAAGTTTGATTGTTTCGCTTTATCTGACGGGAGAGAAAAACAGCATTTTTCAAATCCGATTAAGGCACATTTTGATTCTGTTTTCAAGCGATTAAGACTGTCGCTTTGGTTACAGTGACTGGAGTGTAGGCAGCGCACGGCTTTTCGGCAGATAATCTGATGGATGCTTTTAAATTTGTTTAGCCAACAAAATACGGATATTACATTGATGCTCACTTTCGGGGTGTTCTTCGATTATTGAGAGTGGAAGCACTGAAGGGAATTTCAACATATACAGTCGAGTCCGGATATTGCGACGGTCAAGGGACCGACCACATTAGGTCGTACTAACCGGACGACGCACAAAACGAACTGAAATGCATTCATAGCAATTTGTGTGCAAACCTAACATGATGTTCTGTCTACGTCGCAATAAGCGGTTGGCCGTTATAAACGATTCTACTGTAGATTGTAGCTCACAGGTTGATCGAAAGGCAAAACGTCTGATTTGTACTCAGATTTTAGATTTTTAGATTAGATTAGATTTATTTAAAGTAATAATAATAATAACATTATGATAATAATACAAAATCAGTTAGCATGGCATTGCCGTCTGCCAGATTGACTATAGAACTAATAATAATAAGGATTGCATTTATTTACATTTACTTAGGTACATTTACAAACATTTTTAGAAGTTTCCTGCTAATATACTCTCTCTATATTTTAATGCAATTTTACAGTATCTATATAGCTTAGTGACGTTAACTTCGTTGAGAAGGGATATCATTTCCTGCTCCGATAAGAAGTCTTTTCCAAAGAAACTTCTCCTTGTTGATTTTGAGGGAATCATCTAACAATTGCAACTTAAATTATTTCCATGTTCAACTCGTCCTCCAACTGAGAATACGCATTCAAAGAAACTTCGTCTACGGCGCAGAGCCGTGGATAGTGGGTGGATAAAGTGAATAAAGAAGATCTTGATCGTTTCGAGAGTAAAGCTCTGTATACCATCTTCGGTCATATTTGTGTTTATAACAGTTGAAGATAATGATTCAGCGAATTCTGGACAACCACATACGGGACTCTGTAGTAGAAACATCGCTGTCAAAATCCCAACAGGCATACTTTAAAGGAAGATCCACAGAAACGGCTCTCCTTGAAGTAGTGCGGACAATAGAAAAAGCGATATTGTTATCATGGTTTGCACTCGGTGTATTCAAGCAACGCTTGGAAACAGTCGTTTAACCAAATTCGTCTGTAGAGGTACATCGCAGTGTCATATCTCTTCTCCTCTGGCTTATTGTTATGAACAACATACTATTAAAACTAGACAGGGAAGTAGTTGGGTATGCCGATGATATGGTGATCTTGGGATCGGGGAAGTTTCCGGCGATCAGCGAGATCATGGAGGGCGCTGTGAGTAAAAAGTATGCACTTGGGCTACAAGCAAAATGGAACTGATGCTCTGATGAAACTGATGAAACCAAAATAACCAAGTTCCCACCTCCCCATCTGCATGATCAACCGCTCTGCTTAACTATCAGCGCTTAGTACCGTAAAGTAAGGCGTTACCTTACATCCCAAACTCAGCTGGAGGTGAAACGTAGATCAGAGAGTTAAGAAGGCGTGTATAGCTTTTTAAGCCTGCAGTAGAACCTTCGGAAAAAAGTGGGGCCTCCAACCAAAATCGACTCTATGGATGTATACGGCGGTAGTTCGTCCGATTCTAACATATGGATCACTAATATCGTGGCCGGCCCTTACTAAAAAATACAACATTCCAAAACTCAAGAAGGTACAAAGAACAGCGTGCATTGGCACCACAGGTGCTCTACGGTCGACTCCGTCAGACGCTCTGACGATAATGCTTAATCTCCTACATTTGTACCTACACATTAAAAGCACTACAGCTCACAGCGCCATCGCAGGAGTCTGGGTGAAGGACATCTATACCCTATGGTCATAGCACTATCTTAGATCTTCTCCCAAGAGATCTCGTAACATCCTCCACAGTAACAAAAGGCTTTGACACTCTAATTCCCAATAGAACTGATTGGCACAGCGGGCAGGAGTGCAGGCATTTTAACTGGGAAATCTACACTGACGGCTCTAAGATGGGCGGCGGAGTCGGTGCAGGTGTATTCTCAGAACACCTGAACATTTCTAAAGCCTACAGACAGCCGAACTATTATAGTGTGTCCAAGGGGCTCTATATGCAATCGGGAAGCTTATGGTCAAGTCAAAATATACCCAAATATCATGGCAAGGCAGAAGGTGGCCATTTGTATTGATAGCCAAGCCGGCATCAAAGCTATTGCCTCCTGCGCTTTATACTCTAAGCTAGTACAGGAAGTAGCCGAGCTAAGTAGCATCATTAGAAGACCAGTTAAAAATCTCCGTTATTTGGGTTCCGGGTCACAGGACATCCCAGGAAATGAGAAGGCCAATGAACTAGCTAGGCCCTTCAATAGGATCTGCCCTTCAGTGCTCGTTTGCAGAGGAGATGCACATCCCAATACAAGCAGTCAAGGCTAATATCTCTACATACTTCCTTGAAATAGCTAACCTTAGATGTCCCAGACTGCGCTACATGAAGAAAAATATAGCCTAAGTACAACCTATCCAAAGCAAAATATCTTTTTCGGCGATCTCGACATGACATCACTAGATTGGTGGCGGTCTGTCTGGCCGATTGGAGATCATGCCGCAAAACCTGGTATCCCACATAACACACATTCGCAGTTGCAAAAACATAGCTGAGAGGGAGACCTTAACCCACTTCTCTTGCACTTGCCCGGCTCTGGCAAGAGCCAGACATCGAGCTCTTGGTAGACCCTTTTTCAAATCACTTGACGAGATTTCCACGAAAGATATTAACGAGCTAATGTACTTCTTAAATATGTCAGGTAGGATTTAGTGATATCTTAAAAATACACTTCACATTAAAGGTACCAGAGCTGTACTCTTCGGGCCGGAGCTAAATTGTCTATACGCTCTACATGGCCTAGCCATCTTAGGCGTTGGATCCGTAGACGCCTGGCTAGACTCATGTCACTGTACAGCCCATATAGTTCGTGTTTGAATCTTCTCCTCCAAATGCCATCAACGCAAACAGGACCAAAGATCGCGCGCAGAACTTTTCTCTCGAAAAGACCAAGAGACTGTTCATCCGCTTGGGATATTGTCCATGCCTCTGCGCCGTACAGCAGGACTGGGATGATCAAGGTCTTATACAAAGTCAGCTTGGTCTTCCGAGAGAGGGCTCTACTACTCAATTGCCTTTTGAGCCCAAAAAACAGCGGTTGGCATGAGTTATTCTGCCCTTAATCTCGGTACTGATGTTGTTTGTACTGTTTACCGCGGAGCCGAGGTAGACGAAGTCGTTTACTATCTCAAAGTTATAGTTGCCTATGGTGACGTTCTGGCCAAGTCGTCGATGTTGTGCGTCCTTTCTCGATGACAGCATATACTTGGTTCTGGCCTCGTTTACCGCCAGACCCAGACCCAACGCCAACAAACGTCACATTGACAGCTCGCTGTGTTCGCCCAATCACGTTAATGTCATCCGCGTAAGCTTGCAGTTGAACAGACTTTTTGAAGATCGTGCCTCTTGTGTTGGCCGATCTTCTCAAGAACGATGTTAAAGAATTCACTTGACCTTTTTTGACATTGAAGGGTCGGTGTGTTCGTTACCGACCTTGATGGAGCAGCGAGAGTTCTCCATCGTCATCCTGCTCAGTCTGCCGAGTTTGGCAGGAATGTCAAAACTAGACATGGCGCTGTATAGCTCGTCTCTATACATGCTGTCATATGCGGCCTTGAAATCGACAAATAGATGGTGTGTGTCGATCTGCATTTCGTGGGTCTTTTCCAGGATCTGCCGCAGTGTAAAGATTTGATCGATGGTGGACTCCCCTGGCCGGAAACTAGACTGATACGAACTTATCAGATTGGTGATGAAAGGTTTACGGCGTTTACACAGAATTGCAGAAAAGATCTTATAGGCGATGTTAACGAAGCTTATTCCTCTATAGTTGGCGCAGTCAACGGGGCCAGTGTCAGTGGTTCGAAAGAGGTGGAGCCACGAACAATTTTGTTTCTGAACAATTGTTGCTTGTGCTGGGATTTGAACCCAGACTGTGAAAGTCAAGTGCGTATGGGTCGAGGCATAAACCCACACGGCCACGGCGGCCACTTAGCAGGTCTCTGTAAATTTAGGACCCCATGCAAGTATCTTATATGCAAAGCCTATATAATCCTCATATGCTTTCGTCCACTCTTTAAAAATTGATAGCCTATAAGTAACTCAACATCGCCTTAGAGACTCTGGACGTCATCACATACCAGATCCTTCTACTCTCGTAACATACTCGCATATCCACTTCTTGGTGACCAAAACCATGTGTAACAACATACACAGTAGCTGTTGTCATCTATAATTCAGTAAAAAAAAAACAAAGGTCCAAATAAAAAGATGGCACAACACCACAAAAATGTTCTCATTTGGTGTGGCTTACGGCAGTCATTGTGATTTCCTCATAACAGCCGCACTTTAACGCCACTAACTGAACATCATTTCGAGGAAACAATAAAAGTCCAATTCAGAACCCAATCTCCGCTTAATAGCCCTCATCCACTCGACCTCCACAACCCCTTTCGCTTCCACCCACACACACGCAGCCGAACAACAACAGCAAAAAACAAAAAAAAACGAAAAAACCAAATAACAACTACTCAGTTAACCCCATCAAAGTTGTCACGATTGCCCCGGGCGATAGCAGATTTTCACAGCAACTCGGCTGGCACAGGATCATCGCAGAGCCATCGGCGGCGCCGACGACAAAAGCAGAGAGTGACAAGCAGAAGCAATTCAAAAATAATAAAACCAACATTATCAGCGTCACAGCGACATGTTTCCTTGATTCTTTTTCCAGCTTTTGTTGTTCCCTTTTGCAATTAAAATTCACCCCTCACCAGTCCACAGTCCGACCACCCCACAGGACCGTCTCGCAATTCAGCACAACGTTCGGAGCTTACCACGGACACACAGACCACCAATCATATGCTTGGCACGAATAGTCATCTTCGATAAGAAAGTTTTTACAAAATTAAAATCGCTGCCATTAAATAAGGACGCGCACACCCCACTGCAGGATAGCCCAGCCCAACCCCCAACTGCTGAGGTTGGTGCACGTGCAAGCGGTGCGTCTCCCTTCGCCAAGGGGACGGAGACTTGGGTGGCAACAGTGTAAACCGTACTTCCACTTGGCCGGCCAAACCCAGAACAAACAAACTAAGCAGCCCTTCTCCCCTCACCCTCAATCCATTCGGCACTCACCCCACACGCTACAGAGCACCCAGTTGCCAGTGGCTGGCTGTTCGCATGGGAGAGCCGGCAAGAGGAGAGAGAGAGTACAACTCCGCTGGAGGAGTGCGACAAAGGGTTCGCTTGGAATTTTCCGCATCCACTAACAAGGGTAGACTGGCTGCGCTATTGTCCTTTGGGCTTACGTGACTGTGATATGGAAATTCCTTTCTTCAAATGAAATCGGACATAAAAAATCAATTATCCCTGATGAGATGCGAGAGCGAAACATAAAGACTTTCTTAATCTTCTAAGGAGCTCAGTTCGGCAATCGCGGAATGGTGGTCTTCAATTGTCATTACGAGGCGATTAAGACAAGAGTCTTTGAGTGTCACTGGGACGGGGGCGACACAGAGGCACGATGTTGATGTGATGCGGGTCGGGGTATCGTTGGCATCAGAGATGAGGTGATGATTTGGACTAGGTTCTCGAAGATCTGAAAACGCCTTGAAGCGTTGGTTAAGTTTTTTTCTTTTTCTTTTGTTGCTTAAATTCACGGTCAAGGGATACGTTGGAGGCTTTAACTTGAACACACAATGGTTGCAGACAAGGACCACGTCCCCACTCTTCCACAAGGGATTTGCTGTCGCTTATGGTTCATCAACTTGGACTTGAACAAAATTGGACCATGTCCACATCCTTGTACAGCTCGAAAATTTCCCTGTTGTGTCTTCTTCTCCATGCGCATTTCTCGAAGACATGCAAAAATATCCGACCCAACATTTTTCTGTCAAAACCATCAAGAAGATGCGTTTCCGTCATCGTCCACCTTTCGGCTTCATATATGTGGAATCATAGAACCGTGCTATTAAGATTGTGTTTCAATACGCTGGTTGGCAGCGTATCAACTACAATAAAAAACTCTCCAGGACACTTTATCTTGCGAAGCTTTTAGACAATTATGCTCTTAGACATTGTCAGTAACAAGTTTTTTTTGTAAATTGGTTGGTTGTTCTGTTCAGACCCTATTCCTATAAGGAAATCCTTAGCTTAGATAAGGAGAGCATAAGAAAGCTAACGGGCTTTCTTACTGGCCACTGCGGCTTGTATTACCACCTTAACAAAATGAACTTGTGTCAAAACAAGGGATGTAGGTTTTGTCTTGAAGAAGACGAAACATCCCAGCACATTCTATGTGAATGTCCGGCACTACATTGGTTAAGGAAACGTATTCTCCACAGGGAAATACTGGGGTGGAATCGGCTAATGCGATAGTTGATTGTTGATTGTCGCATTTGAGTTTCTTGCTCTGCGTAATGCGATTGTCAATTTAAGAATCGCAAATTTGCGATCATTTTCATGTGACAGATAAATTGGTGTCGTTTTCATATATTTTTGTTGAGTGGGTATTCAAAATTAATTATTTATGGACAATCTTCGATTGTTTTGATCATATGATCTTACTACAGTTGTTTTCATTAAATAATGATACAATTAAAAATGATATATATGTATGTATGTAGGTGAAATATGCATATGTAAGGTATATGGAAGTACATACATATATGCAAATCCGTCTTTTTATTTAATCTTTGAAGGACATATTATTAACCCATGAAGGAACACAGCATAAATGCAATGATGTTTATGTACATACATGTATATATGTATACAACTACTACTCAATTTGAGTTACATATGGACGAAATTACGAATGGCGGTGAATTTGAAGTACGGTGGTATTAATTATAGAGAGGCATCAGAAAAATAAAAGGTTTTTTTTTTTAAAACATAACTATAAGTCGCAAACTGTTACAGCTCTTGGCAGAATATGTTACATTACTGTTTCTCACATATTCTACACACAATATTGATGGGAGCATATTTATTCACGCACACCTTTCCTACTTCATCAAGGAATGATGAAGAAGAGTTGCACGTGCAACTCCTCGATAAAAGCAACGCCTTAAATCTTAGCATTGTTGACTCAGTAATTGCAAATCCTCTAAAAAGGTGACTCGATAAAGGCAACTATTGTGTCATCAACTCTTAGTTCTTATAAAAGCATTTAATTTGAGGCACGCCGTATGTCTCTTGTCTAATGCATGGGACAAGGTGCTGTCTACGACAATACAAAAGTGCCTTTGATGAACCCAAGTAATGATTACGACAAAGATTATGTGCTACCATTGAGTGGCATAAGGGACCAAATCCTAAAAGACCTTAAAATAATATCATCGACTAATGATTTGTTTCAAGAGCTATCGCCTATTGACTGTTTCGAGGACATAAACGATTGGATTGAAAATGAAACCGATCTGGAACCGACCTACAGTCCGGGAGCAGAAGAAATCGAAAGTGATGACGAAAATGCCGTTGAAGAATCCCCACAGTCAAAAGTTGAAACGGAGGCTGCAATTCAAGCACTAAACATTTGCCTTCAATGGACTGAAGAAAATTATGCTTCACTGAGTAATATTTTAGCTCTGCAAAATGTACGAGAGTCAGCTTTGGAAAAGTATTCTGCCTTCAAAAAGACACAATCTAAATTTTTTAAAAACAATTCAAATTTGAATTTTGAACAATTTTGGTCTGTTTACCAGTACAACAAACGTTTTTTTTAGTATTCTGAGGTGTTTCGACTCTGAGTCTGTGAGACAACGCAACAGAGGACGTCCACGTACAAGGCGGCGCACACAAGTCGAGGGCGACCTCGGCCGGTTTGGTGTGCGAAACTTGAGACAGCTGGCGAAAGATCGTGCTGGCTGGAGAGGCATGTTGAGTGAGGCCCAGGTCCACCTCGGATTGTAGCGCCCTAAGAAGAAGAAGAAGAGGTGTTTAAATTTTTGCTTCAATTTTGGCGCCTACAATTTTTTGACTCGATTATTGCAACAAACTCAATAAAAGCAACTGCCTAAATTTCTATTAGTTGCTTTTATTGAGGTCGCACTGTATTTGATAGTCACATTTGATTATCAAAAGTGCGACAATCAACCACCCCTGACTTCAGTGGAATTGAAAAACTCCACTACAAAAGATATACTATCTTTCATATGAAAAGTGGTAAATCTTTTGGGTTAACTCCAACTCGTCGATACAATAGACCTTTTTAGGTCGCAGTGTCGCTGCCTTTACGGCAGGGTTGTACAAGAGGAAAAAAAATGGGTCGAGGCACAAACCTACACGGCCACGGCGCCCACCTAGGCGTAGATACACCTAAAAATCATGTGATGTGTTGAGACCCTTACAAAAATTACATCAGGTGTTGTACAAAACAATACCCAAGGTGTAGAGAATTAAATAAATTATTAGTTCTCCGATAGTTTTGATAACGACTTCATTGAGATCATTGGTACGTGATTTCTGAATTTTCTGGTCCTCGCCAGCCGCAAAAAGTGAGTAAGATGCTCTCGATTATCACTTATTATCGCATGTTATAGGAAATGCCAAGCTTGGTTTCCTAACGGCCCTTACCCATAAAACGGTGACAGTCCTTCTAGAGGTTTCTTATCTAGATCTGTAGAGCAGATGAAGTACCTACACTGTAAATATTTTTGTGAGAAATACATAACTTCAACTTGATGGCTTCAAACAACAACTGTCTTTTCAAAGCTTCTACTGTACTGCTGCATGACCACAATGGGTTTTTTTTTATACAGGGTGGTGCATGAATCGTGCTACAAAAGCAAAACGTAATGACGAAATCGGTTTATTTTTGTTTTGTTTAGTAGGTTACTATTTAAATTTATATAAATGAATGCTTAGGATACCGAAAAGAGGATTTGGATAGTGCAGTGGTACCATACACTCCTTCATTTCCGTCCAAAGGCAATTTAGGCGGGAGCTTGGCGGCACTCCTCCGAGTAGATTACTAGATCACTATTACCATTATGAGGTTGGTATGCATGTTTGCAGAATCTGGAAGCATCACACGATGACCGTACCATTGAGATATCCTATGTTCAGGTTCAAGACACAATCGTGGCTGTAGCATCGTCAATTCAGGCAAATCCAAGCGTTTCGACTCGAAACTATTGGCACAAATTGACGATAGCAGACGGTCGTTACAACGGATAATTCATGATGACCTAAACTTGTTTCCGTACAAAGTCCAAATTACAAGCAAGTTAAATCCTCTGGATTTGCCAAAAAAATATTTAAATGACCGAAGAATACAACAGCTTAATAAGTTGCTTGTTTATGTCTGATAAGGCCCATTTTAATCTAAACGGCAATGTAAACAAGAAAAATTGCTGTATGTGGAGTGAAACTGATCCAGAAATACTCCATGAGACGGAACTGCACCCAGAATGAGTAACTGTGTGGTGCACAATTTCATCGAGGTACATTGTGGGGCCATACTGCTTTGAAGAAAATGGTGTAACAGTGACTGTTATTTAAAGATGTTGAAGGAGTTTTTTTTTTACCCAGAACTGCGCGGAAGACGTATCCGTTTCAACTAGAGCTTTTGATACCCGGGTAACCGGTAAAATGCAGAATTGGGTATTACCCGGGTAAAATTAAGAGGCCTAGTTTCAACAGCTTTTGGTCCCAGCGAGATGGAACAACTGCACACATACATAGCCAGACCGGATATGACGGAGCTCCAACTAAATTCCAAAACAATTTAATATCCAAAAACTCCACCTTCAGCTGGCCCCCACAGGTCACCTGACCTGACTGCACCAGACTTTTTTTTATGGGGTTATGTCCAGCAAGAGGTGTACAAAACAAAACTAAGAAATTTGACTGAATTGAAGGAGTCCATTAAAACAATAACTGAGGTGATCCCAACTTGAACCCTTCAGGCCGCTATGAATAATTTATTGATCAGTTGTCGCATATGCGTGGGTGAGCATGGAGGTCATTCATACAGTCTATCATCTTCAAAAACAATTAGTTATATAAAAAAACTGAATTTTCTAAAAAAAAAAAAAAATTAACTACATTGATTAAATAAAAGTTATTTCAATTTCATATTGTAACACAATTGGTGCGCCACCCTGTACTTTAAATAATCCGTATATATGCTATAATGGACTCTTTCAAGCTGAACTTACGTAAAAGACTGAGTCATAGACACAGGCACTTGATCAATCCATCACCAAAATAAATGTTTAAACATCGCGCACTAAACATCGAATAACAGTCATTAACTCCATTATCGCCGCTGATTCAAAATCACCAACACGGATTACTGATCACCAAACAACAACAAGTGATCGGTCATAAGTATAGAGGATCAGCCTTGAGGTAGGTGCGTACTGATTCATTGATATGTTTATTCGCTTATGAAATACCGATCACACCCGATCACACAAAGTACATAGATTATTAACGAAATTTACACACTGTACCCGAGATAAGAAAATGCGCGCCAATATGATTGTCGGACAATCATCAGTAACCACCAGCAACCATTAGCGATCATTAGTCGCCGTTGTTATCATAGTTTATGTGTATTTAGTCTGCGATCATCAATGAAGAGTGTTGTTTCTTGATCGAAAAAGTGATCATCAATCACCGAGCAAAATTCGAAGCTCATCGGTGATTACATAGAAATGGTAGTCACTAATCGCCATTTCATGTGGATATTTTACGTTTATATTTCTTTTCTTACCAACGAAAGGGGCCTATGTCTGAGATGTAGCTGCCTTCCATCCTTGGCGATCCCAGGAACGCTACTTTCAGTTGTCAAGACTGAATTATCTTGCATCCGCCTGTCCCACCATTATGTGTACACTTTAAGTAGACATGGATGTACTAACCTAACCTTTTAAAAATCGAGTGCGGTCCGATAAATACCGCCCAATGGCGGACTCCGAAGAGGGCGAAGACTGTCCTATCGACCGGAAAGGTGATAGCCACCGTTTTCTGGGATTCACAAGGTGTGATCTACATCGATTACCTGGAGAAGCGCAAAACACTCACAGGACTCTACTATGCCGAATTATTGGGCTGATTCGACACTGAATTGCAGAAAAAACGGCTCCATTTAGCAAAGAAAAAAATGCTCTTCTACCATGACAACGCACCGGCTCACACCTCCGCCGTCGCCTCGGCCAAATTGGTCGAACTAGGCTACGAACTGCTGCCCCATCCACCGTATTCACCCGATTTGGCCCCGTGCGACTTCTTCTTGTTTCCAAACTTGAAATAGTCACTCGCCGAGCAGAAATTTGAGTCGAATGATGGGGTTATCGCCGCCACGGAGGCCCACTTTGCAGACCTTCAAAAAACGTATTTTTCAGACGGATTGAAGAAGTTGTAGCAAATTACTGGGTCAAGTTTATCGCGCTAAAAGGTGACTATGTTGAGAAATAAATCTCCCATTTTCCAAAGTGTTCGTTTTTCTTTTGTAGGCTATGTAAGTACTTATCGGACCACCCTCGTACTTTCTGTAGATAGCTAAGAACTGACGCAAAAAGGGCATAGTGCTCCGAGATTCTACAAATAGGTTGAATAGCTAACTTACCGGGAACTCCTCCGTTTCTGCAAATCTATCAGCTTTAAACCATTTCACTTTAATTTTTAAAAGATCGATGGCAAACGTGCTGCATATTGCCATTCTTAGAATCTGCCATCATGCTTGTAATCCTCTTATCAGCGTACGCTGTTTTTGCGTCGTTAGCAACTCGTCAAAGGCTTCCTAGCTACTCAAAGCTTGTTTTTAAACTAAGCGGCCATCTGTACAGGATGGCCCAAATACAAGTTTCTTCTTAAAAACTCAATAAAATAAACAAAATTAAGCTTTTCCATATATTATGGCTTTATTCGTACGAACAAACATTCCCATTAATTATGCAATATAAAGTCATTCAAGTGGCTTCCTCAGCTGGCTTCGCAGTAGCGCATTCTGACACCCCAATTTTCCAAGACCTTGTTGATGGTTTCGGGCTGTAGCTCAGAGATTGCTTGGATGATATTGGCCTTAAGTGCTTGAATCGTTTCCGGATTGTTGGCATAACATCGGCCCTTCACGATTCCCCAGAAAAATAACTTTCAAAGGGGTCAAAGCGCAGCTTCAATCGGCGGCCAATTGACATCGCCAAGACGGCTGGTAACACATTTTAGAAATTTGGTGCGCAAAAGATCGATAGTGGCATGGGCTGTGTAGCATGGCGCGCCATACTGCATAAACCAGAGGTAGTCCAAATCCATTTCTTCAATTTCAGTAAAAAAAAATCAGTTACTGAACGTTGTTAACGTTGTTCCCAGCCTCATTTTCGACGAAAAATGGTCCAATGATGCCACCACTGTTACTTTCTGTGAATGCATTGGCTTCTTGACTATAACGTGCGAGTTTTCCGAACCTCGGATGTGGGGAGATGCAATTTTGTTTGTTAAAGTAGCCGCCGAGATAAAAATGCGCCTCGTCAGAAAGTTGATTTTTCGCCCAAAATCGTTGTCCAATTCAAGCTGCTCCTTAGAGCAAACTGCGAAGTGATAACGAAGCGGATGGTCGCGTGCCTTCAATTGCTGAGTCAATTGAACCTTGTAAGCGAGGAGAAGAATCCGAGATCTTCGTTCAGAATTCTCCTCAGGCTAGTGCTAGTGCGTGAAATTTTGATCTGTTGACATCGATGGCGAGTTGATGTTCGTAAATTGAGCCACATTCTCATCTGTGCGACACGACGACGGGGTTACCGACCATAAGTGTTGTCCACTGGTATACCAGACTCAGGAACTTTTTGCGCAAACTTGCGTACAGCAGTCGCGGTGGGTACTTCCTTTCGACCAAAACTTCCTTTCAAAAAACACACTATTTGAGCTACACACCGTTGTTCAAGCGTAAAGTGACTCATTTCGTTCGCGGATGTATGATACTGACTTTCTGTCAAGATTTCGACCGGGAACTAGCTGTCAGTGTCAAAATAACCTATGATTAAAAAAAACCGCTAGATGGCCCATTCTGTATATAATTTTTTTCGTCTTGATCACTGAGTATTGTTCCTTGGTGATCAGACGTCATTGATGGAGATTGATAAAAATATCCTTTTGGGCTTCAAAAATTCGGTGAATAAAAGTTAAGTTTGAACTGATTGGCTACAGGGTTTTGGGTTTTGGTCTTATAAATCAACATCAATTGGGAATGATCGCATTGTCAGTGAATTCAACAACGTTTTGATCAGAAACAAGCTGCCCTGTTTTTTATTGCATAGTTCGTCAAGGCAAACGTCAACTTCACAAATTTGGTCAGACAAAGAAACCACCTCGATCCACAAACTCACCTATTACTGGAACCCCATCTGCTTCAGCTCTAGCATAACCCGCTGACCTTCTTTATCTGCGAGATCTTTTCAGTTCTATTTTCAGTGCAGGATGTGGGTGCTGCAGAACATGGCCAACGGAACCAGGATACAGGGGAAAACTAGTACATGACATCATCTAATGACGTTAACTTAAAAAACAGCACTCTTCCCTATCTCTTCCTCCTCGATTTTCAATGCAATTATGAATATCGTCTCACCATAACCGCATAACCTCAAGCCATCGAAAAGAGCAAAACCACGTTCCACTTCTTCATTCACAAGAACGCAAAAGGAAAGCAACCACCTCAACAGCAGCAACAGCAACAGCAACCAGCAACAACAACAAGAGTAGCATTCTTCACAATTTAAGCCACACAAAGGCGACCCACTTCTGGGTCATAAATAAAATAAAACGGCAAAGGAGGCGAATTAAATTAAACTGGACAATATAATTGGGCATCAAAAGCTGAAGAGGCATCCAAAGAGGCGACCAAACCAAACGACCCCACCCGACATTCAATGAAACGACGAACGACCTAAAGTGAATCTAACAGCTCGTCCTCCACACTCTAGCATCGACGAATCTGTGAATACGTTTTGATTCCATTTGAATAGATACCAAGCGTCGTAGTTGTCGTCGCTGTTGTCGCCATACAGTTCCAGCTATTTGGGCAATCAACGACCTTGCAACGAGGCAGTTCTCATTTCTGATTTTTTTTGTTTTCTTTTGTCCGACCTCAGCCGCCCTCTTGTCTTCGGGGATGAGTGGAGTGCTTGCTCGCATCACTTGTAAGAGCAAATTTAAATTTCGAATAAAACGCTTGAGTGGACAGTGTCTTGGATGCGATGTGGTGTCGTGTCCCCCTCCCCCCATTCGCCCCCCATCGGTCAGGGCATGACTTCTCGTGTAAAGTGTCAGTCCTATCGTGTGTGTGTGGGCGTAGAGGGTAGAGGTCAGCCTCAATGCTTATGTGTGTGGAGAGGGTTAAAATGCAACCCAGTCCCAGGTACCGAGTGTGTTTGCAGAGCAGCCATGCTATCACTAGCGATGTCAAACACAACGATGGCGATGCCAAAGACGAAGGAACCAGCTGGAGGATGGATTCAGTAAAGTTGGATTATTTATGAATTTCCCTCAAGAAGGCAAGGGGGTCGACGATGACTACGACGACGATGGTTGCCATCGAGAGGCAGAATCTGATTTAGAGCAAATTGGATGCAACGATTGTCAGGCATGAAGGGATGCGTTCAGCAACCACAACCGACTCCAAGATGTCACTGAACTTTCCTTCCCTCGCACGATGTGCATCTTTGACTACCTCTCATATTTGCTTGTCATCAGATAGTCAGAGAGTGGATAAGGAAGCAAGAGTCCTGGTTAACCATGGCACGGTAAACAGGTTAAATTGAGATGTCCTACTGCACGAGTGTGTAAACAGGCGAAGGGATGACATCACTGTTGTGCATGACAGATGTCATGGAGGCGCACAGACGGAGACAAGGACAGTGGGAGTGAGAGTGAGAGTGAGAGGGGGAACGAGAATAGAAGCATGATCTTAAACTATCACACAGTATTATCTAAAGCCCCTGGGTTCAGTGGAGTGTCAGCAGAAAGTTGGAGTAGATAATGCGTTTGTTGACAGCTCTGGTCGGAGCTTGAATGGGAAGGAACATTTTTATAGACGCTTCAGCAAATACAAGGTTTCAGAGTGTTTCTTTGCTCAAGATAACGGGTTTATAGCTCCGCAGGGAGTGTGAGACTTAATGCAGCATGTTGACTTGGATTCACTTCTCTCGGATTCATGTGGCAATGAAATGCACTACTCGTTGGACTTGCCCTCAACTCGATTTGGTAGGGCTGGTGTAACGAAAGGGCCGGGCGGTTTACATAAAGAATGAGTCTCGAGATAATTAATTATGGTACTGGATTTGTTTTAAGCAGTCTTGATTTTGTTGGGCCTAGTTTATTTATGGGCTTTGTTTACATTAGTGAAAGATCCAAATTGACAGTCGTTGACACGATGGATCATGACACAGAACAGATTGTTGTTGTTTCCTTTTGTTTAAGAGAAAATGATTGAAATGGGGCAGGGTTAAAAAAAGTGTCCCATTCCATACTAAACTCTAGAAACTGCTAATTAAAAACCAACTCTACGATTACCAAGTCGACGACTGCTAGGACTGGGTTATCGATGATCTTTGGTTAATGATTAGTGATCGGTAACTTTTTGGCGAAGAATTGCACAAAGATGTCATTAAGTTAAATTGGGCATAATTTTGACGATTGCAGTCATAAACAGCAAGGTTTAATTTCAGGAATGTGAAGGGATTCCTCTACCTCGACGCAATAGTTTCGTTCAACGAACGAAATCACACAGAAATCAAACGTAGAAATAGCCGTTCTCTCGGACTCAAAGTGCGAATGAGTTATTTGTCGTGTGGACTGACTTGTACCAATAGATGACCCTTATCCTTTCAGATCCACTCAACGTTGCAGAGTCATGGACCGTGTCAAAATCGAGTTAAAAAACCGTTTGCTGGCTCAAATTGTGTACAAATTGTTCATTGTTTGTACAGGGTGGGCCATCTAGTGTTTTTTTTTACATCATAGGTTATTTTGACACTGACAGCTGTTTTCCGCTCAAAATCTTAACAGAAAGTCAGTACCATACCTCCGCGGAACGAAATGAGTCGCAACAGCGTTGGGAAATATTGAAAACTTATTTCCAGTGAGTGAGTGAGTGCTGTGTAGCCCAAACAGTGCGTTTTTTTTTAAAAGAAGTTTTGGCCGAAATGAACCATCTACCGCGAAGCGAATGCTGTACGCAAGTTTGTGCAAAAACTTCGTGAGACAGGTATGCTAGTGGATAACACTCTTGGCCGGTCACCCCGTCGTCTTACGGTGCACACAGATGGGAATGTGCCTGCTATGGTCGAGAGTGTGAGACTCAATTCGCGAACATCAACTCGCCATCGATCATAACAGATCAAAATTTCACGCACTAGCACTAGCCTGAGGAGAAATCTGCACAAAGATCTCGGATTATTCGCTTACAAGGTCCAATTGACTCAGCAATTGAAGGCGCGCGACCATCCGCTTCGTTATCGCTTCGCAGTTTGGGCCTTAGAGCAGCTTGAATTGGACAACGATTTTGGGCGAAAAATCATCTTTTCTGACGAGCCGCATTTTCATCTCGGCGGCTACAAACAAAGTTGCCGCATCTAGAACCATGTTAACCGACTTTTTTTATACTGAAATTGAAGACATGGATTTGGGCGACCTCTGGTTCATGCAGGATGGCGCGCCATGCCGCACAGCCCGATCTTTTGCTCATCAAATTCCCAAAGCGTGTGGTCAGCCGTCTTGGCGATGTCAATTGGCCGTCTCGGAGCTGCGATTTGACCCCTGTGGACTTTTTTTGTGGGGAACCGTAAAGGAGCGATGTTATGCCAACAATCCGGAAACGATTCAAGCATTTAAGGCCAATATCATCTAAGCAATCCGTGAGCTACAGCCCGAAACTATCAAAAAGGTCTTGGAATTTGGTGTGATAGAATGCGCTACTGCGAAGCCAGTCGAGGCAGCCACTTGAACGACGTTGTGTTTCATAATTAATGGGAATGTTTGCTCTTACTAATAAAGCTATAATACGTGGAAGAAACTGAAGTTTGTTAATTTTATAGCATTTTTAAAAAGAAACTTGTATTTGGCACGCCCATTATTATACCGAGAGATCAAAAAGTGTTCCGACCGCTTGAACCACTGCTAACCAAGCCGAGGCGACCATTTCCACAATGCTATTCTATACATAATGACATGAATGTAGCTTACAAATAAAGCAAGAATAAATAGTATATCTCACACGGTTGCTGTTTTATTTAAATTTATTTTTCTACCGTTTTAATCTGGTCACCCTGTAGCAGAGAGTGAAGTTCAACGGGAAAGGAAAATTGGAACAAAGTGGAAACATTCCAGGAATGCAAAATAAAGATGGAACAATATTTTGACTTAAATTGTTTTCAGTAAAAAATGTGTCTGTAGAGCAAAAATATGCACCCACCGTCTAAAAAATTAGCCTCAGACCGCTTGAATGTGTCAAAACGCAACTGTCACCAGCGGAGGTGTCACAAAATTTAGTCTCACTGCATATTTAAAAAACGAAAGACGCTATCCGTACCCTCGACTCTTCAGAAATGAAGCCCATCTCAAGATATTGCCTCCACACAGTCTCAACGCTGTCTTAATCACAATTTCGACACCAAACATCCGCTTGTGACGCACACATCCTCGCCGTCTCTAGTTCAGATTCTAATCATATGCTTCGCCATAACCTCCGCGTCTTCCCTTGTGTTTTGCGCCCACATTTCCTCAGCATTACGCAACACCTAGCGACATGTTCATAAGGCATTCACCACTCCGTACTTCGTGGTGCACTATCGCGAAATCAATCTGACATTAGACATGCCAAACACGTATCCCTTTACAGTCGATTTCATGGCGTGTTAATCAGCGTTTTACTTTTATTCAAATTAGCGTTATTAAATATAGCAAATCCAATTATGGCGCTCCTGGCACGGTCGCGGTCGGCAGAGTTCAGTCCTCCTCGCCTAAGGGCTTCCTCGATGGAACCATGGTGCCATTAGCAAAAGTAAACACGCTGCAAATGTAGCCAAGGAAAATTAGTTCACAGCTGTGTCTGCGATGACTAATTAAATAATCAAATAAGCCCGGCAGGTGGAAAACCGACGGAAGAGCGAATCGAAAAGAAAATGGTTCATCGGATACCGTTGTGTGTGCCATCGCTGTCCCGCTACGAGTTCAAGTTCGCATTCGCACGCAACATAATTGGGTGATATATCACTCGGCGCACGATTGTCAATTTTGACAGTTTGCCATGTGGAAATGATTCAATCGGAGAAACGAGATCTACGGCCTGAAGCCACTAATATGCAAATTAGCGCGCCTTTATTATCACACGAAAGGGGAGCGACTTTGTGCGGCGACGACTGAGCAGAGAGAGAGCGAGAGAGAAAGGGAAACGATTCAAGTGATGACACAATGGTGACTGACCTTACGTGCTCGGTACGTTGCATTCCACGTATGGAAATCCCATCCGGCGAGCGACAGAGCCCGTTCACAGGTGCCGCACTGCCGCAGCCCCCCCCCCCACAGCCCGCCTGCTGGGAGAAGCCATTAAAACGGTGTCTAGGTGACCCAAATTTGGTTCCGAAAGTTTGACAAATCTGAGTTAATTGCTTCCGAACTGACGACAACGACGACGACGATGACAACGGCAGCGACAACGACGGGAAGTGCAGAATGCAATTGGGCGGCCGGCGTTCAACGATTTCAGGGCATGCCTCTGAGTACGCGATGAACGCGGTGAAAGTGAATCGGTACGTGGTTCCCCCTTTTTTTTGTGTGTGGTTTGTTTTCAAAGGTCTCCGTTGGTTTTTGGTTGTTGCTCGTGACGTTACAAATTTTTGGGGAGTTCTGGGGATTAAAGCGATTTGGGAATGTGCACCGTTGGAGTCGTAAAGACGTCCGGAGATGTAAGAGTATTTGGATATTATTTATTCCCTCGAGTTGTCACGGAAGTCCGAGTGCAACCAGGTGGAGTCGATTGTTTTTTTTTTTGGTAAAATATCGTGAACATATGAAGCGTTAGCTGTCCAACGATGAATTGTAGCAGAAGATGAGTTATGACAGAGGAAAATATTAAAATTTTAGAGACGATCGGTGCGGTCTTGCTTTGATGCTGGATTAAGCACATGAGAGGCGAGTTATGTTACGGATCAGAGAGAGAGAGACATTAGGAAATGTGTTCCATATTAACCGTCGGATAAAGATGTGACAGGAAGTTTATTTCTGGATTAAGCCGGGCTGTAGGGAGGAGCTTCGCCTGATCAATCATATTTACCGATTACGGTGCATTTAGACAAAAATGGTAATCTTTCTATTTCAATGTTGAGACAACGGTTGACTATTTCGAGACAACGGTTGACTTCTTCGAGACAACGGTTGACTTCCTCGAGACAACGGTTGACTTCCTCGAGACAACGGGACGGAACAGTTTGCTTCACGAACTGTCTTGGCTTTGCCCCTGTCTGGGAGTGTACGATTTTTGTTTATAGATCTCTTTTTGGATGCGCTCTTAAGTTTAACGTGCAAAAGTTCGATTTCCTAGCCCAGTTCCAATATAGGACGTCGCCAATGGTAAATTTTTTAATTGTGAAGAACTCCGAAAGGCAATTAAAGCTGCCCCGGCGATTATACCCTAGAGTGACTATGGACAAGAAGGAATGTTGAACTCACTCGAACAAATATGGAAACGATCAACCATGCAGCATTTTTCTAGAAGAGAAGGTAGTGCAGTTAGGATACGGAAGATTCAAAAAATGGATACTAACACTAAATAATCGCCAAATGTTTAGTGGAGCTGCTAGGAAGAGCTTTGACTATCTTCTAAATTAAGAGCTGATAGCAGAGGAGGCCAGTATCCAAGCTCTTAAGCCACTTTAGAGGTAAAGAAAAAATGTCACCCGAAGACGCAGACATGAAACGGTCGCCAAACAACCAAATAGATACCGGAAAAGGAGACCTGGGACTGGATTTTCAAGAATTTCTTTAAGATTACTCCAACAACTGCTCAAATGGATGCGATCCAATAATCGATTCCGAAAAAGGGTACCAGTGTGCCAACAAAAGATTTTCAGAATGTTGCAAGAAAAAATTGACCTAAAATTACAACACCTCTACTGAAGTCGTTAAGGGCACTAGTTACTGATGTAGTGTTAGTTCCCCAGTCATGTTCCCCAGTTGTCTACTTCCCAAACTCTGTCCATTGAGAGAATCCGAGATACTACGAGTGATAGAACGGATTCGCCAAGAGAGCTACTTTTTTGAAAAAAGGGGAAATGATTCTGTAAGATTCTGTAAGGCTTCTACACAGAAGTTGGGGCTTTCTATGAGGCGAAGTAAATTGAAGGTTATCAAAAAAGCAGGCGCCTCTGTGCAGCCGTTTTAATGACGCCAGATCCAGACAGGCACAAAGGAGGAGGATGCACTATCCTCCGATAAAACTTAAAAACACTGAAAGTTCGTATTTCCTTCGGCTTTTATAAGTGCCGACAATTTTCTGGAGCCACAGATTTTTCGTCACCTCAGGAGAGATTCGTTTGAAGCCGTCCTACACTCTTGCTTAGACGTCACAGACTTTTTTGTGACATTTCTGTCAAAAATTTCTCATAAATGTTCAATGGGATTAACGTCTAAAGATTGTGGAGACGAATTAAGTTGCTTCGAGGTATGGTACATGCAACCATTCCTTGTCAATATGGGAAGATGCTTGCCTAAGAAGACTATGTCAATATCATCCGCAATTGCAAACGTCTTGCACTCAGTTCCTTCCAGTAAGAGCAGTTCACCATCAGATTTCACAAGAGGGGGTAGAGGACTCCACCTTAGGGTGTGCCATTTTTGGTGAGTCTTTTGACAGTTGCTGAGCCCAGCTTTGCGTGCTGGCGAGCAGCTGGTTGATCAAAAGGCTGAGCCCCGAATTTACTTCGAGATTCCACAGTATTTTTCTGATTACGCATGGGTAGATATTGTTGCAAGCACCTGCTTTGTCAAGGAAAGTGACCCACCTTAGTTTTGATTCTGAATACAAAGCTGTTCCAGGATTCAGACAGCACTCCGAACGCATCAAGCTTAGCACAAAAAACGACCGATCTCCTGGTCCTAAATATTAATTTCAACGTCACCAAAGGCCTTAATTATACTAGTACTCAGTTTGAAATTCTTTGTTAGATGCCAGTTTGAAAAAAATGCAAAGAAAGCCCACAAATATCTCGGTTTCGCGGTAAACTAATTAAACAGAGAATCAAACATAACAATTTAGGCTCCAGAAACAGGATGCCCTTTGGATGGCTCTGTTTAGGATCATCGATTTAGGTTGGGTTGATAGCGATTGGAGGAGGAGAATAGTGCACAGTGAACCTATGGGTTCTGTATTTAAGATGACTAGCAGTCTCTATTGACTCCATCCTCGTGTATCTTTTCCTAACGACTTTTCCACAGCAATATATGAGCTCAGTAACACATCTGAATTTCACTGTTTCCAGAACGCTTACGATTCAAGTATTATTACTCCAATGTTCCCAAAAATTTAGAAAAGAAAAACCCATCAAGTTTTTAGTAAAAAAAATGCATTCCATTCGGTTGATGAATTCGATAGGTGCTTACAGCGCCACCTATATGTCATACTTTCCCCGATGTCAACCACAACCAATTTTGGTTTCTTCCATTTAATGCATTGAACTCCTCCATTTAGCCTAGGCACTGCCAATTAGCGGAGCGCCCTCTGTTATTTCGAATAGAAAAGAAATCAAGACAAAATGTATCTGAATTCTTCCCAAACTAAACGCAAATTGTTTGTTAAGAATTTATTTACGTCAGAAAATTCACTGCAACGACATTTAGTTACTTTAGCCATTTTTATCTCAAAATATCCCACAAATCTGATTTCTTCGGTCATACTGACGTCATCACATGGAAAATAACACTTTCCATTGCCCGAACCATAGCACCATCAACACATTTTGGAAGCATGACATGAATTTGACATTTCATTCGCTAGTAAAACAGAGACAGCACTAGTGCAGTGACAGATCTCATACAACGTCGACGACCCGCTCGATGACAAATACTTTCAACCGAGCCATCCGAATCCAATTGCCCAGTGCTCGCAATTCTCTGTGTATTCACGAGTTTTTTTTGGTTTAAACTTCTCTGACTACCGCTAGATTTACTGAATTTAAATTTCCTTTCCACTATCGTTTACTTTTCAGTTGTCATTGCATCGTGGTTCGAGATTGTAGTACCGCCGTGTCTGCCTTACATTTTCAATCGAACATCGGACAATCTCGTTACAAAAACGAAGAAGAATCCAACAAAAGCGAACGCAAAAGAAAATACGAATAAAAAGTAAAAAGCAGCATAACTTGCCAACGTTTTTGGAATTCTGCCAACGCGATAGTATATCTCATTTCATTAATTTATTACTTGGTCAAGAGGAAAGGCAGAAACCGAAAAAAATTGCACGTAAAGTTTCGGATTCCCTTGTACGTTATCCTCCTTCGCATCGTAAGATAAGTGTGCGCCTGTATTTCTTGTGAATTTTATTTAAAATGCAATTGACTTTCTTCTGCTCCTGATCGAAGAGCAACGGAGGTATAATTCTGTTCATTGTGATATAGAAAGTTAAAGTGTGTAGTGGACTAGAATAAAAAGGAGAAGATAAGAATTCAAACAATTTGTGTGTAGTGACGTCTTCTTTCGTGGATCTCGTTCCTCCCTTATCTAGTAGAATCGTGAGTGTTTCTGTTATCGTGTGTGCAGGCCATCTGTTTAGTGTGCTTGCGAGGAGTAACTTTGGTTTTTGAAGTCAAATTTAAAGTAAATGTCGTCTCCTACCTACAGTAACCGTCAAGGATACAAAGCTATTGATCTGATGGATAACTCGTCGTCGACATCCGAAGAAAATAGCACCACCGGCGTGCTTGCGTCGACAGAGTCCTCCCAACAATTGATGACACAGCATAACGATGCCAGGCATCCGCCAATCCGTCACACAACAAGTCATCCGTCATCAAATCGCAAAAATTGGATCACAATCGGCGTACTATGTTTCGTCAATCTCATCAATTATATGGATCGTTTTACGATAGCCGGTACGTATATGAACCATCTTATTCATCTTAGTTCAGGATCACTTTCAGTTTGTGACAGCCCGCGGTGGAGGACAGGTGACCACGGCTGTTATTAGATCAAATTAACAAGTTGTTGAATCACGCGCCTTGCGTGTAAACATCACCCCACACTGCTCGTATTGTGGACGTAATCTCACAAGATTGTGTAGTTATGGACCGGAATGTTGACGAAGAGTTTCCACTTCGATTCGATATGCGGGCTAAAGTGGTGTTTACCACCTCGAGCAAGTACCTGCGATTAGTCACTTCCGTTTGGGAATAGATCTGATATCTCACCTATTAGTTTTTTCATGTGAGTTCTTTAAATTTGTTTTGACTCACATGCAAATATTGAAGTTCTCGTGCGACCTCACGCGAAAAATAGTGGATTCAAGTGGATACCTACTTGTGGTCTTCCTGGTTCTTACTTTCAGTGTTTCACTTTTTTTCTGGCGCACATGCATTATTTAATGCAAATGCCAGTCGAATTTATCAAGAGCTCTGTCGTGTGTTACGAATTTGCTTCCAGGTGGTTCCGCCATGTAAATGAGTGAGTTTATTCAAAAGAATCTATTTGGGAAAATACTTATGCAAACTTTTAAATTCCAAAACTGGTCTTGACAACTAATGTCGTGTGGTTTTTTTTTTTTGCTCGTTTTGGTGTTAGTCACAGACTGCTTGCAGAGCACAGACCGAGTTAAACGAAGGTGCAAATAAATGTTTCCTAATTGTCTTGGGTCAAGGATCTGCATGCTGCCCACACGAATGGTTGAAATGCTTCGTTCACGAGGTGCAATACTTCATTCTGCTAAAGGTCAAACGTTCATAAATCTGCGAAGGTACCTTGTCTGTATAAATTTGCTCTGGCACAGATTTGCTGAAAGATGAATATTTATGCGCTTCTCCATATTGGGGAGTTTAACTATGTTTATGTAGATTTTGTTGGTTGGGTGACGTCTTATTCTATTTAGTGTGATTCGGTAGACGAAATTATTCCGTTTTATTGGTCTTCTGTTGGGCACATTGGACTCAACTGTTGGTCTCAGAGTGCCACGAGCCAATCGCAAGGGCACCCTTTCACCTACCATACTTCTGTTGGGTACAACTTTGGAAAGGAGATTAATCTTACTAAAAGTACATACCTTAAAGCAGTTCAGCACCTCTCCGGATGACCATGTCGTTTTAGAATTTGATTCCTTCCTCATATTCCTCTACTACGCTTTAAATAGACCAAACTTTCGTGGATGATTTCTTAGTTCATAAGCTCTCTAATGACTCACATCTGCTATACATGCGCGTCAAACAAACATATCCTCTACTTAGGTGCTGTTACGAATCACTTTTTTGGATGCACGCCAAACAATTATCTCAACCAAGCAAGTTCTGTTACTAACTTTCTCTAGTTTCACGTGAAATCGGTTCAGGACCATCTCAACATTTGAATGCCAACTGAATTATAGTTGCTTTCTGTACGGCTGTGCCACAATCTTGCAGTCGAAGAGCAATGACTATTCGACCATAGGTTATCGTTGAAGAATTGAATACCACGCGCCATATTAACCGCAAGACAATCGACTTTCCCTCTTCTGGGAACTACACTATCCTGTATCAAAAATGTTCGACAGACAGTGGAATTTTTGATGTTGCTTCATAACATCTTTCACATCTCTAATCGATACCGCTCTACTAAGGCAGGGAAGATCCTCAACGCTTTGTGCAACGGCGGGCTTGTAGTTGAGTCGCCCATCCAAAGTTGAACGGGTGATAGGTAGATAAGCGGATAGATTTTGAATAAGATTGTGCTTGTCGATAGACAAACGTTTTTGGCGGGACGAAGACGTTGTGACATACTCTTTCGTGGTACTTTGAATTGGGGTGGCAAGTCCCAGAGATTTGGTTATTGACCGAGTTCTATGCTCTAGCAGTATAACCCTCCTCCTATACCCGGTCTTGTCAAGTTTGTCTTTAGACCTCATTTGGGGTAGAAGTTTTTGTTTTGGGACTCTGGTGTTTTGTATACGTTAGGCCAAGGTATTAAACAAGCTCTAATAAAAGTAATCTCAAACGACAGATTCTATGCTTGCTCTCACATTGATCCGGGAGATCCTTAGAAGAGGATGAGGCCAATGGAGCAGGTTACATCCACCCTCGCATCGAGTTGGATGTTGAAAAACAGTCTGGTTCTAAGAGCCAAAACAACTCGAGCGTAATTTGATGCGCAAAAGATCGCATAAACATTTGATCCTGCATAAACCAGAGGTCGTCCAAAACCATGTCTTCAATTTCAGTTTAAAAAAAAGTGAGTTTACACGGCCCTGTAGCGCCCACCTTTGACCGAAACGTTGTTCCCAGCCTCATTTTCGAAGAAAAATGGCCCAATGATGCCACCACTCCACAATCCGCACCAAACTGTCACTCTCTGTGGATGCATTTGTTTCTCGACAATGCCCGAAACGTGCGGGTTTTCTGAGCCCCAGAGGCAGCAATTTTTTTTGTTGACGTAGCCGCTGAGGTGAAAATGCGACTCCAATCTACTCTAAGGCCTAAATTGCGGAGCGATTCAATCGCGATCGATGGCGAGTTGATGTTCGTGAATTGAGTCTCACACTCTACGCCATAGCAGACACATTCTTGTCTGTGCGCATGCGTATACATCAGTCGCGCTGGGTGCCTAATTTCAGCCAAAACTTATTTTCAAAAACGCACTGTTACTCACTCACTGTTACTACACAGCACTCACTTTGGAAATAAGTTTTCAATATCTCCTCGTACCGCGGAGGTATGATACTAACTTTCTGTCAAGAATTCGAGCGGGAAACAGCTGTCAGTGTCAAAATAACAAATGATTTAAGAAAAAAACACTAGATGGCCCACCCTACATGTATGTGCGATGAAGTAGATGATCAACAGCTTTTCTGACGTACTTTACACCACATCGAACATGATTCCAGTATTCTAGTGTCCATTTGGAACATATCTTGCCGTATTGACTCGAAAGAAATGTCGGAAAAATGGAAGTGTGCTGCACCGAAACCGAACCATATGTTATTTCCAGCCCACGCTTCTACGATCTACGTTCTTTCTACATTTCATCGGTGCCGACATAAGACTGAATGGTCATCGATACATCGATACATACACGATACTTACTCATTTATAGACAGACAAAATCGCAGTATTAAGGCTGCGATATTGTATATCTATTTATCTATTTTAAGATTGTAGAACAGATCATCCAATTTTAAAGAGCCAATAGAACATCCTTATAGGTTAATTCAGTACACAAATGTGAGACTTATTAGACTTAGACTGACCTGCATCAAAATACGTGCAGCAAAATTAAAAAAACATGTCTTTGTATGTAAGTGGACACATGTGCTAACTGCACGGACATGCATCGATGCAAGTTGTCTCTGTTTCTAATTTTGATGCAGTGCACATGTAGTAGATCAGCCAAATATCTTGACATTTCATGTAAGTGAATGTTTACAATATGAAGTCAACTGCGAAAAGAGAAATGAAATGATTTCAGAAGCAACAGCGAAATAATTATTTTCCTTAATTTATACCGCCTTTTCACATCCAAAAGAATTTATTTCGCAAAATTAATTTTTCACAATGACAGCAAACTAATGCGAAGAGATGTCAAACTTACTGCACGTCTGTTTCGTTGTGTATTTCTGCACGCATCAATGCATACAGCTGCACATCTGTTCCAGGTCTTTACAGATGCATAGTTTACCTCCGTTTTGACTGATCGCTGAAAAGTGCACGTTTCTTAGTGTTCTACATAATCTACTACCTGCATTCGGTGCCAAAATGTCTACGAAGAGTCAAGGTCGCTGTCGGTTCCTTGAAGTCATCAACTTCTATACAACACTGGAGTTGATGTCTTCTAAATTTAAATCATAGCTTAAAACTGGAATAGACGGTTGTTAATGTTATTTTGATTTGATTCACTTCTTCAGTGAGACATCAAAAAAGACCGAAATCACTTCTAGAACGTGTCATTATTTACTCTAAAGTCAAGTTGTGGAAAGTTTAAAACGTAAATCGTAAGTAAATATGATAATCTACCGGTTTTGCTAGTTGTTTGCGGAAGAAGTCATTCTTCAAAATAAATAAAATGCTCCTCAAGCAGGTTTACTCATTCATAACGTAGTAGTTATAGTTGGCATCATTGGCCAGGGAATAAAAAAGGAAGTCGCATGACACAACGAGTAAACGAACAAAAAAATGTTTGCTGACCTTGAATTAAATATGAATTATTTGGCACAGGAAGGCAAGCGTATGCCTTCCTGTTCCTTGGCAAACAGTCCACAGGAAATGTTAAGGTCGTTGGTTATAAAACTGCACACAGTTTTGGATGAGGTCACCGAGATTGTGGGATGGATATTGATTCTGTTGTTCTTGTGAGTACTTGAATGCATTTGCGAAGAATTTTGAGTGCATTTATCTGTACAGTGTACATTATACTGATTTGTGCGACTTTCGCTTGCATTGTAGTATTTATCATGTTGGAAGTGAAGTAGTTTATGCAATCAGAAGACTCCTTCGAATAAATAATTGTATACGCACCGAACTAAGAGACAGTGGAGATCTTTAGTGAACGCATTGCATTGAATGAAGAGATATCTATGCGGGCAATCGCTCCTTAACTTTCCGGGGCATTTAAACGAAATCAACAACCATTCCTCAACCAGACTTATTTTTTCATTTTTCTCTATTGCCATTATCAGATTGTATTCGGAATTCAACTTCACAGCTAACGGAAGGCTCTCACACTCGTGTTATCTATTGTCCTCACATGATTGGATAAATCTGGACTATATTCCGACTCTAAACGACGAAATTTGAGAAGATTTAAAAAAAAAAATCTCTACTCTCGAGCATAGTCAGTGACTCGTGGAAGGCGGTGTTGTAATCTGAAATTAAAATGAGACTGGCCAGGTGCAGACAGCCCGGAATCAAGCTTGGAACGAATCAATGCGAAGAATTCAACACGGGCAACATTCTTCTAGATTCTTCTATGCTGTTCCTTTACTTTGGTTGACACAACTGCGTGCTTTCAAGTTGAAGTGGCTGAAAAATGGACTTAGACCATAGCTGGTCTATTGTGCTAGATTGAACATGGGTCAATTCACTTGTCCACTTGTGGGAAACTATTTGAAACTTCTGATAGATTGCTAATAGGTACCTTGCTAAGGTCACAGATCCTCTCGAACGTAGGCCCCGAAAATATGTCCTCTAAGAGACACCAGGGCCAGGCTGGTGGAATGTTCTCCACATCTTTCCCGTCTAAACCGCTTCTACAGAAATCGATGGCCAAAGCACTGAGTCCTGTGGCATGTTCGATGTTGAGGCAGTCTCCAGACAGATCACTTTCTTAGATCGTTTGGATCTAGTTTAGTCCAGATCATTTTGGAGGTGTGGGACGTTGTGTGTTTGAAGGAATCTTGAAATATTTGTCGGCTATTCGTCCTGCCTACGATGCAGGCAAATGGATAAGAGATATTGTTGGGAATTCCTTGATCTGTTTAAGGATTATGAACATCAGTCCTTCAGTCAAGGGTGTGTTCAAAAACCTAGCTCTCTTCTTTGAAAACAAAAACAAAACCAAGAACAAGATAATTTGAGTTAGTTTTCTTGCCTAGAAACGCCAATGATGATAGGCAGCCTTAATACAGATCGATACTCTCCATAAACCGCTAGTCTGACAAAGAAAGAAAGCAAAAAAAAACTGCTATCTGCTTTCTCCCGTCGCTCTGAAACTGTCAAAGTCGAGATCAAAATGACTGGCATCTCGTAAAATGTCACCAGTCTGATGTCACAAATGAGAATACCACATGATAAAAATGAAATCAAATTTTCTTGAGTTCATTGTAAGTCATATTTGGCAAATACCTTGCTTGCCATGAGTCACATTTTTCGGATACAAGACGTGCCTCACCGTAATCGCCAAACATCTCTAAGATCGTGACTAATTTTGACCAACCCTGAGTAAGTTGTTTTTGAACAGTTGTAAATTCCTTGGTGTCATGTTTCACCTTTTTTTTACGTAGCCCTTGGAGTGAACACATGTGTGCCTCTTGCAGTAGCTGCAGGTGCAAACAGTCAAGACAATAAAACAAAACATGCGTCAAATGTGACACGATTGCTTTTATGCTGACAGCGATTGAACAAAAAAGCGCTTAGCTCATCTGTCGCATACTTACGAAGCAATAGCAGGCGCTCTCAATTTATTTTTTTATTTTACGTAACCACTGCCAAGCGACCTTGGCGGCTGTCATAATTGTTGCTTTTTTAGGCAATTTGTTGAGTCAACAAGTGCGTATACACGGAGAGATTCATGTTTTTGCTTTTAGAATCTAAAGGGGCTTCGACTGATACTCAAAGTTGTTGACTTCTCTGACAGATAGCGTGGCAGATTAACAATCGTTTATCTCCATGTCTACTTTCCACCACTCGGGGAAGTGCTTTGCTCGGTCTTTAAACTTTCACCCAGATACAGCAACCGTACGTGTGTTTGTTTTCAACAAATAATCACTTAGTTCGCGTCTACGAACAAAGTCCGTTAGTGAAGTCCATCAACTTGACCGTATTCGGTTCAGATTCCGTCCAAAGAAAAACTCTGTCAAATTTTTGAAAAATTCGGCGTGATCTATTACCCAATCCAGTCGCTGCTTAGATAATATGCGCGATATTAGCAAACAAATTGTGCCTTGTTACCATATTTCGCTAACATCTGCTTGCCTTGCTGGCTGCCGTTCGTTTGGTAATAATATTCATGCATAACGCTCTTGTGTCAGTCGTTATGAACTTTCTTCTTTCTAAAAGGAAAAAGTAAAAGAAAAACAATTCGTTTAGAGCATTCAAAGACACATCGTCGGGGGTCATTGACGTTTGGGAATGAAGAATGAAAGAACTACAACGAGTCTGTTGGATAGGCAAGCACTTAACCGATTAAGAACTAATATTTAATCGGACTGCGGCTGTGGCGGACGTTGACCTTGCATTGAAAAATAGTGTGGGGCAATTTAATCGGTGGTGGAGTATTCAAATTGCCTTCTCGTAGTCAAACATGTGTACACGAACTGAAATGAGAGAGGTTATGGTGGATTTGGGTGTTGGGAGATGTTAACAAGGGAATTAATTATACATGAGTGACTGTATGCGGCGTGTGGCAAAAGGAAAGCTGATTGGGTACCGTAAATCATTACATAGCCCATTCACTTTTTTAAACGAGACTCGAAAAATTTAGAGTGATAGCTTGCACAGATCCATGATACGGACATGGCCCCTTTGGACTGATCCAGTTGATCTCCCTTCAATCACTTGCCTATCTGAGGCAGTTGTTGGCATGACTCCATGGTATATTCTCCGGTGTATTTATCAAGGCGACATTGCACGCAATTTTACGAGAAACGAATTTTACAGTCATTTTCCGTTCTCCATTTTCATCGTTCTTTCTAAATTCTGGTGGTGGTACTGTTCGGGATGGACCCGGGCCTCAACCAGAAAGCCTCTGTAGCCAAAACGATCTTCAGCCAGCTGCTTCCAAACGCCGCCAAGTTGGCTGAAGTTTTTCTCCATTTCCATTCACGCCATCGGTTTCGTGGGAGCTCTCCATTGGTTTGTCCTACAGACTCGGAGTCGGAAATTCTTCGGCCTATGTTTTCCATGCGCTAGACATGGCCTAGCCGTCTTATGCATTGAATCTGTAGACGCCTGGCTAGACTCAAAAGTGAACAAAATTAATTTTGTTTACATGTATTATGGCTTTATTAGTAAGAACAAACATTCCCATTATTTATGAAATACAACGTCGTTCAAGTGTCTGCCTCGGCTGGGTTCGCAGTAGCGCATTCTGTCACCCCAATTTTCCAAGACCTTGTTGATGGTTTTGGGCTGTAGCTCACGGATTGCTTGGATGAAATTGGCCTTAATAGATTGAATCGTTTCCGGATTGTTGGCATAACATCGGTCCTTCACGGTTCCTCACAAAAAAAACTCCAAAGGGGTCAAATCGCAGCTCCAAGGCTGCCAATTGACACCGCCAAGACGGCTGATAACACGATTTGGGAACTTGGTGCGCAAAAGATCAATTGTGGCATGAGCTCTGTGGCATGGCGCGTCATCCTTCATGAACCAGAGGTCGTCCAAATCCATGCCTTCAATTTCAGTAAAAAAAAACTCGGTTAGCATGGTTATGTAAAGCCCACCGTTGACCAAAACGTTGTTCCCAGCCTCATTTTCGAAAAAAAAAATGGTCCAAAGATGCCACCACTCCACAATCCGCACCAAACTGCCACTCTCTGTGGTTGCATTGGCTTATCGGCAATAACGTGCGGGATTTTCGAGCCCCAGATTGAGATGAAAATGCGCCTCGTCAGAAAAGATGATATTTCGCCCAAAATCGTTGTCCACTTCAAGCTGCTCTAAGACCCAAGTTGCGAAGCGATAACGAAGCGCGTCTTCAATTGCTGAGTCAATTGGACCTAAGCGAATAATCCGAGATCTTTGTGCAGAATTCTCCTCAGGCTGGTGTGTGAAATGTTGAGCTGTTGAGGCCGAGGGCGAGTTGATGTTCGTGATTTGAGTTTCACACTCTTGGCCACACCAGCCACATTCTCATCTGTGCGCACCGTACGACGACGGGGTGACCGACCATGAGTGTTGTCCACTAGCATAGCAGTCTCACAAACTTTTTACACAAACTTGCGTACAGCAGTCGCGGTGGGTGCTTCATTTCCGACAAAACTTATTTTCAAAAAAACACACTGTTTGAGCTATTTCGAGCGGGAAACAGCTGTCAGTGTCAAAATAACCTATGATTAAAAAAAAACACTAGATGGTCCACCCTTTATAATAATAATTGTGGCACTACAGTCCGAGGTGGGCTTGGCTCTAGCTTCTCAGCAGCCACTCGTGTTGTACGTGCTATTGTTCTCTCACGATTGGAGGAGACCTACAGTCTACTCCGAAGGGGAAGGATGGGGAAGATTTTGTTTAGACAGTTATACTCTTCGAGCACTGCCAGTGACTCGAAAGAGCTGTGAATAATTTATTTTTTGAAAAATGTTTGTCAGTACTGTGATTTTAACCTAGAGTCTACTGCGTACGAAACGGCAACAGACATCTCCAAAAAAGTTTTCTACGGGTATTGACGGGTATTGTAATATATTGGGCCATAGGTTAGACCTATGAAGCTCCAAAAAGAACTAGGAAAAAAGTCTTGGACTAAGAAATTAACCTTACAATACGCAAAAAAATTCCAAAACCCTCTGAATATAGTGAAAAATCTCTCAGAAAGGTCCTTTGATTTTTCAATTCATTAAAAAACCAAACTTATCATCGTAACAACATATCAACTCCTAAAATGACGTGAATCCCTAGATGTTTATAAAATTATCTGTCAGAGACCTTGAGACTTTGTTTTCTTAGAGATCTCTTATCGAATCTTATCTCATGATCTAACTACGACAAAACCTTAAAAAATGCGACAAAACAGATAAAGTCGAAGAAAAAAACTAAAATAAACATCAAAAACATACGATAAAAGATTTTCGAAGCTTTTATCTCTTCGAATATCCGGAATAGTTTATTTATGTCGAGTTTTGTGGTTTACGAGCTCTCTCCCTCTCTCTCCTCCTCAGACGCACACAAAAATCACGGAAAATTTTGCATTCACTGGCCCACAAATAGACTGCTCAGCCCCCTCGCAAGCAGTTGTTTAGCGAAAAAACGAAGACCTTGATATCTCGGTCTATTCCCTACAATCTACGACAGTCAACAAAAACAGAACGTCACATGTATTTCCTGTCAATTCACTACGGCATTCCCATCTCGTGATAATTGAGAGTCCAAACAAACGGCCCTAGCAGCGGATACCGATATTCCATTTCCACGATCGATGAAAACACTGCTAGATGATGATGATGATGCTTGCGAACAACTAAGATTCTATTTTCGCGCACATCATCCGATCGGCAAAACAAACAATACCTGACGCGCGCTGTGGATGTGTTTTTCTAAAAATAAACCGTAATCGCATCACCATCGACTGCAACAAATGGCCTCCTGTCAAATGTGTGTGTGTGCGAATCAGACTTCGAATTCGATTGTTGATTCGAAATTCAATTGACATATCTTCCCGTTTTTAAATGCGCAGTGATGGTGTTTGCCAAAACTAATAAGCAGAGGTCAAGCAAAAATTGACACACACACACTCTACAGATGTTGACTTATTCAATATTTCAACGCCCACCTCGCTCGCCTGACACATGACGCAAACGTTTGTCGATTTCAAGATCATGAATGGGAGTAGCATCAGATCCGCCTCGCACTAGATAAGCTTATCTGCTGGACTTGAGATAAAACGAACGGAGGGCCGCGAATCGATGGGAATCTCGTGACTTATTGCGGCTGTGTTATCAGCTCTTGTTTGTTGACAGTCGTTGGATGTGTACACACATCCATGCGTGTGTGCGGCGTGGCATTTTAAACGCCAAAAGCACCAAACAACCGACGAACCGGCAATCGGAGGGGAATGATTCATAAAGTATGTGGTGTGGCGTGATGTTGATTGCTTCATGACGAATATACTTAATTGCGCTCGATTGCGAGCTAATTGGCAAACGATAAGCAAAATTACTAAGCAGAAACTGTCAAATGATTGATGTTCACAATTTCCCATTGAGTCGTATGATTAAATTACTGTGGACTGCTATCAGAGGTGATCTGTCATCTGGCGAGGAATTCGAATCCTTTTCAGTTCAAGTTTACACATGCACACGCACACACACACACACACACACATGAACAAGGAGAGCAAAGCAAACTACTTCAAAACGCTATGCAACGAAGCAGACTTAGACCCCTGGGGTGGAGCCTATAAAATGGTAATGAGGAAGCTGAAAGGCAGTAGATCTCCTCAACTAACCTGTCCACTGATGCTCCGAACAATAGTAGGACACCTGTTCCCCCGTAAACCTCCTACAATGTTCGTTCTCACACAAGGAGCTGGTCTAGAACAAGTCCCACCAGTCACGGTTGACGAGCTGCAGAATGCGTGCAGAAAAATTGGCGACAAAAAATCCCCTGGCCCGGACGGTATTCCCAATATAGCCATCAAAGCGGCCGTTGAGACGAGACCAGAGCTCTTTATGGCGACGATGCAAAGGTGCCTCGAAGAAGGAAACTTTCCTGACTGCTGGAAGCTACAACACCTGGTGCTTATACCCAAAGGCAATAAGCCGCCCGGAGAACCGTCAGCGTACCGTCCGATTTGCCTGCTGGACACCACGGGAAAAATCCTGGAGAGCATAATATATGGCAGGCTAATCGGCGTGGCTGAGGAGCGAGGAGCCCTATCCGAGCATCAGTACGGCTTCAGAAAATCGCGCTCTACCATTGACGCCATTAAGGAGGTGGTGGATACAGCAAGCGAAGCCATAGCGGGCTCAAGATGGAGGGGCGGCACGAAAAAATACTGCGCCGTGGTTACGCTGGACATCAAAAACGCGTTTAACTCGGCAAATTGGTCCTGCATCATGAGAGTACTAAACAGGATGAGTACACCGCAGTACTTGAGGAAGATAATCGTCAGCTACTTCACCAACAGACAACTCAGGTACCAGACTGACGAGGGTATTAAATACTACGACGTCTCGGCAGGCGTCCCACAGGGTTCGGTTCTTGGACCCCTCCTGTGGAACCTAATGTACGACGGAGTACTGAGACTGACGCTGCCACATGGAGTCAAGACAATCGGCTTTGCCGACGACATCGCGGTTGTGACGGTGGCCAAGCACATCCACGAAGTGGAAACCGCCACAAACGAAGCAATCGCCAGGATCAAAAGTTGGCTGGAATCCTCCGACCTCGAACTAGCGGACCACAAGACAGAGGCTGTTCTAATAACCAGCCGAAAGATTGTGGAATACGCAAACTTCCGGGTTGGCTCCCAGCTAATTAGATCCAGGGATTCGCTGAAATACCTAGGAGTGATGCTCGACAACCGACTTAACTTCAAAAAGCACGTCGAATACTGCAGCAGAAAAGCGTCAAAGACGCAGACAGCACTTTCCGGTATGCTGCCGAACATCGGAGGACCCGGATACCCAAGAAGGATCTTGCTTTCCAGAGTGGTAAGTTCAATCCTTTTATATGCCGCGCCAGTCTGGGCGGGAGCTCTTTCGGTAAAGGAGACAGCAAAGAAGCTTTCGTCAGCATACAGGCTGTGCGCCATAAGAACAATCAGCGGCTTCCGAACAATTTCGGACGAAGCAGCCTGTGTGATCGCGGGTATGGTCCCGATCGACATTCTCGCCAAAGAGATGCATAGGGTCTACCTAAGGCGAACGGCAAATCGCGCGGAAACTAGCGCAAGATGCCTGAAAAAGGAAGAAAGGGCAACATCTATGGCACTGTGGCAAGCCAGATGGGACACCACAACCAAAGGCAGATGGACCCATAAATTGATCCCCGCGATAGAAGCTTGGACGTCGAGAACACACGGAGACTGCAACTACCACCTCACGCAGTTCTTGTCGGGCCATGGAGGCTACCGAAAATACCTCCACAGATTTGGCCACGACAGTTCACCCTCCTGTCCAGAATGCGCGGGCGAAGAGGAAGACGCAGAGCACGCAATATTCTACTGCAGACGCTTTGCCGCGGGGAGAACAAATTTACCAACTCCCGAACTCTTGGTTAGCCATATGTCAGATTCAACCGACAAATGGCTAGAGATTTGCTCCTTTATAACGAGCGTTCAGAACGAGCTAAGAAGGCTCGAAAGAGAAAGAAAATCCGAATTGGATAATATGGAGCCCATAGTGTGATATGCTAACCAGCCCCGCGAAGTAATACCTAACGGCAGTTCCGCGGGGAGAGTGGTTGAAGTGTGCAGGGTGTGGGTTAGTACGTAGGCGTATTCCCGAAATCGAGTACTCGGGTTTGCGAATCGTGCATGCTGATAGCCCGGGCTATCAGTATCTTTCGAAGATTGCCACATCCTTGGACGCAACCAAAAAAAAAAAAAAAAAAAAAACACACACATGAACAAGGTTAACTTCAGGGGCAAGGCAGGCTTGTCAACATTCTTTTCCTGTCATCAGGGAGAGGGAGGTGGCGATTTGTCTGCGACGTATTGTTTTTTCCACTTGTTTGGCTCTAACTGGGGCAGACAACCGGCAAACAGAGGATAAAGTTAGGATAAGTGGTGCTTGTGTCTCTGTTGACCGATTGCGAAGAGGATGGCCAAAGCAGACGTCGGAACGAAATCCGATTTCAGCGTTAAATTTGAAATCCTGGCGACACAATTCAGGGAATTTAATGCCACTATATTTGTCAAGGATTTCTGTAATCAGAAATAGCTCCTACGTCATGCAAAAAAGGATGCGCAGTAGTAAAATTTGAAACGTCAATAATTTCCCATTTCATGGACGAAAAAACCGGGTAATCTCAGAAATGTTGTCACTGTGTCGTCACACACAAGCAGGAAATGCGGAATTTCTTTCAAGGATGAAGTGCATTGGTGTGAGTGAGTCATTTCATCTGTACATTCCCTAGGTTATGAATTGATTCATCTAAGGAGTGAGGTAATGGTTGATATTGGATGTGCTGCGCATTTACTGGTACTCCCTCACTCCACGGGGAGCTCTCTATTGGATAACCTCATACCTTTGAACCAAACGAAGGATAAATGCGACCCAGGCAACTGATACGGTCTGTTTGTTAGTACGTTCTTGAGAGAAGAATCGCTAAATGCCTGCTGAGCAAATTCTAAAAGGACTTCAACCATCATTTGTGAATTTTTATTTCGGCGTGACTGCCTTCCTGTCTTCCCAAGGCTTGAAGGAACTTTGTGATGTGAAGGACCAGTTGCCATATGGAGGAGGTCGTTGGATATATGAATCCCCGGGATATAAGAATTGAATCCTCTTATTCCCCTTAGAGATAAGCGAATGTCAAGGATATTCCAAGGAACGACTGGATGGCGCAGCTGGTTAAGTGCCTGCCCCAAGTTAGAGGTGCCCCAGGTTCGAATCCCAATAAAATCGAATCTAGTCCAGTCACCATTTGCCGTTGGGATCAAACTAACAGCACTGGAGTAGGTTGCTACCTGGCAGTACAATGGACCAGTTTCGAGTCTGAGTGCTCCAGGATAGTTTCGAAAAAAAACGAAAAAAAAGCCAGATTTGTAACCCGCAAAAATTCAAATGCCTTTGGCTATAAACTCCATTAAACGTAAGTCTCTATAAGGTACCAAGTGCATCAGACCTTATTTTGAATTCTCCTCGAACTATTGAACCAGCAAACATGTGTACCCCGATTCTCCGAACAACAGCAACAAAAGTTCTGCCCTCTATAACCGCTGTACAAAAACAATCGAGCAGTTGCAGCTTAGCCATCACTGCATAGATTTCGAAGGAATAACTTTCCAAACAGTTTCACTCACTAGGCAGAGTTCCTCGAACGACATTTTTATGATACACACCGAATTCCTTCTGAAGTTTGAAGAAATTACTACCAACTTGAGTCGAAAATTTTAGAAGGTCAACAAAGTCATCGCCGGCATAGTCCGATCATATCGATCGGCTTGAAGAAAATTTTAACACAACCTCTTATCTGCATCTGATAATGCTGAGGTAGGTATGCAATGAGCTGGAGATAATGCTTTTCTTCCTCCAACTTGAGAATGTAAAAAGCTTGGTCAATCGACATTGTGATACAATAGAGTGCAAGCCGCCTCTCCTTTTGAAAGAATGTTTACAACCCAGAAAAAAACGTAGAATTGTTAATTTTGATATTTAAATTAATATTCTTTAGTTTTTATTCGGTAAAAAAATTCGATATTTAAGGGCGTAAGGGTATCAAAAAGTACAACTTTTAATTGATATTTTCTGAAAAATCGCAGTCGCAATTTGCCGCTCATGTGTACAGCATTTTTATTCCACTTAACTTAAAATGTCATAGAGTCACGGTTTATACTCCTCAAAATCGAATTATGTATACGAAACTAAAATTTAATGATTTAACTTAAAATCGTGTGCGTTTTTTCGTTAAATACGCTTCCTGCTTCCTACTGTCAGTTGAATGTCAATGTCAAAATAGAAATTCATTCGAAATGTTAGCTGGTGCAAGGTGATGCGATCAATGAACTTCAAATTATCGTAAAAAAGGGTGAATAATAAAATTCTTCATTCATTCTAAGGGCGATTTATTTTAAGTAGAGGACAGACATACAGTTGACTCCCTCGAAATCGAATTTTCACTGGAGATCAAAATTAGTTCGAGTTAGAGTAATTTTGATTTATTTCTATGGAAGACTGAAGGGAATACAAAAAAAGGGTCGGAAAATTAGAGGGAAATTCGAAGAAGTTTGATTTAGAGGACTTCGACTGTATGTTAAATTCTGCATGATTTCGTCAAAGAAAAAAAATAATTACATTCAAGATTTGGCTTGTGATCATATGAGATAATTTATGCAATTTCTTGCATTAATTAGTTTGTGATTTCATGAGAAATTATGGATAGAAATACGCTTCAAAATTCGTTGCTTTTCAAATTTGTTTTGATCGACATCTTGCCTTTGATTTGCAACCACGCAGGTGGCATGGTTTATTTTCAAAACTTGAGCGTGTTTTCACAATTTCAACACAATTTTCGAATGTTTAAATGTTTAATCATATATTGAGAACTAAGCAAGTGCCGATTTCATGCATTGATGTCTTTGGACATATTTTTTAATGGCTTTTGTCAATGACATTTGTTAGCTGTTCCTTTTGACATTCGTTAGTTGTCAGTTTTACTTTGCCTTAAAAGCAAATTGCGCGTATTTTAGTTTGGCATCAGTTTTAATATAGAGTGCAAAAACGAGCATTGTCGTCATATTCATTTAGCGGAGCGCATCCATGATTGTGATTTGTATCTTAGACGCAACGAATTCGATCGTTTTTTGAACATAATCGAGGAAAAATGGGTTGTTTTCAGTAATGTCGATCGAAACCGATCTGGGTCCAGGCTTGATGAGCCAGCACAATCCACCTCGAAAGCTGATATCCACCAAAAGAAAATATTGCTCTAAATGCGGTAGGATTGGAAAGCCGTAGTGCATTTTTGAGCTACTTCCAGCTGTCAGCAACTGAACAGATTTAATACAGTGATCAAAACGGCCAGAGATGGTCCATCGAAAGGGTGTAATTTTTCGCCAGGATAACACTAGAGTATGAGGTCCTATCTGTGGTCACTCACCAAAAATTATTAGAGCTTGGTTGAGAATCCATGTTACATCCACAATATAGCACTGACCTTGCTCCATCAGATTACCGTTTATTGCGATCTTTGCAAAACCCTTTGGATGGTAAAACTTTCAATGATGATGACGCTGTGATATCGCACTTGAATCCATTTTGTGGCGATAAAGTCCGGCGGTGTGGATGAAATCCGGCCAGAAATGCTTAAGGCTTGGGGTAAAGAGGGAGTTTTATGGCTCTCTCGTGTCATTAAGGTGGCTTGGGAACACAGTGAGACACCTGCCTATTGGCAAACTGGGGTGATTGACCCTCTTTTCAAAAAGGGGGGCAAAAGAGAGTGCTCCAACTACAGGCTCCAAGTCAACGCTAAGATGTTGGAGGCGCGTTCTTGAGATATGGTCGAATTCAGAATGCGGTCCCGGCAGAAGTACATCCGACCATCTTTCCACTCTAAGAATGGTACTCGAGAAGGCTTAGGAGTATGCCAAACCGATCTGTTTTTTTTTGGATTTGGAAAAGGTTCCTCGAGGTAAACTCTGGAGTGTTCTGCAGGAGTGTGGGATTGATGGTTCTTTGTTAAGAGATATTTAGTCTTTACGGTAGTAAATCAACACCTTCACCGTTGGCATTGCACTTCGCCAAGAGTGCGTCTTGTCACCTCGCCACCTAGCCGCCCCGTGACCACTTTAGTGGGACATACGGGCTACGTTCAAGAGACACACAGTTCTCTGTAAACGATCGCCAAATTATCACGCTAAACATTTATCTCTACGTGACGCTGTCTCCTTAGGACCTGTATCCGTAGCCGCCTTGGTTGACTTCGTCGCTGCACAGCCTATATTTCGTTCGTTGCTGAATATTTTCCTTCTTTGCCATCAAAGCATTGAAGCAAAGATCGCACTAAGATTCGAGCAAGATCATCATGCCACTGTGAGCCTGTGTGTCGTAAAGCAAGGCAGTTAGCCTTACCAAAAGCAAACTTGGTCTTCGATAGGGCGCCATATTGTGTTTCAAGAATAAGGGATTGGTAATGGCGCCTCTGCGTTTGTTCTCTACACAGGTATTTCTCGTACTCTTTTCTGCTAAGCCGATGTACACAAAGTACTTAAACCGTGACATTCTGTCTAAAAGAGTCGCAGTGTCCGTTATTTAATGAGAGCATAAACCTCGCTGTAGAATCTAAGCCCGATCTATGCTCAAGAATCTGCAGCGTCACAAAACTTCGCTTTGTCCTCATTTTCTTGAGAACCCCACTTTAGCCACTTTCATTTCAGTTCCAGCACAAACCGTTAGCTTTATGCAACGCCGCCATTCACACTTGAAACATGTATTAATGCATCACTAAGACCCACTGAACCAAATTCAATTCTCCGTTCATATAAATCATCCGTCATGGTTTTTCTACACCACGCAAGCACTTATATGGCTTAAAAGTCGACTAGTTAAATCATAACAGAATGCATCAACATAACCTCAACCGTAGGGTAAACGAACTTTCTCTCAGTTCCACAGCAATCCTACTTTCTTTAAGCTCCCTCCGCGAGCAAGTGTATTTTCATGGGTGCTGCGAGCTTTGTCACCCATATTTCTTCCTCTTTCTCTTCTTCATTTTGCCATTCACTCATTTTCGTAGAAGAAGTGAGGAAAAAGATGTCATCGGCACCTGCTCATAGCGGTGTTGTAGCCTTCAAAGTATGGAGAAACAATTCAAATCCACATTGCGTTCGAGTTGGACGATCTTCGCTGTTGTGTTTATCCAAAATCAAATGCAAAAAATCAGCACTATCATGAGTCATGAGGCTTCAAGACACTTGCCTTAATTGGAAGATATGACGATTCTTAATTGAGTTAAGCTTACGTAATTAATTGCTCATGTGGGCGCATATAACTTATCATTATGCGCCAACTGTGCTGATGTCAAATGGTTTCAGTGAAGTTTGCTTGCCCTTATCATAAAGCAAATGTATGCAGGTGTACTTTCCCTTCATGAATTCAGGGAATGATAAAGTCGGTCTTATCTATAAGAGCGGCAATTAACGGTCGGCGAACAGACGTCAAGATGACAGCAGCAACGGAAGAGGTTGGAAACGATTTGTAACGTCTACTCGATGAAAGAGAGGCTTTATCTAAGTGGCAACGGACTGACAAGCGCTGAAAGGAGGCGTTCGTTTTGCTTGTATGGAGTGCCCTTGTGGATGGCAAGATGCTGAGAAATGAATGACACTTGAATTGAGTCACAAACATGTGCAGTCACCGCCCATATGCCAGTTGATATGGTTCATGGGTGGGTTATTGAGAGTGATAAGAAATCAAATTAAACTCGAAAAAAATGCTGCATCGCAAATGAAATATGTTGGCCATCGGATAATGTGCGCAAATATTCAAGCATCAATTGACAGATGTTGACTTTCTCTTGACATTTGCATCCGAAGCGAGATGAAACCTATCAGAAACCCATCAGTTAGAGTGGGCACCAATAATAAGTAACTAATAAAAGTTGGCACGCGCTCAAATAAATCTCAGTTGAAGAAGTGTCATAAAATTTGTCTGAAAATACATTCGCGCACGTCATTTTCTTTTTGTTTTGTTTTCTGTCATTTAACTCGCTCTCTATTTTTGTAAAGTGGGTGTAACCTCTTCCTGGCTAAAAATATACGTCTAATCACGTTGCTAAAGTCTTTTATCTACTTTGCACGCAAATATGAAAGCATGGACCTACCCACAATTACGTTTGTTTGAACATATTCACACCCTCAGCGGATGCGAATTCATGTCAAATGCTGCATACCTCTAGGTTTTAACCACAAACTATTAATTTTCTGATAGTTTTAAAGAAGTGTTAACTGAACACATTTCATTAGCATAACCACTAATTGATTGAATGTGGTTGGCGAACACCTCCTTAGATATGTTCGTGAATTGTGATGTAATAACAAAACTATTTGCTGACAGATGACATCTGAACCTAGAATGTGTCAAAACTCTAAAATCTTACGCGAGTTTAAACGACATTTTTGATGATAAACAAAAGACACGAAAGAAGTAGAAGGAGAGAAAAGAAAACAATTAAAGTTCTTCGATACGAAACTTTTTGTTGAGCGCCAAGAATTTTGTAGACTTTGTAACAACTTGGCACATGCCAAATCAATAAACTGACGTCTGACACATCAACCGGTGTGTAATGCAATTCGCTCTCCTTTCGTATTTTTCCATCATCCGCACGTTTATCATTGCCTACTGCTTTGAAAGCAATTCTCCGTGACGCTATTTGTATTTTGACATCTGTCATGCGACCGGCTTTTTAAGATACTCGTATCATAACTGGTTTTCCAAAGGGAGTGAGTGAGCGCACATCATTTACACAGCGGCGCCCACAACAATTAAGAAGCCATGAGCAAAAGAGACACAATGCTATCGCTTTATATGTACATATATGTATGTGCTTTAGCGAAAACAGGTTACGTCATTTTTGTAAACGAATTCTGATTGGCTAAAAATAATCGTACGATAAATTCCACATCGCGAGTGAATCAGATGGGAAACCTAGCGACGATGGACAGCAACGGCACGCTAGCATATTAAAGTGTATACGCAAGCAGTCTGCAGTTTTTGTATTGGAAATGAAAACCAAAAAAGCAGAAACGACGAGGAAAAAGAGAAGGCAAAAATGAAAAAAAAAAAATGAGCTATCGCTCCTTTCGTTCGTTATTTTTTTTTCGCGTTTCGTTGGTGAGAATATCGCGCAACAGCGCTATGGGAACAGCTTTTGGTATCTTGAATGTGAAATTCGCAAACAACCGCATGGGCCGCAAAAATGTTGTTGCTATTTGCTTAAGAGTGTGAAGCGGAACTTTAAATGATGGTTGGAATTTACAGAAGTGCCACTGCGACTGTGACTTACAAGAATTTGTTTACATCTTTCACTTTCACCAACGAAAAACGATATTGCCAGAGACGTAGGGTTTTGGTGACATTTAGTGAATTGATTAATTTTACGTTCAAAAATGGTGCAACTTTCTTGTCAAAAATGCACCGAACTGCTTTCGTCAATGGAACCTAGACCTTATTTAAAGGGAACAAAACTTTTTACACTTTGAATTTGAATCTTTCGATTTCCAATAAATGTATTCAGACATTCAAATAAATTGCACAAAATTTGCAATTGTTTTCAAATGCAGTGGTTTTCTTTTTATGCATTGTTTTACTTTTTTCGGTGTGAGGACTGAGGAGTAAAAAAAAGGTGCAAAGCCTTTATTTATAACTATGGGACAAACTGACACAAAAACGAAGAAACGTGAGGCTGGCTACCTAAAACGGCATCTTATATCGCTAAATAACAATTTATTTGCCCTCCCAAATAAAAAAAGACCTGAGCCTAGTTGTAATCACGTCAACAAGGAGGTTAGGTTAAAGGGCTGCTAGTGAATTCGCCAGAACACTTAGACCATGTTGATCCCAACGGCAAATGGTGACTGGACCAGATTTAAAAAACTAGATAAAAGCGTATTAACTTTGCTTTCACTGGGATTCGAACTTGGGACCCTTCTAATTTAGGGCAGCCACTTAACTAACTACGCAATCCAGTCCCCTCTCAGCCTCTACAAAGAGAAGGAGGCTTGTAAACCATGAACATTCTGATAGAAGCCCACGAGAATGCCCGCTGCTACCTTCTCAGTCGGACCAACCTAATCTAACCTAACTTTTCGACATTGTTGAAGACAAAAACTTTACCAAAGAGCACTTAAATTAGCCAGCTGCCAAATGGCGAAATGTCTTATGGTTTAATGAGCTGTGCCCGACCGTTTATGCAAAGTCCATGGGGAAAAGGGTCTTGTTTGCGTTTAACAATTTATTCAAACTTACAGGAGCTTTAATAACCCACCTATCATTTTGTACACCAGTGTACAAAACAGTGTTGATAAAAAAATTTAACGATGGCTAATATATACAGCTGTGTTCAAATAATAGGAGCGATATCTCACAAAATGTAAAAAAGAGATTTTGGACCACCATGTTTAACGGTTATTACCGTATAATGGGATTAATATTCTGTGTTGGGCGGACGACGGACGTGTTGTCGGAAACCAGTTCCTCCAAATAGGACAATTTTGTCTTCGTCCGTCCAAGGAATATTACGCCATTTTGTCGCAGTCCAATTGGAATGAATTTTGGCAAATGATGACAAATACCCATTTGTCAAGAGTGTGACCTTGCGTGGGCTTCGGGCGAAAAGTTTATTTTCTAACAGCCTTCTGCGAATCATTATATTACTAACAGGGAGCTGAATGTTGTCTGCTATGATCTTAGAAGATGCCGCTGTGTTGTTTTTTGATAGGCGTACTATTAACCTGTCAACAGCTTTGGACATTTTGCGTTTTCTTCCCCGAGTTTCTGCCTTTTCGAAATAGCGTAAGGCATTGGCAATTGCCGAGACACCCAAGTGTTTCCTGAATCTCCTTATATGATTTTCTTGTTTGATGCAATCCGTAGATGAGCTCTCGCTTTTCCGGATTTGTGCGCTTTCCACGACCCACTACGATCAATTCTTAAATAAAAAAATTTACAAAAAACCTAAAGTAATGTTTCAATGACAAACACTGTTTGTTTTCTTACTTTTTTAACTCTTAAATTAAACTCTTCTCTGCAAAATACTCCCATTATGTTGAACAGCACTTTTCCGGTCGCAATAGCTTCCTTGAAAAAAATCAGCTTGCGAATTCGCAAGCGCAGCTGTGCACATTTGTACTGATGTTGCTTGCTAAGTAACGTAGGAATATTTACCGAAATATTTTTACAGTTAAATTGATTTCAACGTCGCGCTCCTATTGTTTTGAACACAACTGTATGTATATTCCGTTGGTATTTTTTAAGACATTCTTAGGGAAAGTTTCGATTTTTTCTATTCCTTCCATTTTTCTTATTTTAATTTAGCAATCAGCAAATTTTGATGCACCTCAAAAAGCATTCCTACACCCCATAATTTAACTGCATCCCATCAAGTTTTGCGACTTCTACCCAAGAGGTCTAGGTTCGACTCCAGACACTTTAATATTTACGGCACCACCTCTCATGAGTCGATGACAGAGGGTATGAAGCTGCTTAAACTCCATCTTTAGTAGTTGTCATAAAACTGTAAGTCCTCTCCTTTGCGGGAGGACAATAACATGTACAACAAAAGAGATCAGGTTCACCCTACCGTGTAGCACCACGCAAAGAAAAGAACCCGCATTTTTTGTTCATTCAAACGAGTAACGAAGGACGTAGTACTTATCTTATAAGGGTCCTTGTAAGACACTCATCAATTTGAATAATAAAATAGGTGCGAATAAATTGGTCTTACACTCTTGAGTGGTTCCAAAACTTTTACAGTATCAATAAAAACCAAAATGATGTCCATATCCTCCGATAGATGTCTTCTCAATAGCTGCTATCATCAACCATTTCAAAACCCATTCCATTTTTCTCCTTCCAATGTCCTGCTTACACCTAAGTGCAATTATCAAGTGAACATCTTTTGCGTATCCGCTTGTATTTCTAAAAATAAAACCTCTTTCCTTTCGATCGCTTTGAGCATACCAATGGATCTTTGGTATGCAATCTGTGAGCCGACGTGCCCATCTGTGCACACACTTGCACACACATTAAATGTAAACCTTGACAAGGTCCAGTCCTCAACCAATAATTTGAACTTTAAATGCAGCGTGGTTGTATTGGCGTCATCGCACTCAGTCATTGCCGCCAAAACAGAGCGATAAGCAAATCCACGCCCATATTTATTAATCGGACGACGTCACGAATCCGAGCGATAGCAGTGAGTTCTTCTAGAGAGTTCTGCATTACACATGATCGGCAGAGTTAATTGATGCTTTCACTTTCAAGAGTTGGGAGTGCGCCACAGATTCACCTCCGAAAGCACACCCATACACTCTTGATGTGTACTTTCACAATGAATCCATTATGCCCTCGTTGACTTGACCTAAATGTTGTCGTATTTTATGATGCTCCTAGGTCCATTGAAGGGAAATATAAAAGTTGTGTGTGTGTGGCGCCACCCTTTTTCATGTCTTCAGACAAATTGTACCCCACGGCGACGCGAAAGTGCACGTATACTCAACGAATGAGGTCAAGTTACTTGCTGTAGAACCTTCTGTTTAATTGGTTTATTCCGGCCGACTTGAGTTGAAGCCGCTGTCATAAATATCTTGTAATAACATTTGTCTGTTGATGACGTCTTACGAATTACCGTTAAGAGGTTAACGTAATTTACCTTCTCATTTATTTTTTGAGAATTTGCAAAACGTTTTATTTGATAAATGAATAGGGAACTAGTCGTTCATTTATGCTAGGATATCATCTCGGAATTAGAAGGAGCTATCAGGATCAGCGGCTTGCGGACATCGACAAGAAGCATATGCATATGTACAGGGCCAAATACAAATTTCTTTTTAAAAATGCAGTAAAATGAGAAAAATTAAATTTTTTCTATTTGTACTTTTTTCTATTGTATCTATTGAACAAACATTCCCATTAATTATGAAATACAACGTCGTTCAAGAGGCTGCCTCGGCTGGTTTCGTAGTAACGCATTCTGTCACCCCAATTTTCCACGACCTTGTTGATGGTTTCGGGCTTTAACTCACACATTGCTTGGATGATATTGGCCTCCGGATTGTTGGCATAACATCGGTTCTTCACCTTCACGGTTCCCCACAAAAAAAAGTCGAAAAGCGTAAAATCACAGCTCCGAGGCGAGTAATTGACATCGCCAAAATGGCTGATAACACGATTTGGGAACTTGGTGCGCAAAAAATCGATCGTGGCATGAGCTGTCTGGCATGGCGCGCCATCCTGCATGCACCAGAGGTAGTCTAAATCCACGTCTTCAATTTCAGTAAAACAAAAGTCGGTTAACATGGCTCTGTAACGCCCACCGTTGACCGCAACGTTGTTCACAGCCTCATTTTCGAAAAAATATGGTCCAATGATGCCACAACTCCACAATCCGCACCAAACTGTCACTCTCTGTGGATGCATTGGAGTCTCGACAATGACGTGCGGGTTTACCGAGCCCCAGCCCCAGATGCGGCAATTTTGTTTGTTAACGTATGTAGCCGCCGATATGAAAATGCACTTCGTCAGAAGATATGATTTTTCGCCTCAAATCGTTGTCCAATTCAGATTGCTCTAAGGCCCAAACTGCGAAGCGATAACGAAGCGAATGGTCGCGTGCCTTCAATTGCTGAGTCAATTGGACCTTGTAAGCGAATAATCAGAGATCTTTGTGCAGAATTCTCCTCAGGCTAGTGCGTGAAATGTTTAGCTGTTGAGATCGATGGCGAGTTGATGTTCGAGAATTGGGTCTCACACTCTCGGCCACAGCAGCCACATTCTCATCTGTGTGCACCCTACGTCGACGGGGTGACAGACCATGAGTGTTATCCACCAGTATACCAGTCTCACGAATTTTTTGCACAAAGTTGCGGTTAGCGGTCGCGGTAGGTGCTTCATTTCGGCCAAAACTTCTTTTAAAAAAACGCACTGTTTGGGCTACGTTTGTTGTTCAAGGGTAAAGCGACTTATTTCATTCCGCGGAGATATGATTCTGACTCTGTCAAGATTTCTTGCGGAAAACAGCTGTCAGTGTCAAAATAACCTATGATTTAAAAAAAAACACTAAATGGCCCACCCTATACATGGTTAACGTTTCATAAAATATAAGAGAGGGGCTCATCACGGCCATGGTCGAAAGAGTGCAGATTTCTGGATCGAAGTCAGTAACAAAGAAGATGTCAATGTTGTTAATAATCTGCTAAAGGACAACGCTTAGACCACAACATGTTCGAAACGGAAGAATGTGAAAAAAATTGAATCAGAAATAAAGTGAAAATTGAGAGTTCGTTAAACTTTTTGTGACGCTAGAGTCCTTAGTACAACTGGGCCAAAACCATGAAGCCTCTCTAGCTAGCACGATGTTTATCGTCGCTTATTGCGCACGCCAAGTAGGTTGTGGTCCCTCTCCACTTGGATTCGCCACCTTAGACGCGGATGTCTGTTGCGTTGTCCCACTGGTTCAAAGTCGAAGATTCTTCGGGCTGGAGCAGTGTTGTCCATGCGCTCTACATGGCATATCCATCTTAGGCGTTGAATCCATAGACGATTGGCTAGACTCATGTCACTGTACAACCTATACAGTTCGTGGTTGAATATTCTTCTCCAAATGTCAGTTAGGCAAACAGGACCAAGAGAAATGAAATGAACGCAGAACATTTCTCTCGAAAAGACCAAGCGACTCCGAGCAGATGAAGAAGCCCTTGGCTCTTGGAATAATGACAATTGGAAACAAAAAAGTCATGAATCCAGGAAGAGGGAACACACATTCTGAAAAATATCATTACGATGCTGTGACAACCTCAAGGGTTAATAACGTCCTATTTTTTTAAACTAAAGAGTTAACATGATTGGACGACTGGATGGCGCAGTTGGTTAAGTGGCTGCCCTAAGTTAGAGGGGTCCCAGGTTCGAATCCCAGTGAAAGCAAAGTTAATACGCTTTTATCTGGTTTTTCAAATCTGGTCCAGTAACCATTTGCCGTTGGGATCAAATTAACCGCATTATCATTGAAGCGGTTGATCAGTGGTAGTAGCCTGAATGTGGGTATCACAACACCCAACATGGTCTAAGTGAGCTGGTGACTTTACTAGCAACTCCCTAACTTAACCTAACTTAATATGATCGTGTTCCCCCCTCTCAAAACGTCTTAATCTGGAACTTTCGATTGATTACCTTTTCAAAACTTTCTTCAAATCTTCAAAATTGATCCCGAAACTGTGCACAACCCCTTCGATTGACGAAACACTTGAAGCTTTGACTTACTTCGAAGTAAAACGTCGCGCAACCCAAGTGCACATGATTTCAGCAACTACACCTTCGACCACGATCATCTGATTTCAATTAATAGCCCATATGTGTGTGGGTTTCATTACAAAACGACCGTCGCGTTCACAGACACAAGCGCGCTCAGCACACAATACCGACAATTTCACCCACTTTCCATTTAACGAAAACCAGGTAAACCCAAGCAACTAGCCCACAAGCAGCAACCAAACGAAAACGGCAAATCGTTCACAATTCGCACACATTACTCAGTCAAGATTATTTAAATGGTATTCAACCGAGGCCCGCTTGGCTGGGAGCAGCTCACAGCGGCGATGACTTTAACAAATGAAACCTACTCCACATAGACTCGGGTGTGCGGATGTGCGCCGTGTTTGGGGAAGGCGTCGAGCGACCATGCAAATCCATGACTGAGTCAAGTTCGTCGTTCGTTTATCTTTGCATAATCCAATTAGAGCGCTTCCAATTCATCTGATTGAATGAGATCTGTCTCTCAAGAGGTGTGCTAGGCGGTGTAGGATCGAATTGCGTCGCATCTGTCGGACGATGATATAATGTTTGGGGAATGGGCATTCTCTAATCATATTTTCTGTTTGTATCTTTTCAGGAGTTCTCACAGACATTCAGACAGACTTCAATATCCGCGATGACGAGGCGGGTCTGCTGCAGACGGCGTTCGTCATATCGTACATGGTCTGTGCGCCGCTGTTCGGCTATCTTGGCGATCGGTATTCGAGGCGATGGATCATGGCGATCGGGGTGTTCCTTTGGAGTACGACAACGTTGCTCGGATCGTTTATGAATAACTACGGATGGTTTATAACATTCCGGGCGTTGGTGGGCATTGGCGAGGCGTCGTACAGCACAATAGCTCCAACGATCATATCGGATTTGTTTGTGCATGACATGAGATCGAAAATGCTGGCGATGTTCTATTTTGCCATTCCTGTTGGATCTGGATTTGGGTGAGTAGACTTTAAACTGAGATTGATTTAGTTTATCTGTGTGGGACAGTAATTTTTTGAGCCATAGATGCGTTAAGCTTGGAAATCAAAATTTGTTTAAGCAGTTGGAATGGAGACTCTGAAGGAAAAGCCCCAGTTTTAGGGCCATTAGGTTAAAGCGACTGGATGGCGCAGTTGGTTAGGTGCCTGCCCTAAGTTAGAGAATCCCAGTGAAAGGAAAGTTAATAATTCATCCTCTTTTTGCCCGGCTCATTCCACCCCACTGCTTAAATTGCGGTAATGTCTACTTTGTAGCAGTCTAGGGCTTCCGCAAGTTCACCGGCTGCACGTAGTCTGTTTAGGAACTTCATGTTTTTCATGCTCCAAAACTCCCAAACGTCTATGTCTTATTCTGGAGAAGAAGCTCATTTGCTGAAGCTGAATATAACCGAGGGAGAATAGAAAGTTACAATCCATCTCTATCTTGTGGCTTTTTGATAAAAATGGAACACATTGCATATGATCTAGTGGCTCTACGTTGCCGTCATTTGGCCCATCCTGATGTATAGCGTGTTGGTCTAAAAGGCGGACAGGGACAGAGAACATTTTCCTCCATTTGAGAAAAGTCCAACAATTTAACGGCCGTCGAAAAATATTCAAATATCACATGATGATTTAACCTCCCACTTGTTCCAGGCTGATCATAGTCTGCTAAAGGTCGCTATAGTGGTCAGGGAGGCGAAAGGCGATCCTCGTATTTAGTTCATTAGAGAAGATCCCACCACCTCCATCCTTCGTGTGTATAGATGTGTACGGATTTCTTGTAGAGAAAACACTACTGCCCTACAAATCTGCACCTGCAATTCAAGCTTCGAAATTCCTGTCAAGTCTATAGTGCGAATTTGCGTGGTCACTGTTCTCAGATAGGAATTCCAGTTTTTTCAGCGTTGTGGAATGTCCGTAAAATATACTGAAGGCGACATGAAAACGAATAGCGGCGTTCGTGGCCAATGAGATCCAGTGGGATCTGGTGAATGACAATATCAAACGCATCTGTTGGAGTGGTTCTAAGTGCACCACCTATGCATACTTGTCTCTGTAACTTCTTTAAGATGTTGTACGCCTGTGTCCAAATGTAGGCCAACAGACAACAACGCCATTCAACAGTGTGTGGGCCGGCAACGGATATGTAGATCCAGTGGCTGTAGGCCATATTTTTCACCAAAATGAGGGTATTTCCATGATAGTATCATAGTTGGGAAAATTCCCTAAAGTTGACAATGAGAAGTTGCCTATTTTTTCGCAAGGTTATTTTTTGGGCAAAGATAAAGAGTTGCGTCCATGAATTTGCTTTATCTATTAGCACATATACAGTCAACATCAAAAGTAAGTGAACACACATTAGCTAAAAGTTTGTCCTTCAAATTAATTGACCGGAGTGATCAAAAAAGGCTAAAAACAAGCCTCAACTGTGAAAGTACAGTAGAACCTCGAAAATATGAACAGATATAAAATAGGCCGCGTTAATCTTTTTGTTCAACTGTTAAACTTTTCAAGCATCGAAATGTAGGTAAAGAAGAATGTTTAGCCGTCCATAAATACATTGCACATATCAGAATAACAATTAATTTTAATTTTGAAAAATAAGAAACATAAAAAATTAGAAAAATTGTTCAGAAGATGTCAAAATACAGACTAATTTAGTAATTTTTCTAACAATTGCTCTATAATAGACTGTCGCACGGAAGAAAGATGGGAAAGAATCGTTCATCTTTCCAAATTGTTCACGTTATAGAATCGTTCATGTTTTCGAGATTCTACTGTATCTCTACAAAGAAGAATCTTTTTTAAAAAATCGTAATCGGCGAGTGTTTTCGGTTTTCGTATCTGGCGGTCTAAATGTTCATACAAATGTTTAAGGAAAACGAGCGATTATGTCTTACAATCATTGACACAACTCACTTTTGACTGCAGTTCTTAGCACTTTTCTCTCCTAAATTTGAATAATTGTTTTATGTTTACGCTTATGTTAAATAAAATGCAGTATATTTCAAAGTACGACTTTGAAGCTTAAATTTGGTGTATCCATGCCTGTCCTAGGTCATTCCGGTGAACTTCCATTTGGTGGATAAACTTTCAGTAGATGACTGACTGTTTACTCACTTTTGACACTGACTGTATGCATCTGTTCATAAATTAATCTTAGATTGATAATGCTTATAATAAGGTGAAAGACCGCCGATAAAATTTGATAAACAACGCCTGAGAATAAATAAAGTCTTACACTATCAGTTTCTTCAAGGATTCATGTTAATTATCGACTGAATACCGTCCCCTCATCGAAATCGTTGTCGCTTCTTGTTTAATCAACGCAAGCACTAAAGGTTGAAGTAATTAGGCGATAGTTCAATGAAATCCAAACCGCCAATATTAGCCAAGGTCGTTTCTGTTTCTGTTTCGAATTTCTTCGGTTTCGTTTTCCTTTAAGCCCCGTGGTATTTTTAGCAAATCGAGGTCTGATGATACCCAAATTTGCAATTTAAACAAAAAAAAAAAGAAACGCTAGATGCGAGCACGTTTCGGTTTCTGATTTCCATACTTAACACCTAATTTTCAACACAAAATTTAGAAAAGATTCAAGAGTTCACTGCAGATCTTGATCTCATCTGGTTCGCGGAGATAACGCGTATACGCATTTGAAAAAGTTCCCCGTTTGTAGAGGAGACTCGCACTTAGGAACGTAAACAATCAATTATTGCTGATTGTGATGGAATCACCAGACACGGGACAAAGTTAAGAGCGATTGTTTGCGCGTTCTGTTTTCTCATGCGATTGTAGTTTATTTGTAGGAAAAAATGAAGATAAACATGCTGGAGGAAGGCAGTGAGGGAGTAATTTCATCTTCAGATTGAATAACAAGCGTTTAAACTTTTGGCGTCGTTGCCAAGACGCTGACAAATCTTGTTTTGAAAAAGTCTCACCACTCAAAGATGGCAGCGCATTATCTTAATAGGCGGCGCATTTGCCCGATTACAATGAGGTTATGGTTGTGGGATATAGAAACGAGGTGTGCATGGGCAATTAAAAGCCAATAAGTAAATAAGCGAGCAATAACATCAATCAGAGCCATAATACAAAGTGGAGCAGGAGGGTTTATCTTTCTCGGACTCTGGCTCCGAATTGTTGAACTATAAGTTAACCACGATAAAGCAGTAAACGACAGAACTCCTAATCGAAGGCATAGAAGTACGATCAAAATGTGTTTTATATTTCGTCCCCTTTAACTATCTCAAGGTTAAAGATATCTAAAGCGAATTTGTTCGTTTCAGTAGACAGCTTTGATTTACTTTATCTTGATTGACATTGAGACTGAAGTGAAAGTTTATCAGTCACACTGAACAATTCGGTAGATAGTCCTCCTGCGTGCGGCTAGTGACGACTGCCTACCGTTGATGTATTTTCTACGTTTTCAAGTGCGTTTTGATTGATTTCCATCCATTAAACAGTTCATTACATTTGTTCATTGGACAAATATCAAACAGAAACTTAAATTCACTTGGAAACTAGTTGGTACAGTCGTGTACGAATTTAATTTGTTTAATCATTTATCATTAATCTCTGCTAATCAGTAGAATTTATTGCCAATTGTTGACGTCATGGTGAATGTTGTTTGCTGTGGCACTTCCACTTAAAGTTCCACTCCGTTCTAAATCATCGATGCCAGCACTTTTTTTATTTCTCATTCCCTCAGAAGATTAAGCCGTTCTCTCTGGTTTGTGATCATGGCGACTTTTGCTTTGAAACGCCTCTTCCCCTTTCGATCATTCCTTATAAGATAAGTTGACGAAGTTGACATTTTCGGTTTCTCATTGTGCCTGAGATATTGAAGATTATACTGAAAGTGATTCTGTGGCTGGGCGTTGTAAGTCGATCACGTCGATCGCATGAACAGTGATGCTCCGCCCAAAATCTGTCTTCAAATCCTTTTTCTTCGAGTGAAAATATAACTCTAAAGCTATATTATAAAAACCGTGTTATTACTGCGTGGTCTACATTTTCATTAAGGTGAACTAAGTTAATTAAAATGTAATGCTAAGATCCTGAGTCGGTGACGTCAACTTTAAGAGCATTTGTGCTCCAATTTGCATATAGTATATAAAATAGTCGCCTCACCAAAACAGGCCGTGGATACTATAGCGGATAAATTCGAGTCAACATATTCACTACTGAATGTTTCTGTGCCAGTCCAACAACACCCCAGTCGAAGTGCCGAAAATATGCCAGTCGTGAATGCTTCAGTTCAAAAATGAACCAAATAAGTCGATTCCACGCCATTCACAAGAATTAGGAGTCGTCCCAGTCATTGTTTTGCGTTAATATCTTTGCCAGCACCCTCAAAAGATCAAATTAACTCAAGAGTTGAAGTCTTTCTTCAGCGACGAATATAATTTTTGGCTTAATATTTTTGTGAATAACTAAAATACTCCTTACTGGAGAGCAACAAACCCACATGGGTTTCTAGAGATTGCATTTCATCCACAAAAATTAACCGTGTGGCGTGGATTTCATGGTAGAGGTGTGATTGGACTGTATTGTTGTGTCGATGATGACATGTTGGAAGACCATTTTTCTAAAATTGAATAGAACTGATGTAAGTGATATGTGGCTTCAAGATTTTGCCGCATGACTGAAACAACACAACAGAGGGCGACTAGGTTTTTTAAACACTACATTGAAGCGCCCAGACTCAAATACTGGTCCCTTGTAGTATAACATATGAGGTGGTACACACAAGTTTGAGGGATCCCAAATTGATATGAGAACTGAACGCCACTTGAAGAAGCGGTGGATTTTGCTAGCATGTTGGATGTGGTTAAATGTAGACAGTGATACACAGTCTGTCGCACTTTCGATGAGGATGCTTTTCAATAATAACCCATTGCAACGCCATCTCTGATTCATCCATTAGAATTTGTAGACAAATTATTCATCTATCTTCACGACGAATTTAATGTTGTTCTCATTGCTCGAAGCATGTCTGATACTCAAGGTCCGGAATAATCTTGAGGATATCGATCGAAGCCTTCTGGATGGTATGCATCGCACTTTTGATGCCCTCTTCATCTCTAGTTTGAGTTTAGGAAACAGGCCGAAGTCGAATGGTGTTGGATCAGGCGAATACGGTGTGTGGTCGGGCGTTATGATGCTGTATGCATCACTTTGCTTTTTCGACTGCCTGTTTGACTACGACTGTCATGCAAGTCTGCAAGGCACACGACAGTCAGAGCGTAAACTTTTTCTAACTTTCTCAATGTTTTCTTCATTCCCCGAGGTTTTCGGCTTCGATGAGCGATGAGCCTTCAAGGTCTTCACGAGCTGGACAGGATAGAACCTTGTCACCGTAAACGTTTTTCATCTGCAAACTTTCAGTGTCCCTTTTATTCAGTAGCATTTGCGTAGTGGGTAGGTGCGTCGACTCCTACGCTCGATGTTCTCGGTTCGATTCCCGAAAAAACACCTAACATTTTTTTGACGGCTCCACCTCTTTCGAGTCACTGACAATGATCAAAGAGTATAGCTGTCTAGAAAAAGCTTCTCAATCTCACCGTTCGGTGTCGGCATTAAACTGTAGGTCCCCTCCACTCGTGAGAGAACAATATCACGCACAACACGAATGGTTGCTGGGAAGTTTGGCCCAGGTTCACCTCGGACTGTAGCGCCGCCATTATTATTATTATCATATTGCACCCGACATAATAGATCATCTAAGACCGCTATTCGCGGATTGACCGGGGTAATAAAATCTGCGCACTGCCCGCAAAAACAGAGAAAGCTGCATGTAGATGCGACATTCGAGTCGTCTACAGAATCACTAAAAAACTGACTGTCGTATTATTAATCATCATGTAATGAAAAGTCTACACGGCTTCGTTCAGAGGAGGAGCATTTTGTTACAGTTTTGAACGGCCTTGACAGCAACATGCAACCAAATCAGACTGGATATACGCACCATTCTTCACAGTACTGAACAGAATATTGCATCTGTTCAGAAAAGTGTGGAAGAAGATCAAAATTTGTCGATTCGACGTTGTTCCCTAAAGCTTAATCTTTGTCCGTACACTTTGTAGAAAATTTTACGCCAAGATTTTGTTTTGAGGGCACACAGTTAATATACGAGTTGAAGCCGAATGACATGACCCAAAATCAAGTGACATGTCCTAATTTATTGAAAAATTGTGTTCACAGATAATGCTCATTTTAGGATATATGGACATGTCAATAAGTAAGATTTTCTCATTTGGAGACTATCGAAACGCGATGCAGTTACAATCCAAAAAAAATACACAGTTCGGTGCGGTTTGTCGGCTGGTGGAGTCATCGGACCATGTTTTTCAGGAATAAGGCTAATCACTGTGTTACGGTTAACGGTATTCGCTACAGAGTCATGATTAATGACTTTTTCGTTCTCCGATTGAACAGCACGAATGTGGAAGAGTAATGGTTCCAGTAGTATGGCGCTACTTGCCACACAGCAGATGAAACAATCAACTTATTGAAGGAAAAGTTCGCCAACATTATTCGTAAATTTAATGAGTACCGCAAATGAAAGGATGTCTCTAAAAGCTAATTGAAGAATGTGTTCTCTCACAAATAAATGGCTCTTGAATGAAATTTCTTGTGTTTTGTCAAAATCTATGTTCGTACTGTCTTAAAAGAAACACCCGATATTTCTGCTCCAGTTTAAGAGGGGAATTCTGAATCAATTCCCTCTGACGGATGAAGGATTCAAATTGTCTGAATATGATCAGGGAAGAAGAAATATACAACACCAATGTGCAACGCTTTGAGAACTGTAAGTCGCTTTAAATGCTGCGGAATGAGAAACAATGTCGTGGTTCAAAAACTTGTTCTAAACTAATTATAAGAGTGAATTAATCTCCTCAGCACTTAATTTGCTTCAATATGGTTAAATGATACACCATATAAGCTGAGAAGTATGTAATTGTACGCTTTTGACTCCGACAGCTGATAATAGACCTCATTATCGAGGCTATTACCAAGCGACTAGCATCTCGTCTGCTCGTGATCAATTGAATAGCCCCCTTATCGAAATAACAGCATCTCTGTTCCATGGAGCTAATTACACATTCCAGGCTATTGACCAGTATCTCCCTGTTCTGTGACCAGACTCGCCGTTCCCGCGTTCGCCCATTTTTGTGTGAACAAATTTCCCCGAGTGTAAAATTAATTTCAGTGTTTGATCTACACCTCAAGGAGTCAGAGCCATTGTGTAAGATACACTCTGTGATGTTGTCATAGAGTCACCCAAAAAGGTCACTACTTGTTAAGCGAATTAAATGCCGCTTAAAACACGTGATCGTGTGTCAATTTTTGAAATGAACTCTGCTCGGCCAATCACACGCTACCGGGCGGAATGACTGGGAAAAAATCTCAATTGAATATCATTTGATTGAGAAACAATTGAAATAAATGAATGCTTTGTGCGTGCATTATATGGGCGGGCACGACAGTAGGTAGCGATTGGGGCGAAATCTCACGGTAATTCAATTTATGAGATACTTGCTCGTGGGTCTATTCCGAATACGGGAACAAGTTGGTTGTCGGCGCATTCAATTGGGAAAATTCAATTAAATCAATTTTCTGGAATTGATGAAGAATACTCCAGCTGGAGAGGTATTCCAAGCTGTTGACTGTAATTTAGAATCAAGTGATCTTTTATTGGAGTCATAGGGGATCACTTTTAATGGAGCAGTACTTAAACGTAAATAGGAACTAGTGCATTCCCTAAGGGAGAGGTCTATGTCAAGACGTGTGTCGTAAACATTTGAATATGAATTTGAGGATTAGTTGTACAGTTCTCTAGAGGAGGAGGAGGATTGTGTATTGATATTTAACAAGATCTAAAGAGGGGACCGGAACAAATAGTTTTCAACGCTTACAGGCAACCGGAAAGAAGAGGGCTGTGTTGAGGGCATCGACTTTATTTAAAGAGGCTTTCAATTGGGACGCTCAAAATTTGTTCGTATATAGCGGCCATGTTGATAAAGGAATATCTGTCAAATTTATTGTGAATTGTTCAATTGTATTCGACAAATCACAATGGATGGTTATAGCGTTGAAAAACGTGTGCAAATTATCAAAATGTATTTTCAAAATCAGTGGTCGCCGTGGCGTAGTGAGTAGGTGCGTCGACTCCTATGCTCGAAGTCGTCAGTTCGAATCTCGAAAAAAAAAAAACATCAAAACATTTTTTCACGGGTCCACCTCAAAGAGTATAACTGTCTAGAAAAGGCTTCTCAATCTCGCCGTTCAGAGTCGGCATTAAACTGTAGGTCCCCTCCACTCGTGAGAGAACAATAGCACGCACAAAACGAGTGGTTGCTGAGAAGCTAGACCCAGGTCGACCTCGGACTGTAGCGCCGCCATTATTATTATTATTATTATAGTTGGGCCCGAGGAAGTCTCCGCATTCCTTTGCGATGCCTATGAATTACTATTCGAAGAGTTTGGCAATACCACTTCGATTGGATAAAATATGCCGATCATTGAATGGGAGGCTTGCAAAAGGTCCTTGTGGTTCAAGGCTCTCCGCAGTGGTTGGGGTTTCTGTTCAGGCGCTTGATGTTTTCTCATGACTTAAGTCATCAATTTTTTGCGGTTTATTCGCACTTTTAGGCTAAAAGTAAACATAAATCCAAGCAATTCAGCAAGACCAATGCAACAAGTCACTGAATACGTTTTCCGTTTTCGGAGGATCTTTATATTCTAGACTTTTAGATCTTTAAGTTTCAGATTTGGTAGAATTCGCGGTTATGTCTTCTGCTTATTCGCCTTCTTGGCAGGCAGGATCAAATATAGGTTAGGTAAGGATTGGCGCCCGAGCTTAAACCATTCTTGGTCCATAGAAATACCACAACCTGGCTGTCTACAAAAGTGCTTATGCGTTGACTGTCAAGGCTGTTTATTAGACTTTTATGAAAGTGTGAGGTTCGGATTTGAAAATGCTGCATTGTTTATGCAATTTATAGCATCTCCTATAGTTGAACGAGGCATTGAAGAGGCCCAACGCTTTGGTTCTGCTGTGAACGATTTCTGTACAGTCATTATCAAAGTGTGATGTTTTATCCTACATAACGGGCGACGGATCGATTTTTGTTCGACAGCATATACTTCGTCTTCCCCTCACTTTCCCCAAGATCAGCTTGTTTCGTCTGTTCTTCATCTCGTACGCTCACATTTAAAAATACGTTTTTTTTTATTTATGAAACATAAGATTGTCACGAAGCGTATTTCCTAAAGACCGTACATTTTCTCAGAAATTCAATTCAATGCTTGAAGTGACACTGTGTAATGAGAAACCATTGTTCAGTCTTCACTGAAATCGAAAAAATATTCAATTCTCTTCCAGCGAAAACATGCAATGAAAGCCGATAGCGAATCTAAAAGCAGCCCCAAACTGCTCTCCATTGGAATTTATGTGTTTATTTTTATTCGGTTAGAACTTGAGAATAGTGTTTATCTTGTGGATCAGGCTCAATGGATTTTTAAGTCTAAGTCAGCGTTTGTTCGGGTGTTTTTCCAGCAAGTGGGAATAACTTGGATGTAGCCCTCTTTTCATAAATAAATAATTAGTGCAAGAAAACCCAGACGTGAGGATTTAGTGTGAACTACCTTACAGTCAAGGTTTTTTCCGTCAATTACTTTCATTCGCATCAATTGTTTAACATACTCGTGAAGAGGAGAAAATGACACGTTCACACGTTGCTTTGAATGGTTTCACGTGATATTTTTATGATCCACTGATTGCTTTGGAGAATCAGAAGAACTTCACTCTCTCTTACTCTCTGACTACTCATTTTTTTTCTTAAATTTAGGTCTGAGTCGACGGCTGGATGGTGCAGTTGATTAAGTGCTTGCGCTAAGTTAGAGGGGTCCCAGGTTCGAGTCCCAGTGAAAGCAAAGTTAATACGCTTTTATCCGGTCGGTCAGTGGTAGTAGTCTAACTGTGGGTATCACAATGGACCAACATGGTCTAAGTGTGGTGGTGAATTCACTAGCAGCCCCCTAACCTAACCTAATCTAGAGTAGAGTCGTAATTTTTATCAAAAAGTCTGGTTAGGGTCAAGATTGTACTCAACTCTGGTTCCATCATTTGACAATTTTCCTTGTTCTTCTTGTTGCGCTACAGTCCGGGGTAAATCAGGGCCTCAACCAACAAACCTCTTCCAACCTCGATCTTTTGGTAGCTGTCGCCAATTGGCCCTTCACTCCTAAATATTTAACATGCAAATATCATGGCTAATAATGAATTCCTTTTCCTTTCAGTTACATTGTCGGATCAGAAACAGCACGTCTTGCCGGATCGTGGCGATGGGCGCTACGAGTCACACCATTTTTGGGCATTATTGCAGTCGTTCTGCTGTTCGTAATCAAAGATCCAGTCCGCGGTGAAAGCGAAGGACACGGACATCTTGAGTGCACCACATACACAGAGGACATCAAAGATCTAGTCAAGAACCGTTCGTTCATGCTTTCAACAGCCGGTTTCACGTGCGTGGCATTTGTCGCTGGTGCTCTAGCCTGGTGGGGACCGAACTTCATCTATCTAGGACTTCGTATGCAACCAGGAAATGAAAATCTATCACAGAATGAGTAAGTTCCCATGTCCAAGAGGGAGTTCGTTGTCCCTTCTGGAACGATCTTTGAATAATTGATGTTAATGTGACAATCTTAGCGTATCGTACAAGTTCGGCATAATAGCTATGATAGCTGGACTCATCGGTGTGCCATTTGGGTCGTACCTAGCACAGAGACTACGACCCAAAATTGGCAACTGCGATCCATACATATGTGCCTTCGGTCTCCTGCTGTCGTCTCCACTGGTCTATTTTGCCCTCGTCACGCCAAGGACAAGTGAATTCTTGTGTTTCACGTTTGTTTTCTTGGCGCAGATGACTCTGAACCTCACCTGGTCTATTGTAGCGGATATACTTCTGGTAAGCCCATTCGACGAAGTCAATGATTACAAAGAAGCTCTCCAGACATAGCTGAACCATTTGTACGAACTAAGAACAACACTAAGATGCACACTCTCTCTACTCTAGAATCAAATCATCATTTGACCATTTGATATTAAAAATGTATTTTGTGAATATTTTCAGTGTCGCGTTCAAATTTGGCGCACTCACAATGGTGGCCGGTATTATTGGTGTTCCAATGGGTGCTCTGCTATCACAGGCGTTAGCAAAACGTATACCAACCGCCGATCCATTGTTGTGTGCCTTTGGATTGTTCCTCAGCATGCCACTGATGGCTGGAGCGATGATAATCGTTTCGCAAAACACTATCGCCGCGTATACGTTGATATTTTTCGGCCAATTAGCTTTAAATTTAAACTGGGCAATTGTGGCTGATATTCTACTGGTAAGGACATATGTGTTGTTAATTAACCTCAACCTTTTATTTTCTCTCTCTCTCCTCATTACTCTTTCCTTTCTAATGCTTATACAAAAAAAAAACGAATACCTCTCCTTTCCATTCATTCATCCTGTTCATGTGTAAAAAGTAATCAAAAAATAAAAAATAAACTTGTGCGAGCTCAATCTAACTACAAAGCAGGTTTTAGTGTTCCGTTTGACGGTGGTGATGGCCAATGTGTACTCATGGGGTTTTGGGAAACGGTTGGGTGTTTTGTCTTTTATATCTTGTCACTTACCTAGTAACCCTTTCATACATTGTACATTTTACTTCCGCTATATGAATGATGTTCTTCCTCGTATCCAAAGCTGTTCTAACTTGGCAGACTCATTTTTAGTTTACTTTTAACTTATCAGGTCTCCGACCGCTAAAGGCTGGGCAGTTGCCGCCTTCCATCGCAGGCACGGGATTGCATCATTCCTCATCACTCTATCCTGGTTGTGCTCTTTTAACAGCTGCTGGAAGTGCTGCTAAAATACATCCAGTATTCCCTGCGAATCCGGTGACAAGATTACCCTCACAATTGGGTGCACTTCTTAAGACCTGTTCCCACAGACTTTTAGCTTTTGATAAAAGTTCCGCATTTTATGTTTCCCTACACTCCTTGGCTGTAAGGTTCCGAGAAACCTTTGCTTTTGTCGCAGATCCTTCTTCTTCTCCCGACTTCTAGCCCGATACGTCTCTTGCGCTGCCTTGGTTGTTCGCTGCAGCCATTTTTGATATGTCCCGTCGGTTGCAGTTTGGTTTGTTCACACTCGCCATCATACAACGGAGTTTTTGTCGATGGTGAGACGTAGCCTCATAGCTAATTCCTGCACGGCTAAGATCTTCATCGAATCCATTGCTACTGAATTCATTCCGTATTGCAAAGCGGCAATGCAACCACATATTGTTGGCGTTTGTGTTTGACGCACCACTGAGTATCTCGCTAAATTGCTGGCAATATGCCAAGGCGTTCAATGTCGAAACTCCTTTTTGTTGGCTGGTGCAGCTTTCTGACTTTCGACAGTCGAACTCTGAATCCTGCTGCAATCAGGAAATAGTCAGAGTCGATGTTTGTCCTCCGAATGTTCGTACTATTTGACACGTGTCTTGGCCCGATTTGGTTGGCGGTTCGACCATCCAGGGATTACCAGGTTGCTGTGTGGATTCTTTTGCGGGGGAATCATGTGCTGCTTATTATTTGCTTGATTGGATGATCCTGTTTGTTGTGGCATTCTACGGATCTGCATTTTATTATAAAACTAAACAGAGTCCAATCGGTCAATAGCTCGTAAGGTTAGGTTAGGTAAATGGGTGTCCTTGCTGACATAAAAATGTCACCGGCTCACTTAGACCACTTTGAGTCCATTGTGCCCTTCTATATATCGACGGCTAAGTTAAACCACCCAGATATAGATATGTATCTCAGGAGTTTGTCAAGCTCTCTAGATCAGCCAGCTCCGAAAAGAAGAATCTTCCTAGGGTTTCCGTCCTACTAATGGCTAGTGCAGGAAAATCACACAGTAGGTGCCGAATAGATTCTATTTCTTCTTCGTCTCTACAACTGGTACAAAAATCGTGATAGGGTATTCCCAGCCATGCTGTGGCCTGTCACGACCCCAACCGCTGATCGTATATCCCTTCGACTTAGTTTTATGAGATCGGTAAAGCTCCTCTTGCCGTAGACTGGCAATAACGATTTAGTTATAGGGCATGTGTCTAATGCACTCTGGGTAACGAGGTTAAATGCTTGCTTTTTTGGAAGGCATAGTCAGTCTAGAAGATCTTTGTTGTACGACAGGAATTTTTCCCTTTTCATGTATTACTAGCCATTTTTGTGACTCAGCATCAATTTCGTCGAAAAACAGCTGGAGCTACAATGTTTATTGGTTCTGTAGGGATTAGGACTCCTTGCTTCGCAAGTTCGTCTCCCTGGAAGGAATTCCTTTGTCTTCAGTAAAGGGAGACTGCTGTTTCCACCAAATATTTGTAGCAAGTTGTTTATCGTATTGCTTTCAAATGCTTTGAGTGCGGGCTGTTTGTCGACATAGTTTTTAATGGGAGTAGAGTTTGGGTAGCTTTCCACTGCTTTTTGATTAGCAACGAGATCAGCCTGCCATCAAATGCTGCACTATCATGCAATCGTTATGCGTGTCGGTAAAGACTACAACCCCAACGCCTCAATTTTGCATGGAGCTGTCGGTGTAGATGTTGAAGGCATTTTATGGGTTAGCACTGCGCACTTTCCAGTGCTGTACTGTAGGAATGCTTATTCCGAATCGGCGGTCAAATAGTGTGATAAGCTTATGGTTATCCTCATCTCCACCACTACTAAATAAGTGGTAGGCTGCTAGTTAACTCAACAGCACACTTAGACCATATTGGTCCATTGTCATACCCACAGTCAGACTACTACGACTGATCGACCTCTCCAGCTACAGTGCCATTAATTTGACTGGAGTGGAGTGAGAAGCAGATTTAAAAAACGGATAAAAGCGTATTAACTTTGCTTTTGCTGGGACTCGAACCTGGGACCCCTCCAACTTAGGGCAGGCACTTAACCAACTGCGCCATCCAGTCGCTTCCTATTAAATAGGACATTGATCGTGAAGATTCGCGCCACTAAGCGAACAAATTTAAACATCTGCTGCTCTTCTAAGAAGATGCCTGCATCCATCCCACAGCCTTGGGTCTCTATTCATAGTCGTATCGTAGTCTCCATTGTTACAACGCAAAAGAAGATAATTATATCTATCCACAACTCATTACGAAATCAAGCCAATTAAACGCGTTCATTACCAATCAAACATTATCTATAGCTTAGAATTAATCCATCTCCAGCAAGATTGGTATTTCCATTCAAAAAACAAAAAAGGTCTATAATAATCCTTATTTAGCTGACAATCCTGATTGCAGCTAAGTGGTGGCCTGACTCTTTCGATTACATTACATGACCTGTCGGAGATAATAATTATCGATTTGCGAATATCGCCACTTAAACGCTTGTACTTGGCTGTTGTGATAAAAAAGAAAAAACTTGACTTCAATCAAAAAAAACAATCGTCTGAATAAAATACATTAATCGAGTAGAAATTCTGCGCATTTGCATTCCAGTTCGAACAGGTTTGATGGATAAACTGCATAGCACATGACATTTAGCTTTTGCGGTATAGACCATAAGTTATCTCAATTTCTAGTGTGTACATGTAAATGGATTAATTGATTAATCTTCTCTAAATGACTATGAACTTGTAATTTTTGATAATATCATGGAATTAATCTCTTTAAGGTTGCCCTAGGCGGCTTTTTATGCCTTAGTTGCTACAATTCTTTGCAATTCTCTTTGCGGTTGCCTCTTGCTTTTATTCATGACAATTCTTTACATGTAATTTTCATGTTTCCATCTCACTCTTTCACATGATTAGCAGATGCACGAAATCTTCGTCCCGCTTGCCAACACATTGTGAGTTATATTTATTGTTTTTTTTTTATTTATGTCCTTTAACCCCTCCGGGTGGCATAGGGGGTCAACCATCTCGTTCGGAGTTCCATAACGCGTTTGAGCTCACTCCAACTCATTCCTAAAGAACTCGCTTCCTCTTCGACTGCTCTGCGCCACGTTTGCCTAGAGTGTCCCTGTCTGTCTGGTTAAGCAGATTCCACAGCATGGCGTGCCTCGCAATGGAGTTGTCTTCGCTCCGGACACACCCTAGTATATAATTCACTGCGACTCATATAATAATGTTTATTGGCCCGTTCTCAAGTAAAGTTGATCGTTGGAGATACGATTTGGCCAAAAGAAGTAGAAAGTTGGACATTGAACACCACTTTGTTTGCCTGAGCTTAGATTGTGGGCTATCAGATGGACCTTTCATCATCCGAGTTTGAAGTAGACAAACATCGTTAGCGTGTCTAAAATAAGATGTCATAGTCTATCCAATTTCATAATTTCCTTCGGCCAATGCTGCATGGAGTACATCACTGATTGCCACAACAAACAATAGCGGTGCACCCTTGACGAAGTCCTCTATGGCCTTCAAACTCTTCTGACAACTTAATACTGTATACGACATGACTCTTACCACCATCGTATGTAGGCTAGGTTAGGTGTGGTGGCTGAGCCTCACATTGACCGCACAGGTCCATAGTAAAAATCCACAACACTGAATAAACCTAAGAACTAGCGTGTGCAAATTTGAAGACTCCAGAAGGATTCTTGCTATGATTTTGGCTACAACAGGAAAAGCGCATACAGCTCCCTACTCTCTCTTGCGAGTTGCTGCTTCCGAATTGCCAAAGAATTGCCACGAACTTTGCTTTTGATCTTTCCATTCCAGATCGGATTTAAAAATTTGATTAACATTCTGAGCGCCAAATATCCATGGGTGGTACATTTCTGTATACTCGTAATGAGTGCCATGTGTACACTGGTGAACATGGTAGATAGGTAGGTATGATGTGGCTTACATGTGTGCACTTAGACCAGAATTGATCCATTGTGCCGCAACATGGTTTGACCGGGATCAAACCAATAAGTTGTCCGAGGGAAACCATTTGGAGCCTATAATGAAGCGAAGTAGATTGTTAATGGGAACCGTACTAAGTTCACACAAGTCATCAAAAAAGTAGGCCCCTAGATATTGGCGTCGAATAGACGCCAGGGCCGGACAGGAGCAGAGAAGGTGTGAGACGCTTTCCACTTCCTCCTCATGTAGGCAGATTCTACAGAAATCATTAACCGGGACACCTAGTCTGTTGGCATGGTTTCCTATGAGGCAGTGCCCTGTGATGACACCGACGATTGTGCTTATATGCGATCTGTGAAGAGATTAAATCCTTAGATCTTTTGGAATCTAGCCTAGGCCAGATGATCCTGGAGGTGTGACACGTAGTGCCACTCGCCCATCTGTTATCTATTTCACGAGTTGCCTCTAATGAGAGCAACAATTTGCAAGTTGTGAGGGGCATACCCAAGCTACTGTGTTTAGGAAGTAAAGGCTGTGAAGTTGCGAACTTGGCAAGTTCATCTGCTTTGCAGTTGCCTGGAATGTCTCTATGTCCTGGCACCCAGCACAGGCAAATATTGAACTGGTCGGCCATCTCGTCTAAAGGTGAACGGCAGTCTATTGCAGTCTTAGCCTGGTGAACATAAAATGTATCAATTTTATATATGCGAACGATTCGCTGATGACTCAGTACACTAAAGAAAATGTTGGGTCTAGCAAATTAGGTTACATTGAGTTACAATAGAATATATCGCGGACTAATTTGTTGCCCCACTGTGCAACAGCAAAAAAATTAGATGGCGCTGAAAGTGTTAAAGTATGTGCAACCCTTGTTTAGCTCTGTTTACGTATATACTGAATCAGAGATAGAGCAACATTCTCTTACGATAGATGGTTCTTTTTCCATGCACTCTCTTTCAAGTCAACATTGTCTCGATCAAACGATACTCGATCTGACGCACCCTTCGTTTTGTCGCAAATTGTATACATTGATCGCTTATTTCTCTGTCTAATGACGTGCCAAACCTATCCCAATGTACGTGATTCACTTGCCCACGTAATATCAATAATGAGCTACGCAACTAGGTCATGTAGACATGTATGTAGTCTGGCGGAAAATTAATTTTTCTCTGAAAATGTTCGCGCGCTTTCGCTCTTTAATATAAGACGTTTGTTAATTGATATTTAGGTCTTAAAACTCATTTTTACTGTTTTTTTTTACCACCTGCAATAACTTTTGAAGGCCTTCTGTGAACAAAGCAATTATTTTGATCGTGTTCCTTTTTTTTCATGGTTTTGCTTAAAACTTATTTTTATGCTTTGTATCAGTCATATACGCTTGCTCTCACAAGCACATGGCTGCGTCAAAAACTTCGCCGAGTTTGAACATCTTACGCTTTTCATTCATACAAACTGCTTGTAGTTAGAGTTGACTTTCAAACAAAAAAGAAAACAAAATTATTCTACTCTCTCTTATTTATTTGGATTGTAACGCTTATTTTTGAAAACTAAAGCTTTTTACCACACCCCCACCACAGACGTTCCCTCCACACAGTTCCTATGCAACACTTACTTCCTTCTGGGCAAGAATGTCATCCGCAGAATTGCCTGGAATTTTGTATTTATAGCTGATTCGCCTGAAAGTATGCTTCCTTTTTGTTCGATTAAGACGCTCTCCACACTCTTGTAGTGGTGGAGTTCATGCTCGAACCTGTCCGAATGAATTTGTTTTTTTTTTCTTGCCATAATTACACGTACACAAACCTACATTCAATTGCATGTTTTGTTCTTTCTTCATTCTTCGTTTTTTTTTTCTCTGATCAGCACCATCTCTTGAGAGCTTTTTGTAAATATAGCTTTCGCCGACGCTTACAGTGTGGGCGAAAAGAATCATTCTCTTACTAAAACTGTGTCCTTTATCATAATTTAACTCAAATGATTTTTTTTGTGTAGTATGTTGTGGTGCCAACGAGACGTTCAACAGCCGAAGCTTTCCAAATCTTAATTTCTCACGCATTGGGTGATGCCGGTAGTCCATATCTAGTCGGAGTGGTAAGTCGGCAAATTTAATCTAGTCTATTTTGAACATCCTTTTAACATCAACCTTTTATTTCAGTTCTCTGAAGTTATAAAGAAACACTTAAGGAAAACAGTGCACACCGCCAACGATTATGTCTTGGACAAAATGGAAAGTCTCTCTTTGACGCTGCACAATTCCACAACGACAGAAGTTTCAGTATTGAGTGATTCAATCGTAAAAACTGCTATGGAGACGGTAATGCTCAGAAGTTAGGTTTTTATTTCGCAGATCTAAATAGTTTGTTCTTTTTTTCCTATCCGCAGGACACGAATCTTGTGAAGTTCGAAGCGCTGCAATATGCACTGTTCTCGACTAGTTTTGTGGAAGTAATTGGTGGTATCTTTTTCCTATTAACTGCTGCTTTCATCATGAATGACAAAGCGAAGGCCATCCAGGATGTTAGAGGTAAGTTGTGAAATCAGAAAATGTTTTCATTGTTTCTTTCGTAATCTTTGTCGTCATTACAATGTAATCGCCAATGCAATAGTCAGCAAAATGTTTGAAGTTCTATTCGATCAAGATTAATTCAATTTTTTGTTAAAAGAATACATTTTGGATTGTGGCATTCTTCGTGTGACCCTACGTCCGGGGGGTACATGAGGCTTTTTTTTACCAACGCCAGGTCCCTCTCCACTTGAGTGCGCCACTTGAGACGCGGACGTCCACTGTTGCGTTGTCCCACTGGATCAGAGTCGAAGGTTCTTCGGGCCGGAGACAAGTTTCCATGCGCTCTACATGGCCATCATAGCCGTTGGATCCGTAGACAGCCCACAGTTCTTGGTTGAATCCTCTCCTCCAATCGTCATCAACACAAACAGGGCCAAAGATCCCACGCAGAACTTTTTCTATAACTTTTTCATTCGCATTTGATATTGTACATGCTTTTGAGCCGTAAATCAGGAGTGGGATAATCAATGTATTATACAAAGTCAGTTTGGTCTTTCGAGAGAGGGCTGCATTGCTCAAGTGACGCCAGACCCATTTTAGCGGTTTCAAGGCTTATCGCACCAACTATCGTGCGGTCAAAGGGATCCTGCGAATCGGACACTGAAATTCCACGCGTCGGCCATCCTTCGATTATATCTTTCTGACGAGGTCTTGAGCTGCTGTAAATATATCAGCAGACAGATCATCTGCCCCGGAAGCTTTGATATACTTCAGTTCCGTTTCTGTCATCGTCCGTTGTGTTGAGTGAAACATTCTGCCTGATAGCGGTATTGGTGTGTTCATCGCCGTTTACCTGTCTGCAGAAGTGATCTTTCCAGATTCTCAGTATCGACTGCAATTCCGTTACGAGCTGGCCGACAGGACCCACTTTCGGACATCATTCCTGTCGCAACGCTTCTCTATTTCCTCTATCGCGCACTTCTCGTGCTCTTTCGCCACCATATAGGCAGTACAAATGTTGCCAAGTGAGAAGGCTGTGAATTCTTCATTCGGACCCTAAACTTATTGAAAAGAGCACAGAAAACTGAATGCACTTTGTTTTAATTATGCTTTTTGGCTTTTTCTTGGTGCGCGACAGTCTGGAGTGGACCTGGCTTTCACTCAACAAACTCCTCCAGTTATTACGATATTTTGCTAGCTTTCGCCAACTGTGTACGCCAAGTTTGTTGAGGTCCCTCTCTATTTGCGCGCGCCATCTTAGACGTGAACGTCCTCTGTTGGGCTGTCTCACTGGTTACTTACTTACTTACTTAGCGGGCTCCCGACCCGTGAAGGGTCTCTGCCTGAGTCCTAATTTTAAATTTGCTACAATTGATTCAAGCATCGGTATATCGCCTTCCTCTGTGTGCTGTACTTCTACAGATTTTCTATAAACCTCGACGGTGACGACAAAGTATGACAGATACCTAGGCTAAGAGTGGAGTAGAATGATGTTGAAATGTGTGCTGCTTGTTTGAATGAATGCACGCTTGCACTTATTTTTCGAATACCAACTGAAAAGACAAACATATTTTGCTTTCTCTTTCACAGACAGTTTCCCACCAGTACGAGAACCAGAGAACATCGATGAGCTGTCCTAATTTCGTTCGTTCGAGACATTTAGAAAGATTAAGATGCATACACGTGCCTATGCAAAAGTTCCTGTTATATGGATCTGTATAATTGAATACGTAGAAAAGTATAATGAACTATATTCTAAATTGCTTCGATCGCACTTCTCCCGATTGCAGAAATTCATCTATAATTTCTCCCAAGGGAACAACCTAAACAAAACTCTGTAGCATCTAGAAAACACTTTAATTTTAATTTATTTCTTTACACTTATCTTTTTTTTTAATTATAGAGTGGCTTTCTCTGCCTGAGAAAATAAAACAAAAAAACTACATCAAAACAGAAAGAAATCATTTTGTAAATAAGATTCATATCAATCGACCGTTTACGCTATTTAATGTAGATCGTAGATTAGACACACTATATATTAACAATGATTGCTCAGTTATGAAAGTTTCTTCCGAGTGTGGATTATGACTTGTGTAGAGAGCACTGAAAAGCAGCCCCCATTGTCGTTCGTAGTTAGATAGTAAATTAGAATTAAACAAGTTGACTAAGTGTACGTTTAGTTTCCTTTTTGTTTTTCATTCACATAAAAGACATGGTTCAAGAGCTGCCAATGTATATAAGAAATCTGTTTTTTTTTTTGCATTATTCAATAAGAATTGAATTATATTCATATACAGGCGCATGCAGTAACGTGTAATAAGAAACGCCACATCTTGTCTTTATTTTCCTAACAACTCGCATGATTTTCCCATAGGGAAGTGAAGTATTTTCATGAAATTTTAAGACGATTTTCTTTTTTTGCTGTATAATAGAGTCCTTTTTCTTCTTCAGCTGGCGCTGCAGTCCGGGTGGACCTGGGCCTCAGTCAGCATTCTTCTGCATCCAGAACAGTCTTGTGCAGGTTGCTTCCATGGACGTTCATCTGATTGAGTTCCCTTTCCAGTTGTGTACGCCACTGGAGGCATGATCTTTCTTTATCGCGTTAAAATCGAAGACTTTCCGAGCCGAATCGTTAGTGTCCATTCGCACTACACGACCAAGACATCTGAGACGAGAGACTCGAACTCGTTTGATTACGTCGATGTCGCTGTACAGCATTCAGTCTCCAAAACACCATCAATGCACATGGTACTAAAGATAATTCAAAGGACTTTCCTGTCGAAGCTACCAAGAATCTCCTCGTTCGCAGGGTCTACCAAGCTATTTTGGTTTTTCAAGAGAGGGCTTTATTCCACAATTGGCATCTAAGTCCTAAGACAGCGATTGGCAAGGGTAATCCTTTGTTTTATCTCTGCGTTGGTGTCATTACTTGAGTTTACTTCAGAGCCTAGGTAGACAAAGTCTTTCACTACCTCAGAGTTATAGTTGTCTATAACGACGTCCGTGGCGTAGTGGGTAGGTGCGTCGACTCCTACGCTCGAGGTCGTCAGTTCGAATCTCGAAAAAAAACATCAAACATTTTTTCACGGCTCCACCTCTTTCGAGTCACTGACAATGCTCAAAGAGTATAACTGTCTAGAAAAAAGCTTCTCAATCTCGCCGTTCGGAGTCGGCATTAAACTGTAGGTCCCCTCCGCTCGTGAGAGAACAATAGCACGCACAACACGAGTGGTTGCTGAGAAGCTAGGCCCAGGTCCACCTCGGACTGTAGCGCCGCCATTATTATTATTATTATTATAACGACGTCCTGTATTGATGAACCATTTTGATGATGAACCTTGTCCGTAGTGGGTAGGTGCGTCGACTCCTACGCTCGAAGTCTATGTTCGAATTTGGAAAAAAACACCTTTCATTTGTTTCACGGTGACCTCTTTCGAGTCACTGACGATGCTCAAAGAGTATAACTGTCTAGAAAAAGATTCTCAATCTCGAAGTTCGGAGTCGGCATTAAACCGTAGGTTCCCTTCACTTGTAAGGGAATATTAGCACCCACAACACGAGGGGTTTGCTGAGAAGCTAGCCTCAAGTCCACCACAGATTGTAGCGCCGCTATTTTTATTGTATCATGGCAACCAGTCAACGACATACAATGGTTAAGATAACGATACTTCAAGCCACTTAAATCTATTCTGCAGCAAAAGAGGAATATCAACTTACAATTTCATGAAGATACTCCACTTCCTTAGGAAAACAAGGATACGTTTTATGGCATTTCTTATTCCGTGTTATTACGTGCACGTTGCACATGACTAAATGTAAACGATCACAAGTTTGACCAGAGAGAGAGAAAGAAAAGAAAAGGAAACAAAAATCTGTAAAGGAAATCCACGGTATTTGGTGAATAGGCTTTAAAAGACTGCTGATAGTAATTTTTCTTTTATTCTAATTAAATATAAACAAATGAAATAAAATAAAATAAAAAAAATGCAAATTAAAGAAAACTGTGGTTTTCATCAAAATTCATTATTAAGAGAAAGTTTAAGACAAAGCGATGATAAATTGTTGATTTCTTATTTCCTGTTTCTTGTGATATGGAACACGATTGCTTGAATTTTTCGAATCGACGAGCGCAGGCGACAGGTCGTTTGTTTTCCCGTCTTAACCAGCTTCATCTCGCAACGCCACTGTTTCGCATTTTTTATTGTTATAATTTTATTTTAGTTTTTTTCCGAAAACATTAGAAATATACACACTTTTATGTTAAATATATTTTGATTAGTTTTATTGTTCACTAGTTACACACACTTTTGGTGAGGAAAACAATAATACAAGTTTTTTTTACACATCAATGTTCAGTTGTTTTTTTTTTTTACACATATCGACATTCTAAAAACACTGGAAAGACTTATAGATGTCCATCTTCGTTGTATCCTTGATCCATCTATCAGCTTCCGAACACGCATGCATTAAAGGCAAATCTGTCGAAACTGCTCTACACTCACTAGTATGCTCTATTGAAAAGTCCCTCCACCATAAAGAATATACAGTGGTAGCCTTTCGTCCCAGTCCTGCTATATGGCGCAGAAGCATGGACTTCGTCGAAAGCGGATGAGGTTGCTCTTGGCTGCTTTGAGAGGAAAATTCTTCGAGTGATTCTCGGTCCCGTTTGCATAGGGGGTGAGTGGAGGAGAAGATATAACAACGAGCTGTTCAGCGACATTTTTTTTTTTTTTTTTTTTTTATAGCGAGGGTACGTGAAAATCTTCAAAAGACACTATAGGGACCGTTCCCTCATAGCGAAAGGGATTTATTTTTAAAAACACCTCCCTTCAAATAAAATAAAATGTGTTCATACTACAACTAAGTTTGACACTTATCCAGCAGTTTTATTTTCTCGATTTTGACGCGTTTTACAAGAGATTCTCCACTGAGAGTTCCTGCTAATAGCGCAACTAAGCGCGGGATGAATTCACCGTGCTAGGTCAAGGGGTTTAGTCCTTTGAAGACGGCGCAATAGATTACTTTCGTCAAGAATTGGAAGGACAGCTGGGTCTATGTGCTCTTCCAGACGACGCTTATGCTTACGAGCAATGTTCTTCGTTTCATCCTGGATTGATGCAATTCCGAGATCTCTGTGGATATCGTCGTTCCGTATGTACCACGGTGCGTTGACGATGGTTCTTAGTACTTTATTTTGGAAAGTTTGTAGTATATTTTTATTACTTTCTTTGGTACAACCCCATAGTTGTATACCATATGTCCAGACGGGTTTTAGCAGTTGCTTGTATATAAGCAATTTGTTTTCAGTACTTAGTTTGGAATATTTTCCAATAAGCCAGTACATGTCTTTATATTTTATTTGGAGCTCTTCACGTTTCTTTTTGACGTGTTCTTTCCACTTGAGCTTTACATCGAGAGTCATCCCGAGGTATTTCGCTTCATTTCCAAAGGGTATTTGAACACCATTTATAAACACGGGCAAATTATTCACGTTGTTATATGTAAAATTAATATGAACGGATTTAGCTTCATTGAGTTCAATTCTCCAAGTGTTTGTCCATTCGTGTACCCGATCTAAAGCACGTTGCAGTTTTCTAGTTGACTCTTCGACCGTTTTGGCAGTTACCAAAATGGCAGTGTCGTCAGCAAATGTGCCTAGTACAGTGCCAAAATTTTGTGGCATATCGCTACTAAAAAGTAAGTAGAGGAGAGGACCAAGAACACTTCCTTGGGGTACTCCAGCTTCTATAGATTTAAATACCGAGTATTCTTTTCCATATTTTACACGGAAGATTCTGTCAGAAAGGTAATTTGATAATATTACGTAAAGTTTTCCCGGGAAGAACTGTCTCAGTTTGTGTTTCAAACCCTTGTGCCAAACCTTGTCAAAGCAGACTTGCTTTTGTTCAAACGATTTTTCTATAACATCAGTTATTCGATGTATTTGGTCAATAGTCGAATGCTTATTTCTAAAACCAAATTGGTGATTAGGAATAAGTCGTCTTTCTTCCACAATCGGGCTTAAACGCCTAAGTAAAATTCTTTCAAACACCTTAGACATTATCGGAAGTAGTGAAATCGGTCTGTAAGACTTTTTTTCTGTTGGGGGTTTACCCGGCTTGAGTACCATTATTACTTCCGCCACTTTCCACTGACTAGGGACATGTTCTATTCTAAAGGCGGCATTAATGAGGTAGAGAAACTTCAGAAGCGCTTTCTTAGGTAATTCTTTTAGAACTTCTCCTGTGATTAGGTCATAACCAGGAGCTTTTTTGGGTTTGAGCTTGTGTAATTCTTCTTTAAGCTCTGTTAGAGTAGCATTTCTTATAGAATAATTGTCAAAGTGTATGTCCGAACCGTAGGAGTTTACAGGAAGTGTTTGTCCACTGTGCGATTTAAACGTCGCTACCAAGTGATCTGCGAAGAGATCCGCTTTCTCTTTATCTTCTTTTGCCCACTCGAATTGATTTTTTCGAATTGGGGCCGTATGTGGTTCGGGTTTTTTAAAACCTGTAGCTGCTTTCCAGAGTGAGTAGTTGGTATCCTTTTTCGCGGACAAGCCTCTTAAGTAGGTACTTAGGTTATTATTTTTAAACGACTTAATTTTCGCCTTTAGCGACATGGGCATACCCAGAAGGGTGAAGATGCAACGATTAAGATGGCTAGGTCATGTTGAGCGAATGGAAACCAATGCTCTTCGAATCCACCCTCGAGAGACGGCGCAGTAGAGAAACACCGCGACTCAGGTGGCGCACGCAAGTGGAAAGGGACCTCAACCAACGGTTCGTGCGAAACTGAAGGCAGCTAGCTAAAGATCGAGCTGGCTGGAGACGCTTGTTGGTTGAGGCCCAGGTCCACCTCGGACTGTAGCGCCACATTAAATAAGTAAGTAAGCCTTTCTGGATATCGAGGGAGCCTTCAACAATATCTACCCATCCTCTATCACCACTGGCGAATCTTGGCGTGGATGTAAGACTCGAAAGACAGATTCACCAGCTGCTTTTCAGTAGGATAATCGTCACAGAGCTGGGTTACACCATCACTACCAGACTTTCCAGCAGAGGAACACCACAAGTTGGAGTTCTACCTCCCCTGCTATGAAACATCATGGTCAACGAACTACTTTTGTTACTAGACCCTGCTTTATCTAACAAAGCGATTGCCTATGCGGATGACATTGCAGTGGTAATCTCTTGCAAATATCCATCAGTGCTGAGGGACCCTATGCAGAATGATCTCTCCAAACTATCTGCGTGGACCAGGGAAAACGGCCTTTGAATCAATGCTCACAAAACGGAAATCGTCCTTTTTACAAAGAAACATAAAATTCCTACCATTGACGGCACCACTTGTAAAAGAGACATTGGCAAGAAATGAGGTCTCCAACCACACATGATCCATTGAATCTACGTTGCCGTCATTAGACCCATATAGTTGGATGGAGTGCATGTCTGGTGGCTTATCTTAGACACAGCCATGCACTACAATAACCTAAGGAAAGTTTAACGTCAAGCCTGCACCTGCATAGGTGGTGTATTGAGAACTATGCCATCTGATGCCTTCGACGTCATCCTCAACCTTACTCCACTTTATATATATTTGGCCGACAACTAGCAACTAACACCGCTACACGTCTCCTGGTTTTTCCAACTTCCCATTAGAAATTTAGATCACGGCTCTCCCCGATACTTTCCTGATATGATCTTTGAAACCCTTATTTCAGACAGAGACTTTTTGAATGGTAATCCTAAACCTTTTGCAGGATCCCTGCACTTCTTTACGAACGTTTCCAAAACCCAGGATGGCGTTGGCTGTGGTATTTTCTCCAACGAATTAGAAATCAGTCTCTCCTTTCGCTTTCCCGATCATTGCAGTGTGCTTCAGGCGGGGATAATGACAATAAGTGAAGCTCTGTCCTGGCTCAAGTACAATGTAATATTCGCACGTGATATTTGCATTTTCATGGACAGCCAGGCAGCCATCAGGGCTCCGGAATTGGTCTCACTAAACTCCAAAGTAGTAATCAACTGTCGTTCATCTTTAGATAAGATGGCCGGTCAGTTCAATATTCGCCTGTGTTGGTTACCAGGCCACAGGGACATTCCGAGCGGGTGAAATTGCCAAATTAGCTACCACCCAACCATTATTACCGAAACACAGCTGAATGGAAATGCCCATTACGACTTGTAAATTGTTGCTATTAGCAGATGCGACTCATAAAACAAATAACAGATGGGAGAGAGGCACTACGTGCCACACCCCCAGAATGATCTGACCCAAGCTAGACCTCAAAAGATCTCAAGAAATAATCTCTCAATAGATCAAGTATAAATAAGATTGTCGGAGTCATTACAGGACACTGCCACATAGGAGACGACGCCTTGGCGCGTTCTTATGTATTGTTCATGTAATACAAGGTGTCCCAAAATTAATAATCCTGTTGGAAGATGTTATAATTTTTGCAAATGGCGTCCTACGTCAATCATGTTTGACATTTGTGAATTAGACAACTGCAGTATACAAGCAGACAAACAATGGAGCGCTATTGAAGCGAGGTCATTGAGGCACAGCACCACGTAGCGGGATATTTTGTCCCTGCCAAAGGAATATAGAATTCTGACAGATCGTAAGCAGGAACAAATTTCCATAGAATCTTTCAATTCGGTCGTGATTTAAAACGATATTATCTATTAGAAAATTAATGCTTTTAACTACAGTAAATGTTTTAATGTTGAAAGCATGTACCAAAGTCTGGATTTAAGTGGTTGTCAAGTGATTATAAGAGACAGTTCAAGTATAATAGTGCTTTGAAAAATGTGAAAATTGCACTTGTGGCAAGAAGAAATTGTTGTTTTTTCTTCTTTAACTTCTTTAATACAGCGTTTGTTTATTTAATTGATCAACAAACACAGTTTGCATTATGTACTAGTCACTTAAAATTCAATTGAACATGAAAAACATATAAAATTTCCTCGAACACACGTGTTTTTCTTGCATTTTTCAGGGCACAATTGTGTATAATGTATCACTTCTAAACACTTCACAACCAACAATATCAAAAGCAACATATTTTTACTCGATATTCCATAATAAATTGTATTTGAAACTAACAATTTTATGTTAGCTTTTACAAATTTATTTCTCCACCAAATTTCAAGTTTCAATATAAATTTGTTCCCGCCGTTGAACTGTCAGAATTCTATATTCCTGTGTAGCTACCAAAAATTTCCGCCAGAAGTACTTCAAGTCGTCAATACTCCGCAAGAGCGTGGAATAATTGCTGTCGGTGGTGTTAGCGCAGCGTGAATTTCGACATCGATTTCAACGTGTCGCGCCAACTGGACAAACATTCCGGTGGTTAGCTACTCGACTCGAACAGACTGGAACCACAGGAGACCATGCAGGGCGTGGCCGCCACCGGACTGGTCGTTCGGCCGAGAATATCGCGGCTGTGGCTGCCAATGTCGCTGAGAACGAAGGAACATCAACCAGACAACGAGCCACGCAACGGGCCTGATTCCACGACTTCTTACTGCCGGCATTGGATGAGCGGTGCTTGGTGAACATGTGGTTCAGCACACACAGCACGAGTCACAATGGATATTGTGAAGGAAGCATTTCCAGTATTGAAGGAGAGATAGCGGCCGCTTCCATCAATATGTGTGAACGAGTCATTGAAAATTGAGTTCAACGAATCGACCGTTGCAAACGCGCATTTTATTTCATCTACAACAAAATCGCTATGCACACATTTATGTAACCAATAACCGTCGTTGCAATAAACACAATGATTACGAGATTTTGCGAAATCAACGAACATGAGCTACTGATTGTTAAGAATATCTATCCCCACTAAACAAGTCTCCGAAGCCATCGTGTCTCTTCTCTAATTTTACTTTCATGAAACATGAATTTCTTAGTTTTAATTCGAATGGAATATCCTCACGACTTTTTATGAAAAACAATTGCAGCATTTACCAGTCAAAACTTTCACTTTCCACTTCTCATCTCATTCAGCTCTTCAATTGGTTTGTGATTTCCAATGAAGATGCGTCAACTCTGACCGCAAATTACCAGTTACCGAGATAAGCTTTGGACTAGTGGCGTCAATCGCAATATCTTTCCAACTCAAGACCAAAGAGACGCCAATTAATTTATAATAACTGATCACTTCCCTCATTAAATCGCGGAAAGTACCTGGGATGAGTCCGGCTCTTACCTCAAAAGGGTCAATGTTTTTGAAAATCAATTATCCTTCAGATAATTTGCATTCTTTGTATTCGATCGACGATTAGACGTCTCAATTATAACAACCAGCACCCGACAACAGAACATCTTATAAAAACCCTCGATCTGTACGTTACGAGATTTATTACAGTATTGAAACTTGAATCGTTAAGATGTGGAAGATTGTTGCACTTTCCGCGATCATAGCTGCACTGACACTGTCGCCAGCTATCAGTGAACCGACATTTAAGAAAAAAGGACGAGGCGGCGGTGGAGGTCGTGTTGTCTACGTGCAGCCACCATCACACCCAGCTCCTATATACGTTTCAGCTCCAGCCCCAGTTCATCCGCCACCAGTGAAGCCAATCTTTGTGCCTATACCAGTTCCAAAGCCGGTGTATGTTCCTGCTCCACCGCCACCACCGCCGCCGAAGCCGAAACCAGTGATTATTCCTGTGCCCAAGCCGTATCCCGTCTACGTCCCTGCTCCGCCAAGGCATCCGCCAGCACCGCCAAGGCATCCGCCCCCACCACCAAGGCATCCTCCACCACATCCACCACCATGCGGATGTTGATGCTGTCCTATATCAGTGAACCATTCTGATGGAGATAAATAAAGTATTTTTAAAAAACTGTACTTAGCTTTCTAAATTCTATTGCCTTTTCTCTGAATTCGACTTTATTTCACAAACAATGTTCGGCGTTGTTTTACTTTAACAAAGTGAAATAAGACCGAGCATTGGAAATTCGGCTTTATTTCACTTTTATAATGGAATTCGAATTCCAAAACACGGCGTTAGTTCACTCAACGTTATTAACGAATCCATTCAATTGGATCTTGCCACAAAATGATTAAGCTGATTTATGCTAATTAACTAAGCTCTCTCAGATTATTAAAGATGTATGATCCAAGGTACATATTTCTACGAAGCGAATTAGGAGAGGAATAGTTTCATCCTTTTATTGATCTCTACAGATCTGGCAGAAGTCGTTCGTGGGAACATACAGTCTAGTGGAGTTTTTTGAAGTGATGCAGTGCAAGACGCTTATCAGCGCCCTATTTGCTGATCTTCTCATTCTGATCAGGCAAAGTGATCGTTTAGTATTCAAGAAGGCCAGATTTGTCCCCATCTACTAGTACGATTGGTGAAATTGAGGAATGAAATGAGTGAAAGCGTTATTGTACAAGGTGGCGCAAAATTAATCATCCAATTTAGTTTTTGAATAATATAATAATAATAATGGCGGCGCTACAGTCCGAAGGGGACCTGGGCCTAGCTTCTCAGCAACCACTTGTGTTGTGCGTGCTATTGTTCTCTCACGAGTGGAGGGGACCTACAGTTTAATGTCGACTTCGAACGGCGAGATTGAGAAGCTTTTTGCTAGAGGTGGGTTTGAAAAATTGTTTGTCTGAACTTGGAATCGAACCTAGACTGTGAAAGCCTAATGCGCATGGGTCGACGCGCGAACCCACACGGCCACGGCGCCCACAGTTTTTGAATAACTTTTTACAAAATAAAAAAAAAATTATTTTGAGTAATGGAAATCTTTATTTAGACCTTCACTATTTTTTCCACTAAGTGGAAAAGATATCCGCCAAGTGGCTGCTGCCAGTGTTGATACACATTTGTGCCTGTTTTATCGCATTTTCCATGACTATAACTGTTCGCATTCCTGTCAAATATTCTCCTTAATGACTCCGATTGTCTGAGGCTTGTTGGCATAAACCCGCGACTTCAAATAGCCCCGAAGAAAGAAGTCTGTGATAGTTAAATCGAGCGATCTTGCTGGCCATGTCAAGTCGTCAAAACAGGAGATTACGCGACCAAGAAACGCTTCCTTCACAATTTCCATTGTTGCTCGTGCTATGTGTGCGGTTGCACCGTCTTGTTGAGACCACATGTTCACCAAGCACCGCTCATCCAAGTCCAGCAGTAAAAAGTCGTGGAATCAGGCCCGTTGCGTGGCTCGTCGTCTGGATGATGTTCCTTAGTTCGCAGCGACATCGGCAGCCACAGTCGCAATATTCTTGGTCGAATGACCAGTCCGGTGGCAGCCGCACCCTACGTGGTTTCTATGGTTCCAGTGCGTTCGAGTCGAGCAGCTAAACGCCGGAATGTTTGTCCAGTTGGCGCGACACGTTGAAATCGATGTCGAAATTCACGCTGCGGTAACACCAGCGATTGGTCAAAGAAACCAATACAATTATTCCACTTGCTTGTTTGTCTGTTTGTATACTGCAGCTGTGAAGTTCACAAATGTCAAATATGATTGACGTACGACGCCATTTACAAAAATTATAAGATCTTCCGATAGGATGTTTAATTTGTCACCACCTTGTATAATCAAATTAACTTGCTTCTATAATGCCGTCGTTTGTGGGAAATTAATATGAACAATACAATAAATAAGCTAAAGAAGTCACAGGAGGTAGGATGTATCAGTAACACAGGAGCTATAAGAACAATTCTAACTGCTGGTATGGAGGTCTTACTAAACCTCTCTCTGCGAGACAAGCTGTTGCCGTATAAAGAATTTACGAATTCAAATAAGGAAACCTACAGGGGCACCAGAGATACAGAAGGCAATCAATCACTACTAAAATTCAAGAAAAACTATGCAATTTTAAAACACAACAGAAGAATGGGTCAAAAATATACCTCTAATAAATGATGGCGCCCAATGATAGCAAATTTTTGGGTAGAACAGTTGAGTAGTCGCAAGTATTATGAGTGAAAACGAGAATGTAAGTACGAAGGAAACACAGTGATTTAGTTAAAGATATTAATTTCTTTATGCGCGATCGCGCGGGCGTTTACCGTTCAACATTTTGTTTTGCGGCCATCCTATCCTCGATCTCGCCATCGAGATCGGAACCTTCCTCATCGCTGTCGTCCTTGTGGATACCTTCGTCCGGGAGCACGCATCAACCTTCACTGGGTTCGCTGCATGGGGGAGATATCTTTCACCATGTACCTGTCGTTGAGTAGCACCTTCGCAACGACATATGGCTCACGAGGCTCCAGCTTCTTTGACTCACCAGTGGCTGCGGAATCGTTTTCGACGAGCACGAGGTCTCCCGTCTTATACGATGTATTCCGTTGCCGCCGAGCATCGAACCTCTCCTTCTGTCGCACCTAAACCTCCTCGATGTTCGCAAAGGCTTCGTTTCGCCGTTTCTCCGTTTCGTCGGCTTCCACTCGCGTTACCTTCGGGACTTGGGCGGAAGCTTTCTCCATTTCCCGCTCTTCTGCTGGTTGCCAACTTAGTGCATCGACGTAGGTTGCGCTCTTTCCCGGCTGGTGGATAAGAGCAGTCTTCAACTTGCGGAACGCCTCCTCCGTCGTGGAAACGAATTTTTCTCGTCCCTTTCCCGCCATACATCTGCTGCTCCTCAGCCCTATCACCCAGCGAACGCTTTCGAGAACGTCGTTGACTGAGGTGGGACTTAGCGCTCTGAAAGCCCCTGGCATTTAGCATTCACAATTCTCTGTATGATGTACTTTACCAGTGTGCTTTCCTGCATGTGTCCTAGAGACGTCCATGTGTCCTATCATCCTCATCTAGAAGATGTATTCTGCAATGTCTTCGCTGGAGCGTTGCCTTCGCTCCCGCAGCCTGTCTAAGTGTCAAGAGCATACTTTCTTCAGCAAGTAATTACCAATCTTCTAAGCTGCATTTTTTAACATAAATGAAGCAGCCACTCCATCAATAACAGAAATCTGTAGAGTGTAAAAATTCCGATGCTCTCAGGTAGCCAAACAATACTTAAAGTCCTAAAAAGGTTTACCTTCAAGTCCAAGGATTTCTGGGTATGCGATAGACTAGAAAAAAAGATTATGATTGATATGGCTGCCAGGACATAAACAGGACGAAAAATGACAATGGCGACATAGTCTGTGAAGCCAATGGACTTTTTAATTTTAATAAATTAATTAAATTTAAAAGTTGTCCTTTATGCTATTCAATCCTCGAATTTCGCAATTTTTTTTCCACTTATGAAGTTTTACTGTCAATGCACTCACCCTCTCTGCCCTTTTTAGTCCTTTAGTCCTTACAGCTGAGTTGAGCTCAGAAAAGTTTTAAAAATCATGTCGGGACCTTAAAATTAATGAAAATGCATTCTACTTTTTAAACAAGCAACATCTTTATTGTATTCTCTTTAAATGATAAACTTTTTAGTTCATGAATATGAATAAATAGTCGTTTTCAGTCCGTCCACCTATCCATGTTTCTTTCCACCCTTCCCCATATATTTGGTTGCAACAGGTACACGTTTGACACCACCACCAGAGTGGCCTTTCTTCTTAAAGGCCTCCACAAAACTCATTTGCCCGATGAAACAGGACAGGATAACCACGAGGACGAGGATGAAAGACAGTTTCATTGCGATCAACTTCTAACTGCGACTAGGCTCTGGAACTCTATGCACTGTGATCACTCTTTTATACCTCGTCCCTACATCAGATTCCATCACGAATCGGAATAAATTTGTTTGTTTCCACTTAACTTTCCATTGTGAGATGGTCACCAAAAAGGCGGGGGTTTCCTCGGCCCAAGACAATGACAGCCGGCTTGCGGGCTTGGGAAAGTGCGCATCGCATACCACAAGATTGTTGACATGTTCAACAGTGAAAAAAATTATCATCGCCAATCGCAGTCGCATTTGGGAGATTGTCATCGGGATGTGATGACCAATTAAGGGTTTTAACGCAGTCACACATGAAAAATTCGACATGTCCGATGTAACAACTGATTTCACATGGACAAGTGCAAATTTAATGTGAATTCTGCTGATTAGGGTTTTTCATTTGTCAACAATTAACTTTTAGCAGTAGTTTTCCACTCCTGTTAAATGTCACAAGTCACCTTTTGCGAGCTACGTGTGATTTGAAGAGTTTAAAAAATGAGGTGCAATGTAAGCGTGGTAGAGTTTTTTTTGTGGTATACCGTGTCATCCAGAAAGGTGTTTTTTGAATCAATTGAAAAACAAAATATTTTTATGAAAAGTGGTGATATTTTTATTCTGCTTTTAACTGCAAGCTCCGAGTTTAGTAATGAAATAAAATATTTGTGAAATTAATGCATTCTTTTGATAAAATATTTCGTCATGTTTTTGCATGATTGCGACTATACAGGGTGGGCCAAATACAAGTTTCTTTTTAAAAATGCAATAAACTGAACAACATTAAATTTTGCTTTATTAGTAAGGACAATTATTCCCATTAATTATGAAATATAACGTCGTTCAAGTGGCTGTCTCGGCTGGCTTCGCAGTAGCACATTCTGTTACCCCAATTTTCCAAGACATTGTTGATAGTGTCGGGCTGTAGCTCACGGATTGCTTGCGCTTGGATGACATTGGCCTATAGAGCTTGAATCGTTTCCGGATTGTTGGCATAACATCGCTCTTTCACAGTTTCTCACAAAAAAAGTCCAAAGGGGTAAAATTGCAGCTCCGAGGCGGTCAATTGACATCACCAAGACGACTGAAAACACGATTTGGGAAATTGGTGCGCAAAAGATCGATCGTGGCATGAGCTGTGTGGCATGGCGCGCCATCCTGCATGAACCAGAGGCCGTCCAAATCCATGTCTTCAATTTCAGTCAAAAAAAAATCGGTTAACATGGCTCTGTAACGCCCACCGTTGATCGAGCCCCTCATTTTCGAAGAAAAATGGTCCAATGTTTTTTTCCTCAGGCTAGTGCGTGAAATGTTTAGCTGTTGAGATCGATGGCGAGTTGATGTTCGAGAATTGGGTCTCACACTCTCGGCCACAGCAGCCACAGCAGCCACATTCTCATCTGTGTGCACCCTACGACGACGGGGACGGACAGACCATGAGTGTTATCCACCAGTATACCAGTCTCACGAATTTTTTGCACAAAGTTGCGTTTAGCGGTAGCGGTAGGTGCTTCATTTCAGCAAAACTTCTTTTCAAAAAACGCACTGTTTGGGCTACACAGCATTTACTTTGGAAATAAGTTTTCAATATTTCCCAACGTTGTTCAAGCGTAAGTCGTCTCATTTCGTATGAGATTGAATATCGGTATGATATTGACTTTCTGTCAAGATTTCGAGAGGGAAACCACTGTCAGTGTCAAAATGACCTACGATTTAAAAAATGTCACTTGATGGCCCAAATTCCTACTTCTGTGATCTAATGGCGGTTTTAGCCTCTCAGATGCTGCTGGATGTTGAGGGGGATGAAAGTTATAGGACCTCGAGTGCTGCTGCCAGCGTTGATTTTAAAGATACAATGACCTCTAAGCTGGCCGGTCTTTAAATCTTCGTAAAGCTTGAAAGATTGTGGAGTTAGGCTAAAAATACGTCCCATCAGTCACGGAACTGCAGTCACAGTGATTAGTTGTGCTTTTGCTATTTCTACGACTCTTATAGTTCTTTGAGTTATTGCATAAGTTTCTCTCGTGTCTACAGTGTCTACAATGGTTTCATTGCAGTGCCCTAATTGCCTCCATAGTCTGTCTGATAACGATTTTTTAGTTTCTAAAATCGAACAATTGTTCAAAGAGATTATTGATTTAAGGGGATTTGTCTTGCGCTCCGAACGAACGCGGGTTCAAAGTCCCAAGTGGTGACTCGGTCGCAAGCAACCGGTAAGGTCAATGCACCATCGCGCACCAAATTTCTGCTTTACAACATAATACGTCCGCGAACCGATTGAAAGCAAACAGTCCGCGCTCTCCGAGAATTGTCTCGACGTCCACTAACATCAAGCCGGTCAAAACATCGACAACCGCTACCATCGCCCCGTCCTCGGAATCGGAATCGACTGTCCCAATCCTCGATAATGCTGATGCTGCTCCAATTCCTAGGGATATTGCCTCCCTCACCGCTGCTGTTGCTCCTACTGCTGTTGCCGCTCCTACCACTATCGCCGTTTCTAATGCTGGTGCCACTTCTGTTTTTGCTCCGCTACAATTGATGCTGCTCCTCCGACTAGTTCTGCTGCCTTTCAAACTATAAAATCTGCCTCCACTTTTGCACGTGGTCTTCCTCTATTGCGCTGTTACTCGGGGATGGATTCGAAGACTTTCCGGGCTAGAGCATTGGTTTCCATACAGTCTGCAGAAGTGGTTCCTTCATATCCTCAGCATCGACTGCGATTCTACTATAATTGTCTGCTTCGGTTCGGGCTTCGGACTGGTTAACTTTGGTAAAACTTTCTTACCTCATTCCTGCAGTAGTATCTCTCTATTCCACCGATTGCTCGCTTCCCATGCTCCTTCTTTTCCTTCTGAGCTTCTCAGATGGTTAGATGGTTGGCTGTTGAAGGCATCGGGTAGACACTGATTGGCGTCAACCTGGCGATGCCCAGTGATTGTAACTTTTCCTATACATCGATTGTGCTTATTTTACTTCCAAGTGGTAGCCATCGGGTACTGGTTGTGGTTCACCCGAACATAACTTGCTAAACTTATAAGTGCGACCTCTTGTCCTAGGGGTTACAAAAAAGGAACTGGTCCTCCAGGTTGGGGGTTGTGACATCGGAGTAACTGCCCAGGCACACAAAGAAAAAACTAGTTACGGAGCAACAACCAGCCTCGGAAGCGGACGGAATTACTGATGATTTCGTCGTCATTCTTCGTTTGAACTGTTCAGACGTACACTCAAAGACGGCGATTACATGAGTGGAAGAAGGCAGAAATGTCGGAGGTTGGAAAGAGATGGGTTGGATCGCCGAAAATGCATCTCTATCGTACTGTTTGGAAAATCATACGCTCTCTTTCCGACATTTCTGCCTTCTTCCGCTCATGTAATCACCGTCAAAGTCTCTTCTCAAGACTGAATCAGGATCATACGATAACATTGAGAACAGGATTCACTTGAAACACTACTCACCTTTGTGTTCAATTCTTTGACACTTCCTAAAAATAAAAATCACAACAAAATTCTTTGCACCACAAATTCTACTTTATTTCAGAAAAATTCAAAAGTAATCAACTGTATTGTTGGTGTCTTCCAATTAGGGCTCAGCACCATTCTCCTCCGTAGCCGGTGGACGTTTTGTGGTGGCTGGACGTCCCCTTGGACTGGGTAACGGTTCGGCCATGGTTACAGTTCCGAGAGTAGAAATCATCGCCAAGAGTCCAAAGATGAAAAACAAGCTTAACCACTTCATTTTGAAAAAGACAAACGGTATCCTTTAGGATTTTTTGCTGAGTACTAGGTTCCTGGAATGCACAAGTCTCCAACGGTGACTGTGTTTTGACTCAGCGTCGAACGCACGGCCGATGTTTTATACTCGCACCGCGTACGTTATTGTTTCCTGTCGTAAATTCCTCATGAACACCGAAAATATGAAAATTGCTGCCGATTCGGAAAATGTGTCAACAGCAATCGATCAGTTGCCATTCGACCATAGAAGTTCTCCATAGAACGACGCCAATTGCAACCGTCAAGCAGCGTCATGGAAGCTAGCCACTGCCAGTGGCGAGATCACGAACCATGTACCGCTGAGTTATTGCCTCAATTACATGATCATTTACACGATAATGTGGAGGGCTTTCAGTTTGTTGTTTTTTGTTCGTTAGTTGCTTGTTAAAGTTGAATAGTTTATGGGAATCACTGCTCAATAAATTGTTAAGGGGCTTTGCTGCGGGAGATGTAAATAATGGATCCGCACTTGGATAGGTGATGGATATGGGGAGACGTTTTGCATTTGCAGGCAGGTGGGGAAGCTCGAAAACAATTGTTTTGAATTGGTTGAGGTAGGTTGGGTTGCAGCTCCGTTTAAGGCCGTTGCATAATTGCAATACAATTTTTTCAGTTCAGTAAAAGAAAGCTAATTGTAAATTGTAAATGTAAATGTGTTGGCCAGCATTCACAAGATCCTGACAAGCACTCTGTTCAAAAATATTGAAGTGAGAAGCTGTCATTTTGTAAACTAGTGGGTATCAGAAGTCAAAAACCAAACACAAACGTCAACCGCCAATTGACAGCTGGCACTTAATACCTAAGAGCTGTCAGCAACAAATAAAAACCAATTTATCCAGTAAATAAAACGGGATTTTCTTTTATTAGTCAAACGGGACAATAGCTAATATATGTAAATTTATGTTTAGAATCGAATTAAATTCAAATTTCTGGAACAAATAAATAAACGAACACGATGTGATTGTCAAAACAAACAAACCCAAAAAATAAATCAGAAAACTAAAGAAAACAAAAACAGTTCTAATCCGGTTGAATGTCAGAAGACTTGGTTAGTCTTGATAGCCTTTTTGGGGTGTCGATCATCGTACTTAGATGAGAATTCCTGGCCTCTTGACCAACACTGGAGCACGTCCAACCAAAACTGGACGAGACGCAACCAAAGCTGGTCGACCAACCAGGATTCCGCCTGCTGGCTCAGCTGCAGTGAATTGAAGAGCGCTGCACAACATCATGGCGATGACGAGGATGATCTTGACGAAGTTCATGTTGAATTTGAGTTCTCTGAGGAGTCAAAATGAAGACTGATTGATGCTGTTGTGTTTGGATTGAATCCACTACTGAAGATTAAGAACAAAATGCGGTGATTTTATAGTAAGTCACAGTTACGCGAAATGCTTCCAGAGTGGGCTACACATAGCAGGGATAAGTAACTGTATGAAATGAAATATAATCCATTGGCCCTAGATTGATGAAGTCAAGTGAATACCGCATATACTGGTTGCCATTGCGCCATGTGGAGCTACATGGGGTTGAAGTGAAACATGAGACCCAGTCGGCGCTCACTCAAGGTGTCTCTGCATCATGAACTGGTTCAGCGGTGTGTGGTTGGAAGTGTGCTCTCACATCGTTGATTGCTCCAGAAGAGAGAATTTCATACTGAATCTAGTATTACTTGTGAAACAGAACAGAAAACAGCCCTTAAATGGGAGTTATTTGCAAAATGGGAAGGACGTGGAGCAGAATATATGAAAGAAGAACGGGAGTCATTTTTATCCTAAAAATTTGTCAACCCAAAGAAGCTTAGAAGAAAGAGTTTGCTTTAACACTTTTTTCAGACAATCTTCGTACTAAGGCCTGTACTTGTTGGAAATCTAGCCAGCTTCTGGCATAATCCAGAAAGTAACTGCACCAAATTTAAATTGAGACAGGTTAACCAGATATCGCGTTAGCTGATAGTGCAACAACAATTTACCCACTTATTTAACTTCTGCTTATGATGGCGAAACAGTCCAGCTGGCACGTTCATAAGCCAGCTGCCTCTAATTGCAGTCCGTCTCCACTTGTGTGCTCCATCAGTTTCATGGGCGTCCGCTATTGCGTTGTCCCATGGACGCGGAGTCGAAGACTTTTTGGGTCGGAACTAAGTCGTCCATGCACTTTACATGACCAAAGCATCTAAGGCGTTGAATCCGTAGACGCCTGGCTAGACTCATGTCGCTGTACAGCCTACACAGTTCGTGGATGAATCTTCTCCTCCAACAACCATCAACGCAAACAGAACCAAATATCACACACATAACATTTCTCTCGGAAAGACCAAGAGCTTTCGAAATTTAGAACTAACTTGGATGGTGAATGTAACTCAATGCCAGTTTGGTCTTTCGAGAAAGGTCTCAATTGCCTTTTGAGCCCAAGGAAACAGTGGTTGGCAAGAGTTCGCGCTGTTTACGTTCTGGTCAAGTCGTCGATGTTGTGTGTCTTTTTTGAATGACAGCCTATAATACGTTTTGCCCTCCTTTGCCACCAGACCCACTTTTTCCGTTTTCGCCTTAATGCCAGCAAATGCCTCATTGACTGCTCGCTCCGCTCGACCAATCAAGATCAATGTCATCCGCGTCTGATAGCAGTTGTAGGCTTCTGGAAGATGCTCAGTGAGTTCTGCACGATGTTCTCAAGAACGAAGTTGAAAAAGTCAAATGACAGCACGTCATCTTGTTTAAATCCTTTTTTGACATTGAACATTTCGGTGAATTCGTTAGCGACCTTAATGTAGCAGCAAGAGTTCTTATCTCAATCTGACAAGTTTCTCAAAACTTGACATGGCACTGTATAGCTTGTCTCTATGCACGCTGTTATATGCGGCCTTGAAATCGACGAATAGGTGGTGTGTGTCGATTTGCATATCTTTTTTCTTTTCCAGGAACTGCGTAGTGTGAAGATCTGGTCGATGGTAGAGTTCTTCGGCTTGAAATCGCACATAAGGACCTATCAGATTATTTACGAATGGTTTCAGGAGCAGCATTTTTGCTGACAGAGAAAAACAGGTTAAAACTGATATGGGTGCTAGGACATAAAAACCACGAGGGCAATGAAAAGGCAGACATCCTAGCAAAGAATGGAACTGAAACTGCTTTTATTGTGCCTTTTCCTCTTAATGGATTTGGTAACTTTGAAATACAACAACATATAAACAACTGGACAATCAAATGCCGTACCCAATTCTGGAACAAGCAGGAGAGACTTACGCACTCCAAAAAATGCATGAGGGAGAGACTCTAAATCTGAACAAGCCTGATCTCAGAAGCTATTACCTACACAAAATGGGACACATTAGCACAGAAAACTGCAGATACTATTGGCAATCAAAGGAGACCATAGAACACCTATTAGTCGAGTGCCCAAATCTAATAACTAGCAGAATCACATTGACAGAAACAAACTATCAGGACATTCCATCCAAAAATTTCGTACATTTTCTCAAGGTACATACAGTGATGGACAAAAGTATTCACACAGTGCCACTTTCGAAGTATACGCAGCGATACAAAAAAACAAAGCTATTAGTTGTTTTTGATTTTTCAATAAACATGCATTCATTCTTAACCTTTTAATATCACAAAACACAAAATATTAACAAAAAATGTTTCATTGAAAAATTACAAAAAATACTTTAAACCTCGTAATTTAGGGGGACAAAAGTTTTCACACAGTTGAAAACATAAGCTTAAATATCAAATTTAATACCCCGTTGACAGACCCTTTTACTTTATAACAGCTTCTAACCTATTCAGCATTCTAATCATCAACAAGTTTATTTGTATAGTCAACCGTAATATTTTGCCATTCGAGGTGAAGTATTTGTCTTAATTGAATTTTATTTGAAATTTTATGTTTTCGAATACGATTTTACAATATCACCCAAATGCTTTTTATATTAAAGACATGTAATATTAACTTGCAGTATGAATTCAAAAATTGCTTAGTACAACTTTAAAGAAGCTTTTAACGGCTTGGTATTTAAATACTGGTTTGTATCCAAGATAAGATAGCAACGTTATTAACCTTAAGGCGAAAAGCTCATCGGAAAAATTGTGATTTGTTGAATCAAGAAATATTTGAATGAAAATTGAAAGTTGAAAATGTTAAGAATCGTTTCTGCTTTTAGTACAGTGTGGCGCAAAAGAAACATTAAGATTTATTTGATGAATAACATTTTTCGTCTGATTTTATTTAACCTTGGTATTTATTAAAATTTAGATAATGGTTTGGAAATATGTTCAGATTATGTTTTAAAGATAATATCTCTCAAATGGTGCACATTGTTTGCTTTAACCTGACGTGCCCTTTCCAAGGCATTTTCCATTACTTTTCTTAGAATTTCAGGTCCCAGCGCCCTTACTTCTTCTCGGATATTGGCCTTAAGCTTTTTAGGTAACCCCAAAGAACAAAAATCTGGAGCAGTTAAATCGGGGGAACGCGGTAGCCAGTTAAAATCAAAAATCTACTTTCAACTCATGAACCAATTAAATCTTATAGGGAAGATCTTATAACTGCCTTACAATTCTTTGCAAAGACCGCTTAAACATAACCAGCTGCTGAGAACGTTGCTTGGTGGAAGTTTCGGAGTTTTCCTCAATACTTACTTGCACTCGAGCAATTTCATTTCGAACTGTACTAGGTCTTCCAGCACGCGGACAATCACAGACAGCCCCTTGTTGCTGAAAACACTGGACCAATTGGTACATTTTTGGAGCACTGGACGCATTTCGGGCATGAAAGAAATTTCGAAAACATATTTGTGTCTGAATAATTGAATGTCTACTTTCAAAATAAAATTGAACCACTTTGATTCTTAGTTCTGTGCCGAATCTTTTTATCATAAATTTTTCAAATTTTTCAAAGCCCATTCTGAAAAACAAGTATTCAATAAGTAAATCTTAACGTTTCTTATGCGCCACCCTGTACATTGGTTTAACAGCATTCTTAAGATTTTTTCAATACAATTTGGATTGTTTTATATGTTTGAACACATATTTTAGAAACTGTGTACCTTCTTAAGTAGAATAAATTGGTCCTTGTCTAGTTTGCTCTGAAAGTATACTGCAAGAAATAAAAAGGGATGTTTGTTCTTACTAATAAAGCCATAATACATGGACAACATTTTATTTTATTCATTTTATTGCATTTGCAAAAAGAAACTTGTATTTGACCCTCCGTGTATGTCTATATACAATTCTTCAACAGATATTCAACTAACGATCGCACCCGACCAACAGATTCATCATACAGCCTTGGAAGAATCTCCATCTATACACAAAAAAGCAGAAATGTGATGATCAAAGTCTCTCAGAGTTAGAATAATCACATGCATTTTTGAATTAAAAGGGCAGCGCGGATTTTTGGGTTTGGTTATCCCTCACACCAACAGCTGTTTCACTCAACGAAATAGGTTGACAACTTTGTAGACTGTTCAAAACTGTCTTTTTTTGGAATTTAGGATTTTTGGAACACTAATGGAGCACTCAGACTCAAAACTGGTCTATTGTACTGCCAGGTAGCAAACTACTCCAGTGCCGTTAATTTGATCGGATCAGATTCGATTTCACTCGGATTCGAACCTGAGACCTCTCTAACTTGGTGGTCACTTCAAAACTGTCTTACAATAAACTCAAGAAACAACTTGGAATAGGATTTTCAACATATACTTCTTTCCTGGCAATTTCCTACTAGTTTTGTTCTGCTCTTTAATTTTGTCACTAAAGCCATCAATCCCAATCACGTAATCTGTCATAAATCGCTTCGTTCTCAACATCAAATTTCTCTACAGTCAGAAGAAATTAGCAGACCCTCAAAAATGAAACTAATTATTGTTCTCGTCAACCCTTTGCTATTTATACACATAAACCGTCATCATCCGCCGTTAAAATCTCAAAACAATTGCACCCACTTGACAGAATGCTTGTAATTTTATGTCCATCGCCACTCGCCCAAGTCTGACATAATCGCATTTATGGCACAAGGACTATACGGCGTCTATGCCCATGTTAGCACACATTCCGGACACGGTATCTATCGCCCAACACAAATCACGGTTCAACGTTCACCCACAGACATCGTGTTCTCTGCTAGAAAACTATCAAGAATGACGTACGTACGTATTTTTTGACGCATGCCCGTATCAAACTGACGTCATTGCCATTGACCGCGTGCTAGGGACGAGCCCCCCAAGAAATCAGTGAGTACCTCTGAGATATACGAAAAAGCTTCACTGTTTCTCTCACTTTTTGGCTCTTAGTATCTCTGCCAAAAGTAAAAACTTTCCGCCGTCAACCACCGGCTGTCATGGATAACGGGTAATTGCGCGTGCACTACAATGAGAGTATCTTTGAATGAGGGGTGTTTGTGAAGGCGTTACCAGAGAAAATAAATCCTTTTCAAGTGAATTATATTTTTGTTTGTTTAAAAGTTATTAACACATAAATAAATTATTACAGAGGGTTGCACATAGGAAACGCTAAGTTTTAATTATTGAATACTTTTTTTATTTACGTATTAACTTTGAAAAACTTGGGAAATTCATGGTGGAGAGATTCAGAACGGAATAAAGAACCAATTTTATTTTGAAAGTCGACATTCAATTATTCAGACACAAATATCTTTTTTTTTTTAAATTTCTTTCATGTTCGAAATGCGCCCAGTGCTCCAACAATATATGGATTGGTCCAGCGTTTTGAGCAACAGAAGGCTGTTTGTGATCTTCCGCGTACTGGAAGACCTCGTACAGTTCGAAATGATGTGAACATTACTCGAAACTTACACCAGAGGCAGTTTGTGATGTCTAGGCGGTGTTTCCAAAGAATTTTAAGGTAGCTACACCAACAAAATGAGCCACACCTCACACTGCTCGTCCAACTATGGCTTTCCTGAGGGAATATCCCGTTTTTCTGATTTTAACTGGCAACCGCGTTCGCACGATTTAACGGCTCCAGATTTTTTCTCTGGGGCTACCTAAAATACGAAGAATTTTACTGTATTATCAAAGAACAGCTCTAACTACACGGAATTACGAATAAATATGCATTTTATCCGTAGCATGTTTGTTTTTTTAGGATTCAGAAATGATGCTTTAATACACTGGCCTACATCTTGAAACAGCCACCGAGTTGTTGCTCAATGTCGCCTACAAGATTAGGTTCATCTACCTCGACGCAAACGTAAAGGGTATTAGTAGTAATTAGAAAATCGTAGTAATCAGACGTAAACCGCTACTGTTTCGGATTGTCAAAACATATTAGGTCAAGGACTCCAAGTCATGCTCTCCAAAAATCTTTATCATTTTAGCCTTGTGACTGGAGTCAAAAGCAGAACACCAGAGCTCATTTTTAACGAATGAAAGAGAAGACTTAACAGCGAAGCTGTATAACAATACGAACGGCGTCCGAAGAGCAACAATCTGACTTCACTGGTTCGGTCACTTCGAACGCTGCATGCTCCAGCTAAGAGTGTCTTCGAATCCGAGCATCCTGGTTCGAGTAAAGAGAAGAACCGGGACTAGGATGAATTGATGATGGACAACTTGGTTGACTGGAACCAGCGTTAACTGTAAATTTCAAGGATGAAAGGTACGAGTAGCATAAGCTGATGCTCAGCCGGGTTATGGGCCTGAAAACCGTTTCTGTTAAATCCATGCGCGTTTGACATTAGCTCATGTGCGCTCATGCCTATTATAGTTAGGCCTTTATTCATTTGGGTAGGAGAGGCCTAACAAAATAATTTTGATACCAAATGTCATTGAAAGTAGCTATGACTACAACCTACACAATTCTGAATAAAATACGCCTATTATAATTCCTCTTGCTCACGACGTATGCGCAGTTTTTTGTTAACTTTAGCACTGAACTAAAGACTAGAAAAGTTAGTAAATAATAAATAATAATACATAATAGTAAGGCGTAAGCAAATTAATGTTAACGGCTTCTGACAACAAATTTTAATTAATGAACATAATAGCCGTATATTATTATGACCAATGATTCATTTACCTATATTCTCGTATTTCATCACACGATGAAAATAAATCATTTCGGATCAACGAAAAACTTGTGGTTGTTGTCTATCGAAATCTATCTTGGTGTGGTTGCTGTACTTGAAAAGCTGAATTCATATTTGAAGTACAAAGTTGCCATGCGACTGAATATTTCGTTTGAATGAAATTCGGATAGGTGCCTATTTTCTACACGAATAAATTTAAACAGTACATTTTTATCAATATGGCAATAACGAATCGGTGGTAGATAATCTAACATTCACAAATGACATTAACAGTGAAAACTCGAAATATTTTTTGGATCACGGAAACTGATCCCGCTTAAAATCAAACAAAAAAAACTTGTTCACTGCTGCAAAACAGCCATTAGATGTAAATGGGGCTTACAGCCATAAATACTGGCTGTAGCTGTAGGCTGTAGCAGCTTCCTTACCCTGTGTAACAGTGGGCTTGCATTTACATCAATTGAGCTCTAGAAACAACACTATCTGCTTCCTCCCTCCACTAGACTTATTTGGAAGGCAGAAGACAGCAGTAAGCACTGCGCGGTTAAACTTAAACCACTCCAGTTGTGCTATGAGCACCACATTGGACACACTGCCATTCTCTACAAATTCAAGATTCTTCCTCAAGACACTGACTTTCTACTACCCTGTGCGCATTTATTTTATTATGTTGAGTATTTTTCGAATGTAAATGTATCCTACCTATGGTTCCCAGTCTCTACGTGAGTAGGACCTGAACATAACTTCTGTTACCATACGGTCATGTGGCCTGCTCGCAACGGTGCAATTCCAATAAATTCATCACATAAATACACCACATTGTGACACCAATTTATCATCAGTTCTGTTGTTCATCAGTTCATACAATTGGCTTACGCGCATCGAACACTCTTTGGCTTCGGCTAATCATCTTCTAAAGGAATATGCAATTGGAACCATTAATCGCAGATGGTCCGAAGGCACCACGTGCCTCATTACAAAACAAATCTGGCCGTAACTTAATTCTAGGCGTCCATTATGTCTGATTAGAACCTCAGGATCTCTCAGGACTTTCACCGGTGTTGTCACGGGACACTGAGCCATTGGCATATCTGCCTTAAGATTGGCACTCCCTCTAAATGACTTCTGTAGAAGCTGCAGAGACGAGGAAGAGGAGGAGATTGGAATACATTTCATCTGCACGTGTAGTGGCCTCTCCATCCGCAAGAAATCTCATCTGGAAACCTTCTGCTTGGATCAGTTGAACAACGTCAGCACCTCCATAGCAAGAGACTGCTAACCTTCTTCTTATGGTGCTACAAGCCTCTCCAGTTACTACAATCTTTTGTAAACTGTCTCCTACTGTGTATATAGAGTTAATTGAGGTCCTTCTTCACTTGTGGGGACGTGAAGGTCCTCTGTTGCGTTTGTCCACTAGTTCAGAGTCAAAGATACATGGTGCCTAGCTAAGTTGTCAATGCGTTCTACATGGCGTAGCCGTCTTAGGCGTTGAACCCGTAGACGTTTGTTTAGACACATGTGGCTGTACACATGTACACAGGCAAAAGATTTCAAGCTACGCATGCATACAACGCTAAAATTAAATTCTACTTGCAACCTTTTGCCTGTTTGCGTTGATAGTAATTAGAGAAAATTAACCCACGAATTATGTGGGGTGTACCACAAAAAATTTGGAGTCGCCGAATTTTAAAATTCCAAAATGTATGACGTGGGCGCCGTGGCGTAGTGGGTAGGTGCGTCGACTCCTACGCTTGAGGTCGTCAGTTCGAATCTCGAAAAAAAACATCAAACATTTTTTCACGGCTCCACCTTTTTCGAGTCACTGAAAATGCTCAAAGAGTATAACTGTCTAGAAAAAAGCTTCTCAATCTCGCCGTTCGGAGTCGGCATTAAACTGTAGGTCCCCTCCGCTCGTGAGAGAACAATAGCACGCACAACACGAGTGGTTGCTGAGAAGCTAGGCCCAGGTCCACCTCGGACTGTAGCGCCGCCATTATTATTATTATTATTATTATTATCATCATGACGGATCTATTCACATTAAACTAATGCGTTTTAGGAAATTTCTTAGTGCAATCCAGCATAATTTGATTCTCAGCTGTGAAATGCCAAATGTATGGCCACAATAGTGTTTTGGGCTTGCTACTGACACAGCTCATAGCTGACTCAAGTGATTACATCGCCCCCCAAGCTGGACTTCGTACCGATGCTCTTTACCCAACTAGGGATGCATTGGGAAAGAGGACGTCTCGGTCTCGTCGCAGATGTGGAGGCTCAAAAATGGATTGCGGAGTCGGGCGCGATTTTACTCCGAAGCATTTAACATTTCCACTTTTTGAAGACTCCCAGATTATGCGAGAGTTTCCAAACGGAGATCGTCGCTTTTTGAAAGCCCATCATAGTTCACGTCATAGTTTAGTTATATTCAGAGTGGGCCAAATACAAGTTTCTTTTTAGAAATGCAATAAAACGAATACTACATTTTTTCATGTATTATGGCTTTGTCAGTAAGAACAAACATTCCCTTTAATTATTAAATACAGCGTCGTTCAAGTAGCTGCCTCGGCTGGCTTCGCAGTAGCCCAATCTGTCACCCCAATTTTACAAGACCTTGTTAATGGTTTCGGGCTGTAGCTCACGGATTGCTTGTGCCTGGATGATATTGGCCTTAAGTGCTTAAATCGTTTCCGGATTGTTAGCATAACATCGCCCTTTCAGGGTTCCCCACAAAAAAGTCCAAAGGGGTCAAATCGCAGAACCGACGCGGACAATTGACATCGCCAAGATGACTGATAAAACGATTTGGGAATCTGGTATGCAAAAGATCGATTGTGGCATGGGCTGTGTAGCATGGCGCACCATCCTGCATGAACCAGAGGTCGTCCAAATACATATCTTCAATTTCTGTACAAAAAACATGGTTAACATGGCTCTGTAACGCACACCGTTGACCGAAACGTTTTTCGAAGAAAAATTGTCCAATGATGTCACCACTCTACAATCCGCACCAAACTGTCACTCTCTGTGGATGCATTTGCTTCTCGACAATAACGTGCGGGTTTTCCGAGCCCCAGCCCCAGATGCGGCAATTTTGTTTGTTAACATAGCCGCCGAGATGAAAATGCTTCTCGTCAGAAAAGGTTACTTTCCGCCCAAAATGGTTGTCCAATTCAAGTTGCTTTAAGGCCCAAACTGCGAAGCGATAACGAAACGAAGCGGATGGTCGCATGCCTTCAATTGCTGATTCAATTGGACCTTGTAAGCGAATAATCTGAGATTTTTATGCAGAATTTTTTCCCAGGCTAGTGCGTGAAATGTTAAGCTGTTGAGATCGATGGCGAGTTGATGTGCGCACCCTACGATGACGTTGACCATGAGTGTTGTCCACTAGCATACCAAACTTGCGTACAGCAGTCGCAATGGGTTCTTCATTTCGGCCAAAACTTGTTTTCAAAAAACACTCTGTTTGGGCTACACACCACTCACTTTGGAAATAAGTTTCCAATATTTCTCAACGTTGTTCAAGTGTAAAGCGACTCATTTCCGCGGAGGTATGATACTGACATACTGACTTTCTGTCATGATTTCGAGCTGGAAACAACTGTCAGTGTCAAAATAACCTATAGTTTAAAAAAAATCACTAGATGGCCAACGTACGAGTATGTGTTGACAGTCGAGCTGCAATTAGGGCTATCGAGTCGTCCTGCTAGCCTCAAAGATAGTTAGGGACTGTCACTATGAGCTGGCTTCATTGAAGGAACAGTGCAGCGTCACCTTAGTTTGGATTTCGGGACATAGAATGTTTCTAAATTCTGAGAAAACAGAAACTCGCAAGACTTGAATACTCACTTCATCGTTTGACCGCAAAGAAAGTGCCGATTTCGCTTGGAAAGAATATCGACATATTTCCTGAAGATTGCCAGTCTTGGATGGGCCAGTTTAAATAACTGTCTAACATCTAGGAAAACGTGGCTAGTTCATAATTTTGTCAGAACAACAGATCTCGTTGGGGAAGACGTTTTATCGAATCTCTCGAAGAAATATCCAAGATGACCATCATTGATGTTCCTAAATTCCTGCTACTTAATTAAACGAAAACACACCTTACAACCTCAATTTCGTTTCCCTTTCAGAACTGTGGTATAAAAAGGGCTCATAGTGCTAATTGAGTTTTCTTTCAAAACCGCCACTACACACACACAAGCATATTACTTGTCTTTTTTTGTACTTCAACTACTGAGAAAATGTATTTCCAGTTTTCCTCTCATATCTCATATCGTGAAATAAAAAAATTCCATCTGGTAACTCTGTGATTAGACAGACAAAAAAAACAAAAACACACCCTCTCCGAAAGCATGAAGGAGTAGTAGCTCAAAGTGTAGCGACTTTTCTGTGTGAAATATTTCGTATCTGCCACCGAAAGCCATCATTCAGTCAAGTTGTGTGGACACAAACGGGAAGTATCTGCCGCTAAGAAACGACCGACACACACGACCTCCTCACCGTTCCATTAGATACAGATTCAAGATACCAAAGAGTGAAGAGAATACATTTTTTTTTTTGGATTTTTTTCAAAATTGTCGTGAAAATTGCATAACTTCACTTCTGTTCGCGCATTCGTGTGTCCTCGTGTACCTGAAAACGAAAAGTTCACAAATATACCTCACGGCAAACGACAGGGTTTCCAAGATACAAACATACATATATAATGAATAAGTGTTACATTGTTAATTTGTGGTTGCTACGAAACTCGCAAGCTTGCTCGATTGGACTCAATCGATCTAAGAGCACCGCCTTAGCGGTCACTTCTGGCTCGGACCAAGGCGACAAAGCGAAACCATCAGAGGATAGGGATTCCTTGAAGAAGACATTTGCATGGCCATGTTCAGCAACAGGGATTAAGGATAAAAGGTCATTTGGTCACGGTGGTGTGAGATTGTGGACGGAAATCTCAAACGAGGTGAGTGGGTGGCTGGGTTATCGATTCAAGATACATTTCTCGCTCGTTAACGCGTATTCGGTGGTTGGTGTCAGTGCGGATAAATGTCCCACCACATCGGCGGTATCTACACACATTTCCGATGATTCAGTGACAAGGTTGTGTGGATTCTCAGTGATGGCAGTTCTAGGTTGTCAATGAATTTTGCGCCAAAAACCGTGAAAGAAATCAAAGTTTTCGAGAAGTTTGTTCAATTTACACATCGACTGGAAGTACTAAGATAAACACGATGTATTTTGTCAGGGGATCGTAACTGAATTATGTGGGTGCTAATCAGGGGAATGATAACTCAATTACGGAACCGGTGACAAGGTGATTCAGTGGATAATTTGTGGTGACTTTTGTGAGCTGTCTGCTGCTTATCTCTAAATGATAACCGAAAACGTGACTGAGTTCATACGCAGATGAGTAACTATGAATAGATACTCGAGCAACGTGGAATTGTGAAATGTTCTTTTAATTGGCATCTGAAATAGTTGGAATTTGAACCCTGGCGCGTGGTTTGTTGTGTTGCCTTTTATACTAGGGAGTGCAAAAACTTTAGAGGAAAGGTTACTCTTGCCTTAATTACTCAATTACCAGTTGAATACACTTCATTCAAGTTTAAATATAATTTTGTTACTGATATTAAAACTCGTTAACTTCTCGATGTAGTTTTTTTGTGTGTCGGCAGTTTCTTAACTTCTTTGGCAAGCATTCAACATCCGCCCCGATTTCGTGAGTTCCTTTTCAGTCATTGCCCTTCTGGCTCACTGAACATTCAGACTGTGTGTTATGTAAAGCTCTTTATAGAGCCCCTAGTCCATGATTATGTACTCTCCTTCTTTCACCACTTTCATTGTGTCGTTTGACAAATCTTTTTTTTTGTCTCTTTGAATCAGCAAAATCGGTTTTTCGGTTATTTGTGGGTGTCCACGTTATATAACGCTTTCGATGTCGAACAAGACTCTCATTGTCGTTACTCTTCCACACAGTTATAAACTTTGAGCATTCTCAGTGACCCGAGGGAGGTAAATGTTAATTAGTTTATCCGGATTTGCACAACGTTTCTTCGGCTCTGCTGTTAATGCAATTACCCAGAGGATCCGCCTTAAATATTCATGTAAGACCACCGGCACTGTTGTAGGGCCCCAGGATATTTCCCCGAAGTACTCCTTCGTTTACGTTGTGAATTTCTGAGCATTTGTCAAGATATCTGATATAAAAGCACCGGTCTTTTAGGTCGATTTCTAATAAAAAGAGTAGTTCTTAAGGATGAGTGTGCTAAATTTGTATACAAGTCTTTTTTGTTAAACCGAGTCAAATGCTTTCATGATGTCCGGTAAATCGCAACACATCAGTGGATGTTAATGTTTTACTTTCCACTCTTGTGTATGATCAATAGTTGACTGATATCATGTGAAACCAATGTGTCAAGGAGCATTAAATTGGTTCAATATGAGTCCGAATCTCTTTTGTAGCAGTTCCTCAAATATTTTAGAGATTTAAAGGGGCAGTCGACGGTCTAAACGATGATATATTCGTGGCGTCCTTTCCTGGCTTTGGAATACCCGCGAATTTTAAGAAATTACTTCAGCTTACTAAATAAGTTTGACATAAATATGAAGGCTTGATAGTTGCAGTTGGTTAAGTGCCCGCCTTAAGCTAGAGGGGTCCCAGGTTCGAATCTCAGAAAAAGCAAAGTTAATACGCTTTAATCCGTATTTTCAAATGGTCCAGTCACCATTTACCGTTGGGATCAAATTACCGGCACTATCACTGGAGCGGTCGATCAGTGGTAGTAGTCTGACTGTGGGTATCACAATGGACCAACATGGTCTAAGTATGCTGGTGAATTCACTAGCAGCCACCTGACCTAACTAACCTAACTTATAGAGATGGGTTAAAATGAAATTCCTGAGTCCTGGGTACACTGCTTCCAATCATCAAGACCAAGCTGTATTGCATCCGCGATGACTTAGTCTTTATACCGAAGTTTCGGTCTACCTATCTTTCTTGAATCAGGAGGCTGGGATTCGAAGACCCTCTTATCTGGAGCGTTGTTGTCCATACGTTCGATGTGGTCGAGCCAGTGCGATCGACGGATCTTTGCCTTCCGGACTACCTCCACATCCTAGAGTAGCTCATAGAGTTCGCGGTTGTGTCTTTTCCTCCATTCGCCTTCCTCGCAGAAGGAAGGACCATATATCCGTAGAATTTTTCTTTCGAAGGTGCTCGAGTTACGGCGCACATTTTTGGCAACGGCTTCCTTGAGCTATTAGGACGCACATGGGTAGGTAGGTAGGTAAAAGTGGCGGTGGACATACAGATCCTGTTTGTCACACCCAATTAGCGCCTTGAAAACGCCGTTTTGATACCACTACCTATGGGATACCTAATTTGTGTGAAGGGGGTGAAAAGGAGTGTATCTTCACTCAGATTTGCCTAATTGTTAAAACCACTTTGTGAAATTTATAAAGGCTAGCAGACTATGAATGTTTGGCTCCGAGAGGTTTTAAGGGGTGTTAAAGAAGGCTTTGGCCAGAGTACGTTGTCTGACTCTAGCTAGAGCCGGACATTTGCACAGAAAGTGCTTGGAGGTTTCTGTTTCCGATTTACACCCGACAGCTGCGGCAGTGCGAGTTAAATGGTATACCTAGTCTTTCAGCATGCTTGCCAACAGCCCAGTGTCCAGTACAGACCGCCATAATTCTGGATATGTTTCTTCTACTATTGTTGAGCAGGTCTTTTGTTCTCTTATGGTTGTAGTTGGGCCATAAGCTTCTGGATAGGACGCAGGTTTCCAGCTTGGCCCATCTTTCGTTGGCGATCTTGACGAGGTGATTGTAGATATTATTTTTCACAAAGCTTAGTGGAGCCTGGACTTGTTCCACAACGAGACTATTAAGTTTGGATCCTTGGCTGGCTAGCTCGTCTGCTACTTCGTTTCCTCTTATACCCGTGTGCCCGGGAACCCAGATGAAAGAGATCGGGCTCCGTTCACCTATAACGGATAGTTCCTTGCAGCAGCAATCCACTAGTTTTGACATTGTAGTTATGAATGTTAGAGCCTTGATAGCAGCTTAACTGTTTGAAAAAATTGCTATCCGCTGTGCTGGTTCTGTTCTGTTCTTAATTTCAAGACGCACAAGGGAATATGTGAAATTATCAATTAGCAAATCAGGGCTGCTACTGAATTCACCAGCACACTTAGTCCATGTTGGTTCATTGTGATACCCACAGTTAGACTACTACCACTGATCGACCACTCCAGTGATAGAGCCGTTAATTTGATCAAAACGGCAAATGGTGACTGGACCAGATTTGAAAAACGGGATAAAAGCGTATTTGCTTTCACTCAGATTTGAACCTAGGACACCTCTAACTTAGAGCAGGCACTTAACCAACTCCGCCATCGAGTCGACCAGTCATGAGCCTCCTTCACAAACTTACCTACATAGCTGCAGTTGGTGCATAATTTCAATGGAAAATAGTTTTCAAGATTCCCACTTTCTCGGCATTATTATAACTATTTAGCTTTGTAATATTTCCTAAAGTTGTTCAAGCGAAGAGTCGATCCATTCCGTACCGTGAAAATAAAATCCTTAATTTCTGTATATTTGAAGTGCATACCCACGATCTGTCAGTGTCAAAATAATATGTGATTCAGATGGAACACCCGATCTGTTAACAAAGTATGTTGTGATGCTTATGAAGGTTGTCATAGCGCCGAATTTTACATGAGTGGGCCTAAGAAAAACTGGAGGAAGATTTTTTATGGAAAAATTGTCATTAGTGACAAAACTGGAGAGTTTAGTCCGATAAACCACCTCAGATATTACAAGAGGTCCCAATGCACGTTGAAAAATATACTGTTTCTGTATAGTTTATGGTCGGTAGGAATAATTGGTCCGTATTTTTTCAAAGAAGACCGTAAGAAGAACGAACGTAAGAAGAACGTCAATGACACCCGCCATCGTTCAATAATTTTTCTTTTTTCGCCAAGAAAGGACCAATTGAAACGTGGTCGATATGTGATTTCAGCGAAACCACGCTACATGACAGACAGCACGGGAACCGATGGGCCAATTGAGAACTGAGTTTATCTCTCGTTTTCGTTCTCTAGGGGCCCCCTAGATCGTACGATTTGAAGCCTTTTTTCAAATTTTATGGGGACATCACTTGTCTATGCCAATAAGCCAGCGCCAATTGCAGCCTTGAAAGAAAGCATTACACAAGTTATTTGAGAGACGTGGGCCTAGCGTCTACAGCAACCAATCGTGCTATGCTTTTGTGCTCTCTCGAGCGAATATAATAATAATAATATTGGCGGCGCTACAGTCCGAGGTGGACCTAGGCCTAGCTTCTCAGCAACCACTCGTGTTGTGCGTGCTATTGTTCTCTCACGAGTGGAGGGGACCTACAGTTTAATGCCGACTCCGAACGGCGAGATTGAGAAGCTTTTTTCAAGACAGTTATACTCTTTGAGCATTTTCAGTGACTCGAAAGAGGTGGAGCCGTGAAAAAATGAAAGGTTCGGGATTCGAATCGAGAACATCGAGCGTAGGAGTTGACGCACTTACCCACTATGCCACGGCGAGTGAATGGGACTTACAATTTTATACGGAGTCCGATATACTCTCTGAACATTTTTTGTACTCCTCAATCAGGCTGCAAGGTTTCCGTGCTCTAGCTAATTGCTATCTATTCTATTCTTAACATTAGAAGTCTCTCTTCGATTGATTTCTGCTTAAGAATGATTAAAGATCTCCCACCAGACGGTAATGAAGCATTTCTCCACGTCTGATTTGCTAATTATGGTATTAAATCAAAGGATTTGCTTCTGCTCTAAACTTAAATTCTTACAAAATTATCGCCTAGTAACAGCACATGTCGATCAAAACACACTCAAGTACGAATACACTCGTACTGCCGTATATCCTACCATCACGGTCGCTTAAAATACTATATTTTAGAGCTTTCACACACTATTTAGATACATATGTTCTCTCCATGGAAAACTTAATTATAATAATTAACGTGCATACGTGTTCGGTGGTGCTTTCATTTCCTGTCACATTTTACACATCTGCTTAGCTAATTGGAATCGACTGGCAAAGGTGCGGCATGGAAGTCCTTCAATATCCTTGAATATTCACGTCATTTGCAATGCAAATTTACTTATATTTGCATAAATACATACGAAATTAGTCTCGATTGCTGTCTTCAAAAATGCAATCGGCCCACAATTGTCTGGACCCGCAAAGATTGGGACTTTTACGTTCATAATAACTGCAAGGATATCTTATGAATAAATCATTTTTGTATGTATGCAAAGTTTGTTATTTAGACATCCAAGTGGCGTAACTCTCAAACTGTACTTCAGTTTTTCACTGTTTTGATGAACAATGTGATTCTTTCAAGACTACAATCTTTCTCGGTCCTTTGAATTTGTTTTTAAATCAGAAACCATATAGAATTAATTACTTTTCTCGTCCAACAAAACCTTCATTCTTTGTGTTGTGGGTAAATTCGTGACATTAACACATTATCTGACGTAAGGCTTACAACGTGCCAAAGTGATATGCATTCGAATGAAAACTTGTAGCCATTTTAGAAATGTGACAGAAAATCCGGAACTGTCATGACGTTCCGTTCATTTGGTGGAGAATTGTATGTGTAGCTTACAATTACGAAAAAAGTGTAAGTGTCTCGCAAAAGCATCTCAAATTTTACCGCTTAGAGTTAGCATTAAACTGTAGATCCGCTTAACTTAAGAACAATAGGACGCACAACACAAGTGGTTGTTGTAGCGCCACAATGTTAATATTATTATTCCGTATTTTATGAGTACTTCCTATCTCACAAACTCCCCTATAAAATGCACCAACAGACTTATTCTGACTGTTGCCATGAGAACATATTGAAAAGTCACGTGCTTTGAGTTTTCACAAGTCAATGTCTTGGTTTAGTTTGGTTATCAGAGTCTTAAGAGGTAACTAACTTTTATAGAAATTAAATCGTGACGGCGGAGGTGTGAATCTCACTCAGTATTTGAATGAATTTATTATGTACTCAATAAATCAGAAGTTGTGAATTTAATTACTGAAGATGTGAATATACTCACCGTTTTTTTCTTCGATTTTTAGGAGCTACTACACTTAATTTGACATAACAAATGTGTATGTATGTATACTCATGTTGGTAATGCATTTATTTTATGATAAGCCACAGATACAGTGGTTGAAAAATGTTTAGTTAATACAAAATACTGCGGTGATGTTGTACTGAATTGATATTGTGGAGATTCTTATAAACGAAATTAATTATATGTACAAGATGCTGCAAAATTAGTCCAATTTAATTTTTAATTACTTTTTATTGAATTAAAAAAAAATGATTTTGAGTAATGGAAATTTTCATTTGGACCTTTACATTTTTTTCTGCTAAGTGGAGAAGATGATATCCGCCAAGTGTCTGCCGCCAGTGTTGATTTACACTTGTTCCCGTTTTATTGCATTTCCATGATTTTCAACAACATTTCCGGTGATAACTGTTCGCATTCCTGTATAGTATTCTCCTTAAGAGCTGCGATTGTCTGAGGCTTGTTGGCATTAACCCGCGACTTCATTAATAATAATAATAATGGCGGCGCTACAGTCCGAGGTGGATCTGGGCCTAGCTTCTCAGCAAACACTCGTGTTGTGGGTGCTATTATTCTCTCACAAGTGGAGAGGACTTACACTTAAATGCCGACTCCGAACGGCAAGATTGGGAAGCCTTTTCTAGACAGTTATACTCTTTGAGAATTGTCAGTGATTCGAAAGAGATGGAGCCGTAAAAAATGTTGGGTGTTTTTTCTGTAATCGAATCGAGAACATCGAGCGTAGGAGGCGACGCACCTACCCACTACGACACGGCGCCAACTCGGAACTTCAAGTAGCCCCAGTCTGAGGTGGTTAAATCGGCTGTCCATGTCAAATCACAAAACAAGAGATTACGCGGCCAGGAAACGCTTACTTCACAATATCCATTGTGGCTCCTGCTTTGTGTGCGATTGCACTGTCTTGCTCTTTGTGCATCACACGCGGATTTTCAATGCCCCAGAAACGAAGATTTTGTTTATAGACGTAATCGCTTAACTGGAAATGCGCCTCGTCGCTCATGATGGTTTTCGACCCAAAATCTCCGTTGTTAAGATTGAGGATGGCTTGACAGTAATTCACAGGCGACTGACGGTCAGGAGGCATTAACTGATGCACTGTTTGCACTTTGTATGGGAACATGTGTAGGTCTTTCTCTAAAATTTGCTGTAGGGTCCGTCTGGTGATGCCCAATTGAGTGGCCCGTGGTCTGGTTGATGTTTCTTCGTTCTCAGCCACATTGGCAGCCAGAGCCGCGATATTCTCGGCCGAACGACCAGTCCGGTCACGGCCAGGCCCTGCATGGTCTCCTGTGGTTCCAGTCTGTTTGAGTCGAGTAGCTAAGCGCCGGAATGTCTGCTAATTGGCGCGACTCAATTAGGAAACCAACGACGGAATTCACGCTGCGCTAACATCACCGATTGTTGGTCACAAAAATTGATACAATTATTCCACGGTCTTGCTTGTTTATCTGTTTGTGTACTACAGCTGCCTAGTTCACAAATGTCAAATATGATTGACGTACGACACCATTTGCAAAAATTATAACATTAATTTTGCACCACCTTGTACAAATAAATTTCGAGGTGTTTACAAAAGATGGCGTAGCTAGTTTTGAATCATCCTGTGGCTGGTTTCATGTTAGTGTCATCATTTTCCTCTTAAAATCAATATGTATCGTTTCGCTAAAGTATAAACAGCAGAATTTTGTTGTGCTCTATGTGAACATTTGGGCCAGCAAAATACATTTTTTTAATTTTGCTTTAATTTGAAGAAAAGTGCAGCTGATGAAGTACCAATTGCTGTGTTTTATAAATGGCGATTTTGATATCACTGCCAATGAACTCGAAGGGAAATCAATTAAATACATTGTACTAATTTTTCTTCAAAAAATACCTTTAATATTAATTTTTTAGTTGCAAAAAGCATTTCTTATTCTTTTTCAACGTTAAACCGTACAAACGGGAACTATCTATAAAAATCAATAAAAAAAAAAACAATTAATCCTTCAGTGTCTTGGAAACACTATAGCATCAGTGCACAAATGAATGGCAGAAGAAATCTACTAGAGTAAAAGTTAACTTTTAAGTCAATTAAGCGAATCTCAAAACTCGTCAAAGAAAAATATAAGACAAGAACTTCCTGTTCTAATCAACTTTAAAGCCTGAAACAAATGTGCGGCAATACTGCATGCATTGATGGGTGCAGAAATGTACAACGAAACAGATGAGCAGCAAATTTTGACATCTCATCGCAATCGTTTGCTGTCATTGAGAAAAGTGACAATTGATTTCCACAAATTTTTGATTGTTGAAAGGCTTAAGAAGTTAAAAAAATCACAATTTTGTTGTTACTTTTCAAATGTTATGTGAAATATGTGTGTCCAATCCGGAAATTGTACCAAATTTTACTATTTTGCTGATCTACTACATCTTTATTACATCAAAATTAGAAATAAAGACAACTTGCATCGATGCGTGGCCGTGCAGTAAATATTTGCATATAAAGTAATTTTCTTTAATTTTACTGCATGCATTTTAATCTACATCAGAACATAATGATGGTCGCTGCATGTTCATTCAATTTGACAAAAAAAAAATAAAAACGCACTTAAAATTGGAAATTGAATGGATTCTTTTTTTCATAAAAGAGTTGAAGTTGGGGAAGTGGTTGAGACGAGCAAATCGTGATGGGACAATCCCAGTCATTTGTATTCGCACATTTACGCACGTGGCAATTATTCTATTAAGGTTTAGCCCCAATACCCACAACACATTAGCGCCTTTTTCTTTGGTCACGTAATGCCGAATATGCTTTTAAATCTGCTTTGAAACATTTTTTATCTTAACCATTTTTACCTGGTATTGACCGTGGAATTTGTGTGTTTACGTTTTCTTCACAGCTGTTGGTTGTCATAGCAGTGCAAATGTTGATGTTAAATTCATGCCAAAGGTTGGTCTTGAAGTTGGGTTTGAATGAAATTTCGTGGTAATACATTGTTTTCTTTGAGTGTAAATATAAGGCCGAAGTGAAAGAGATCACATTGTGTTGGAATTTGAATACGTCGGGTAAAGCAGATAAATGATAACCTCAGGCTGGCACTCCAGAACGCAAAAGAATGTACGACACTAGAAGTGGAGACGTGATATGCAAAGTTGGATAAATATGCAGTACACAGATGCAGCTTCAGACAAAGCAACGTAACTGACAGCAACAATGCTAAATTAGGCTCCACATTCCTTGAGGCAAAAGCGAATTGCCTCTATAATGTTGGCAAACATTCCACTCGAAGGATATTCATGCGTAGGAGAAAAATAAGACAAAGAAATGTGGCACTTTAACGTTCCGTTGCTGAATAGAATTAGGTTAAGTTTAGAGCTGGTTATTCATTAATTTGAGTATTTGGGTATTTCTTCTTCTTCAGCTGGCGCTATAATTTGAGGTGGATCTGAGCCTCAATCAACGTGCCTCTCCATCCAGCACGATCCTTTGCTAGGCGCCTCCAGTTACAAACGTTCAGCTGATTGAGGTCGCTTTCCATCTAGGTACCCCATCGGAGGCGTGGTCTTCCCTCTGGGTTAGAGTCGGCGACTTTTTAAACCGAAACATTGGTCTTCATTCCCTCTACATAAGCAAGCCATCTGAGACGGGAGACTCTACCTCTTTTGAGCAGGTCGATGTCGCTGTACAGCCCGAATAGTTCGTAGTTCAGTTTCCTCTTCCAAACAGCATCACTGCATACGGCCCTGAAGATAATCCAAGGACTTTCCCCTGGAAGCGACCGAGAATCTCCTCGTCAGCTTTGGTTATATCCAAGTCCTTTGGACAAGTCCAAATCGTGCTGCATGGCGCAGAAGATTGGACTTTCGAAGTCTTATGTAGAGATACATTGTTTCTTCACGAATTACCTTCTATGGCCAAAGATGCAATGATTGGCTAGAGTAATGCATCGTTTTATCTCTTCGGGTGGTATCATTATTTGAATTTACTTCGGAGCCTAGGTAGACAATGTCTTTCAATACCTCAGGGGTATAGCTGTGTACAATGATGCCCCGCATTGTTGGAACTTTTTCTTAGACAGCATTTGCCTATTTATTCATTTGTAAGAACAAATTCGCATTAATTATGAAATACAACGTCGTTCAAGTGGCTGCTTCGGCTGGCCTCGCAATAGCGCATTCTGTCACCCCAATTATTCAAGACCTTGTTGATGATTTAACTAATTTTAATTAGATAATGTTAATGATTTTTAAAAAAGCACTAGACGGCCCACCCTGTATAACTAGGCGCCGTGCCCGTGTGGGTTTGTACTTGGTCCCATACGCACTAGACTTTCAAGTCAAGGTTCAAATCTTAGTTCAGACAAACAATTTTCAAAATAATTGATTATGGCTCCATCTCATTCGAGTCACTGACAAAGCTCAAAGAGTATAAGTGTCTAGAAAAAGCTTATTAATCTCGCCGTTCGAAGTTGGCATTAACACTGTAGGTCCCATCCACTCGTGTTGTGCGTGCTATTGTTCTTTCACGAGTGGAGGAACCTACAGTTGCTGAGAAGCTAGGACTAGGTCCACCTCGAACTGTAGCGTCGCCATTATTATTATTATAACTGACGAACGACTTATCTGAATTTTGGCTTGACAATCATCTGAGTTTATGAAAAAGTAAAACTATCGTGCAGCTTGTCTCATGTTCATATTTATGCTGCCAACATTGCACCCTTCAAATGTAACTATTAACAACCAAAAATAATATGTTTTTCCTCCAATCTATAGTTGAACTTGTGCACACGACAAAAATACGCACGCCTGTCATGGGAGCAAAACATTACATTATTATTAGCAATCAAAAATTGTCAGAAATCCAAGCTCATCATTCCGCCCACAGGCCCACCCGGATCGATTACCCTTAAAGGAGCATTCATTGTTCGGTAATTAGCAAGCCATTACCGTCATTTATGCTGTATTCATGCCCAACAAATTGATTGGGAGGTATTTTTCATGTTGCCTTGGCAACATTTCCGTTTGTTTTATCTTTGTCACGCGACAGGAAATCACGACGCGATTAGAGGCACCAGAGAGCATAAAGGAACGTGTTACGTGCCTTTTAATCTTACGCGCTAAACAACTAAATATATCCTTTGCGTCACCAGTGGCAGCTTGTCAAGTGACCACATCTCACTCTCGGCACAACATCCAGACATAAAGTCTCTCGACGACAAGGTACGAGTACTAGTTCCTCCCTAGAAATGAAGCGGATTGTACTTTATTTTTAGTTTCACTCCATGCAAGTGTTTGCGTTCGCATTGGCTGACGCAATCGGCACAATACGGATGAGCAAATATCTAGAACATCAGTTTTGTGGGATGTGTATGAAAGGTAAAGTCTAGACAAGGTGTAAAGATTTGGACCTGCCAGGTAAATAAACACAAGATAAGCTTGAAAATATTTACAAAGTTTATTCGAGTGTCTAGCCCATGGGCACGGGCAGGTCCTGTCAATCGGGCAACATTATAATCGAAGAAAGTGAGGGGTTTGATGAGTTCATATGTTCGGTCGTGTTTGGTAAACATTTCAATTCGATCGCATTGAAGGCCTTATTGATTTAATTGGCTTTCGATGGATGATTGTCCTCTACAGTGACAAATTGTGACATAATTTTTGATTGACTCTGAGATGCTCTGATGTTCATATGTGTCGTAGGTTGTGTTCTGTTCCATAAATAGAAACAACTGGTGGCATGCTGAACGTTGTCGGATGATTTTGTGGCATGAATATACCTGATTGAGTTGGCAATGTATACGTAAGAGTCACTTAAGGCACACTGCCACCGCTTGTCATAAAATTATGCAATTGATGCAATGTTTGCACACAAACCTACCACAGCCAGTCAAGGCGTTTCAAATCCAAAACCTAACTATCAACAGCTGTGCAAAACTATGGCCTTAGTATAGTTCCGACGCTCGGATGCTCAGCAAAAAACACTCGGAACTCTTAGCTGCGTTAGAGAGGAAAGTCCTACGAAGGATTGTTGGTTTCGTATGTGAGGAAGGGTATTCCCGGAGATTCTACAACTATGAGTTGTTCACTATCACAACCGCGAGCGTTGTTTTCTATCAATGTCGCCACAAATATGAACACGATAGCTCGCCGATTTGCCCGGAATGTCCAAATGTGAATAAAGATGCGCAACATGCAGTCTTTCACTGTAGTCGCTTATCAAAAAAAAGACAGTCGGTAAATCTGACAAGTCCATAAGGCCTTATTTACTGCATGACAACTTCAGACCAATCGTGCATGCTGTTAGCCCGGGCTATCAGTATCTTTAGAAGATTATCACATCCACAAAGAAAAACAGTTTTGAAACTTCTTCAGGCCTTTCACTTAGTCGGGCAAATATGTGTCTCCAAATTATAGCGATCTAAATTTTAAGAGTTAAGAATCTGGCCGGCTTAACTACTTGAATAATTTAACGAATAATCCTTTTTCATTCTTTAACACTCCTTGAGGTAGGCAAAAATTAAATTACTCCAAATAATTTTGCTTTGGGCGCCGTGGCCGTGTGGGTTCGTGCGTCGACCCATGCGCATTAGACTTTCACAGTCTAGGTTCGAAACCAAGTTCAGACAAACAATTTTTCAAAAAAAAAATTATTCGCGGTTCCACCTTTTTCGAGTCACTGACAATGCTCAAAGAATATAACTGTCTTGAAAAAGCTTCTCAATCTCGCCTTTCGGAGTCGGCATTAAACTATAGGTCCCCTCCACTCGTGAGAGAACAATAGCACGCACAACACGAGTGATTGCTGAGAAGCTAAGCCCAGGTCCACCTCGGACTGTGGCGCCGCCATTATTATTATTATAAAAGGTTTTGCCACCTGAAAATCCTCACTCTCTTTCAAGTAGACGTCAAGTCAAGGAAATTCGTGTCTTTAATAATTAAACGTCATAATTGAAAGTCTTTTGAATAAAAACAAACTAGACGCTCGATGAACTGTAGGTACAGTTGAATGCCGACTCCGAACGGCGGGATTGAGAAGCTTTTTCTAGACATTTGCATTTTACTGTCTTCTTAAAATTTTGTTGTTCTTGACGTTTTGCTGAATGTTTTCTTCGTTTTTTTTTCTAAAACCACATCAAAGTAAACGACATAAATGACATAACTATTAGTTTTCCTTGAAAATTAGAAACATTTTAATTGATGTCCTCCTTTGGGTGTGGTATTCGTCTCCAATTTCCATTTTTGCCTTATTGTCCCATGCAAGGGTTACGAATAAATCTTCAGATTTCCTTTGAGAAATTGGATATACATTAAGCTTTGAGGACGGAAAAACAAATAGAGTGTTGCCAAAGGTTAAATAAACACCTCACATCATAGGCGACCGCCGCACAATCCTCAACTTTAAATCAACGCTTTTATCTGACTGCGTACAGATGTTAGACGTGTGTAGTAGGGTATGATTCTAATTTAAAAGTTTAAATAAACATGATTTTGCATTTTTCTTTCCAGAAAACCAGCAGCAGATTAACTCCATTTCTAAACTTATCCAGCCCACAGTTGTCTCATTGCAGACAGTATTCGAGTATCGACCAGGATGGCAGGTAAGAAATAAACTGTAGACACAATCTCTCATTCCTCTTGAAATCACTATTCATGCACAGTGTTTGTGGAGGTGTACAAAGTCTACTCCCACACACCGACCACTCTGAAATGTCACTATTACACCTACTGTACCTTAAGTACCAGGGACCACTATTGTAACCATTGAATTCGAGCTATTTATAGATAATACTCTTATTATTCTGTAACACATTATCCGGTAATTGGTTTAGTAAATGTTGATCTCATGTGATGCCGCTTGGACTAGAGGTGCTAGATGTCTGTGCGATGATGGGAGGTGACTAATTTCTCTTTGGATCTCAGACCTCAGATGGTGTGATTAAATTGTTTAGCACTCGACGAATTAGAGCTGATTAGGACTTGGAAACAGTTTCTCTTTTTTTTTCTGTTCGTTCGTCTGTAAGCAGGAATTTGTTGCCAGAATTTTGCATGCGTCATTATCCATGGAATAGAAATACAAATTAGGGCTTTTACCCGTCTTTTGATGACAATTAATCATCGGTTAACCAACCGGCTGTACTGGTAAAAAATATTTCCTCCGTGAATTTGTTTTCAAGCGAATCAATGGAGAGAAATTTCACAGCTTTTTTTTTGGCAACTTTTAGTAGATTTATGTTTAACTGAAATAAAGTATTAAGTCCTTTGAACGTTGCCGAACTGAATCGATCATTTGTCAAGACTTCTCCAAAACATTGACCGTCCACTACCCCAATCTCTCTTTGAGAAAAGTTTCTCAACCAGCATTCACTCTAGATCTGACAATCAGACGCTGGATGGTCCTCTGCATATTAGGTTAAGTCTAAGGCAGACTTGAAGTATCTCAATATTAACATGGAGGGTGGAGGGATAACTTTCGCTACATTTTATCGTCCTTCAACCTGAGACCATTAGAACAATGTTTTGTTCAAAAGTGCCATACATCGTGGTATGTACAGACAGCCACGCCTGGGTTAAATCCAAGGACTTGGTCACATTTTATTCCAAGACCTCCCTAAACTCCCGCCTGTGTCTTGGGTACTCAACACTGTTACATTGCAAGAAATTGCGAAGCCGATGAACTCATCAGGCGCGAAACGGTCTAATCACTTTCACCCAGTGAAGAGATATCGCCCATGCTACAGCAGGGTGGGCCAAATACAAGTTTCTTTTTAAAAATGCAATAAAATTAAAAAAATTAAATTGTTTACATGTATTACAGCTTTATTAGTAAAAACCAATATATTCTCATATGAGCGCACCGTACGAGGACGGGGTAACCGACCATGAGTGAATACCAGTCTCAAAAACTTTTTGCACAGACTTGCGTACAGCAGTCACAGTGGGTGCTTCATTTCGGGCAAAACTTATTTTCAAAAAACGCAATGTTTGGGCTACACAGCACTCACTTCAGAAATATGTTTTCAATATTCCCCAACGTTGTTCAAGCACTGACCTTCTGCCAAGATTTCGAACAGGTAACAGCTCTCAGTGTCAAAATAACCTATGATTTAAAAAAAAACTAAATGGGCCGCCCTGTAGAACCACTAATCAAAAATAGTCCAGGATAAAAAAGCAGGAAGGATCCTACTTCTTTGGGAGCCTACTACGGCTTGAATAAGCTAACCAGCATCAATCAGTCTAACCGCTAGCACTATCTGATTTCACGGATAGGAGATATCCCCATCAATTTTCCTAAAATGCCACGCATCATGCGTGAGGTGTTACTCTATCAACGATCACCAGAAAATGAGGAAAACATGTCGAAAAGGGAACAGAAAGGGATAAAAACTTTGAAAGTGGATTTCCGGATGAAGAGCCTGCTTTTCGGCGCATCCAACCCATCTTCCTCTCGCTTGTGATCGTATATTGTGTCTTTTTCCGCTCATGTAATTACCCGCTTAGTCTGCAGTCAGCAACCTGAACCTAACCTAACCTACAAAACTTCCTAGACAACATGTCAGACATTGATGTCAATTTGCAACAAAATTGGATGGACGGATGGATGAATACGCTTTCACGGTTGAAGATTATGATCCGAATTTGAAAAATTTCACATAAATCGATACTAACAACGGCTGGAAGAATGATTTGTATTTTCAGAAGCGTATTGCTTTAATTGGTCTCCGTTCTTGGTAGCACTGAAAGTGAGGGAAGACGTAAATGCGTTCTTCCTCCTAATCTCTGTCAAATACACAGACTTGGCTATCACTTCTTAGTTACTACTGGGGTGAACTTTTTGGTCCAGACTCCGACTGGTCAATGTTTTACTACAGGTGTCATATATATGACTAAGGCTAGACGTTTTGTGGCAGATCTAATAAACAATGGCTTTAAACGGAGCGCTCGGATTCAAGTCAATTGAGTGAATTGTTGAAATAAACCTTTAGAAAGACGTTTGGTAGGAACTTAAGAGAGCAAGCTTTACTGAAATCCAGTTCGTCTGATATTTTGCGTGAATTGAGTTGAAACTTTCGCCACTTTCCTATAAGTAAATGAATATTTATCTGCTGGCCGAGGCGAATAAAGTGAAGATGAAAATTTGTTAAGTCAAAACAAAAAGCCATTGGTCTGCCAATGCAAACATTGTCAAAAAACAATACGAGAGAGTTGACAACTTTCTTTATTTGCTCAGCACTCACCGCTGTGGTAGGCAACAAAATTGTAAGCAGCAAAAGCGTGAAATTTTAATTTTAAGTTTTGTAATTAGTTTTCGATCTGCACTGACTAATATGGACAATTCTTGCAATTGGACGCAACATGATACCACAGGTATGTCACAGATTGAAATTAGGTTTAATTCTAAGCTGATTGAAGAACAAACTCAGCGAAAGAGCCTTAAAAGCCAATATTTCGAACTCATTTGGCCAACTTCATATAGAGTCGCAAAAGAATTGTATTTAGGGCCGCTCTTCTTCATCATTTATAAAACCATTTCGGAGCTTTAATTATTCATCCTTAACGAGTTACATTTTTGTGAACTGAGTTTTCCGTAGTGCTGTGTAGGTTGGATTGCAAATATGTACATATCTTCGGCACGAACAATCGCTTTGCCTTATACATAAATGCTACTGGGAAATAGATTAACCGTTTTGGCGGACGTGGTGGTGGTGACTAACGAACCAGCTTAGGGTTCAACAACTTCTTCTCGTCTCTTTAAGAGCTGTAGCTGAAACAGTAAACAGCAATTATGGAGACTTTGAAATTTGATGATATGTCTGGATACTTTTGGTTTGCCTTGCCCGCGACCACAATTGTTATCTATAGATCTATAGATAACATGGGACCAGTTACATCAAGCATTTTGGAATTTCGGAAATAAACGGATTTCACTTGATTCGGTCTAATGAAAGCTGACGGTATATTTTCTAGATACAGTGCGTCCAACGCCGTACGCAGCCGACATCCCATCAACAACTCAACTGGAATTTTTTCCCGATGTGGTGTGTAATATGTTGCTTGAAAAGAATGCATTGTCATTTGGTGCGCATATCTCCTTCTAACGTGTTGCTCAAGAAAGTTTACGATCTGCTTGTCCTTTACTAGATGGCGCAGAGTTGTGATATTTATGGTGTAAAACTGTTGTATTTCGGCTGATAGAGTTTCATTGTCGGAAATAATCCTCTTGGGTAGACCATGCGTTGCACAAAATTCCCTCAGCTTGTTCTTCACTTCTGCCGCCTACTTTCACTTCCAACCTCTTGGACACAGAGTCTACGACGAATTCTGTATATTTCTGAACAAGTTTTCCTGGTGGCTGAATGAACTGTGGAACAACAGGCGAATTCGCCTTATTTCTTCGAAACTGGATACACTGCTAAACTATTACCTCACTAAGTTTGTCCAGATTAGGCCACAACACGTAGCTGCGCGCATAAGCTTTCATGGGGATACTTACCCAACTGCGCCATTCAGTCGTAATGAATTTTAATTTGGTGCCAATTTTGTCCCATTCTGCCCAATATCTGCCCAATTTTGTCTTAGTTTTGATATCATTCTTATTTCACATTAAAGATGGTCTGTCACTTATCTAATTTAAAGTTACAAGGAGAAAAACAGAGGCTCGTCTTTAATCTACTAAATCTCACACAACATAGTAGCGACTTTTAGCACAATAAAGCGACGTCATGTGTTAACAAACTATTCAACACTCGTCAACACGCACTGCCTTCGAAAAGAAGGCGTGTCTCTACGAATCAACACCGACAACTTGCAAAAACATACTGTTGTCGATAAACGGTCATCACACGTGTAAACAACCATCCTCGTGAAGCCCAAACAGTTTATCGGTTCAAATTTTCAACAAAATCGCCGATTTCGCGATCCACAATGGCTGTTATGCCTTCTCATTTAATTAACACATTTTCTGCCTCGATCGATTGCTGGTAAATATTTCCAATTTAAAGGTCTAGATGCTATATTTTCTGTTGTTGCTGCTCTAACCATTCCACTTGAAGTTATTCCTCAAAATCTGGCACAAAGATGTTGTTCAAAAGTTGGCTTACCGTGCTGCCAAGTTGGTAAACTTGTTGTCTGTGTTTTTGTATTTAATTAGCAAATCGGCTCATAAACGATTGGCTTTTGTGTCTTTATAAATACAAGACTGGCCAAATGGCGAGCACACATCACTGACAGCCGCCGTCAACTTTAGTTCGTGTAGTTTAGCGATTTATATATTTTTTTCTGACAAAATGAGTGATATTACTTCGGAGAATAATCTTAAGAATTTGATTAATGAAAGAGTGCACAACTCCAACTACAAGATTTCCGAGGAGGAGCACAATGAATTGGCCATTAAGGAGATTGTTCATGGGATATCTCTGAAGCAGAGGGATGTGTTCGTGAAAGTTATCGCTAGATTTTTAAGGTACAGTCATTTGAATGTTTGTTTAAGACTTTTCTTTTTTCTTTTTTTTAAATCGTGGTAGTTGGCAACAAATTGTGTGTGAGTTCTTGTGTCGTGTTTTTAATCAGAGTGCGCTTTTAGAGGGATATTTGTGATTGAATTGTTAAATAGCCAGTAATAAAAATGTATTGTCAAGATTACTGCCTAAAATTTGTAAAGTTGATAGTCTAAAATGTCCCTGTTTGTATGCGTAGATACAGAATATGAAATGAAATGTTAAAAAGGTCTCTGTACTATGCTTCTCTAACTCTTTATTTAAATTTAACTCCCTCCCATATTCTTTGACCACAGAACGTTTTCAATTCTTAAACTTTTGACGTAAGAACTGGTTTGTCTAGAGCTGTCAGTTTTGCGAGATATTAAATTTTAATTTTGTTTTAACTGTATCTTGATGTTCCAAGAGGTCTATTTCCAAGTATCTAATAAAGTGATCAGTTTCAGAAAAAATTCATGGGCACACTGAATTTCCAGAGAAGCAACATACATATTTTTTTTTTGACGCATCCAATGTTTTGGCAATCTTCTAAAGATACTGTTAGCCTGGGCTAAAACGTCTGGATGGCGCAGTTGGTTAAGTGCCTGCCCTAAGTTAGAGGCGTCCCAGGGTCGAATCACAGTGAAAGCAAAGTTAATACGCTTATATTCGGGTTTTCAAATATGGTCCAGTCACCATTTGTCGTTGGGATCAAATTAACGGCACTATCGATCACTAGCACTGGTCTGACTGTGGGTATCACAATGGACCAATATGGTCCAAGTGTGCTGGTGAAGTCACTAGCAGCCCCCTAACCTAACCTAACCTAGCCCGGACTATCAGCATGCACGCTTCGCAAACCCTGTACTCGATTTCGGAATACGCCTACGTACTAACCCATACCCATACCCATACTGCACAGTTCAGCAACTCTCCCCGTGGAACTGCCCTTAGGAATTACTTCGCGGGGCTGGTTAGCATATCACACTATTTGCTCAATATTTGCCATTTTGGATTTTCTTTCTCTTTCGAGCCTTCTTAGCTCGTTCTGGACGCTCGTTATAAAGGAGTAAATCTCCAGCCATTTGTCAGCTCAATCTGCAATCGTCTGCAATGGAATATTTCGTGCTCTACATCTTCCTTTTCGCCCGCGCATTCTGGTGAGCTGTCGCGACCAAAGGTATTTCCGGTAACCTCCATGGCCCGACAAGAATAACATGAGATGGTAGTTGCAGTTCCCGTGAGTTCTCGATGTCCAGGGATCTATCGAGGGGATCAAATTATGGGTCCATCTGCCTTTGGTTGTGGTGTCCCATCTAGCTTGCCACAGTGCCAAAGATGTTGTCCTTTCTTCATTCTTCAGGCATCTTGTGCTAGTCTCCGCGTGATTTGCCGTTCGCCTTAGGTAGACCCTATGCATCTTTTTGGCGAGAATGTCGATAGGGACCATATCCCAAACCACACAGGCAGCTTTGTCCGAAATTGTTCGAAAGTCACTGATTGTTCTTATGGCACAGAACCTGTATGCTGATGAAATCTTCTTTGCTGTCTCCTTTATAGAAAAAGCACCCGCCCAGACTAGCGCAGCATATAGGAGAATTCGACTCACCCCTTTGGAAAGCAAGATCCTTCTTGGGTATCCGGGTTCTCCGATGTTTGGCAGCATACCGGAAAGCGCTGTCTGCGTCTTTGACGCTATTCTGCTGTAGTATTCGATGTGCTTTTTAAAGTTAAGTCGGTTGTCGAGCATCACTTCTAGGTATTTCAGAGCCGCCTTGGATCTAATTGGCTGGGAACCAACCCGGACGTTTGCGTATTCCACAATTTTCGGCTAGTTATTAAAACAGCCTCTTTCTTGTGGTCCGCTAATTTAAGGTCGGAAGATTCCAGTCAAATTTTGATCCTGGTGATTGCTTCGTTTGTGACGGTTTACTCTTCGTGGATGTTCATGTCCACCGTCACGACCGCGATGTCGTCGGTAAAGCCGATAGTCTTGACTCCATGTGGCAGCCTCAGTCTCAGAACTCCATCGTACATTCGATTCCACAGGAGAGGTCCAAAAACTGAACTCTGTGGAGAAGCAACATAAATGCTATTAAAATATTGTACACAAATGTTGATGTCTTTTCCATTGATGTCAAGAAATCGGATGGATTATTATTGTCAGCACAAATCGAAGATGAAAGAGTAGTGGTTAAAAGGTTTATTAAGTTATAATTTTTAAGTGTTCTACTTTCGTATTAGGCTAGCGACCTCTTGCGGGTCTGAGCCTGAATGATAGCCGCCTTCTATCGCTCGTGGTCCCTTGTACGCTGCTTACATTCAGAATAAGTTGTCTTATGTCCGCGATCACTTGGTCTTTATACCGGAGTTTCTGTCTTTCTCAAACTAAGAGGCTCGGAAGCGAAGACTTCTCTTAGCTTGAGCATTGGTGTTCGAGCCAGTTTAGTCTACAGAAAAAAAAAAAGCACATCCATCGTCCAGCTTTCGGCTTTATATGCTAGGACTGACAGAATTAGGGAACACGAGTATGGTCCTACCCCACTATATCAATAATAAAGTCTGTTCTCTCTTCTCTCAATATTTCGTTACATTTGTCCCGACTACAATCTTCTGTTACTTGCATGTAAAGCAAAGCAGACTTCTTAAAAACGAAAGAATTGCAAAAGCATTATAATTGCACAGTACTAGAACTATGTACAAGTGAACTAGTTCAATTGACCATTCCCTTTGCTAGATAAGCTCATCAGTTTACCCTGTTTTTGAACACACGGTTATGTTTAGGGACTAGTTTTTTAGTCGTATCACACGTACATGAAATGTTCTTCCCAGCCCAATATTTATCACTGAATAAAATCCACAGATATTGAAATCAATGTTCACTGATACCTCCTTTTCCTTTCTCCCTTTACTCGTTAGACCCGTGCTGCGTTGACTTCGAATACTTAATGGTATTTAAAAATTCTTTTGCATGCACAAATTTAATGGAATTTTAATTAATAACTATTTATTAGTGTTAAATCGAAAAAATACATTCTGAAATAACACAACTTCGGGCATTCTCACCACAGCTGGGTCTGAAGAACTTTTTTGAGGAGACAACGTTTTCAACCACTTTTCAAGAATTTGTGGCCGCATGTCCTTAAAAAACATTAATAATGTTGGTGCTTGTTATTGGTTTTGCCGCACAGGGTAGCGACTTTACGTATCCCCAAAGAAAATAATCAGAGAGGCGTCAAAACGCAAGATCTTGAAGTCCAATTTACAAGTTGATCGCGCGTTCATTGAATTTTTCCTTCATAAAGTTGATTGTTCCATTTACGGTATGGCATGTAGCGCTGTCCTACTGGAACCACATTCATGCCTTTCAATCGGAGTTCAGTCATTAATAATACTTGTATGGCGAATACCGTTGGGGGTAACAAGATGATTAGTTCCATTTTTGAAAACAAAAACAGGTTTGCTAACTCCACCAGTCCACATACCGCACTAAGTTGTGCATTTTTCTAGATATGCAGGTATTTCGATAGTCTTAAGTGGAACGTCTTCACTTCAAATGCGACAATTTTGCTTATTTACATGTTTATTGATGCAAAAAATTGAGCGATGAGGCCAATGACCACAAATTTTCGATGAACTTACATATTTGGCCCACAAAACTATGAATTTTGGAAACAAATTCATAAAATGTTGTAAAATTGTTGAAGCTTGTATGCAAAGACTACTAAACAAAAGGCATTTGACAATTGGTTTGACAGATAAAACTGCCTTAAGTTCGAACCGGGTCAAAAAAAACATCCAGCATACCTACATCGATTTTCAATTCTAAGAAGATTAAGGTTTTACCGGGAAATATATTCATATCTTTTGTTTTCCGAAGTGAAATACATTGTTTGCCATCTATTTCAATAGTTAAATTGTCCTATATTCCTGCATGTAAAATTTTGTTGATGAATAATCTTCTCCATTTCCCAAACCTGCATTTCATTGGAAGTCTATGTTTACTTTTGGGAACCTGATCTATTATTTGTCCAGAATAAGAAAATTGTATTTCCTGGAATAGTTGCACGACAAACACAATAAAGAGTGGCTAACAATATCCTTTCGTATTTTCATTTTGTTATCTTCCCCCACGTGTTCTGAAACTCAATCCCTTATGTAACCTCTTCAATCTTAGTTCTAGATACAGTTTAATCCATTGGATATCAATTTACAGACAAATTACAGGTCGGCTATCATATTTTTGTTTGCACACTCCCATAAGTCAATCTACAACTGGCAGAACACACAGCAACGGGTCAACAAACACCTCTTTGAATAGAAAAAGTACTCATACCTATATCCCATCGGTATTTTCGCATATCAAAAATAAACTCTATTTGGCATGATTAAAAAATTAGCACCTTCACTTAAAATGATAGTCAATCAGTTCTCAAGCCATCGGCGGCGGTGGGGGCGCATAACGGGCTGGCTAATGAAACTCTATAAAGTCGACCGTAATTTGTACAAGTACTTCACTAAGTACCCGACATAGGAAGTGCTAACACCGACCTGCAGTTTTGATCTGGTTTAAAAAAGAAAATTCCACCCAAACCATGGAGATTGAAAGTGAGAATAAGAAGAACTCCTTTTCATTAGGCAGTGAGACATCCCAAATAATCGAGGAAATTATCGAGGGGATTGCATTGAAGAGACGCGGAACCATTGTAAGGACAATCTCAACTATAATTAGGTAAATTTTAAAAGGATTTTCTATTTATTTTCTGATTATGGTGTCTTTTGTGGTGAAAATGTGAAAACAAGTGGTATTGAGCAGTGTTTCTGTGAAGGATCTACTTAGGCTAAAGTGATTCAAAATACGAAGTTCTTGTAAATAAGCCCTCTTGTTATAAAGAAGATGTGTAAACATGCAAAATTTAAACGCTCTTTAACAGGCAATTGTCACTCCAGACATCAGTCGTCATCGACCTCGCGAATGTTTAATTCGACGATGACGGTTTTCGAAATAAACAATCAGACATTTTTTTTTCGAATGATTTTTGAAGTAGTGCTTCAGACTTAAAACTTGTCCATTGTATTGCCAGGTAGCAACCTACCGCACAAAAACATACATATTTTTAACTAAAAGTATGGCATAATTCGGTTTATTTCTATTTTCTCTGAAACTAGTAGGCCTAGAATTAAAATGTTAGGCCAGGTATCGGCCGTTAATTTGATCCCAACGGCAAATGATGACTGGACCAGATTCGATTTCACTGGGATTCGAACCTGGGACGCCTCTAACTTGGGGCAGGCACTTAACCAACTGCGCCATCCAGTCGCTCTTAGCTTGCAACGGACTGAGTAAGTTTACACCTGGAAGCCACCAAACCACTTGCTCAAATATGACACTGAACCCGATTGCATTTCTGGATGGACAATCTATCCTTACACCAGAGAAAAAGTCTTGTCATCTACTCTCCGTGAATAGAAACTTAATACCATTTTAAATTCTGAATTTACACGTCTCCACGTGACGTATAATACTTCGGGTAGTTCGCATACATTTGCATGTTCCCATTCTAGAGCCTCCTAATAAATCGTTCAGCAAACTGAGCCAGCAATTAAAAAAACAAAAGAATTACATGAACTTGGTCTATTTAAAATATTTTTTTTTCGCACGACGTCATTAAATTGGGTGACATCGCTTGCGATCAAGACCATGTGAAATTCAAAGGTTCATTAACTCGTTCACACGCATTTTGTTTACATGTTCCTTTTAAAGACATACTCGGCTTCATTAATCGATACGATTTACTTTATTAATAATGTCTGCACTTGCTGTAATGTTTAATAACAATAACATTGTGGCGCTACAGTCGGAGGTGGACTTGGGCCTATATCCTGCAGCAACCTACAGTTTAAAGCCGACTCCGAACGGCGACATTGAGAAGCTTTTTCTTGATAGTGTCTTTGAGCATTGTCAGTGAATCGGAAGATGTGGAGCCGTGAAAATGTCAAAGGTGTCCGACGTCCAAAGTGGACCTAGACAAGGTTCCATTCCATCACTACTTTATTTTTTTTTGTAATAAGCTGCGTTCTCCGAGAAACCATGTCGACAGGAAATATAGTAATATGGTTGACTTTTAAGACTTAGCTTAAGCATCTGGACTACGCTGAAGATGTATGCCTCCTTTCGTCTTGGATCGACCCAACAGCTAAGAAATGCATTGCTGGACAACCGGTTAAGGCAGTTAAAGAATTCTAGTATCTAAGAAGTACTGATTCTCCATCAAGCCGGTGACAATGTTCTCCACATCATTTGTAGAATTTGGGGAGACAAAAGCATGCCCGATGACTGAAATATCAGCTTCATCCACAAAAAAAGGCGATCCTACCTCTTGCAACAACTATAGAGTTATATCCCTGCTGAACGTCGCCTACAAGATCATGTCCAGATTACTGTTTGAACGTCTAAAGCCGTTTTGTACCACACTAATCGGCACGTACCAGTGCGGCTTCCGGTCCGGCAAATCGACTATAGACAAAATTTTCACACTAAGACAAATCCTGGAGAAGAAAGAAGAAGAAACTCGCTGGGAGTTTCAAATCCATACGCACCATCTTTTCATCGATTTTAAAACCGCATACGACAGCATTTTTCGCAAGGAACTATTTGAAGCGATGACCGAATTCCGGATCCCGGGAAAACTGATCCGGTTGTGTCGCAACCGTCGATGCACAGTGCAGTTCGACTCGAGGACTTCCGAACCATTTGAAACCTGCACCGGATTTCGGCAAAGAGATGCGCTGTCGTGTGATTTCTTCAATTTCATACACACTAAGTAGAACTGCAGTGCTAATTCTTGGTGCCTTCGAAGGAAAAATATATCGTCGGATATATGGTCCCGTCTCCAAGGAAAGCGAATGAAGGAGAAGACACCACCGCGAACTCTATGAGCTGTACCAGGATGTGGATGTTGTCCGGAAGGCAAAAATCCGTCGACCGCACCGACCGAACTGAGGCATGTCTCCAGAAATCGAACACGATGGCGAATAGGCGTGTTAGCGGTGTCTTCTAGTATCAAGGTTAGGTTAGATTAGGTTTTGGAAGGGGAGTGTGACGGTTAAAGGATCACTTCCACTCGGAGGCCATGGGGCCCATTCAAAAATAATGAATCCCTTTAATTGCGAAGTACACAATCTATTAACCTGTCCTGTCACGTGGTGGCTGAAACCACTCCGTGCTCTTTATGAATTTTAGAAGATCCGATATATCTTCATTCGTTAAGTCCACAGTCTCTGTGAAGAATCTTTGGCTCAGCAAAGCTAGGCGCCGATTCTGGAGAGCTGGGCAGTGGCAAAGCAAGTGTTGGATCGTTTCAGCCTCTTCCTCATCTCCCTAACAGTGTCATGTGATCACTCCGACGAGCATACGGATCGAGTTTGGGTCCAATACCAGAAGCTTCTTTGTTTTGCCGTACTTAAGCTTTGGTCACGTTGATCTTGTCGTGTGACAATCATTTCTTGTAAGCCAAGTCGAGTTGGCCTCTTTTTGTATTGTTTCGCTCATGATCCGGTACAATGCACTGATCGGTGGTCGCAGAGACGTGTCCGCTTCGCTGATGTCCATTGTTCCCTGCAATTAATCTGTGGCCCGGGACCCAGCAGAGTTTGACCTTGTGGTGGCTGAGGGACCTCAGTGAGTCGCGGCAATTCATAACAGCCTTTGATGTCGTTGTATATGATCTTAATGACTTCAGTGCAAGCCTGGCTGTGTACTAAGATGGTGATATCCGATGGTGGGATATCGGTTACTTGTATGTGTTTAGCTGCTTTCTCTATTGCCAGGATCTCTGCGTGGAAGACACTTCTAGTATAAAAGACGATGCATTTATTTCTTCTAAGGCAGCAGGCGTTAGCCTCAAGGGCCAACTATAATAGACGTTCGAAAACTTAAACTTATGTCAAGAGCAAATGTCAACATTTTAAAGTGTCCATAATTCCTTATTGAGTATACAGCTGTCAACTGACATTCGCATACGTAGAGAACGATTTATTTTGCTCCCGCAAAAGTGAACGAACTTATCGAAACTGACGGAAGCGGTTATTATGATCACTATGGATTGCTTTTGTGTAATCGCTCAGTTGCTGGTCCATAAGTTTTTCACAATTTCTTTCTATCTGCATCCTCTATCACAAGTTTAGTTGTTTGCAGTCCTCTCCCACACTCTTCTGCCCCGTTATTCTGTGGAATTGAATTCAAAACATTTCAAATAAATCAATCAATCAAATAAATTGCAATTCTTTTGAGTTCCAATTTACACATCACCCTCATTGTTCACAAAAAAATAAAAAAAATATCTTGTATGTATTTTTCGTCACTCAGCTTACAAAGGAGACATATGTCGATGCGACCGTGAGTAATCGAATTTTCAGTTCATTTTCGTATCCGACACAGTCCCAAACTCAAACCTCTTTCAAAATTTGACTCATCGCACCAATAAATTTCAACACAAACGAACACACTTTATCAACAAAACTCATTCCAATTGGCTACCACATTTCTCTCGAATTGGCTGCTTCCACCCCGATTCCCATGACCATCAGAAAACCTTTTAGAACTTGAGTAGATTTTAAAGAGCAATCTTTGATAGTCTCCCAAATGAATGAACTCAACCGAGAAAAAGAGGCTGTTAGAGCCATTTAGCATGCAAATGTGAAAACGGCTCCCACGTGACTTGGACAAATTCAATCACAAGTGATTTAACATATTTTTGTGTATTCTTTAATTCCACAGCCAACGCGAACAGGAGCAGAGAAACGCCGAAGATGTGCTCTTTGACATGTTTTACAACGAGGAGACTGGCTTACTGTCAATGGGCAAATTCCTAGCGGTAAGTTCACCCTCACGTCTGGCCAACCCGCTCCGTTATGAACTGTTCTTCTCTTCAATTTCAGTGCCTCAAGACCACTGGCATTCGGAAGACCGATCCTCGTCTAAAGGAGCTCATGGAGAACCTCAAGAAAGTCCACAAACTCTCGAACTATGAGTCGGGTTCGTCAGCCGAAACACAAAATCTCAACAGGGAAACCTTCAAAGGGTAAGCCAGCACATCATCTTCGCTTCACGTGACAGCTCATATAAACTGCCCCATTGCACTATCCACAGAGTCATCGCACAAAACATTGTCCTCATTGCAAAGGCATTCCGTCAGCAGTTCATCATTCCAGATTTTCCCAGCTTTGTGAAGGACGTTGAGGAGATTTACTCTCGCTGCAAGAGCAACGATACTGGCAAGGTCGCTAACTACATCCCACAATTGGCTCACTACAGCAAGGATGCCTGGGGTGTGAGTCTCTGCACAATTGACGGGCAGAGATATTCAATTGGAAATGTCGATGAGCCCTTCACTCTTCAGAGTTGCAGGTAAGCCTCCGATTGACTGAGGTTCGTGACGCGATTGTTAAATAAATCTCCTTTCAGCAAACCACTGACGTACGCCATAGCTCTGGAGAAATTGGGGCCGAAAATCGTGCACAACTACGTGGGCCAGGAGCCGAGTGGACGAAACTTCAATGAGATTATTCTGGATCAAAACAGTGAGTGACGCAGGAATCATCTGGGGGAATCCCTAATGGATTTCTGTTTTCTTTCAGAAAAACCACACAATCCAATGATCAATGCTGGAGCGATTATAACCTGCTCCTTACTGCAGTCCCTGGTGAAGCCTGACCTTACGATTGCTGAGAAATTTGACTATACCCTCAACTGGTTCAAGGTAAGTTGAAAATAACGCATCGATTTTTCCCCATCCCTCAGTAAATCCCTCATTTTTCAATTCGCATTTCAATTCCTTACAGAAAATGTCTGGTGGCGACAATATCAGTTTCAACAATGCCGTCTTCCTATCCGAGCGCGAAGCAGCGGACCGTAACTACGCTCTGGGATTTTACATGAGAGAGAATGGATGCTTCCCCAAACAGGCCAAGCTGAAGGAGGTGATGGACTTCTATTTCCAGGTAAAGTAAAGATCCCTTCCTTGAGATGTGTATTGTTTGCATTCTTAAGGACACTCATCGAGTTAAGCACTTCAATGGGCAAATGTGCACGTGCATTGTTCCTTTTATGTGGTTGACAGCACAAAATGGATTCAATGGTTGTCCTTGTGATTTGAAGGAGAGAATCTGTGGTTATATGCATGTTTGCATTGATTTTTGTACGAAGAGAGATTTAAGAGCAAATGTATCTATCCTGCCGACGGATTGTGTGAGGATGCTTCAATTCTGACAGAAAACCAATGTTATATACAGTGGTGTGCAAAATAATAGGTGCGAAGCCTTCATTTAAAACGATATTTAAAAAATCATCCATAAAATGCGCGAAAAGAGAAAAAGCGTACAACAGTGAAAACAGTTGGATGTTCCCCAAAAATCTTCACTGCCACAAAACCGAAGAAAAGCATGGCAAGCCACGCAAACGGACATTTACCTCCAATCTCTCTCGATGTCGCACATCGACCCAAATAAAAAAAAACCACAGTCTGGTTGTAAACACGTCAGGTCGCACACGTCACGCCACACGTCGGTCCATTCTGGGTGTGGGGAGTGTACCCCGTGAGACCTTCACTTTTACTGCTGGTTAGTACCACCCAGATTGTTGCATGTATGTATATATCTCAGGAGGTGCTTCAGCTCTATTTTATTCAGATCCTTCAGCTCGTCGAAGAAGTTACTGCCTAGTGTTAGCAGTCTCCTTCCCCGTAGAACTGGACAATCGCATAGCAGGTGGCGAACGGACTCTATTTCCTCCTCGTCCCTGCAACTTCTACAATAGTTATGGGGGATACCCAACCATCTTCTGCCTATCGGACAATGTCCGGTGAGAACTCCCACCACCGGCCGTATATCCTTGCGACTTATGCTAATCATTGATAATAATTTCTTTCTGTTCAACACCGGCCATAGGACTCTCGTCGTTGACCCAATGTCCAGATTCAGCCATCGCTCATTTACTCTTTCTAAGGCTTCGAGGTCTATTTCGGAGCTACAGTCCGAGGTGGACTTGGGCCCAGCTTCTCAGCAACCACTCGTGTTGTGAGTGCTTTTGTTCCCTCATGAGTGGAGGGGACCTACAGTTTAATGCCGACTCCGAACGGCGATTTTGAGAAGCTTTTTCTAGACAGTTATACTCTTTGAGTATTGTCAGTGGCACGAAAGAGGTGGAGGCGTGAAAAAAATATTTGGTGTTTTTTTTTCGAGATTCGATCCTTACACCTTGAGCGTAGGAGTCGACGCACCTACCCACTACGCCACAGCGCCCACGGCTCTTTGTTTGCTACCTTGGGCAAAAGAGAACGTTTCCCGGCCCTTATACCACTCTGCTTCGAATTAGAATTAGCTCTGTAAGGACTTTCACTAAGTTGCAGTTCGACATGATTCTAAATTAAGGCGCCTCCGCTGATTTTATTACGGGATATTCCTCCGCTGTTGTCTGGATCGAAAGGATAAGTGCCGTAGTGGACACAAATATTTTCCTCTACCGTCAGCACTAGAGAACAAGTCCCCGTCAAGGAACTGGGCAGTTGGTAAACAGAGGACAGATTTTCGATCCTTGTGCTTTCGTAAAACGCTTGACTACCATTTTAAATCTTGTATCCACTCATAGTGTTTAGATAAGGAGACTAAACACGAACTTTATGAGCCGTACAGCAACATCGACCTGCTCGAACGAATACGAATCTATCGTCTCAGACAGCTTGCTCATATAGAGCGACCGCGGGGGAATATGCGGTGAAAGAGAAACACAACTCCAGTGCCCTACGCAGGTGGAAATGGACCTCAGTCAAGTGGACGTGCGTAGCTGGAAGCATCTAGCACAAGGACGTGCTGAATGGAGAGGAACGTTGACTGAGGCCCAGGTCTACCTTGAACTGTAGCTATCGTAGGATAATACTATCGTTTTCAGGAGGAACTCTTCGACGTACGAAAGGCCGGCATCTTAGTAAGCGACATATTCACACAAAAACGCAGCAGCTTTTCTTACCGAATGTATGTTCGTATCCACGTTATTGTTAAACAATGCTAGTCGGTAGCTTCCAAGCAATTGTTACCCTTCTCCGGATAACAGAAAACAGGTGGTTTTATGGTAACCAGAGATCAGAGCTACGTACGTCGTCCGTGCCCGCAAAAATCATCAACAAAGCTCCTGGAATAAAAAACATAACACACTTACTTCTACTTCCTGTAGCTCAAATCGCCCGTTATCCGAAGAACTGCCGCAAACACATGATCAAGGATTTTACTCTGCTCCAGATAGAACACACAAAGCACATGAACAACTCAACTACAGAAACAGTCCGCCACTTGCCATCAAAAAAAAAATAAAATACATATTTCCAAACAATTCAATTCTCTCCTCTTCAAAACTAGAAACTTTAAGCCCACTCCAAGATTTCAATCTTCAAATCATACCTTTTTTCTTTTCAGTGCTGCGCCATGGAAGCAACATGTGAAACCATGTCCATTATTGCAGCCACCCTAGCCAATGGTGGCATCTGCCCAACCACCGAAGAGAAGGTCCTCAAGCCCGAAGTCGTTCGCGATGTCCTGTCAATTATGCATTCCTGTGGTACATACGATTACTCTGGTCAATTCGCGTTTAAGGTTGGTCTACCAGCCAAATCCGGTGTCTGCGGCGGCATGATGCTCGTCATTCCAAATGTGATGGGCATCTTCGCCTGGTCTCCGCCATTGGACAATCTCGGCAACAGTGTCCGAAGTGTTCAATTCTGTGAGGTGAGTTGGTCAGTCGATCGATTTCGAAATAATCTTGAACCTGTTCACATTTTTGCAGGAACTTGTCAACACATTTAACTTCCATCGCTATGACAACCTTAAGCACGCCTCCAACAAGAAGGATCCCCGCAAGCACCGCTATGAAACCAAAGGTCTGTCTATAGTGAATCTCCTCTTCTCAGCAGCCAGCGGAGACGTGACTGCTTTGCGTCGTCACCGGCTCTCTGGCATGGACATCACTCTTGCCGACTACGATGGACGTACTGCTCTGCATTTAGCCGCCTCCGAAGGTCATCTAGAGTGCGTGAAATTCCTCCTTGAACACTGCCATGTGCCGCACAATCCCAAAGACCGTTGGGGCAATATGCCCGTCGATGAGGCAGAAAACTTTGGCCACCAAACGATTGTCGAATACCTCAAGGCTTACAGTGCAAGGGTTGGCACCTTGGACACCCCTGTACCGACTCTTTGTATCAAGAATACAGAAGCCGATGAAGTAAGTCGTTAGTGAAAATTTTCAAAACTGTTCGCAAACCTCCATTGACCACTTATTCCAATAGGAAATCTGCAATGACGCCGGCGACTTTGAGCGAAGTGCCACTGAAAGTCCAGATCCCTTCAGTGCCAAAAGCGACAAATCCAAGCCGGGCTTGTAAGATCCAGGCGCGCATTCAACTGAAAGTACTGTTTCCCAGGAATCTCTCCAATTTTGATTCGTCCTCATATTAAGATGATCTTGCAAAGGTCCTCTGTATTTAAGGAATTATTTATTAAGTTACAAACAAACAAGAACAACAACCAATATGAACAAAAAACAATTGCGCTGTGTACTCTGTCTGAGGTTTGTGTGTGTAGAAAGTGAGAGGCCAGGCAGGTTCCTATTTCTCCCCAAACGATAGAACAATTTCGAATATGACAATAATTATGGAAACCAGTAAGTTATACATTTTAAGCCGACAAAGCACATAACACATGTCCATTATCACATCAAATTTCTAGCGTACTTAGTTTGATAATAATATATGTATTGAATGTACTTGTATGTATGTATATTTTGTTTTTCTGTGATTTTCTTAATTTTAAACAGAATAAAGGGAATATAAGTATTTTATTTTTTTTTTCTTCTTTTTTTTTGAAAAAAATGTATGAAGAGCCATATAAAGATTGCTTGAAGTGTTTTATTGAAATGGAATATTTATGAACGTACCTAGGGTTTTAATTATATTCTTGCTTGATTCGTTACGAAATACCAATGCGTAGTTATACATTTATAATATATTGTTAAATATACATTTATTGTGCTTTGATTTCACTGCAAAAGGTGTGGTTTTATTTAAATGGCGCTGAGTGCTTCGCTTTCTTTTTTTTTCAAAGGATTTACAGTTTTTGAAAGATATTCGCGTGAATATGTACATACTGTGCAGTTCGAGTTGGACTTGGGACTATCTTCTACAGCAACTAGTCGTGTTTTGCATGCTATTGTTCTCTAATGAGTAGAGGAGACCTACAGTTTTATCCAGACTCCGAGCATTGTCAGTGACTCGAAATAAGTGGAGCCGTGAAATTTTAAAATTGTGTGTGTCAGGAATTGAATCTAGACTTTCATCACAGGAGCCGACTTATCCACTTACTCCACGTTGACCAACAAAAAACCATTTTAATTTTCAATGGCTGCTAGATTTTTTTGTTTTGGTTTCGATAAAGATTACTGCTCGTCCACTGCTACTCTCAAAGTATTGTGAATGTGATTGATTCTATTACGTCTCGCGGCGAATAAGCGTATGTACTCGTAACTAACGTATGTAACTCAACCGTAGACCGCACCGTAAAAGATAGTGCTTTCCGCGTTTACACCTGCTAGTCCGACTATATCTTCTACAGAACTTGATTGACGAAATCACGCGACAGCCGAAATCCGGAACAAGTTTCTTTCTCTGCATAGTGCATCGCATATTTTTTAGTGTGGAGCAACAGAACCGGGTTAATTTTCCCAGGATTAGGAATTCGATTCGTGGGCGCCGTGGCGTAGTGGGTAGGTGCGTCGACTCCTACGCTCGTGGTCGTCAGTTCGAATCTCGAAAAAAACATCAAACTTTTTTTCACGGCTCCACCTCTTTCGAGTTATTGACAATGCTCAAAGAGTATAACTGTCTAGAAAAAGCTTCTCAATCTCGCCGTTCGGAGTCGGCATTAAACTGTAGGTTCCCTCCGCTCGTGACAGAACAATAGCACGCACAACACGAAGTGGTTGCTGAGAAGCTAGGCACAAGTCCACCTCGGACTTTAGCGCCGCCATTATTATTATTATAGGAATTCGACCATCATATCGAATAGCTCCTTGCGATGAATGCGGTCGTATACGGGTTTAAAATCGGTGAAGAGATGTGCGTATCGATTCGAAACCCGCTAGACTTTTCCAGGATTTTGCGGAGCATGCAAATTTGGTATATAGTCGATTTGATGGCTGATCTATTGTGGACTTCCCTGGCGGAGAAAAGCTGATAAGGACCTTATTAACACGAATGGTTTCAGGCGCTCACACAAAATGGCAGAGAAGATCTTATACACGATGTTTATGAGACCTATTACTCGATAGTTTGCTGTAGTTGTTGTTTAGTTGGTGTCTCCTTTCAAACGATACTCATCGGGCATGTTTTTCTCCAGCTGGTGCATGTTCAGCAGACAGTAAGTCCGCTCCAGCAGCTTTAACTAAATCGGGGAACAAAATTCCCCTTTATCTTTTCGTAGAGCTCACGAACAACTCTCATACTTCGATGCAACGTTGTAGATTGTAGATTGCTTCCTTTGCTGCATATGCCTGCCTTTATTCGTCGTCAAATCAGGGTTTTTTCTCTAAGGGGTGTCGTAAAAGCCAACACATCAGTAGCGGCTCTGGTGCCTTTTTGACAACATTTCCATTCTACTACTATTGTTCGAGCAGACGACGTCGAACTTTCAGAGAGCTTCAGGGAAACTCGATCCGAAAAGTTCCTGGCGGTCTGTTGCGATTTAAGCTTTCCGACGTTAAACCGTGGTTTTCTTTCTCGATTCCGTTGCTCTCTCGATAATCGTGTCCTTACTTTGGCTACAACTCTGAAATAGTCCGAGTCGATTTTGGCTCATCGAAACGTTTGGAATATTGAAGGACTGTCTGACGTTGATCGTTATGTGATCAATCTGGTCGATTGTACCTTTATATAATGTTGTTTGGTCCCTTTAAGGATGTTGAGATGTGGGGTTCCCGCGTGCAAATATGTTCTTCATACATAATTAAGCGTTAAAATCTCCTAGAGCGGTCTTGGTGTCGTTGCTGATAGATTGTATATTCTTTGTAAGAGAGCATAGAATTCATCCTTGCTATTGCCATCCTTGTCCTCTGTAGGGGCGTGTGTGCAAATCAGGCTGATGCTTCAAAATTTCTCATTGCACTTCCTGAATTGTGATAACGTTTGCTTTATAGCAATCTATGGCCTCCACGAGTTCATCTGCAGCATGTTATCTATTAAGCGACCTCCTTAGGTTCCACGTGTAGAACCCAAAGTTGTTGTCCTTTTTTTCGTTTTTTGAGGTCGTCAGTAAATCTATTTGTATCCGGAATGTTAGTGGTCCCTGAATTTGTGATTTTTTACGATAAAGTCCAAGATCGATCTAGAACTGGAACATAGTTGTAAGACCTTAAAGCCAGAGTCTAGAGCTTGAATCTTAATATAAATAAAGTTCAGTGCTAGAATCCATTGGCCAGAATTAAGGGCTAGAATCTAATTACTGAAAACTAGGGCTAGCATCTTAAGGCCAAAATCTAGAGCTTAAATCTCAAGGCAGGAAAGAAGGGCTGAAACCTTTAAACTGAACTCTAGGACTTTAATCTTAACACCGGAATCTAAGGCTAGAATCAAATCCGATGTATATGGGTAGAATATAGAGCAAGAACCTCAAAACCAGAATATCGAGTATATTTTGAAGCATTCGGCATAAGGCAGCTTATGTTAACCAATTTTGAAACTACATGCGTTACTAAAATCCGTGGAGCTAAGCGAACAATCATGCAGGCCTGTGCATGATTTTCCATGATCATCAGAGTTATAAGACAATTAAAGATACAAATTTATGGAAACGCATAACAAAAACTAATTTTATTTCAAAATCTATCATTGGATACACAAAACTCAATCACTTTGACAGATAACCGTAAACAAGTTTGACATAAAGTGCAGATAGTCTTCTTCCACCAGTTGAACGTAGGACAACGGGCTATATTTGGGTTCTTCCGGTTCAAGGTATTCGATTTCTTCTTCCACTTCGTCCTCAAAGCAGATTTTCTTTGTTCCTTCCTCAGACATCTCACTCGACCGACGGATTGGAGGACGTGCTAAATGTGGAGTTGACGAAACTGCGTCTACTTGTTCTCTGGAACGAGTTTCTCCACTGCTTCCAATGGGACTGATAACTTGTGACATTTCAAATGTTCTTCTCTCAAGGTTGGGTGTATTTTGTTGTTGCTGTTGCTGCTGTTGCAAGTGCAGGCGACGAACAACGTTCACACGCATCGAATGCCTGTTATCGGAGGCACGTCTGCCGCCATTGCCAGATGTCGATTTTGAAGTTTTTTGGCTTGTGCCAAGCGCATCATCATCGTCATCACCGTCATCGCTTGGAAGTTTCAACATATAAGCGATGCCATGCTTTCGACGGTGCCAAATCTCTTTGTGCTCCCGGAAGTCAATGAGAACCTTTTTGCGAACGAATTCGTGATAGGTTATTAGTTCGGTGCTGATCTCGCGACGTATGAGTTGCTTCTCTCGTGACGGCAGCTGCGCGTTCTTTAAGGCCAAGAGACTCTGCGATGCTGCCAACATTAGGACATGTTCCAACGACATTAGGCACAGTTCTCCGTCGAGATTGGACAGCAACTCGTTTGGCGGTGCCGACGCGGAGGATATCGACGTAACCGATACTGATTTGGAGAAACGACGCTTGGTAGTTGTTGTCATATCATCATTAACGTTGCGCGTGGGGACATATCCACCATCAGTCTGACCGGCAATTTCTGCGTTCTCAGGGAGAACGTTTAGTGGGACTTCGTGAAAACCATAGCCTTGCTGAAATCAAAAAAATTGTTTGGTGCTGAATTGGAAAACAGTCGTGACAGTGGAACTTACCAGATTAAGAACTTTTGTAAACACACCAACCACGCTGAGCACAGTTCCAAAGGTCAACTGAATACTTGTGTCATTCAGTTTTGGTGCTCCGAAATGAATCTCGAAAAGCGGTTCCCACTTGCAGACCAGAAACTCGGGTTCACAGAGCAAGTCAATCAATGGAGGGCTGAATCTCATCAGGCACTTCACACAAAGCGTGATGATTTCCGTTAGACTGCAAGAGGATGGATGAGTGATCCGAATTGACGGAACAAGACACACTAGACTTACTCATTAAAAGCCGTAATCACATCATCGACCAGTCCACCACCTTCGCTGTCTCTAATGATGTCCATCTGTGAGCGTCGTCCGCTCACCAAACTCTTGAGGTTCTTCGGTTGATGGAACATGGATATCGAATGGCCCATCAGCATCTGAACACATCTCTGTAAAGGGAAGGTGGAACGGGACTTTAAGATGAAGCAAAAAGAACTCCTTATTTGAACTCACCATCAAATTGAACAGGCTATGGGAATGCTCCAAGCGCCACTCTTTTTCGTAGTCAACCAACTTTGTGATTAAGAGCACAGAGTTCTTAATCAAAACCATCGCGTTCGGCTCCAGCGACTGTTTTCCCAAAAGCAACGAGTCCATCAAATACTCCTCGTGAATCCCGACAAAGGTCAGCACGTGCTTCAGAAACTGGTATTCATGCTTCTGGAAGAGAATCGTAACCAATTCGATGCCTCTCGAGTAAATTGGCCACCACTTCTGAACAGTCCAATCGTTCTCCCGCGGCTGTTTCATTCCGTAGTTGGTCTGAAGAAGTTCCTTTGGCGGAAGCAATTTCAGCCACAAATAGTCGCCGACGTCGCAGTGGAGAAACTCCTGGGAACAGTTACCTTTGGCGAACACAATCAAAACATCCAGGAGCTCCACAGACAGCTTCTGCTTGGAGTACAGCTGTAAGATCCATCCAGTGCAACTCAGCAGACGATTGAACACCTTGTTCGCAATGAAGGGCATATCCCAATTGCCGGGACTGTCGTCGTGGAAGATTGCGGCTATGGTTTTGAGCAGATTCAGACTCAGAATCAAAGCATTCGAACCGGAGTTCGGTGCTGATGACTTGGAGAGCTTAATTTCAGCCTTAACTTCAGTCTCGAGGTTGCTCAGTTCCAAGCAGATTATGCTAACGACTGAATAGAGGAAACTAAGAGCCACTTTGGAGTCTTTCAGCAGCTCCCCAGCAAGAAGATCAGCGCATTTGATGGTTATGGAGAGGCAAGCCTCCTTAGCGCGGATATGCAGCCCCTCGTAGCAACTGGCGACCCCACTCAGGAGGTTAATCAGTTGCTGGAGCATCTCCTGGTCTTCCTCGTGCGACTCGGTGTACGAATGTTTGTAGCTAAGAATCACGAAGAGGTACAGTTCGGAGAGAATTATGAAAGGTCTCAGATCGTCAGTGTATTGCGAACGTTCCACAAGCACCACCAGACACTTCTCAGCGAGCAGCTTGAATTTCTTCAGTGGAATCTCAATGCCAGTGGGGGACTTCTTCAAGTAAATCAAAATGAACCCCTTAAAGGCCTGCAGTCGACTTAACCACTCCGGCGTTTCGTCCAAAGGCTGTGATATCTTTGACACGTTCGGCAACTCGAACACATAATTCAACCACACGTCGAAGTGTGTGCTCTGGAAGAAGCGGTTAAGGACTGTCTTCAGTTCCGCGTTGGTCTTGTTGCTGGTGCAGAAAATCTCGATGCCGAGGATGTTGAACAACTGGCTGTAGGCTTTGACGTTTGGGGACAGGTCGCCAAAGAGAGGGTTGCACAGGGAGGACCAAAACGTTGGCTTCTGCACCAGTTCGTCCACCAGACTTTGCATGTTGTTCTTCCACAGGGAGTGGAACAGTGTCATGATTCGACTTGACAGGGGATTCTCTACGGTGTTGGGTACCTTGGCAACTGCCTCGAGGAAGTCTTCCATGAACGTGAGAATGCTGTCGCCGATGTTGCAGCGTTTGTCCTTCGCTTTGCCCTTGTTGAAGTTCACGTTGAAGAAGGCCTCTGTGACGCCGGGTTGCTTCTCAATGCAGGCATCGACAAGCTCCAGGATTGCAATCTTCAAACTGTCGCTCTCAAGGTCGTCGGGGAGTTTGCTCAAGAATGTCAAACGGATTTGATCGGGTTCCATGTCAAGGCAAGCCAGCAGGGACATGTTGAATTCGATGGCGATGCGCTTAAGCAATCTGCATGACAGAAGCGGCAGCCAACGATCGAAGATGTTGTTCACGTAACTTGTGACCACGGGAATTATTCGAAGAGTATCTCTCTGCTTTGGCTGGGTGTAGATCAGGGCCTCCAAGGGCGAGAGCTCAGAACTGGAAAATACCGAAGTCTTCAGGCGCAGAAGTTGCATCAGAATTCGCATCGACAGGCGTACCAGCAAAATCAGCGCATTCGAGGACAGCACCATCCAATTCGACTCCATTTCCATTGACAACTGCAGAAACGGATTCCCGATCGCTATGAACCTAGAAGCAAAAGATGGGTGGATCTCTTTGGATGACCATTCGATGTGTTTACCTCAGGAGGACCAAGCCATTTTCAAGGTTGAGCAGACTGTACACACAGATGTTCCGCAGCAGCTGCCGCACAGGGTCTTTGGACGCCTTCTCCGTGGCTATCATGTCCAGAATGTCGCAGATGAAGCCCATGATTTCCGAGTAAATCGTATTCTTGTCCTGCTGCGACTCAAAGCGCCACGAGTGCATGTGTGGGAAGACTTCGCGAAGCAGGAAGATCAGGCCAGGGATCTCCATTTGAAAGAGTCGAGCGCGACCCACCTGAAATGTTCGAGAACTTCAATTGAAACCAAACAAGGCTCGACACTGACCAACCAACCTTTGCGTACGTTCTCAAGAATCGCAGATAGGCCAGCAGAAAGTCATACCGCTCCAATTTCTTTTCGACATCAACGAGATACGTTCCCACCAAGTTCGAGTCGAAGCAGACGCCATGGGCGTACTTTTTGTAGTCCAGCGTCTCATTGGTTATCGCTGGGAATATGCTCAAGTTGATGACCCTCGTGTATATCTCCTCATCGACCAGCGGAAGCAAGGCCGAGCACACATTCAAGCAGTTCGCCAGCAGTTCAATCGGCGGGAACTGTGTCAGCTTGAATTTATTCAGTACGTCGATGCACATTTCGGTCGGGTGGACCATCTCGGCGGAGATCTCGTTCAGGGTCTTCACGCGACTAATGGCCGAATGGAGGTACTTCAGGCCGAAGTTAATGCGTCTCATGCGATCGTTATCGAACTCGGTGTACCGCATGGCGTCTGTGAGGAGGCCATTCATCTCGTTGTGCAGGACATTGAAGTAGTTCAGGCTTGTGCGGAAGTGAGTGCAACAAGCTTTCTGTCGATCCATGACCACAGCTGTAGTTCCCGCTGGAATGACAAAGTCAATCCGCGGAAACGGTGAATAGTCCCGGGTGAGCACGTATTCATCTTCGACGTCGGCTGATGCTTGCAAGCTGAATTTCGACGCATCGTAGATCTCCGTGTAGATCGGCAGCGATTCCAATTGAGACTTGATCTAAAGGAGGAAAAGCATGTTATGTCGAGTTGTTTGTTCCTGCTTCGGGAGAACTTACATAGGGTCCCATGCCTCCCTTGGTGAGGGCGCATGCAATCATCGATGTGTGGTTGAAGTTAATCGGGAAGATTTCCAGCGCTGTGTTGTACAGAGATCGTACTCCGCCATCTAAGGGAATGCATATAGGCAGTGAGCGATGACAGTTAGTCCGACAATTACAAACCTTCAGTCGAACAGAATTCCTTTGCTAATGCTGGCCAAGAGATGAGTTCACAGAGCAATTCATAAACACACGGGTATCGACCAATAGTCCCGTCTGCGTCAAAGAGATCGCACAGATAAGTCAGCTGATTGTAGATTGTTCGGCGTACAATCTTTGACAAGAAACTGTCGTCCTGGAGAAGCAAATGTAAATAATATTAGAAAATGAAGTGTTTGCTGGACTTCGAAGGGGGATTTGTACAAATTGCGACTTAAGTTGCGCAGTGGGACTTAGGCATAACATGGGGGGATGTTAGTACCAATCCCTCAAGTCAAGTTGACATTTTTTTTTTTTTTTTTTTATAATTTGCGCGCGCAAAAGGGGCTACGAATACCCTTAAGTGTCCGGAATCAAGACACAGCACGGGCCGAAGGTATAGAGGGAGAAATGGAAAGGAGGTACCTATGCACATTGGTCTTAAATGTCTGTAGATTGTAGTGAGTGGGAAATATTAGGCTGGGAAGAGCATTCCATATTCGTGTGGTGCGGCTAAAAAACGACTCTCTAAACTTAACTGTACGTCCGAAAACAGGCTTGAGGGTGAACTGATGAGCATTCCTGGCGAGACGAGTATTGCGGGTGAATTCATGGAGGGGAGGAATGCAATTGGCTAACTCATGACATGACATAGACATTGTCCCGATGTCGATGAGGTAAACTTTAAGGTAGTTAGGGAGTTTGTTTGTGTTCGCTTTAGCGTAGCGGGTAGATGTGACGACTCGATGTCTAGGTTCGATTTCGATCGAGGTTCGAAGTCGGTATTAAACTGAGAGTTCCCTCCACTTTTTAGAGAACAATGGCACGCACAAGACGAGTGGTTAGGTTAGGTTAGGTTTGCTAATTTGATTGCTGCCTAGCTGTCTGAACAGATGGTGATGTCCTTCTTGGATATCACGCTGTTCTTAAGACAGGGCTTCTTTTATTGCCATCATCTCAGCCCGGAATACGCTACAATGTTCTGGAAGGTGGAGGGATATACTAAAATCGAGATCCTTGGAGTAGACACCTAATCCTACTCCCTCGTCCGTCTTGGATCCATCTGTGAAAATACGCAGAGGACCGTCCAGCGTCTGAGTATCAGACTTCCAGTCAGACCTTGAGGGTATGCTGGTAGAGAAGTTTTTCTCAAAGACGAGATGAGGTAGTAGGAGGTCGGTGTCGTGCGGTAGAAACGAGATTATCTAGCATGGTGGAATGGCCTGTATGGTGGTTATTCCACAGGTGCAGTGTTCTGAGTCGCACCGTTGTGCAAGCTGCTACTTGTCTGGCAAACAAGTCAAGTGGAGGGAGATGCAGTATAATATTTAATGCTTCGGAAGACGAGTGGTTGCTGAGAAGTTAGTTCAGCTCGGACTGCAGCGCCGCCATTATTATTATTAAATATAAGGAGTTTGTCTACCTTGGGCCAAGGATGACCTCCACAAACGACATCCTGGTGGAGAGACCACGTAGAATCGTCCTTGGCAACCGCTGCTACTTCACTTCAAACAACTTGAATCAAAACTCCTGACTGGAAGGACCAAATTCATGCTCTACACAACGCGATAAACGATTAGCCGGTTTGCAGTGCTGATCCTTGGTGCCCTCGAAAAGAACATTTTTCGTCGGACATATGGTCCTGTCGCAATGATGCCGTATGGAGGAGAAGACACAACAGCGATCTTCGTGAGTTGGCTATAATGATAATGTCTCGTCCATATCGAGCGAATGAACACCAATGCTCCAGCCAAAAAAGTTTTCGAATCCAAGCCTCCTGGTTCGAGAAAGGCTATACCTCCAATATAAAGACAAAGTGATTGCAGATGCAAGACAATTTGATGCTGATGACTGCAAACAGCATGCCCGGCACCGCCAGGAATGGATAGTGGCGGCAATAGCTCAAGCTCAGACCCTCCAGGGGTCGCAGGCCTGATAAGTAAATAAGCGTCTCAACAACTAAAGGCATCGTACCGAGATAAAGCAAGGTAAAGGAAAAGTTAACATTCGAATAGCTCAGTAGTCAATCGATTACCTTAGCCAAGCAATTAAACCTGCTCCAGAACCTGAACTATACGACCCCCACTGAGCTTCTTTCGAAAGCACACTTAAGCTGCTTCAGCTTAGTGTCCCATCAAGGTTCTAGGTTGCTACAGTCACCTCTTTCTTACCTAATCTAACTTACACCAAGCCATACTAGCGACGTACTAACCTTAAACATCTGATGACTGACGAGCTCCTGGAGATACCTGAAAACATTCAATTGCACTGCACGAACTCCAAATTGTGCATACTTCGCCATGACACCCTCTTCGTTGGCCAAACTACTGCTCCTAAGGTTCAACAACATCCAGGAGAGAAGCATTGGTCCATTCTCTTCATTGTGGTACATGCTGCAGATATCCTTATCCAACAGGTTGATCATTTCGCGCACTCCCGTAGCCTCCTGAGGATTTGGAAAGTCAATGCATCTCAGGAACAACGCAACCTCACTGAAGGCAATTTTTCTCATCAACTGCCGATGCAGCTCATTCGTCGGATCAACGTGTCGTTGTTGCCTTCCAAACGAGTGCGATTTGAAGCAATTGAATAGCGTCTGCAAATGAATTGGCTCAACACCCACGTGATCGAAAATCAATAAAAGGATTTGCAGAGTTTCATTAATCTCTCGGCAGTTCCGCTCGCCCCAGGAATTCAGTCTGTTCTGGTAGTTCAGAAACTCGCACGCACTCAACTTCTGTGGTGGATGCGCATCAATCAGATACTCAAATTGCTTCAAATACGAATCCCTCAGTTTGGTCATTGTCAGCTTGTTGATGAGCTCCTTATACTCCTTGTGGTATGGATGGCCAGGAACTTGGTAGAAAATCAACAAATTCTTTATCACCTTCAGCACAATCATTCTCTCCAGAGAATAGTAGCCCCAAATGTCGTCCAACAGCTTAGTCATGTTGCCCTCAGTGGCAATGAACGTTGCCAGAGAACTTGCCGAACCACGATACTCATTCGAAAGGTAGTAACATAGAATTTGCCAACATTGACTTGATTCTAAATCCTGTAAAGCATACCAACAGTTTTCATTTCGTTTCACTGACCCAACCTAATCTCATGCTTACGAGTAACTCCTGAAGTTTTCTGGTGAATGGATACAGCTTCTCTTGCTTTTTCTCTTTGAGGAGGGCTTCCAGGTCGGTATCTTTTGGACTTGTACTCTTGAACTGAAGCAGACCATCTTGAAGTTCCCTCGACACTTGAAATAGTTTCTCCTTTACCGTGTCTTCTGGCGTTTCATAGTGGATTCCGGACACCAATTTCCAAAGACGTTTCCAATCAGTACTAGTTAAGGGATGGGAAAACTGAGTAAATTCACATAAAAGGAAGAGATTTCTTACATTTCTCCACGAGATGACATTTTGTTGAACTACTCGTGATTTTTGATATTTTATTTATATTTACATATATCCCGGTAAATGGGCGCGAATATGATTTTGGCAATATTCGCAAACAAAAACACCGGGGAATGAATTTTTGTATGAGACTCTGTCAACTGTCAGCATGCTGCCAACTGTCATTTGTTTAGAATTTATTTGGGAAAAATGTAATAGAACAGAATTGAGTGTGCATTATCAATTAATGGCAATTAAAATCAAATATATTTCGGGTCGTTTATTAAAACTGAAGAAAAAAAAGTTATCGTATCGCTTGAAACTATTCCCATCTCAATACCCTTTTCAATACACTTGCGTATACTCCGCAGCCAAATATATTTCAATCAGAAATATAGTCTGAAAAAAATCTGAAAATAGCAAACGTGTGATTGCGTCCTTTGTTTTAGAACAAAAGTCGCAACACTTTTTATACATAGCAACGTAAAAATTGACATGACCTAAAAAAGAAAAATTTGTCAACTTCATGTGCTGCTTAAAACAGCAATAATCTATTACATTCCACACACCCTCTTCAGTCTTGCTGGCAACACTCTACTTCTAACCAAATACCCCGTACCCTTACATTATTCTTTACAATACAAACTAACACAAAACAAGAAATTGAAAGAAAAAAAATCAGTAAACAACAACAAAAAAGTTGCAAGCAAGCATCCCTCAACGTGAACAAAGCAAGATGCTAGAAATCAGGCTGAAGGACAACGCCGACAACAAGGGCTGCGAGGACTTACTCGAAACGAAACGTCAAATTCGTATTAATCCCAAGAACAAAGTACATAAACCGGTTTTTGGAATTCTCGAAAAGAAGCAGCACCTCGACCATATCGACAGAAACAAACAAAAAAATCTCTCAACAACTTTTTGTAGTCCATTTATTCGTTTTTCTTGTTAGCCTGCTGAAGAGTGAGTGAGTTCTGCTGTTCATAACTAGTGTGTGATAGGTGCCACGATTATTTACTTCACTCGCCCTGTGTCTCCAGAATAAATCAAGGAGAGTAAGCTGACATCTGAGGTTTTTGTGTAATATTAGATACGAGAATAGCAAGGTCTATAACGCGCAACATCAAAACGTTTTTGGGGTACAGCAACATCAGCGGCAGCGGCAGCGGTAGCAGCAGCAGCAGCAGGAGCAGAAAAGACAGCAAATACAGCTCACAGCAGCTATACGACAGCCTACGACTTCTTGTGAGGAAGATTACTGTGTTAGTATTGCCAAACTATCGATACGTCACAGATCTAAATTTTGTGCGTCTCATTTGCAGAATACACCAGAGGGAATTGAGAGCAGAGAAAGAAGAAGAAGAAAAGAAAAGAAAAAAATTACCTGTGAGACTGTGAGCAACGAGCACCCACCCTTCGCCGGTCGTTCGGTTTGCTATTTGATGGGCGAATAACAGGGGTGGACAGCGCCTTTTAACCCACCCCTAGCGTCAAACTAAGAAGAAAATTTTCTGCACTACAAGCAGCTACTGCTTAAGGAGGAAAATCTATCGAAGGATATACAGATAAAATTGATTTTTCTCGAGCGCAAAGAAGTGTTCAGACGTACACAAGCAGAAGCAGCATCATCTCCGTAATCAGTGTAGAGCGCGGAGCTGTTTTACCGATTATTTCCTTTTCTTGGAATAATTAAACCACAAAATCATTTCAAATGGAGCAGAAGCCCACACCATCCACGTTAGAAGGATGCGAACGTAAGTACACCTCAAGATTCTTTGCTAATTTTAAGTTTTTCTCGTGAACTCATCTGCATTCGCGTTTGTTTTGTTTGTGACGGACAAGTGGTTCGAAAAGAGAAAAAATCAAGCACACGCACACTTTGGAGCGTTTTGTTTTTTTTTTTTTCTCAATCAGTTCGTAAAGATGATCAAGAAAAATTAAAACTCGACTGTTATGGAGATTTGTGATGCTGTTGCTAGTGACAGATCTGCAATGGACGTTCCCCTTTTTTAATTTTTTTCTCAGTTTTCATGCAGATTATAATCTGATATGTGCGCGTTGGTGGCGATATGCTGAGGGTGGCTAGCTCTGTTCTCTCTGTATCTACACCAGTTTTAAACTTTGTGTCAAGGGCTAGAATGTGTATTTCCTTTTTATGTGTATATCTCGCAAAAGTTTTTATGAGTTGAAGAAGTTTTCCAGGGGGTGGTTGTGGCGATGCGAATGATAATGGTATGGTGGTGGTTGTGGTTGCAAAATGTGTGGATGGAGATTTTTTTATATTTTTTTTTCCTTTTTGAATGAATGACGGGGGATTGAAGTAAGTTTAACTCACAGGACTTTTTCATTTGATGTATGAGGATAGAAGAAAACTTTGTTTGATATTTTTGCAATCTCTTCTTTCTAGAATACGCGCAAGGATTGGAATTGAGAATATGTAAATCGGTTTTTCGAAACATGGCGGTTTGGTGTTGTGAGAATTGCATCGCGCTAAAATGTATCCGATTTTGTCTGCTAATTTTTGAAATGCTAAAATTTTGAAATGAAATTGTCAAGTTGGGAGACATCTTATTCGATTGAAACTACTTGCAGAGCATTAGGGTTGCTCCTTTTGGGAGGACAGTCCATCATTTCAACTATTTGCCCTTCCGTCCTGTTTTGATTTCTAATGTCTACGGTATATACGCTACTGGCTTTGCTGCTCTGCATGTATTCTGTTGCGCCATGTATCATTAAGCATTCATTAAGACCTCAATTTTACAGGAAACAAGGCGACAGCGTTGAATTTGAATGAAAACTTCTTAAATGTTTTAGTTTTTCAACATAAAAGATACGCCGAATACACGTTTAAACATTTCTGTGACATTTTCTTTGATTTTTCTAGCCAACTGATGTAACCTTCACTTCTCAAATTGCTCACTAAATTTACATTGAAAACTATTTGCGTTTCCATGTGTTCCGCGTTATATACGTAGAAATAGAGTATACTTCGGAGAATTCCCCGTAAATGAAATCAATCTAAGTACAGTCAAAATCCGTTATAACGACCTTCAAGGGACTGACGAATTTGGTCGTTATAAGCGATAGGTCGCTGTAACCGATAACTCAAAGATAGCAGATAAAGAACGGAGACCCTCTAAACTGTGGCAACAACAGAGGAATCTGTCCCGTAAATATCGCATATCAGATCTTCTCTGCCGTTTTATGTAAGCGCTTGAAGCCCTGCGTAAACAGTCAGATTGTTCAATATCAGTGCAGGTTCAGGACAGCGAAGTCTATCATCGACCAGATATACACATTGCGACAGATCTTGGAAAAGACACGGGAGCTTTAAGTCGATACTCAATTGTTAGCGCTTGTGGATCCCGGAGCACTGTGACATTCCAAGAAATTGCAAAGTCGATTATCTTCCCAGGCGCGGAACGGTCTCTTCACTTTCACTTAGTGTAGAGTTATTGCTTATGCCATTTCTTACAGCCAAATTCTTTTAAAGCTTTTTACGATTAGATCCGTTATTCGTAAATGGTCCGAAGGGACTACCTCCCTCAAAGCAAATCCAGAATAAACTTAACTCTTAGCGATGTCCAGAATGAACAGAAATCTCATCGGTGTTATTACAAGACATTGCGGTATTGGCACATCCCTCTAGGATGGAACTCATATACAACCACTTCTGCAGAAGTTGTAGGGACAGCGAGGAGGAGGAGCATATAACACATCTCCTTTCTACGTGCAGTGCCTTCTCTATCCACAGGAAAGTCCATCTGGGAACTTACTTCCCCCAAGAACTAAGTGGGCTCAAAAACATCAGCATCATTCCGCTCAAACGCTTCATAAAAAGCAATGAATGATTTTATAGGTAGAAGATACCCGATCCGTGCGGTACCACAACGGGTCCATGTTGGTCAAAGTGAAACTGTGGTCTGCAGTCAGCCACTTAAACCTAACCTAACCTGTCGTATATTCATGCAGTCGCACCACACAGCATCGATTTGTGTTCTCTTGACTTTGGCTAAGCTCTGGACAAAAGAACAAGGGAGGCAAACATGGCTAAAACGCGTTGCAGAAATCCAAAAAAACATGACACATTGTTGATACCAAGGGCCGTAAGTCATCGCCACTATTTGGCCCCTATAGTTTATATTGATTACAATTTTAATTGTACATTAATATTATAATAAATAAATAAAATGTTGATACCACTTGTAGAGTGAACATTTCTTTGATTGAAAAAAAAAAGTATTAGATTTCTCTTATATCATCTAACTTTTGCAACTCCCGTTAATAAATTTCTATATCTACTTATTTCAGAGTATTATCAAATCAGTGACGATGATATGGACGATGTAGAAGACAACGGAGAAGAGTCAGTCACTGGAGATGCTGAAGGAGGTAGCGGGCGCGGTCCATATGAGCGCGCCTGGAGCACAGAAGCAACACGAGCTTTAATTCATATCCGTGGACCCATGGAAGAGCGATTCACTGAAGGCCGCCAAAAACGCACCGCCCTCTGGTTAAGTGTAACCAGACAACTACAAAAGCTCGGCTTCCGCTACAGTGCAGCAAAAGTCCAGAAGAAATGGCACAACATCCTAATAACCTACAATAAAAACCTCAACAAGAAGTTCCTTGCCGGCTACGTTCACTGGGAATTCTTTGAGGAAATGTTCAAATACCTGCAGGGCAAGAAAGCCGAATGCGACACAATTGTCAGTGGTCAGTTTCAGGATGATAGTCAATACGCCACAGATAATTCCTTGCTTCAGCCACAGATTTCAATGGGGCACAAATCCGCCGATGAATTTGAAGAAGAAAGCACCGGTTCTGAGAGAAAAAAACCAAAATACGAATATCATCACAATGATCAGCATGAAGAGCTTCCGCTCGAAATTACCCACGAAAACGGCAATGAAGACTACACACACGGTGCATCCAATGGCCTCTGGTGGAAGGAGTACTTTGACCGAAAGCTACAAACGGAACGAGAGAAGATTGATTTGCAACGCGAAATGCACCGTGACTTGATGCATTTCAACAAGATGTCACTCATACAGCAGGAGAAGATAGAGAGGATCAAGATTGACGCCATCAACAGTTTGACTGCGACACTGCAGAAGTTTGTTGAAGTGAAAAGTAGAAAAAACTAAACGTATTCATGTAATTGTATGTTCCCTCGTAATGTAACAACAAGTGTAAGTTTTAATGTTCCCAACTTGTGATTTTATTTTGTATTTCCGTAGTTTAACAGTATGTGCATCTATGCGTTTCGGATACAGTTTAGGAACAAATAAATCAAGTACAAAAAATTACAAAAAATAAGTTAATCTGTTTTTTTATTCCTTTCAAATCTAAAATCTAGAGGTCACTAAGGCAAGGACGAGATCTGCAACATCCGTTAGTTCCCTTTAGGGGGTATTCTTGCTCCTTTATCATTTACATACATGCACTTAGCTCCTCTGTGTAGTAATGGTTGAATCGGTTTTCTGTAAGCAAAACGTCAGGCAAACCTTTCTCTTGCTGTCTCTAAGTGGCTGTTTACAAACGACTGGAAAATCCGACTGGGCAGGCAAATTTTCTGCGTGTGGAACACTCGAATCGGTTCAATTGCATCATTTTTTCACCCAGTAATATTCCACCGAGAATTGAGTAATGCTCTTTTAAATTCGTATTTTTCATGGATTACGGATAAAAACAATTTTTGTTTAGATGTAGCAGCAATGTTTGCATGTAGTACTATATGTATGCAGTGAAAAAAAACATTAAAATTACATTTAAATCGTCCCTATGATCAATTTTCCGAAAATGCCTCGTAGCTTGCGTGAGGTGTTACTCGATCAGCGATCACCAGAAAATGAATAAAACGTGCTGAAAACGGAACGAAAAGGGATGAAAATATACCTGCTCCACCTTTTAATCCGCTTTGAAAGTGGATTTTCGGATGAAAAAGACTGATTTTCGGCGCATCCAACCCATCTCCCTCTGGCTTGTGAAAATCGTATATTGTATCCCTCTCAATCCTGCCTTCTTCCGCTCATGTAATCGGGCACTAAGTGACATAAGCTGAGTTGAGGTTCTTTTAAGGAATTATAAGTTTTCTTTTTCTAATCGAATCGATGATTCTGTAAAGACGTGTTTGAATTTGACGTTGATGTTAACTTGCCTGAAGGCCTACTGGAAGTACGGAAACTTAAAAGAACTGAAGCAACTGACCAACACAAGATACACAAAAATGATGCACTCTGACCTTAGAAACTGCTCAGTTTCGTTAAGTTTGCTCATCTTTTTTCATACTTACGCGGAAGCGAAATTATCACTCTCTTCGTATGCAAATGTCAGTTGACAGCAGAATTTTCGTTAAGTTTCTGTAAGCAATTATGGACACTTCGAAATTGGACGATGTTTACTTTTCGTTTGTTTTGGACATAGGCTTAAGTTCTCGAATGGCTATTATAGTTGGCCCTTAAAATTAAAACGATTCTTATTAAATTATCTTCGGCTAAGATGAAACTTATTTCCTCGAATGCGCTCATTCTTACCACTATTTGGCAAAGGTATTAATTTCATTCTTTACCGATATGCTATTACTTTATTGTGGGCCCATTGGGGATTAGAGGATTCTTTTAAGTAGAATTTAGGTTAAAATTAATGTGTTTTGTAACTAACTCATCATTTAGCAGAGCAATCACGTGTTACTGCTTACCTTTGAATGACCAACGAAACTGTCTTCATTGCCCCGGATGAATTCTAATAATAATAAATAACTCTTGGGACTCCAAAAATGATTTGATTTTACTCAATAGAAGTAGAACTTTATACGCGAGTTTTATTTAATGTGGGACTTAGGCCCAATGCACACCTAGCACACCTAGAGCTTTGGGTAATTATTTCATACCAGATTTGATATTATTAGAGTCGTCTTTAACTCGCTATTGTGGACGTTCCGGGCCGGAAAGAACACTGATAAGGATCTATCAGATTGTTAACGAAAGGTTTCAGGCGTTCATACAAAAAAGCAGAGAAGATCTTGTATGTGATGTTAAGGAGACTTATATCTGGATAAATGACACCGACCAAGGGATCTCCTTTCTTCTGGATCGGCCAAACGATACCAAGATTGCATTCATCGGGCATGCTTTCCTCCGACCGTAGATGGTGCATGCGCTATATTCAATCATCTATTGCTGCTTTAAAGATTTCAGCAGACAGACCATTTGCCCCAGGAGCTTGTTAGACTTCAGTGTCGATATTACTTGTCTTCGTGGACTTCGTCGATCAAATCAACAATCGCTGAGTTCGTCGATTGATTTCATTTTTGGTATTGCGTAACTCAATCGACGAAGGATAGTGTTATTGTGAATAACCTTATGCATATAGTCACGTTTGACAGTTGCAAACCTCAAACCCCTTAAACTTTGTTTACATGAGCCAGAGAATGCAATACAACCATGTCACTCTTTCCGTTGGCTCACGAACAGCTCTTGTAGTTCGATGCAGCGTTGCCTTGTTGGCTTCTTGCTTTACTTCATGTGTCTGCCTGCACTCATCAAACTAATGGGTTTTTCAAGGTGATGTCGTAAAACCCTGCAGTAGCAGCTTCTTTAATGGCGTTTTGACAACGATTCCATTCTTCTTTAATTTTTTGTGCAGGCGGCGTTGAATTTTCGCAGGGACGCGATTGGCAAAGTATCTAGCAGTCTGTTGCGATTGTAGCTTTCTGACGTCGAATCATGGTGTTCTTTCTCCACTCCATTTTTCTCTCAATAATCATGTTCTTACTTCAGCTACAACGAGAAAATGATCAGAGTCGATTTTGGTTCCTCGGAAAGTTTGGACATCGAGAGTATTGGATGAGTGTCTGATGTCGATCGCAACGTGACCAATCTAGTTGACGTTCCACCAGATCTCTTTATAGATGTTGAGATGTGGGAACCGCTTGCTCACTACAGAGAGATTTCGCCCTGTGACAAGTCTGCCAATTGCGGAAGTTGTGTTGAGTTTTGGATGCGTTCAACTCTGATATTCAAGGCTCTGTTTTGTCTCCGACTTTCGATGCAAGAAATCTTTTATCCCCTCTGATTTGGTTTCAATTTACAAGGTTTACATCCGCCCAAACTTGAGTATAGCGCTCATATCTGGTCTGGTGCTCTCAAGACCTCTCTGCTCCCATTCATGAATTCACCCGCAATACTCGTCTCGCCAGGAATGCTCATCATAACTCTATTTTTGGACGTACAGTTTAGTTTAGAGACTCGTTTTTTAGCCGCACTACACGAATATGGAATGGTCTTCCCAGCCCCATATTTTCCACTCACTACAATCCACAGGCATTTAAGACCAATGCGCACAGGTACCCTCTCCCTTTCTCCCTCTATACCTTCGGTCAGTGCTGTGTCCTGATTCCGGACATCGCCTTTGGACGCGCAATTTATAAAAAAAAGTTGTGTTTATTTAGGAGCATACTTGGTCAGTTATATGAACAAAAAAGTGTGGCATCATGTATGGGGTGCAATCTATTACCCGTATTTTTCCTACCCTTGTTGTAAGATTTCTGAAATAGAAAAAAATGCAACCGATCTTACCTTTTTATACAAATAACAATATAAATGCGTTCAAAAGTTCCAAAACAGTACTTTGTTCGGCATAATTTCATCCTTTTGTCCAGTTTTCACTCAATAAAACAACATCTTCCAAAATGTCCAAGACTTCTTTTAATTTATTCTTTCAAAATGTTACACACTATCAAATCATTTGTTAAATATTAAGTTCATATTCATCTAAAAAATATATTCATTTTGATGTTAATTTACATTACCTAGTCTAGACAAGTCTTTAAGTTATTCAACGTAGTCTACCTTAGCCTAAATCAATTTGTTTCTCGATGTTCATTTCATGTAAGATAAAAGTTAAAGCTCTTCAGTAAGTACATTTACTAAATAATCGTGTAATATTTTAAGAGAATACTTATTTAAGCTCTTAATGCATTTACCAAAAATGTACGGCGATCTTTTATTGTCTCGGAATATTTCTATAAACTTTGGCATTGTTTTACATAGTTTACGAGAAATTATGTTAAAAAAAGGCAACGACGACGGTGAATTGATTACATTTTTAAATTCCAATTTTGTATCCTGTCGGGAGAAGTATTTGATCAAATGCATAAATGGGAGATCATGGATTTATTCATTGATTCAAATATTAATGTTGTAAAGCTATAAAATCGAACAGACAAAGACAGTTACTTCCAATCCCAAATTTGGATTTGGGCAGAAAATCCATTCTGGAAATTTACACGGCTGGTTCTAAGATCGGTGAAGCTTAGGACTAGAAGTTTTCTCAATATCCCCAGAGATTTCCCTATCCCTTCGACTGACTAATTCCCGCAGTGTATTCAAAAGCAAAATTCAAAGCTATGAGTTATGAGCGATCTTAACCCTGAAATTCTTCACAAAATAATCATTCAATTGCTTAACGTGCATATCGTCGAAAATGTCGTGGTCAATAAACGTCGTTGGTGTCGGATTTCGTTAAGCACGGGATTTTTTTTTTTGGGGGATTTTTGAAACTTGTCTGGAACACTCAAACTCAAAACTGGTCCATTGCACTGCCAGGTAGCAACCTACTCCAGTGCCGTTAATTTGGTCCCAACGGCAAATGGTGACTGGACCAGATTCGATTTCATTGGGATTCGAACCTGGGGCCCCTCTAACTTGGGGCAGGCACCTAACCAACTGCGCCATCCAGTCGTTGTTAGCAGTAATAGTGGAAAATCGTCGATAGGCCGTTTATTAACGCCCAAGACGTTCCCAAATGTGTCGTATCGTCACAGTGCTCGGCATTTGACATCAATGGAACCACTTTGAAGGATGTTTTGCATTTGTTTCCACATAAAGTTCAACTGACTCAAAGAATAATGCCGACAGACAGTCCACGTCGTTTGGAATACGGTCAAATAGTAGCTCGAATGGTTGACTCTAAACCTTAATTTTGGAAGCAAATTCTGTTGACCGACAAGACCCATTTCGCATTATCTGGCGCCATTAACATGCAAAATTCCTGCATTTGGGGAAAGCAGAATCCACACCAGATCCATGAAACACCAATGCAAGACCAAAAAGTAACTGTTTAAGATGGCGTTTGCGCCAAAACCATCAGTGGGCCAACTCTCTTCAGGGAAGGCGAAGCAATCGATGGAAATCGATGGCTCATTACGTCTGCTTACAAATGTTGAAAAAAGCTCTGAACGGTCACTGGTTTTAACAAAACGTTGCATTACAAATATGAAGAATGAATTTTCTGTAACGAAAATTCTGCTGTCAAAAAATGACGAAATGATCTGGCCACCCACTTCTTTTTGTGAAGTTATTTGAAGAGCAAAGTGTACGCCAGCAAGCCCCAGACCAATGTCGAGCTCAACAAGCTGCTCGAAAAAGTGATGAAATTGTTGCTTCTTTAATCACTTTTTCGAGCAGCTCGTTGAGCACGTTATTAGCGTACACTTTGCTCTTCAAATAACTTCACAAAAAGAAGTGGGTGGCCAGTCCTTATCGGGTACATTTTGATTTGGTCAATAGAGGCGACCACTTGATTGATGTCATATTCAAAGGTCAACATAAACTGTAAAGGACCAAATTGAATAAAAAATATCTTCGTTCAATTTTGCTTGGAGCAAAATGCAAATGTCAGTTGATATCTGAATTCACTTTAAGTTTCTATAAGTAATTATTGACAATCTTTCTTGAGCGCTCTTTTTTGTCAAAAACATCGGGATTTTAGAACACGAGGACAACATTTTGTGGGTTTATGTTGTTTTTGGTAGACTTTTACTGTTTTGTACAGTTACGGGAGCCGACATATTATTTCAGGAGTCTTGCGAAGCCTGGGGGTGTTCGAAAACCGGAGTCAACGTTCCTAAAATCCTTCCAAGATGTCTGCGAACTGTGAGAGTCAATACTGAATATCAGATAACGGTGCAGAAAGTTGACTTCCTAGAGAAAAAAAAAACTTCTACAGAGATCTCTCGAAGTGGCGCATAACTCTCTTTGTCTGCTCAAACCAAAACAACATTGACCTTTCAAATGAGACATTTCCTTGGTATCCCTTTCTAGACGCAAGCACCTGTTTTGTTTCACATAAATAACTCTAGTGTTTACAAAAACTTGAACTTACTTCCTAATCGTACGATCTACAAAAAAGCATATGAATAAAGTTACACGTAAAAATTAGAAAAAAATAAAACGTATAAAACAGTTGGACGGAATAACCAACTATATTCCAAATTCACAAGGTTCATGGATTTCCATGATTTGCTGAAAATGTATTTACATCGTTGTCTCCGAGTCCGGAGGCGTGTGATAGTTTAAGTTGTATGCTGGGGGACCGCTGTTCAAGAACGCCATCGATCGGATGCTCTCCCGCGATGCAGTTCTCTTGGAAAACGGAATATTTTGCGGTGGAGTGCTGGAGAAACTCGGCGAATGCTGCTGTTGCTGATGCTGCTGAGATGCCTGGTGATGATGGTGATGTGAATGTTGATGTTGCGTACTTTGTTGCTGCTGACTGCCACCTGTTATGCCTGCAAAGACATTCTCGGTCGTGGGGTTGTACGAGCTCAGTGGTCGAGCACCATGGAAGTTCGAATAGCTCGATCTAACCGATGGCGGACGGTTGTTGTACAACTCATCGACCTGTTCTCCATCGTTCAGGTTTGGAGTGGAGTGCTGATATGTCGGATTATACAGTCCGGTCTGAGGGCTACTGGACCCCCAGGACTGTTGCAAGTGGGTCGTACTGCCGCTGGTGTTGTAATAAATTGGATCCGGTGGTATGTTCTTCGAGAAGCTACTGTACTTGTTGGGTGGCTTGGTCAAACTGCTGACGATCTCATTATTCAGTGACTGCAAGTTGGAGGCAGTCAACGCTGGGTTCTCCATGTGTTGGAAGCTGGCGAATTGCTTGCCACCGGCACCACTGCTCATCTGCTGTTGCTGCTGATCCATGAGCTTGGTGACTGGATTCTGATGGTATTTTCGTCGTGAATTTCGCACACTATTTCGATTGCTTGAGCTGGCATGACTGCGTCGGCTTGTCGTACTGTGACGGCTGTTCGATCCACGCGTCATCACAGAGCGTCGCTTCACACGTCTCGGTGTCATCGGTTTCGGGCTTAATTGCCCATTGCGATCCTCGCCTTGGTCGTCGTAATCTAATATCGTGTCGGCTCGATTGCGTATCGTGTCCATGGACGCTGGTCCAAACTCAATGGAATAGAGCGATTGACGATGTTTGGCCTTTTTACTACCATTCTTCACTGTTTCATTGCATGGAAGGGAGGAGGAGATAAGGGGAACATTATTAAAGAATTTGTTTTCTTCAGTTTACATATACATATGCGATAAAGGCTTGGAAGCTAGTCTTAACTGTTAGGGATTACCTTAAATCTGTGTAGAAGGATGGATAGTAGTGAGTTGGTTTTGGGTTAGCTAGAGTTAAGTAGTACAATTGTTCCAAAAGATTAGGCCATTTATCAGTTATACACTACGGAAAGTTTTAAAACTTAAATTCAATACATAAACTAAAAACAAACAAAAATAGCTAGATGGGGACTAATGTTTGCAACAATTAAGGGTTAGCATGAAAGAAGAAAAAAACTAGAAGGACCGCTTTTATAATGTTCAGCTCACGTGACAGATTCAAAGCAATATGTAAGGAGAGAGAATACGGATCATGGTTTAAGCATCATAAGCTAAGATTTGAGCCTACATTTACAGTGTAATACGATGTATCATCATCATCGGTACTACAGCCAGGATCCGGCCTTGGTATCCCCAAATAACTCTCTCCACCGATCTCGATCGTGAGCCGATGTCTTCCAGTTGGACATCCCTAAGCTTCGAGCGCCCTGGTCTATGCTATCCTTCCAGCGCAAGGGACTACAAGAGACCTTCCAAGCTGGCTCCTCTTTGCCTATACGGGCTCGGGCTGAATGCCAAACCCTCCGAAGTCTACCGAGACCAATTTTTGTAATAATGTCTGCTTCTAGGTAGATAGCGTACAACTCATGGTAGTGGTGCCACCAGAAGTGACGTTCTTAACATACGGGATAATGTGAATGTGAATATACTTAAGCGCTTATGAGAACTCTTATTGTAATGTCTACAGGGTGGGCCATCTAGTGATTTTTTTTAAATCATAGGCTATTTTGACCCTGACAGCTGTTTGGACAGAAAGTCAGTATCATACCTCCGCGGATATGAGTCGCATCATGCTTGAACAACGTTGAGAAATATTGAAAACTTATTTCCAAAGTGAGCGCTGTGTAGCCCAAACAGTGCATTTTTTGAAAAGAAGTTTTGGCCGAAATGGAGCACCCACCGCGACTGTTGTATGCAAATTTGTGCAAAAAGTTTGTGAGACTGGTATGCTAGCGAAAAACATTCATGGTCGGTTATCCCGTCGTCGTACGGTGCGCACAGATGAGAATTTGGCTGCTGTGTGGTTGCCGAGAGTGTGAGACTCAATTCACGAACATCAACTCGTCATCGATCTCAACAGTTCAACATTTCATTCACTAGCCTGAGGAGAATTCTGCACAAAGATCTCGGACTCTTCGCTTACAAGGTCCAATTGACTCAGCAATAGAAGGCGCGCGACCATCCGCTTCGTTGTCACTTCGCAGTTTGGGTCTTAGGCCAGCTTGAATTGGACAATGATTTTGGGCGAAAAATCATCTGTTCTGACGAGGATCATTTTCATCTCGGCAACTACGTTAACAAACAAAATTGCCGCATATGGAGTCGGAAAACTCGCACGTTATTGTCGAGCTAAAGCATAAAGTGACAGTTTGGTGCGGATTGTGGAACGGTGGCACCATTGGACCATTTTTCTTCGAAAATGAGGCTGGGAACAACGTTTCGGTCAACGGTGGGCGTTACAGAGCCATGTTAACCGACTTTTTTTTACTGAAGTTGAAGACATGGATTTAGGCGACATCTGGTTCATGCAGGACGGCGCAACTGAGGCAGTCATTTGAACGACCCTGTATATCATAATTAATGGGAATCTTTGTTGTTACTTCTAAAGGCATAATACATGAAAAAAAAATTGTTTATTTTATTGCGTTTTCAACAAGAAACTTGTATATGGCCCACCCAAACTATAAACTAAACAAGATCTAGATTGTTCCCAGTCTACAAAGCAAACGTAGTGTTCTTTTTCTTCTACTTCTTCGTGTGTCGTCAATCTGTGGCGAACTAAGACCTAGCTTAAACAGTAACTCGAGTTGTGCGTGCTTATGTTCTCGCACGGTTGGATGGGACCTACAGTTTTAAGCCAACTTTGAATGGCTTAATTTGATAAACTTGATAGCTATTCTCTCTGACCATTTTCATGGACTCGAGAAAGGTGGTGGCGTAAAAATGAAAGGTAGTTTCTTGATCGGGATTTGATTCACGGACCATGGGAAACGACGTCCTTACTTACTCTTTTCTCTTTTACATCTGTAATTTAAGATTCAGCATAAAATGATTCGAAGGACCAAAATCATCTCTACAAAACTCCTGCTATCTGGAGACGAAAGCTGGACACTAAGCAAAACTGCAGAGCTGATTCTTAGTGCCTTCGAAAGAAATATTCTACATCGGATATATGGTCCCGTCTGCGAGGAAGGCGAATGGAGGAGATCGAAGACACATCGAGCGCATGAACACCAATGCTTCGTCTAAGAGAGACTTTGAATCGGTTCTAGAAGGAGAGGAAGACCGAACCTTCGATGTAAGGACTAAGTGATCGCGGTTGCAACACAACTTGGTATTAATGACTGGAAGCAGCCTGCCTAGGACAGTCAAGGAAATATTACTTCAGGCTCGGATCCTGCATGGGCCGATGTCTTCAGAAGTGAAGTATTGTACACATGAGCCGCGAACTAAGACTGCGATTTTTCAGAAACGAGCAGTTTTCACGAAAGAAAGTCCCATGTGAATGAAATGGCAGATGGTTATTCACGTGTACGCCACATGAACAATCTGAATAGATCATCGGTGTTTCATATAATAGTTCTATTTCGAAAATTTGAATATTGGAAGAAAACATTTGGCCTTTAATTCTCCTAAATAGCACACTTCAGATTTGTTTTTTCTACTATTTCCCAGTGCATAATAATAGAGGGAGTTGTGTGCTTTTTTTTGTCTATAAATTACTTTCCTAGTCCCACACGATGATGCTCATCTTCGCTTCTGTGCTAGTGGGTACTTTTTTGAAGTTTTTGATCGAGCAATTCTTATTTCACATTATTGCCCCAATAGGAGCAGAACACTCCCTCTTAATTCTTTGATTGCCCACTTAAAAGAGTCTAAGTCTACCAAACCTAAATTATAAAAGCAAAACCTTAAAAATGAAAGGATAGAACTACAGAAACAAGATTTAATTACCGAACACCGTAAGAGTTAAGCAAAAGAAGAAGAAAGTAAGATACCAATAAAATCCAAACAATCACACACAAACAAAAAATGCCGCATGAAGAGATATAGGAGAGACAGGGTTAATCAAAAATAAAACAAAATATTAAAACAAGCGTGTACACACGTTTTTCTTTTGTCCATTTCTTTTTTTTTTTTGAATACACATTTAAGTAATATATATCATTTTTATTTGTAAATTAGAAAAGAAAACGATTAACTTAAGATTAGATTCCATTAATGTGTTAAAATTACAATAAGGATTCTTAATAAGCTTTGTTTTTTTTTAAAGATTAATAGTTCATATACTTTCTTTAATCTCTTTTCGAAGGCAACATTAAAATGTACTAACGATTAACAAATATGTGTGTCGTCTCTCTCTTGTTTATTTGTTTTTTTTTTATTTCACTAATCTTATCTAATTTTGAATTCGTTTCTTTATTTTTTTTGTTTTCGTTCTAATTTCTAAAAGGCAATTACAATCTTTTATTCTTTCACTTTTCTTCTTCCGTTTTTATTTTCTTTTTTCAATTTAATTTTTATCACAGTTGACAAACTCGTGCATGTAATAATTATTTGTATACAATTATTTTTATATCTTCTTCTTGGAAAATAGTTAATTTAAATTTTTTTTTATCTAAGGTTTCGTCCAATTTTTTTATTAGAATTATGTATATCTCAACAGTTTATTTACTTCACAAAAGCTTAACGTTACGTATGAATTTATATCCAATTTTGTTAAGGATATTAAGGTTTTAGTATCTAAACAATTTAAAAAAAAAATTGTTAAACAGATAAAATCACTGTTCTGATGGCGGGAAGGACGTATAATGGTTTGTGCTGTTAATTTCTAGAACATAACCGTGTGTAAAAATGTATTTTTTTCTGTATATTGTAAGTATTTTTTTCTTTATTTTATCTGACATTTTTGACCTTATGACCTATGACATTTCAGAGTTGAATAAAATGTATGTCACATCGTCAATAGACAAATTTTCGTTCCAAATGGGCCCTAAGAATTTTTTCTATAAAACTTTTTTTATTTTGATTGTTTAGATAAATAATAAATACGAAGGACTATTTTTAAGTACCCTTCTAACTGTTATATATAAGAATCGTTCTCTAGTCTCATATGGACATCGTATAACAATCACCTGATTCGACGAAGTTTTCAAAATATTTTATTCTTTTTCATTTTCTAAAAATGTACAACGGTCAACGTTGTAGTGTAACTCTTTGAACACACCGAAGAAAATTGAGCAGAATTCGATTAATTCAATAAGTAAATGAACACATCCATGAAGTTTATGCAGAATTAAATCAATTCAATAAGTTCTGAACGCAGCCAAGAGATTTGAGCAGAATTCTGCCGCCGTAGTTATGCGAGAGCCGACTAGAACATTTTTGAAAAATGATTTATCAGCAAGCGTTTAGCAAATCAACTACCTGAATCGAGTCTTAAGCAAAAATAAAAACCAAAGGTGATCCAACATCGATCACGCAGTGATGCGTTTCTGAATTCACCTAGTTCTTTTCCAATCGCACCTCACCCTTGTCCGGATCCTTGAATACATCATGTTTTCATAAGTAATTCTCAAGCGAAATATTCACCAACATTTTCTACAATTAACCGATCTGGCTGACTGATTTGGCTCAGTTACAACGAATGCGAAACGGTATTCAGAAAACATATCTCAAGAATGATTGATATCCGCTGATCAATTACAGACCACGCCAAGCGTGGCTGTTTCATACTTTCCTGGAAGGCAACAAGAGGGTGTCTCATCCAGTTTCTATAGAGATGTATAACCCTGTATAGGTTCGGACACGGTGTCCTTGTCAATGCCAATATTCAACGACCTCAATGAGGTTTTTAGAGAATAAGTCGACAAGCTAGTGTTTTATTTGAATTCTACTGGATAGATCGAACATTTTCTAGTTCTGTTTATCGGGCACACAATTACCTTAGTTCACGGGTGACTTGATTTAAGCAAAAAAAAATAATATAAAAGATTTTTTTTGTCATTTTTGAAACTCTACACTGGAGCACTCAGACTCAAAACTGGTCCATTGTACTGACAGGTAGCAACCTACTTCAGTACCGTTAATTTAATCCAAACTGACTGGACCAGATTCAATTTCACTGGGATCCGAACCTGAGACCCCTCTAACTTGGGGCAGGCATTTAACCAACTACGCCATCAAGACACCCTTTACTTTACATTCTCATTAGAATTATTTGAGAAGTATTAAGATCAGTTCAAGTGGCAAGATTGAGTGAGAAATGAAACAATAACAAATGTCAAAAATAAACTGTCATTTCAAATAAAACACGTGAATTAAGAAACATTTTTTTCTTAGGTTTTGTTCTTCATTTTGAAGATTTCTTCATTACTTCAGTTCATTTTTAAGACCTCAATAGCTTCTGAACGGGATGTGTTCACTTTAAGCAAATACAATTTTTTTGTATTTTTACTTTTACTCTTTTTTATGAAACATTTGGGCTGTTCCCTTTTCAAGGAGTTTTTTTTTTTAGAATAAATGACCATCCTAGCATAGAAATATGTAGTTTCAATAAGCAACATCTTACAAGATCTCCCCATAGCCTAACCTAGACACCATTTTATTTTCACAGTCTACGATCTGATTTTTAATTCATGCTTCAAATATGATATTTCCTTTTTACCCACGATAATGTTCTAGAAAACGATAAAAGACTTAAACACAAAAAATATACTATTAGTCAAAAAATTAATTAGAAAAAAAAGGAATTTAAGAAAACATTTAAAGTCACATTTAGTTTCTTTCTGAACACATCTCCGTTTGTTTTCTATCTATTTTATCAACACATAATGAGGAATGTAAGGACTAAGGACTAAATATACAACGAAAAAAAAATCAAATTACCAAAAACATCTTAACAGGAACTTGTGTCTTTATGGATTCAAATCAAACAATATTTATTTTAATTTTTTTTTCTTTCTTAAAGTTGAACGTGGAATAGTGTCTTTTTAATGTTGACCAAGAGAGTTGCTGCTGATTGACAGCTGTCAAATTAAGCTATAATAATCCAAAGGAGTTGGAAAACTGTTGATTTCGAAAATGTGTACTTTTTAATGGATGAATGTACAAGAGAGAAAGTAGAAATTAGAATGAATATGCTTTATTGAGCTTGTTTTACTTATTGATGCAATGTGACAGTAGTGATAGTGTTGGTCAGTTATGATGACAGGGTTGTCTTGAAATTTGGTTAGGGCGAAGAAGCTGATGTTGTTAGTTAATTATTTGTGCTTGTGAATTATCATATTGACTGCTGACTAATAACAGACAATGTAACATATCATTCGTCGAGGGATTTCAAAGGCAGTTAAAAGTTTCTGTCATGGATGTAGGAGTTTCCGAGAAAATAATTCACAAAACCTACATACGTCAAACTAACTGTGGGAGTTTTTCTCATTATTAATTCAGGAACAGTCACATTTATGAACACCTCCGGACGCGATAAATGTCAAGAATAGTCAGATTTATTAAAATCTCAGATAAAAATAATGGTGGCGCTACAGTTTCAGCCCGACTTGGGCCTATCTTCTTAGCAACTGTCAGTGCTGTCATATTTTTCAAAGCCTTGATGGCGATTGGGGGAGACAAAAGCTGTTATCGCCTGGCATTTTTTTCGGGCTTGAGTAAAACCGTTATACAAAAGAAATTTAGCTTGAAAAGGAATATTTGACGATCTATTAATCTAAAGGCACTTCAAGCTTCAAGCTTTAAATTATGGAATTAAAAAAAGGGTTTAAATAAAAACATCTGTCTGAAAGCGAGTAAGGATCTTCTTTTGTTCTAACGGATAAATGATTGAACAAGATCATCTTCCTTTTACTGTTCTTTACACTGGCGATGGGCTGATGACCGCTTGGTAGATGTTGTACTTTCCGCACAAAATAACAGACTGACTTGTAAACATTTCATCGTCATTTACCTAACATTGCTTAGTGTTCACTGGTTTCTCTACTTCACTTAAAGATCTATAGTCTATTCAAAGATCCTGGCCTTATGTTCAAGCACCAGGTCTGCACTAATTCTCTAGCAAATCCCACCAAGTAATGGAAATTCACCTTAGATCTATCTTATCTCCGGAAATCCAGAGTACGGATATCCTTTTAGCAACAAGCATCTCTGATTAACTTAGCCAGGTCAACATTAAAATTAGGAAACATATAAATTATAGAAACTCAAAAATATGAATATCCTCTCATTCCTTCAGCACATATGACCATCACCGCCATCGGCACCCCCACCGTTGTTGCTGCCATAACTAACATTACTAGGATTACAATAGGACCTAGGACGTGGTTTAATGTTACCACTGCCGCTACCGCCACTACTTCTACGCGAATGACGATTGTTATTGCTGCCATTAGTGTCATTAGCATATTGCATTGATTTTAGTTGCTGTTGCTGCTGTAGCTGTAGCTGCTGCAGTGGTTGCATTTGCATAATACCCCCAGGTACGTTGTGGATGCCACCAACACCTACACCTGCACCTCCAGTTCCACCACCGACAACGATTCCACCGCCACGAGTCGAGAGGCGATCGTGCGATTTCGCACGGCTTATAACGAAGCCGGTGTCAGCATAGCCGGGCGGCGTGTCGCGGATTTGATCGCAGAAATTCGTTATATGAGATCTGTCTTGGCGGCGGCGGGCCGCTACTCGACTTGCCACTGGCGAACGTGGCACGTACTGATAAGGCATGGCGTACTTTTCTGTCACCTCGGGCGAAAGATCCGGATATGGATACTGACCGGATCGTTGGAATTGTCTTGGTATTTGCTGCTGCTGTTGCTGTTGCTGCACCGGAACATTGGGCGGCGTGGGATTAGAGTATCCTCGATTTTCAAAGGCGTTACTGTTCGGATTGCAATTGAAGAATTGTGAATTGTCGCGAGTGAAGTGCGTTGGGCCATCACTATTCGGAACGTGGTTGTTGTTGGGGCTGTGACTTCCACCGAAGTAGGAGATCGACTGAGGAATGAAATTGTTGTTGACATTCGACAAAGTGTCCGGGGGCGGAGTGGCGATGAAGAGTGCAGTAGGCACGGGCTTCTGGAAGGGTACATACGTCGTCCCGTGCTTGTCCGCTGCATTAAATGTCTGCAGAGCGATGATGTCTTCGATGGACTCGTCGAAGTTTGCATTCTTCACTAGGTGCTCTGTGGACATCTGAGTGTATTTGATGTCGGGACGGTGGCCGTTTATGAAGCTACTGTAACTGCTGGAAATCTTGCCCTTCTTGACGCCACTATTATTGGTGCCAGAACTGACTCCAGACTTGCTTCCAGACTTGTCTCCTCTTTGGCTTAGACTATTCAGATTGCGATCGAACGACGACGATGTGGTGGACAGGACACTATTGGGCGGTGCTGCTGGAGCGGCTCCTGCCGCGGCTCGGTTCAGCGAAGTGTACGACGTCGACGATTGAGTGGTAATTGTTGTGGATGGTGGTTGGGGCGCGGGTGGTGTCGGTGTTGGTGGCTGTGGGTGTACCTGGGGGTGTTCGTGGTTGCTGTGTTGCGATTGTTGTTGTGCATTGAATTTATTATGATTTTTGTTGTTGCTATTAGTAAACAATTGATCAGCGGTAGCTGTACTATCATCATAATATTGATTATTGATTATTGTATGATTATGCAAGTTACTTAGAATACTATTACTATGCGATTTGCTGTTATTATTGCTATTGTGAAGATATTGTTTGTGTTTGTTAATTGATAGCATTGTTGCGCTACCCGATGTCGGGATGCTAGTATAGCTCACGTACATTGGATGTACAACGGTATGTTGTGGACTTTTGGAGTCGCCATTCAAGAAATCGACTGCAACAAAAAGTAGGACATACAATAAACATTTTAGAATTTTGTTCTTTATTATTCTTTTTTTTATTATTTTTTATTTATGGGGAGGAGTCTATATGGATAGGTTTGTGCCAGGGAATAAATAACCATTGCCATTGAGAGTAAACAATATTTTTTCCTTAACCTAAAACACTGACCCTGTTATTGTCGGATGAAAAGACAAAATTTGAACTCGAAAACTGACTTAGATTCTAATTCCCATAGATAAGACAAACACTTCTAAAAGCAAACATGTAACATTGACAACGATTCATATTTAAGCATAAATAGCAGTCTGTATTGAGGGTAAGATACCGGGCGTGTATCATGCAAAGCGAGTGGACCCAACTGCTGGTCTTGGTGAGCAGCGACACAGTCGCAGGGACACCCTATCACCGACCATCGTGCAAAGCGGGAAAAGGGACAGCTAAACTCTTTCTAATTTAAAACATTGACATCTTGGAAGAGAAGGGTTCAAATTGAGAGGCCAACTGAATACAACGGGTGTTATGGAAGAGGAACGATTTCTTCGTGCCACTTTTGAAGGGATTTCTTCATATAAAGCACTAAACGTGGCCTAGAGAGAAAACGTGAAATTATGCAGTACATTGCTGTGAGTTTGTGGTGATATAAGTTCCAATAAATGACTAGTTATACGAAATTAAAGACGTACTAACACAATAATTTTAGCATGAAGTTTTCGAAGTTTGATGTGAAAAAATCTGTTAGATAGGTAGGTAAGTTGAAGTGGCCTAAAAGTACACTTAGACCTGTGCTGGTCTATTGTGCTGCCACACGGATTGCCCATGTCCCACTTGTCCTCTTTTGCAGTAGACTATAATGGATACCTCGCTAAGATGTTGTCGAAACAGAAGGCTCTCATATGTGTGCGTCTGAGCAACACCAGGCCCGGATATGTGCAGAGAAGGTGCAGTAAACTTTCCACTTCCTTCCTTCCTAAAATTCGGATATTTCTTGACAGATTAAAAATTGTCATTATGACAGGTGTCATTACTCAACATTGTCTACTAGATGATCAAACAAGAAGACTTGGTTCTATCTAATGTCTTCTGCACGAGCTGTCGGGACGAGATAATATACCAGTACGGTACAGTTAAGTTCACCTAGTAGCCAGTGTCCAGTTATGGCAGATGTCAAATCCACCTTTTTGATCTGTTAAGAAAAATCAAACATTTAGATCGTTTGGAAACTAGCTTAGGCCAGATCATTTTAGAGATGTAACTGTTGTGCCTTTCGCTCACCTGTTGTTGGTCATTTAAGTTGTTACCTATCATAAGAAGAGCCTGCACGTAGCAAGTGGCATGTTCACATTATAAACGTCTAATTATAAGGATAATGTGGTTGCATGTTTGGAAAATCTGTCAGCTTTGCAATTGCCTGGAATGTCTTTATGGGCTGGCACCCAGCAGAGGCGAATATTAAATCATCACACTCCTTTTGAGTTTACAGAGACTCATTTCAAGGCGTAAATGGTTGCTTGGCTACCTTCACAATTATTTCGTTCCACTTAAGCCAGGACAGCGCTTGGCGAATGGCTTGTTTAGTTCCATTCCGGAGATATTAGTATTATAAACGAACCAAGTGGAAAATTAGAGACGGTAATTGACGACAATGTTTTAAAAGCAACGGTCGGGCCCAAGAAAAACGGTGCGAGACACCTATCTGTAAAAGTTGAAGTGAAGAATCTCAAAATCCTAAATCTTGTGGAAACACAAAAGAGCCCGTCGACTCTTTTATATGGAGACAGTATATGCTTCGTTTGAAAGAGTCGCAGAGGTCAGAAGGGAATTGCTCATGGGATCTTTGTCCTTTCTGTAAAAAAGTATATAAGCAAAGAATGCAAACTTACAAATTGAAAATCGCAGAAGCGGAAATGTGTTGGTTAAGTTGGTCCTCCCATTGCTCACGTTAAAAAAATCGATACGTAGTCCGTTTAAATTTTTGTTTGAAGTCGAACATTTACCAATACTACTCGTATGTTTTTCTCTTAAAGTACATTCTTTCACTTTTCTTTCGGCTTTTGCAACACGTAAGATTAGCCGTGGGCGCCGTGGCCGTGTGGGTTCGTGCGTCGACCCGTGCGCATTAGACTCTCACAGTCTAGGTTCGAATCCAAGTTCAGACAAACAATTCTTAAAAAAAAAAAAAATTGTTCGCGGCTCCACCTCTTTCGAGTCACTGACAACGCTCAAAGAGTATAACTGTCTAGAAAAAAAGCTTCTCAATCTTGCCGTTCGGAGTCGGCATTAAACTGTAGGTCCCTTCACTCGTGAGAGAACAATAGCACGCACAACACGAGTGGTTGCTGAGAAGCTAGGCAAAGGTCCACCTCGGACTGTAGCGCCGCCATTATTATATTATTATTAAGATTAGCCGTGGGATCTAAATAAATTAAGTTTTCGATTATTTTGACATTAACAGCTGTTTCCCGCTCCAAATCTTGACAGACGCATGCTAGTGAACAACACTCATGTGAGAATGTGGCTGCTGCCAAGAGTGTGAGACTCAGTTAACGAACATCAACTCGCCTTCGATTTCAACAGCTCAACTTTCACGCATTAGAGTGAGGAGGATTCTGCACAAAGATCTCGGATTTTTCGCTTGCGAGGTCCAATTGGCAAAAGGCGCGCGACCATCCGCTTCGTTATCGCTTCGTAGTTTGGGCCTTAGACCAGCTTGAATTGGATAACGATTTTGGTTGAAAAATCATCTTTTCTGACGAGGCGCATTTTCAACTCGACGCACAGTATTGCATCCACAGAGAGTTACAGTTTGGTGCGGATTGTGGAGTGGTGGGCCACCATTGGTGGCATCATTGGACCATTTTTCTTCGAAAATGAGCCTGGGAACCAAATTTCGGTCAACGGTGGGCGTTACAGAGCCATGTTGACCGACTTTTTTTTTCCTTGCGCTGGCCAAAGGAGAATCAATAGCAATACTCATGTCCAACTTCTCTGCTAATTCCCCGAAAGAAAGTACTCTTCGAGTACTGGCTAAAATTTAACAACGTGTATGAGGAGATTTCATCGACGGAAACAACGGCGGACAATGAATCAGATGTGAAAACGTTTGTCGCTGATAAGTACTTCCAAAAAAAAACTGCTTATTTTGAAGCCTTAGGTGAACTGAACGACATAATCCATGAGTTATCTATTCACTCCCATGACACGGTAACTCATTCAACACCCAACCACACCAACGTGAGCGGCGGAAAGATTATCAAATATATTTTGCCTCAGATTCAGTTACCCACGTTCAGCAGATCATTCGACGAGTGGTTAAGTTTCAAAGATATGTTCACCACTTGCGTAATTGAAGACACATCGCTTTCCGATTTGCAACGTATTCATTTTTTAAATTGTATTTTCCGCGGCAGTGCAGCAAATCTTCTGATAAACATACGCCTTACCAGGAACAATTTTCAGATCGCATGGGACATCTTAAAGGGCCGCTACGATAATAAACGCAAACTGATTAAACAGTACCTCCACGATATCTTAAGGTTACCATCTATGACTAGTGAATCACCACATATCCTACCTGAAATTATCGACCGACACCGCAAGTATGAGTGCACTATTCAACTTACTCGTAGTTGAGAGTACTCGTAGTTGGCATCCACAAACGCTAGAAAAAAAACGCTCGTGTGCGCCGGATCTAGATTAGGTTAGGTTAAGGTGACCGACTGCAAGTTAGTAGAGTCACTTAGGCCAACATACCCACTAAACCACAGGGTCTAAAGCCCAGCTGTTTCCTACTCTTGGTACATGAATGAAAGTTCGTCAGCTAATAAAGTACGGTCCAAAATTGCCTTTAATGACACGCAAGCAATTCAAAAATTCTTTACTGTTTATAAACAAGTTGAAGTGCAAGCTCTGTTTAGTTGTTTTTTTATTATGGTCGACTGTTGGTCTAAAGTAAAACATAAAATAAGTCTAAACACTGAATCCCCGTTTCAAACCAATTTATTTTGTTTCATCTATTCTTAACCTTTTCAATGTTCAATGGCTTTGGTTATTCCCTGGCACGAGGGAAGACTCCTTTCTGTCTTGTATTTTATATTCTTACAATAGCTTTAACAATTTATTTTCTATTTAAACAAAAAACAATTCAATATAGTAAATAAAGGGGACAATGACATAAACAAATAAAAAAAACAACACATTGACACATTAATCAAATAAATAAATATATATGTATGTACGAATATAGTATGTAGTATGTATATTCATATTCTTATAAGACTGCATGGTTTTATGTACACAATGATGGCGATTAATTTATAAACAATTACATTCTCTGGTTTAAAGGGTTTTTCTGTTCATTGTCAGCGTGTATAGCACGACGGCGATTCTTTTCAATTGTTCTTGATGTTTGACTTTTGTGTGTAATTTTAATAAATTAATCTGATGAGCGGGGACACCAGGGTCCCCGATTTGTTAATGAGAAGAAAGAAACATATAAAGCACAAAAAGAATCCTCACCCGAAGTACAAAAAGGATTGTGTTAGTCAAAAACTACAAAACTACGAGTACAAATGTATTCCACACACTTCCCTGTTTTTTTACGGAAGGGAGAAATAAAAAGCACATGCAAAGGAAATGATGATAGATGGCACTAGACATTTTAATTCTAGCCACGGTTAGAGGTGATGTTGGAAAGGACATGTATTACTACTACATGAGTATCTACGAGCAAATACGACGTGTTTCTCGTTGTGTATTTGAGTTCAGTTCTTTTATGTTTTTTGCACATATCTGGATGAGGAGAGTGTATATTCAAATATTTGCGGTTGGATGTATTTAAGTAGGATATTATGTGTCTGTATTTGCACAAAACTGGGTCAAGGATAATTTATCGAATAAACTTTGCATGCACCACAAGGCAGGGAGACGACACATATTGCTCACGGAAGGGGAGCCTCGCTTACATTTGTTTGCTAACGATTTGCAATGCAAGGTGCTGCGCAAGTAGTATTGCCTTGGAACCAAGTACTGCTTCTTTCGTACAAATATTGTCTTTGATATATAGAATTGGAAAGTCATTCTGATTTCGGGGGGAAATTAGGTTGATTTAAAAAGTTGTTTTCTACTTCGAAAGTGACGTGCGTCCTTAACGATCATCAACGTAGTCTTTGAATGGAAAGAAATTGTTTAATGTTCTACTGTTGACTGTTGTAGGCCACTGTATGCAAAATGGGATTGAACGAAGTGGCACTGGCTTCATTTTTGGTTAGGTTGAAGTAGCTGACTGCAGGTCGCAGTCACACTTAGGCCAACTTAGGCCCACGCGGATCTGATGTCACCTATCCAGAAAACCATTTGGTGCTTTCCACAAAGCTCTTTAATTGATGAGTGCCTGCGAGAAGAAAGAGCACTACAAGTGCAGAGTAGATGCGTTATGCTTTCCTCTTCTTCTTCGTCTCTGCAGCTTCTGCAGAAATCGTTGTGAGGGAGTCCCATTCATAGGGCGTGAATGTCAATGGCACAGTGTCCTGTGATAACGCCGATGAGAGTCCTTAAAAATGATCTGTTCATTCTAAGAAGATAGCGTGAACGTTTTAGATCACGTTTGACTATCTTAAGTTGGTGTTTTTAATAGTATTATTCTTTAAAAGAAGTATAGCTGCAACGAATGGCATGTGCAGAGGTTCTGCTCTAGAAGGGTTTGTGGAGACCGTTCCTCTCCTGGCGAGATCATCGGCTTCACAATTCCCTGGAATGTCACTGTGTCCCGGCACTCACATGAGGTGAATATTAAAATGCTCAGCCATCTCGTTAAGAGATAGGCGGCAATTCAAGAAGGTCTTAGAGAAGAAAGTTTCTGAGCTCAGGGATTTGATTGCTGCTTGGCTGTCCGAACAGATGGTGGTATCCTTCTTGGATATCACGTTGTTCTTAATCCAGTACAGAGCTTCTTTTATTGTCCTAGTCTCAGCCTGAAATGCGCTACAATGGTCTGGAAGGTGGAGGGATATGCTAAAATTGAGATTCTTGGAGTAGACACCTAATCCTACTCCCTCGTCCATCTTGGATCGATCTGTGGAGATACGCAGAGGACCGTTCAGTGTCTGAGTGTCAGACTTCCAGTCGGACCTGGAGGGTATGCTGGTAGAGAAGTTTTTCTCAAAGACGAGATGAGGTAGTAGGAGTTGGTGGCGTGCGGTAGAAACTCGAGATTATCTAGCATGGGGGAATGGCCTGTATGGTGGTTATTTCACAGGTGTAGTGTTCTGAGTCTTACTGCTGTACAAGCTGCTACTTGTCTCTCAAAGAAGTCGAGCGAAGGAGGATGAAGTAACGCTTCGGATGGTGTCATCCTTAGCACCCCACTAATACATATGCTTGCAGTTCTTTGCACGCGGTTAAGAAGGTTGCGTTTGACGGCTGTGCCAAGAGCTGTCCACCATACTGAGACTCCATATAGTAGCATTGGTCCGACTACGGCTAGTATGCCATTCTAGGCTGTAAGTCCCATTTACAACCGATTGATTTTTTCACCAATAGAGCGCTGTGGTAGCTTTCTTAATTCGCTCCATGATGTTGGGCTTCCAGCTTCCACGATGTGGGGGGGGATTTTACATTTCCTCGTGAAGAGTACTAGTTCCGTTTTTTGCGGATTGACTCTAAGACCGCAGGGACATGAGATTACTATTTGGAAAGCATGCTGCATGATGTCCCTGAGTGTTGCGACAAATTTTCCAGAAACTGCAATAGCAACATCATTCGCATAGGCAATCACCTTGCATCCTGCTTCCTCTAAGTTCAGTAGCAGTTCATTAACCACAACGTTCCATAGAAGAGGAGAGAATGCACCACCCTGCGGGGTTTATATATTAACCGTTCTGTGGACATTAAGTGACATTGGTGAGTAAAAGCCACAAGGGACTTTTCAATTCCGAGATTGTTAAGTGCTAACGTATTTGCTTCGGGCATGATGTTAAAGGCTCCTTCAATGTCAAGGAAAGCTAAATTCCTTATATTCCTTGGCTGAATTTTAAAAGTGGCTTCGAAATAGTTCGAGAACTTTTCTATTTAAAGAAACAGTGGTTATATCTGCTAGGGTAATCTTTGATTTGTGCTAATCGTCAGTTGATCACATAAATAGATACAAATTGTTCAGCTGAGATAGACATCAAATGAAATTTATACACAGTCTCATGAGCGATAGCTGTACGGTAACTACTCCTGTTTATCGAGAAGGCATCACTGACGCAGTGTGTGTGAACTGAAATCCATCTTCAAAATGACAGTTGTCAGACAACCATAGTCCCAGTTTGGATGTATGGCGCATAATCACAGACATCCAAGCGGCTATAAGAGCCATAGCGTTGGATATTATAAAGTCCAAACTAGTCAAGCTATTCAGCAAATGATCGATGGCTGAATCCGGACATTGGGTCAACGACGAGAGCCCTATGGCCAGTAATAAACAGGAAGAAATCATCATCATCATTCACCTCGGACTGTAGCTGATGCCGTTTATAAAATCAGTGTACCTTTGATGACTATCATCAGATGAATTCAAGCGTGGACGAAAATTAATTTTTAATGAAGAGCGCTCTAGCCGTCCGATTAAGGTGACGGGGGATATGGTTAACAAAATTGTGTTAACAGGCCACCGAATGAAGTTCAGACAGATTACTGCCAATGTAGGGATCCCGATCAATTTTCGAACTGTTTGCGTTGATGGCACTTGGAGAAGAAGATTCAACCACAAACTAGCCGTGTAAAGCGCATGGATAACACTGCTCCAGTTCGACGAGTCTTCAACTCTGCGCCAGTGGGACAACGCGATAGAGGACGCTCACAAAACCGATGGGGCACACAAGTGGAGAAAGACCTGCGACAACTTGACGTGCGCAATTGGAGGCAGTTGGAGGGGCTTGTTGGGTGAGGCTCAGGTACATTCCAGACTGTAGTGCCATCACAAAAAGGAGACATTTTAATTGAACGCATAGAAAATATCCTAAATGAGAAAGCTGTTGGCGAGCTGCCAGCTCCTCTCAGAGGAGCGTAAAACGGATTCGCACGACAACTTCAAAACACTATTTGGAAACGTTTGAGCGCAAATCAAAATATTTCCTACGGCGTTACCTGACTGTTGACAAGACATGAATCCCTCACTAAACGCCAGGAACGAAAGAACAGTCAAAGCAGTGGACGTCAGCCGGTGAACCTGCTCCAAAGAAGGCGAAAACGGTTCCATCGGCGGGAAAGTCATGGGCACCGTTCCTTTGGGATTCGGAAGACATCATCTTCACTGACTTATTGGAGAAGGGCAGGACTATTACGGGCCGTTTCTATGCTAATTTATTGGAGCGATTTCTTGAAAAAAAAACAACCGCATTTGGCGAAGATGACATCGCACCAGCTCAAAACAGATCGAATTCTGCTTGGAACAGACTTGCCTCAAAATGCATGCAGTAAACTTGAAAAACATGTCATGTGAAGACCACTTGCTCTTGGTAACTGGAAGCAAAGTGTCAGTCAGCGATTGAAGGCGACAACTACTCAGGCTCAGAACCTTTAGGGGTCGTCAACTATAATGATCATATGGAAACTCAAGAGAGCTGAAGCAACCAAGGGAATACACAAAAATGATACACTGTGAATGTAGTTCAGTGACTCATCTTCATTCTGCTTCAGTTCCAGTAAGTTCGTTCTATACGTTCTATACGTATGCAAATATCAGTTGACAGCTAAACTATAAGCAATTATGGACATTTTTCGTTTGGTTTTGACATAAGCTTAAGTTTCTGTACGGGCATTATAGTTACCCGTCTAATAAATAAGTAAGTACACATGTGTTTACTGCTAGGCCGATAATTTGATACAATTTGAAGTCCACTGGGAAAACAGGAATAAAACGGAAATTAATAGAGTTCAAATCCCATGTCAAAATAATTATAATAATATAATAATGGCGGCGCTACAGTCCGAGGTAGACTTGGGCCTAGCTTCTCAGCAACCACTCGTGTTGTACGTGCTATTATTCTCTCACGAGTGGAGGGCATCTACAGGGCACCTAATGACGACTCCGAGCGGCGATTTTGAGAAGCTTTTTCTATCAAGTTTACTCTTTGAGCATTGTCAGTGACTCCAAAGAGGTGGAGCCGTGAAATGTTAGGTGTTTTTTGGAGATTCAAACCTTAGACCTCGAGCGTAGGAGTCGACGCACCTATCCACTACGCCACGGTAAGGAAACCTAATGTAGTGCTAAAATTGGAGATGTATATTCGTGATTTCTGCGGTTATAAAGGTTATAGCGAAAATAGTATTAGCGAATAAAGGAACATCTGGAAGGCACACTCTATGAAGAGTAAGCAGGTTTCCACAGTGGATCGTCCTGTGTCGACTATATCCAGCGTATCAACATCAAGGAATGCTCAGAAGCTGAGATGTCAAGCCGTCAGCGTTCGATACCCGAAACCGCGGTCGGCTAATTAAGGGCATGTGACACTGATCGCCAGTAGCCTCCACAAACACTTTCATCACACTTAAATCATCTAATATCTCATAGGATTATGGACCTCTACCAAATGACAACAAATGTGGAGAGGGAGGCTAACGCCGTAGGGCTGAAGAAAAACTAGTCAAGAACAAAGTTACTCAGCCACGCATATAGCTCCAATTGTCATTGCTTAACCACCGATTAAGGGAGTAGAGAGTTTCCAATACTTCGGAAGTGTTGTCTCAGCCAAGGAAGGAACCGAAGCAGATGTCGCAAATCGAATATCTAAAGCTAATTCAGCATTCGGTATGTTGCCCACAATATGGAGAAGCAATGCTTTTAGCATAAACACCAAGCTAAGACTGTTTCGCGCCAATGTTGAGTCCGTGCTGTTATATGAGTGCAGCACTTTGGAAGTAACCGCCATTACCACAAGAAGGCCACAGACATTTGTAAACCGGTGCCTACGAAACATACTAAGGATTTTCTGGCCGAAGCGAACAGCTTTATGAGGGAACGGGCTACCTGTAGGCACCACTATTCAACGGTGCAAGTGGCAATGGATCATACTATTCGAAAAGACGACAATTCCACACCAAAACATAGGATGCAGTGGGACCCAAGATGGTAGTAGAAGTACATGGCACAGAACAGTAGAGGAGGAGTCCCGCCAGCTGAGGAAGAGTTGGAGAGAGCTGAAACCCACGAGAAACCGTATACGATGGTGCGTAGCCGTAGTAGAGGCCCTAAGACCCGGAGGGGATCTAAAGAAGAAGGAAGAAGAATATAAGTTAGCCTCAGAGGGCCCAGATTATGCTCGTACGCAATAAATCCGATTTCACTCAACTTAAACACCTTAGAACATTCCAAATACACAATGAGAACGATCCAAAAACGATCTACACTAAAAGGACAGGCACAATAAACAAAGTTACAAGACTAAAACAATACAAAACGATACAAGAAACAAAAAACAACAATAACAATCAAATGAACTGTAATATAAAAAGAAAACTCATAACTTACATCGATCATCTTCATCTAGGAATATGTAACTTATCATAATAGAGCCTATAATGGCAAGTGTCTACAAATAAAAGAAACTCAAATTAAACACCAAAGAACAAAGCGACTGCTCGGTGCAAATTCCAACTTACCGCTAGAAAGCATTGTACACCAGAATGTATTACTTCAACTAATGGATAATCTAGTAGGCAATCATCTACACGTTCTGGCCGTAATGGACGGTACGGATCTTCGGAGGTTATATTTGTTGGATAGGTTGGCTTGCAGCCGTATCCGTTGATTTCAAACCATGAAACGCTACCGGTGCCAAGGTTCAATATGTCGCTGTCCTAAAAGGAAATGAGAAGAAATTGATTAGATGGTGAATGGTGAGTTTCAATTGAGAGGCATACGTACTCTGTCCAACTCTCCAACGTTCAAGTAGAAACATATTAGGAACGAATTCCATCCGATCCAGATAAAACTCCATATTAAATACTGAAACAATAGATTGCACGATTAGAGCTGATAAGGAAAGTAAGGTGAGGCATGGGAAAGTTGGAAACACTTGATGAGCTGCTTTGAGAACAATGAAGTAGATTTAAAAATTTGATGAAATCAGAATATTTGATCGAAGGATGAATCACAAATAATGACTCAGACTGAATCGAAATCTAAGTGGGATGTGTACACTTTCATGTTGGTATTCGGCTCAAGGAGACTGAAACAACCAATCGAATCCAGACTCTCCGTCAGTCAGGTCAGAACACATGAGGGTTTTTAATAAAGGGTGGGTCATCTAGTGTTTTTTTTTTAAATCATAGGTTTTCTTGACACTTACAGCTGTTTCCCGCTCGAAATCTTGACAGAAAGTCAGTATCATACTTCCGAGGAACAAAACGGAACATCGCTTTACGCCTAAACATTGGGAAATATTGAAAACTTCCTTTCAAAGTGAGTGCTGTGTAGCCCAAACAGTGCGTTTTTTTTGAAAATACGTTTTGGCCGAAATTTATTTATTTATTTATTTAATTTAATAATCTATAATAAATGAAGCACCCACAGCGACTGCTGTACGTAAGTTAGTGCAGTAAGTTCGTGAGACTGGTATGCTAGTGGACAACACTCATGGTCCCTCATGACCGTCGTCGTACGGTGCGCACAGATGAGAATGTGGCTGCTGTGGCCGAGAGTGTGAGACACAATTCACGAACATCAACTCGCCATCGATCTCAAAAGCTCAACATTTCACGCACGCTTCGTTATCGCTTCGCAGTTTGAGCCTTAGAGCAGCTTGATTTGGACAACGATTTTGGGTGAAAAATCATCTTTTCTGACGAGGACCATTTTCATCTCGGCGGCTACGTTAACAAACAAAATTGCCGCATCTGGGGCTCGGAAAAGCCGTAAGTTATAGTCGAGAAGCCAATGCATTCACAGAGAGTGACAGTTTGGTGCGGAGTGGTCAATCATCATTGGACCATTTTTCTTCGAAAATGAAGCAGGGAACAATGTTTCGGTCAACGGTGGCCATTACAGACATGGATTTGGACGACCTCTGGTTCATGCAGGATGGAGCGCCATGCCACACAGCTCATGTCACAATCTATCTTTTGCGCACCAAATTTCCAAATCGTGTTATCAGCCATCTTGGCGATGTCAATTGGCCGCCTCGGAGCTGCGATTTTACCTCTTTGGACTTTTTTCTATAGGGAACCGTGAAGAACCAATGTTATGCCAACATACGGAACCGATTCAAGCACTTAAGGCCAATATCATTCAAGCAATCCGTGAGCTACAGCCCGAAACCATCAACAAGGTCTTGGAAAATTGGTGTAACAGAATGCGCTACTGCGAAGCCAGCCGAGACAACCACTTGGACGACGTTGTATTTCATAATTAATGGGAATTTTTATTCTTACTTATAAAGCCATAATACATAATACAAAAAAATTAATTTTGTTCATTTTGTTGCATTTTTAAAAAGAAACTTGTATTTGGCCCATCCTTTATATGTGAATACTGACAAATTTTAAGGACGTATCCGTGAATACATCTATACACGTCCAAGCCCATTATTGAGACTCCGCGACAAACTTCACCATAAAGGAGTAAAGGTTTGTATAAATTTAATCCTTGGCTTTAAACATAATCACCTAAATCAAAAGCTCATTTTATTGCAACCCAGCTTCATTTGAAAAACGACGTCTGCTACCAATCTATATGTCAAAACATTATTAAAAGAAACCCGTCTCTTATCGGCCATGACGCCATTTATTTGCCTACGCGACAAATTCTCCCCTAATCTAAAGCACCGCCAAAGTATCGCATTCCGAAATAAATCCAAATCATAACATTGTGCCCCTTCTGTATCAACAACGCTAGCCCCATTTGAAAAGGCAGCCTTGTCACGAAACCACAGAAGTTTACACAATTTTTTGATAGCCTCTCTTGTCTGGTTTGGATCCACCCTAGATGTGGAGAAAGGGTTGAAAGTTAATAACTTTTGCACTCAGCGTAATCGATTCCCGATTAGATAATTTCTGGTCTGCGGGTGTGGGTGTGCGATTAGACGGCCACTATGCGTACATTGTCGTCGATCGATGCGAGATAAGATAGGAGTATCTGTGTATAAATATTAAATTTCCTTTGTTACCAAGCTCCGCATCGTATGGGGGCTGCCTGAATGGAAAGTAAGTCAATTGAGTGCATTGTATTGCGCAATTTCAAACCAAACTGCCCCTTCCCAGTATTCGGTGTTCCGCATCGGACGCAAATGAAAGCAACATTTTTGGGTCATAAAAAACTAAGGAAAACGAAGGGAGGTGCGGGAGATGGGGAAATGGATGGTGTAGACTTACTGTAATTATGTATTTCACTCGAAAATGATATGCTCCATAAAATCCAAAGATTACAAATATTATGTGTAGGAAATTAGCGAATATAGGTGCCCACATGTATCCGAGGAAGTCGAACACTTGGCGCTCGATTACGGTTATCTGAAACGAGAGAAAGTTTACGTTAGCATCAGCCGTCAGATAATATTGTTGTGGAATTAAAACTAAATCCTGGGATAATGTGGAAATTTAAATACAAAATCAGCAAAAGTGATACAGAATTGGTGACGCAGTGGGTAAAGTAAGTAGATGGTGACCAGAAAGCACTGATAGTTTTTCAATTGTTATGATTCAGCAGCTGTCAAAGTTACCAATGACATCCTTCTTCTCTTTCTTAGGGCGCTACAGTCCGAGGTGGACCTGGGCCTCACACAACATGCCTCTCCAGCCGGCACGATCACTCACCAACTGTCTCCAGTTTCGCACACCAAGCCAGCCGAAGTCCCCCTCGACTTGTGTGCGCCACCTTGTACGTGGATGTCCTCTATTGCGTTGTCCCACAGGCTCAGAGTCAAGACTCTTCGTTGTCCATACCCTGTACATGGCCTAGCCATCTTAGGCGTTGTATCCGTAGACGTCTGGCTAGACACATGTCGCTGTACGGCCCATATAGTTCGTGGTTGAACCTTCTCCTCCAAATGCCATCAACGCAAACAGGACCAAAGATCGCGCGCAGAACTTTTCTCTCGAAAAGACCAAGAGAATCTTCATCCGCTTGGGATATCCTTAGAATAATACGTCGTCCCGTGAAGGCTATTCTTTCCGACTGAGCTTTCAAAGATGCCCTCCTTGCCCAGCTTCGCGTTAAAGCAAGACGTTGACGCTTGACGCTGAAGCAAGAACATTGCAGAAAAAGCTATCTTTGGTTCCGTCATTTTGTGTCTAGCGGTAATAATAATAATATTGTGGCGATACACTTCGGGGTCGACTTGGGGCCGGTTTCTACAGCAACCACTTGTGTGGTGCATGCTACTATTCTCTCACGAGTGCAGTTTTATGCCGACTCCAAAGCGGAAAGCTTTTTCTAGACATTTATTCGGTTTGAGAATTCTTGGTGTAAAAAGAAGAAAGTTGTCTGTCTAGGTAATCGAACCTAGACTTTCAGCGTTGGAGGCTACGCACTTACAGACTTCGCCATGGCGCCGTTTGACTGAACCAGATGTGTAAACAGAGTAAAAGCGAGGATTCGAACATGGACAGGCACTTAACCAAGTGCGCCATCCAGTCGTCCTCTGATTTATGCTATTTACTTCACTAACTTAAGGTGGCGCTACTGTCCGAGGTAGACCTGAGCCTCAATCAAAAAGCGTCTCCATCCGGCTCGATCTTTAGCTAGCTGCCTCCAGTTTCGCGCGCATAGTTGGTTGAAGTCCCTTTCCACTTGCTTGCGCCACCTGAGTCGCGGTTTTCCTCTACTGTGCCGTCCCTTACAGATGGATTCGAAAACTTTCCGCGCCAGAGCATTGATTTCCATTCGCCCTACATGACCAAGCTATCTTAATCGTTGGACCTTCACCCTTCTGGCTAAGTCGATGTCGCTGAACAGTTCGTATGATTCGTTCTTATATATTCTCCTCCAATCACCCTCTATGCAGTCGGAGCCGAAAATCACTCGAAGAATTTTCCTCTCAAAGCAGCCAAGAACAGCCTCATCCGCTTTTGACAAAGTCCATGGTTCTGCGCCATATAGCAGGAGTGGGACGATTAAGGTCTTATATAGAGCTACTTTGGTTGTTCGAGAGAGGGCTTTGTTTATCAATTGTTTTTTTAGCCTAAAAAAGCCGCGATAGACAAAAGTCTTTGACTACCTCAAAGCTATATCTGTGTACGTCGGAGTTGGGTGTCCTTTCTGGTTGACATCATATATTTGGTCTTGCCCATTTGCCGTTAAACCCATTTTGGCGGCCTCCGTCGCAAAACTCACAAAAGTGCCATTGACATCACCCTGTGTTCTTCCGATTATGTCAATATCGTCGGGATGTGCAAGTAGTTGGACGGACTTCTGAAAGATTGTGCCTCTGGTGTGGCGTGCGAGTTTTGAACAATTCTTTCAAAAATTATGTTGAAGAAGTCGCATGACAGCGCGTCGCCTTGTCTGAATCCATTATTGACATCAAAGGTCTCGGTTAGGTCTTTACCGGCCTTGATGGAGCAGCGTGTATTCTCCCATCTTCATCCTACACAAACGAACGAGTTTGGTAGGGATTATTTATGCCGCTAGGTGATTTAATATACAGTTAATCAAAAAAGTAAGTATACACTACCTCCTGAACTATATTTTTCTAAAGAAAACTAAATATTTCCAACAAAAATCAACAACCATTTTTTTTTCTGTTTTCACAAACGTAATACTATTTTTCAAAAAGAAAAAACATAACAAAATAACAGAACATAAACAATAGAATTCAACTTAAAGTAATATGAATGGAAATTTACATCAAAAAAGTAAGTATACAAACAAAAAATAATACTTTCTGAAATTTGTCTCTGCTCTCAAGTCTCCTTATCAATATTTAGTTGGGTAGCCTTTTGCTTTTATAATTGCTTGCATTCGATTTGGCATCGAGTTAACCAATTTTGATATTACTTTTTGGCTTATTTTAGCCAACTCTTTCTGAAGCACTCTTTTCAAGTCTTATTTTGTCTTGACACCCTGTTTTTGAACTTCCCGTGTCAAATTTTCCCATAAATGTTGTATTGCATTTATGACGGGCGATTGGGTGTTGTTCTCAGCTGGTTACGAACATTATATAATAACTATTCCTTAACAATATGAGAAGTGTGTTTTGGGTAATTATCTTGTTGAAAGATAAATGACACTTCTAGACCCAACTTTCTAACGCTTTCAAGTAAATTAGTTTTCAATATGTCCCAATAGGCATATTTGTCCATTGTACCATCAATGAAAATTAAATTACCGACGCATTTTTGCCGCCATACACCCCCATACCATTACGGAGCCACCACCGTGCTTTACAGTTCCGTCAAAAACGATTAAATTTTGCAAAAGCTCATGTAAATTGTGATCCAGCTTTCTGGAATAAGATCGTATTCTCAAATGAAAGCAAATTTAACATCCATGGATCCGATGGACGTGCTGAAGTTTGGCGTAAAACAAACACGGAGCTAGATCCCGCAAACATGGCCGGAACTGTGAAGCACGGTGGTGGCTCCGTAATGGTATGGGGGTGTATGGCAGCAAATGGCGTCGGTAATTTAATTTTCATTGATGGTACAATGGACAAATATGCCTATTTGGACATATTGAAAACTAATTTACTTGAAAGCGTTAGAAAGTTGGGTCTAGAAGTGTCATTTATCTTTCAACAACATAATTACCCAAAATACACCTCTCATATTTTTAAGGAATAGTAATTATATAATGTTCGTAACCGGCTGAGAACACCACCCAATCGCCCGTCATGAATGCAATAGAACATTTATTGGAACGTTTGACACGGGCAGTTCAAAAACACGGTGTCAAGACAAAATAAGACTTGAAAAGAGTGCTTCAGAAAGAGTTGGCTAAAATAAGCCAAAAAGTAACATCAAAATTGGTTAACTCGATGCCAAATCGAATGCAAGCAATTATAAAAGCAAAAGGCTACCCAACGAAATATTGATAAGGAGACTTGAGAGCAGAGACAAATTTCAGAAAGTATTATTTTTTGTTTGTATACTTACTTTTTTGATGTAAATTTCCATTCATATTACTTTAAGTTGAATTCTATTGTTTATGTTCTGTTATTTTGTTATGTTTTTTCTTTTTGAAAAATAGTATTACGTTTGTGAAAACAGAAAAAAAAATGGTTGTTGATTTTTGTTGGAAATATTTAGTTTTCTTTAGAAAAATATAGTTCAGGAGGTAGTGTTTACTTACTTTTTTAATTAACTGTATATCTCTAATTTAGACGTGATTTATAGACACCGCATCGTTTGAAACATCCTCTGATTTTAGTGAAAATTTAGGTGTAATTTACTAAATCCTGTTAAGATTTCGATGGAACTATATCTCATCATAATCAAAACGAACACAAGTCGTTGGCTTCTCTTTTTCTTCACCAGCTTTTCAAAATTTAAATTTTTCCTTGGAATCCAAACTATTTCAGTCGTTGTCATAAATCTGCACGAAAATTCACTCGATCCAGTTCGCGACAGCGTCGTCAATCAAGTCCATCTGCGCTTGTCATTTCCAAAAGCTGTTCATCAACCACCACTGTTTGAGAATGAAATCCGTACCACACAAAATTACATCACATAACTTGCGATTTTTTTTCTTCTTCGAAATCCCAATAAACACTTGTGCTGTTCAAATCTCACACAAATCACCACCAACACAAGGCGTTTTTATTCACCAAGGTTCATCGAGTGTATTAAGTGCTCGAATTATTTTAAATTCAAATTTCCTATTTATAACCACCAACTGGCTCGAGGGATCATATTATCGCCACATTCATGGTGTGAGGTCACTGTCGATTATATTCGAAACGATGGCGTATGCCCGTACGCACGTTTTTCAAATAAAAACCCAAAACACCTTATCTGCCTTCGGTTTCGAAACTGTGTCTCTGGTCGCTGTGTTTGCGCTCATTAAGCCCTTTTCCTTCATTTATACGGAAATAAAATCAAATTAGTCCATCGATCAAAGCGTGATTTATTTGAAAAGAAACCAAACGCCAACGACGCGCTGCATTGCATCGAAGAAAACACAACTCAGCAATTATCTCAAACCACTGAACTTGTCAATTTAGAATGAGAAAAAAGTGCAGAAGCACTTACGTTGATTGAAATAAAGATGACGTTGTCTATTTTTGTTTTGAAAACGCCTGACGTGACACACATTTGCGTTTGCCGTACTCTCACATTTGGGGACACCAGCACCAGAGACCAGTGCACGATCAATTGTATCTCGATTTGAAGACGCGGAATGTTTGCGAGCGAATTTTATGCGACAGATGTAATTAGAAAATTGCTATATCCACAAAATAGATGTTTTCGTTTCGGAGGAGGCGGCCCACCATCTCATCGCACAAGCGGGGTCGACCCGACCTAGAATGGAATTAATTTTCATTCGCAAGACAACAGGGGCACAAATGCCGGCGCTAAAGTGGTCTAAAGTGTGAAACTTTGTGTTTTTTTGAAGGAAAAACATGCAAATTGAGGTCATCACTTGGTGCAGAATAGACACACGCATTCAGACGCTGATAGTTTGTGCAACGAACGCACAGAGTGCGAGAAAGAGCGCAGTGAATTGCCAGGAAATCTTGAGAATTTTGCGTTGATGTTGCATTTAATTGATATGCACGACGGTGATTGTTGCGTTGGCTGTCCTCTCCGTCCAGATGCCAGATGTTGTCCCTCTAATTGAATACAGACGATGTCGACTTACGCTTTTCCCGGTCCATGTGTGGTTCGGCATTGTTGTTCCAAAATCGGAGGAAAATTGCTCATCTCTTGAGCGGTTTCAGCTGAATGAAGTAATTCGCTGTTGATTGCAGTAATTAAGATTGAAGAAGACCCAAGGAAGAGTTGGAAGTCAGCCGTCTGATCAGAACAAAGGAGCACTTCATTGGCAGTCATCTGTTGTGTGCATGCCGTGCAGGTAGCACCCAGACGTTTTTGGAAATGACTTTGTTTTGTAACTCTCATTAATTCCGGGCACACCTCCTCCATGACCTGTTTTGGAGTAACTGAGATGCCGGTTTGGAAAAACGATTCTATTAAACTTTCGCTGGGGATCTCATTTTCTTTTTCGGAAAAAGTTGGATTGATTCCAAATCGATCTCGGACGCATAGGAGCGGAAAAGGAATACACAAATTTGAAGAGAATTAATTAAATTGCACCCGGAACTTGGTGTGCTTAGAGAAAATGGATATTGTTTGTAGATGATTACAAAAATGTGTATAATGTTGGAAAGTGAACATTTATCTTGAAGCAAGTGGATGGTATCATATGGCTCTCCGGAAGTGTTGAAGAACCAAACAGTTTGTATTGGGTCATTTAATAAGAGGTGTTATTTTAAATTTCGCGTCATTGTTGAGCTGTCAACCTTCAATTGTCACTGTGACGACTTTTGATGAGCTGAAACTAGTAGATTATGAACTGCGGATCCAAATAAACTTCAACAACGTCTTGAAATAATGAAAATTTACTATAAGATCGATGCAAATATAACGGAAATGTTTCGTAAAGCTCATACGGTTTTTTTGTCATCCTCGCACAGCTGCTGTAAATTTAATCGATAGATTTGTGGTTAAGGATATGGAGACTCCAAGTAGTGTTCGTCTGATAAGTTCGTCAGCCGAAATGATTGAGGAAAATTTTGCACAAAGATCTCGGATTATTCGCTTACAAGGTCCAATTGACTCAGCAATTGAAAGCTTGCGACCATCCGCTTCGGTATCGCTTCGCAGTTTGGGCCTTAGAGCAACTTGAATTGGACAACGATTTTTGGGGAAAAATCATCTTTTTTGACGAGGCACATTTTCATCTCGGCGGCTACGTTAGCAAAATTGTCGAGAAGCCAGTGCGTCCACAGAGAGTGACAGTTTGTGGAACGGTTGCATCATTGGACTAGTTTTCTTCGACAATGAGTATGGGAACAACGTTTCTTCGACAATGAGTATGGGAACAACGTTTCGGTAAACGCCGTGTCGATGGGCGGCCCATGCCACAATCGAACTTATGCGCACCAAATTCCTAATCGTCTTGGCGATGTCAATTGGCCGCCTAGGAGCTGCGATTTGACCCTTTTGAAAATTTGTTTTTGTAGGGAACCGTGAAGGACCGATTTTATACCAACAATCCGGAAACAATTCAAGCTCTTAAGGGTAATATCATCCAAGCAATCCGTGAGCTACAGCCCGAAACCATCAGCAAGGTCTTGGAAAATTGTGGTGACAGAATGAGCTACTGCGAAGCCAGCCGAGGCAGCCACTTGAACATTGTATATGAGAATTAATGGGTATGTTTGTTCTTACTAATAAAGCCATAATACATGGACAAAATTTGATTTTGTTCATTTTATTGCATTTTTAAAGAAACTTCTATTTGGCCCACCCTGTACTATAATAATAATAATAATAATGGCGGCGCTACAGTCCGAGGTGGACCTGGGCCTAGCTCCTCAGCAACCACTCGTGTTGTGCGTGCTATTGTTCTCTCACGAGTGGAGGGGACCTACAGTTTAATGCCGACCGCGAACGGCGAGATTGAGAAGCTTTTTCTAGACAGTTATACTCTTTGAGCATTGTCAGTGACTCGAAAGAGGTGGAGCCGTGAAAAAATGTTTGATGTTTTTTCGAGATTCGAACCGACGACCTCGATCGTAGGAGTCGACGCACCTACCCACTACGCCACGGCGCCCCTGTACTACTAACTGCTGAATAAATATAAAAATGAACGTTTATCAAACAGCCGTAAGTCCTTGCGAATGACCCTGTCCCTGCAGAATTAAAACCATGCCATTGTCAGCATGTCTTTATAATCAGAATCAGAAAATCACTTAACTCCGTACATCTCTGGACCTTGAAGCAATTCATTTAGAATATGGCATTAGTATTGCGCACTGCCCTCTTTTGCGTATCAGCGATAATCACTCATAATTTCAATTCCATTTCCACGAAAGTCATTAATCGAATGAAAGGCTAACAAAAGAGCATGATGTCATTAACGATCGTTTAATCAAAACTAATTAAATTAAAACAAAAAGACAAAAAAGAAACATCCCCAACACGTTTTAAAATTAATTGAAAGCAATTAGTTGACTTGATCACATTCGTACACTCTTTCAAATGAAACTACGTGTAACGCGACGGACACAATCAGTCGACCGAAGTCTCTTCGAACACAGCCACAAGCCGAAAGGACACCCATCCTTAAGCGTTTATCCTAGAACTGCTCTTTCTCGTGCACTTTTCATTATGCAAGTGAAAATTTATTGCATTCCATTAATTTTGTTCGATGAGCAGAAGGACGTCCCCAACACGAGTTGAGTGCCTGTGGCGGCAGTGGCAGTAGTTTGGGACTTAGGTCAAGGTCATGTTCTAGCTGGCAAATCAATACCGACTCTGTGAAAGCAGTGAAAATGGAACACTTTGTACTTTAATGAATATTAAGGGCCGCAGAAAATTCGATTATGCCGCCTTTGAGAATGTCGACAAAATGGAAAGCACTTGAGAGTGATAATCAATGACACACGAGTAGACATTGACAGATCCATTTAGGAATCTCTGTTGACAGAGACTGATTAGATTTTAGTTTCGTTTGCATTGTAAAGCGGATTTGAAACGATTATGAAGGTTCATCAACCCCACACCAGTCCAGTCGTCTATCGGAGGCGCCATAAACCGTCTAAATCCAACCCCGTTACAAACAAAATGACATCATCAAACATCGCCTCCGATGAGGTACAAGAGCGTGTTATGATTTGCTTGCTTAAACATTTCTTTCCTCCTCGTTCTAGTTGTGTTTTCATGTTTCAGTTATGTACGGGGGTAATTAAACCTCGAATCAATAGACGGAATTAATGAGGTCGATGAATTTCGCAGTCACGTACATACAAACATGTGTCTGAGTACCTCAACCATGCCAACATACTTTCGACTTTAATAAATCTGTGCTTTTACGATTGAATATGAATAATCTCTGGCAAGCAATCTATTACGTAATTTTATAGATCATTCATGTTTATCGTGAGCGTGTTGATGTCGAATTCTGAGCAAACTGTGACACCTTCTTTTCGTGCAGTTCTTTTTGTCGGCGCGAGTGTGTTCACTTAGTTCCAAATAATGCCTCGTTTGTGCTGTAATTGGATGATTTTGCCCAGGAAGCACGTAAGGCTGATTTTATCCGGTCTGCGAGCAGTTAAAATTTGGAAATGGCTTGAGTTAATTGGTTGCTTTTAGATGGACTGGAAGAACAGGCGTTATTGACTGAAGTTCGAGTTGGGAGAAAAGCTAAAGATGTGACCACAAAACAGACTTAATTGCTTGTTGACTCTGCCTGTATTTACTTGGTAGTCCAAACAAAGTGATTTGTCATAGCCTGGGATTTTAATCGGTTCGAGGGGCTGGTAGTCAATATTCTCTAAGATTTTATTATACATTGTGTCCGAGTCAACGTGGTCGACGACTAAACCACTTAAAAATATGTCGCATTCACCCTCATTCTACATCCGCGACAAAGACACAAAACACCTTTTTCGTCACACAACACACATTTCGTCTTTGATCGGTTTTTTGACGACGAGTGGTTTTTAGTCAAAATTCTCCAAGATTTGATTAGATATTGTGTCCGTATCAACGTGGTCGACCACAAAACCACTCAGAAACACGTCGCATTCCTCTTCATGTTACATCCGCGACAAAGACACAAAACATATCTTTCGACAAAGGAACCATGCGATGACGCAGGTCACTGTAAAGCCCCCATCCTTTCCCACTGATCTCCCAAGAGAATCAAATTCTTAATGTTGCCGATGATTCATCCCTCTCACATCTGCTCATTCCTACAATGATCACGAATGAATTGCTGATGTGCACGAAAAAGTGTATCTGTGTGTAATGAATCCACTTCAGTCCCCCTATCTCGTGCCAATATCGTTGATCGTCGCGTTTGATGAGAGTTGCCGGTATTTTTTTCACGAACACCCTTAAAGATGACTCAATACCTGAACTGCTTGTTGATCCAACACATAGATGTTTGCCCTTCAAAGACGAAGATGTAGTCATAAGATACATTTGTTGAATCTCAATTTCAATTAAATGGAATGGGAAACTAGTTGTGAGATGATGAGAGTGTACATTTTTTCGCGCGACTAATCATCACTTCGTGATGGCATTCACCTTTGCAACGATGGAAAACTTAGTTCCACTTCACCCAGATTTTCCCATCACTTGAATCCAACAGATGCAGACATCCACACTTCGGTGAAGACAGCAACGGCTTTCCAAAGTCGAGCAGTGCTCCCCAAGAGACCTCTGTGCCCCCAATCAATGCCACCGCTGCATGCAAGGAAATTTAAATAAATTTTTCTGCATTTTCCCTTGAACAAGGGCTTTGTCTGTGTGCCCTGGGAAACCCGGACGCCCCTTTGTTTTGCGCGAAATCAAAGTGAAATTAAGTACGCTTTAATGAAAATTAAATTAGTTTCTCCTGCACGCAAGAGAGGGGTGGAAAACAGCGGGAGGGATTATGAGGGCGACTTTTGTTTTTCAACAGGAATCCGGATCATTTCACAAAAGGGGTCTAGTCATCGGGACGGGGCTGTTTCTTTTATTTTTTATTTTTTGTGCATTCCGCGACCGTGCGAGTTGGCCGGGCTTTTGTTCGTTCCTTTGTCTGATCCAGTGTCACATATCAACCGTCTCCACCCCTATTCGATGGCGTGGATGCGGGTTTGTTTTGCGCACCAGCGGGAGGGATCGAGCCGCAGCGACAGCAATTTAATCCAGCTACCGGGGGCTGGCTAATGGAATTAGCGTCTCTATTGACTAATTTATTTAATTTGAATGTTTGATGGTGATGATACTTGCGCGCCTACTCTTTTGGATATGATATGACGCCTGTGGGGGCTTATGGGTTATGGCCGGTCTGCTTGCGTTAACTTAATTAAGATTGATTAAGATGTTATGCCTACCCTTTTGACAAAAACAAATGACTACACACGAGCCCCAGCTTTGGCATGGCTTAGACGAGCTTCCATGAATCTTATGTCATATTTGGGGAGAGAGGGATTTTTGGTGACTGCGATCAGTTAAATAGATTATTGTTTTGACCACTAGATGCAGGTTAAGTGGTCGATTTCTTTTGAAGGCCGAACGCATGAGCGAAAGAACTTTTATAGGTCTGTCTTTATATTTGCGACACAGAATGTACCGCCATTTATTGCAAAACCCAAAGGTCGGGGCAATTGGCACTTGAAGAGCTTTGGGATTGTGTTGAATGGTAACGAGGACTGATTAGCAGTTTCTTTTAACTTCAAACATATCTTCTTGACTGGCGATTAGGTATCAGTGATCATTTAAAGATGTTTTAACAAAGTATATTCCACTTGAGAGTTTCAATACCTAACTTCGACCAACTAACTAACTTAAGACTCTGGTTCGGATGCCAAATCTGTGCGCCAAACACATGTTTCTTTTTAAAATTGCAATAAAATTGACAAAATTAAATTCTTTCCCTGTACTATGGCTTAACTAGTAAGAACAAATATATCTATTAATTATGAAATGCGACGTCGCTGCCTCGGCTGGCTTCACAACTCAATTTTTCAAGACGTTGTTGATGATTTCGGGCTGTAGCTCTCGGATTGCTTGGATGATATTGGCCTTAAATGCTTGAATCGTTTCCGGATTGGTGGCATAACATCGGTCATTCACGGTGCCCCACAAAAAAGTTCAGTGGAGTAAAATCGCAGCTCCGCTTCTCGGCAATCGATAATAATGTTCGGGTTTTTCGTTTTCCGAGCCCCAGACGCGGCAATTTTGTTTATTTACGTAGCCGCCGAAATGAAAATGCGCCTCGCCTCATCAGAAAGGATGATTTTGCACCCAAAATCGTTGTCCAATTCAAGCTGGCCTAAGGCCCAAACTGCGAAGCGATAACGAAGCGGATGGTCACGCGCCTTCAATTGCTGAGTCAATTGGACCTTGTAAACGAATAATCCGAGATCTTTGTGCAGAATTCTCCTCGGGCTACTGCGTGAAATGTTGAGTTGTTGAGATCGATGGCGAGTTGATGTTCGTGAATTCAGTCTCACACTCTCGGCAGCCACACAGCAATAACATTCTCATCTGTGCGCACCATACGACGACGGTCATGAGTTTTGTCCACTAGCATACCAGTCTCACGTACTTTTCGCGTACAGCAGTAGCGATGGATGCTTCACTTCGGCCAAAACTTCTTTTCAAAAAACGCACTGTTTGGGCTACACAGCACTCATTTTGGAAACAAATATTCAACATTTTCCAACATTGTTAAAGGGTAAAGTGACTCATTTTGTTCCGCGGAGGTATGATACTGACTTTCTGTCAAGATTTCGAGCGGGAAACAGCTGTCAGTGTCACAATAACCCATGATTTGAAAAAAAACACTAGATGGCCCAACTTGTACATCAAGTTTATATTCGCGAGTTCGTAAAAATATGAACAACATGGCTGGAGAATAAGTAATAAAAACGATGCAGAATTGTTGACTCTACTACTGACACACAAGTTCAGCGACATCCAAGCTAAATTAGAATGGAGGAGTTCCCAGATTCCCAGAAACACGAAGCTCAGAATATTCAACAACATCAGTTGTCAAGTCTATTCTGATTTATGGTAGCGAAACCTGGTTAATTTTCAACAACATCATACAGAAACTTCAGGTTTTCATCAACAAATGTCTCCGTACCATATGTCGAATATACTGGCTAACCATCGTCAGAAACGTGGATCTGTTAGAAATGACAAGAGAGGAACCAATTGTGACACAGATTAAGAGACGCAAATGGAAATGGATCGGACATACCATCAGGAAAAAAACCGACAGCCATTTTGGTAAGAATGGCGTTAGAGTGGAACCCTCGAAGCAAAAGGTACAGAGGCCGTCCCAACACCTGGAGACGATCGGTACTCCTGGAACTAGGAGAGAAGAGAATGCAAGTTCACTTGGAATAAGGTAAAGACAATTGCAACCAACCGAGTGAGATAGAGATGCCAAGTGGTTCCAATTTTCACGTCATCAATGGATCCATAAGACGTTTCTATTTCATCCATCCGCCATCCCAGCTGCTTATCTATTTCTTCCCTGTTTAAACACCATTTCTTATTTGCGTCATTTCTGCCACGGCTTCTTTCGAAAATCGTAATTTACGGCTTGCTCAAATTCTCCACCAAATTCTACTTGTCAAAGAGCCGGTTTATGAAAATTTGTACAAATTCATCGGACGTCAGCAGCTGTATATCGTCTGCAAAAAGGAGGGTTCTTTTCACCACACCAAAGAACGAATAGGATTCCACTCAACTTGCTGAGATCATCTAAAGTGTTAAAAAAAGAATCTGATGATGTGGTGCTAAAACTACTCAATCTTTTGAACCCGAGAAGGAGATCGAAATGCTACTGTTTTTACATTTTGAATGACAAGATTACCATTGGATGTCACATGGTCCACGTCACATTCAATTCATGTAACTGTTTTATTTGTAAACCCCTAACATTTGCATATCACCATGTCTCCTGACAGGGATGAGTGCTTGATTAATTCCGATTTCTTCCACCGAAATTCACTCAAAACCAGTTTCATCGTTACGTTCTTGTGTCAAGTCATAAATCGCTCGTTTTTACTTCGCATCCGATTCACAACTGTGTACAATTCACTTGAACCCTATCCAGAAGCATAAGTTTCATCTCAATGGTTTCCGAGAACATCAACCGATGAACGAGTCCATAAGACGCTCATAACTTTTAACAGCGAAAAAGAAAAAACATCACATTGTCGCCCAATATCCGGTGAAGGACATTCCCGAGCACCAAAGAAAAAAACAAAAACTCATAACATCCTCAACAAAGCACAAGATACAAGTGAAAAAAAAAATTGTTAATAAAACATTTGCTTCAGCAACAGGAAATCACTGTCGTAGGCATGCACACTGGGCATTTTGTTTCATGTCGGGGGCACACCCGAACCTCGTTTTGTTCTTGCAACAAGAATACATAGCATCGAAGCACTTGAAAAGCGTATCTCCTTGCTCCTCTCTCAGATTGCGGATAAATAAAACAATTCAACATAAATACAATAAAAACCGTAAAAAGATACATATTCATGCTTATCTTATCGTTTTCGAAATGAATTCGCTCAGGAGTACGGTGCGGCATATGAGATGGGGCGGCGTACATCGAGGGAGTGGTTGTCGGGAGCTGTGCGCTTGAATTCAGGGCAAAGAGCCAAAAAAACAAAACAGAAAAAAGAACACATATTCTAAAGCCAGCTTTGAAAGCTGAGAGATACATTCGCTTGCATATTTTAAAGGGTTCATCATATTACGTCTCGATGCAGTTATTTCCTGGGGGAGACCCCGGGTGAAGCCATCAAACGATTTGTCTGCTTGGGAGAACTTTTCCATACATGTGCTCGTAAGAGCATTTCAGCGTGTGGTCGTATGTGTGTTTGTGATTTCATTGTTTTAACACAGGGTGGTGGTGGAGATGGGACAACTTCGAAGGTTAACTTGTGGTTCTGCTTAGTTTAATGAATAAATTGGCAGTTGGATAATGTAAGGGAAAGGAAAAGAAAGACATAAACTTCCGACAAATTAAATAAAAGAAAAATAAGGTTCAAGGACAAATGTCTAGCAATCGACTATTTAAGCTTTCACTAGATTCTACAAAACACATGGCAACGGAGCTCTCTAAATAGATTCGAGTCTTGCAGATCTCTGAATAAGAGTTCAACAGTTAATTGAATTTCGATTTTACGCAATCGACAAATCCAGTTGCCGTAATGTAGTGCGCTTGTGTTATGGAACTCCCCTTTTTTGCTCAGCTTTTGACTCAATAAAGCAAGGCTTACAGGATAAGGGTTTTGTGGAGGATGATTTTGCTCGAATCGGGAGTTTAGACCCAAGTTATTTGGACAAACCGAAGAATCGCAACCAAGAACGGTTTTGTGTCTTATTTGAAGATATAAATTATTGGTTTTAACAATGGAGCACAGTGAAACCACTCAGCTTCGCTGATGGTCGGTCCAATTTGTGATGCCTCTTCCGGGAATAGCGTCTCGAATGTTGGCTTCGCGCTCGTCCAAACCTAGCGTAGACTAAGGACTTGACGTAGCCCCGGAGAAAATAATCGAGTGATGTCAAGTCGCATGATCACGACAGCCAATTAATGAACACTCGCCGTGAGATGACCTAGTCCCAAAATTTCAATTTCACAACTTCGAACGTTGCTTCAATTTTATGGCATGTAGCACCACCTTTTTAGACTAATACTTATTCTAATGTTTAAAGTGGACGCGCAGTATTTCCTGCCTGTGTTAGCGAGACCCATACTTCTGCGGTGCTCTTATATGATAATAAGAGCATGATAAAACTGATGATAATTTTCAACAATATCGCTAAGTTTATATTTAATTTAAAAAAAAAGATAAAGTTTCGAGGATTCTCAACACAAAGAAATGGATATTGTTTAGAAAATTTATAAATTTACTAGAATATCCAGCGTGCTTCGCTCCGCCCTCTCTGGGGGGCGTGTCCCCTTCTTTTTCCGGGGGATCTTATTCTTCCCAATATTCTTTACATGTGTACAAAATTTCATAATTTTCCGTCGAATGTTTGCGGAGATTCGAATATAAAATAGGAACAGAGGTTTTTCCTATAGCCTATTGGATGACGCAGTTGGTTAAGTGCCCGCCCTAAGTTAAACGGGTCCCAGGTTTGAATACTAGAGAAAGCAAAGTTAATACGCTTTTATCAGTTTTTTTTCAAATCTGGCCAAGTCACCATTTGTCGTTGAGATCAAATTAACGGCACTATCACTGGAGTGATCGATCATATAAATATTCGTACATACAAACGAATGTGAAAAATCAACAGACACATACGTAACCTTGCAAATCGCAACGGCACAATATCAGGATTCAAGAGTCGACTGCAAGTGGCACAACTAGTAGGGGAATTCCTATATATGTACATACGTATGTATGTACATAGAACAACGTCAAAATATGTACGCATTTTAATACACTGTTCGAACTGTGGAGGTAACATTTTGAAAGAGTCCGAAATATGGAGGTTTCCGTACTACTGAAGTGCCCGAACTGGCGATGGTGTACTGTATTTAATATTCACATATCAGCATTAAAAATGGCGCACCCTATACCACTTGCCAAGGTTCTGAAGTTCTGAAGAAGATACATAAATGATAATAGAGCGATATGACGGCGAAATTGCTTTTAGCACTTCCAGCAGGGGTACCCTTGATGTACAGGCCCTAAATGTAAAGCCGAATGCTTTGTACGCATAATCGGCCACTAGGGTTGTTGCCACAACAACAAATTTCTCTTGTCACTTCTAACCTCAAATTTGTGTGGTCTATGGAATTCTCCTGCGTTATCTAATATTTTTGTTAAATTGTGCGCTTCAAGTTACCCAGGCTTACGAGTACATCAGATAAGCTGAATAGAAATAGTTCAATTGAAACACCGCAACCACAAGCCTAAATGAATTGTATTTTTGTTTATTATAAAATATCAAGTGTCGTCCAGGCAAACAAATTCTTTTATCAAATTTCTGCATCACCCTGTCACACTCTTCAATTGCTATCAACTTATTTGTGTTCCGTCATACAGCCAAATCTTCCATACCCCCATTGGTGTCCCGCCATCCACTGACCAGCCAGGAGGGTTGGAATGTGTCTAACATTATGGGCCTTAAGAACTGCCCATGACTTCATTGCACATAAAATTGAAAATTGAAGAATGCAGTGAGAATGCAGAGGCGAAAAAAGGATTGCCATTATCCGGTCCTCCTTCTCCTCCCGGGGCTCGTGCTAAATTGGATTCGATTCAAATTTTGTCACAGGCATGGTCATGGAATGAGGTCCTTTATGGGCTCTGCCCTTTGTCTCGAAAGTTCATTTCTCCATTTCTTTTCTGGCCGCCTTCTTTGCTTTGCTCTTTCTATTCCACTTGGACCTTGAAGTCTATTTGTTGACGGCTTGTGCTCGCACAGAAACCAACCGAAATCGATTTGCTTATCAACGTAACCGTGTGTCTGATAGTTTGCACAGCGCGATGGCGATGGGAACGGGGAGGCGGAGACGCAGACACTCAATCCATTTGAACAGACGATAATGGCTTGAGTAAATGTTTTCAAGTTCAAGAAGTAGATGGGCGACTCCGAGGGGAACTTCCACAACAACGAACGACGTGTGTTTCGTAATCTCCGGTCAGCTTGTGTGCGTTCGTCAATGTGTACTCCAGATGATACTCAAAATCGACGGATAATGTTTCAATGGACGATACAATGCGATGAGATGGATTGAATCAGAGCTCTGGACGGTGGTGATTTCACAAGAGCCGGGGTTGTTTGAACGAGCGATGTGCTTGCAGAGGGGCAGCAGCGAGGGCCAACGAACGGCAACGACGACGATGGCTTATTTGCCTCCAAATGGAATCCGGTGTAGTCCTACGTGATTGGAATGACGCATTGTATAAATGCGTCCTCCTCTATTCCGTTGAAGTGAATTTTGAGTTCAGGAAAAGCTAGGGAAGGCACGTTCTTTGGATTTTATGGGCGCAAAGTAGAACCTACTTCTGAGGTTAACGTTTACGTGTTGACAGACGGAACGAACTTGAGTAGGTAACTCAGTTTTAAAACACACTTCCTTTGTGCTTGGGAGGGGGAGACATTTTGTGGGAGAGAGATGGGTAAGTTTTGATTACATGGCAGCAGTTGGACTCCAGCTTTTACAGTCGCGCAGCAAAGACACCGAAATTCTTCAGTGAAGTGAAGGCAATATGATTAAAATGCATCGATTATGAGTGTGTAGATCGCTATATTTTTGCTGGGGAAATATTACCGGCACGTACAATTGGAGGGAAAGTATTCCTTTCTCCACGAGTGTCAGGGACAGAATCTAAAAGCTTCAAAATGCGGAGAGGTACATCTAATCGAAACAAATTCATCGGAAACAAATGTTGTTTCTAATTCACTCTGCAACCAAATTGGACTCAGCCTGCATCGTTTACACTGTTTCTTTGTTAGTTTAGAGATTCAGACCTGGAGAGTTTAAGTCCAACCTCTGACTGTTCGCCAGTTCTGATAGATGCCCGATGTCTCCAGTTATCTAGACCACTAGAGACTTGCATCTACAATAACTTCTTTTGTATATCGGAAAATCTTTCTTGCTAAACGAACTTAACGAAAGTAAGCGAACCGCTTCGCACCATAGTCGTAGTGTAGAATTTTTGTGCATTTGCTCAGTTGCTTTAATTCTCTTAAGTTTCCGTACGGCCATTATAGTTGGCCATTAACTTTTGTCCATACGGCCTTTCTCTCTAAAGTGACTATAAGTCAAAAGTGCCGTTAGTATGTATAGCGACACAGCCCAGGGTATTCCTGCACTAACACGATCTTTTGCTAGCTGTCTCCCCCGTACAAAGTTGGTTATGGTCACCGATTTGTGCACGCCACCTTATTCGTGAGTGTCTTTTGGTGCTTTGTCCCAAAGTTTTGGAGTCGAATATTCACAGAGCCGGAGCTAAGTTCTCCATGCGGCCTCCATATCCTAGCCTAGAGTTGGATCCGTTATGCCTGGCTAGAAACATATCGCAGTACGGTCTGTATAAAGTTGCTTAATAAGAGTTATTCTGCGTTTGACGTTGTTAGTACAATTTACAGCGAAACTGAGATGGACTAAGTCCTTGACTACCTTGAAGTTATGAAAGTTTCAAGATCTTCTCAAGAATGATCTTTGCTGGAATTTAAAAAAAACTGAAAAATAAATCATGCAAAGCTTGTTCCAACACATATAACATTCACTTGTTTTATTTTATGACAACTCCGGCCACCGAACTTTCCATGACAAAACAGACTCCCAACGACGTATTATTCTTGGTCATTGAAAAGAAACCCTATAAACCGCATCAGTTAACTGCATCGTTAAGCAAATCTTGCTTATCCTTTTGTCGCGTCAAAATAAAGGTCACTGAGACTTTCAAATAAAAGCCTGACAGGCAAGTTTTAGGAGTAATAAATCCTTTGTTAAACAAGCTAGTCATAACTTTTCTTGATTAATCAAGATGGCATCGTCGTCGACTACATTTGCCAGTAAATATTGTCTTATTGCTTGTTTTTGCCATTTCAAGTATCAAATTTTTGAATTAGCACTCGGTGAAATTTCATTCAGTTGGGATTCAAAGACATTTTGTTTCAAAATTGCCTTTTAGCAACTAAGGGTAGTCTAATCATAAATAAAATATGTCCATAGATCATCCATTGTAAGCGAAGTTTCCATCACTTGACGTTGACCTTCATTTCATGCTGAAATCATTGCAAGTTGAGAATCATGATGTACGAAAGATTTTTGCGCTAAAAGAATACGACTTGGTGCTTCTTTGGACCAATGTTTTGGCCCTACGAATATCGAGTCTTGATTCCAGCTGTGTAATTGAAGATGTCATACGACGAATCATTCACTGTCGACATACGAACCATGTTGATTGATATTATGTGAAAATACCTTTTTACTAAATTTGTGAAATGGGAGATGGAATTTCCCAACAAAAGGGGAATTTGGCACGTCCTGGCAGCACTGTCAAAAGAAATTTTTGCAAGATTTCAATTAGAATTTGAAACTCTTCATGCGCAATTCAAATGAATCCTGGATAAGCCACTACACACCAAAAATTATGGAACAATCAAATCAGTGGACTTCTGCGCGCGAACGTGGTCTCAAAAGTCGAAAATAAATATTCAAAATGTCTTATTGTTGGAGTTCTTAAGGAAGGAGTCAAAAACAGAACATGAAAGTACAAAATAATGTAGACCCGCTTCAGGCCTATGGCCTCAAGTCTAAACAAACATTTTCTAGAAAAAAGATAATTCCTAGCCTGTTACTGACCACTAGGGGTTTGAAAATAATTTTTAAAAAAATTGGGAGGAGGAAACTTCTGAACACGTCCTTTACTATAAACGAAGCAGGCTTCTCCATTTTATTAGCAGTACAATAGTTTTAATATTGCTCGGCCTTGCCTAATAAAATGTAATAATAAAAATAAAACTTAACTTAAAAGTGATCTCAATAAGGTCAAATTTCAAAAATTTTGTTTTATATTATCAAATACGAAATAAGTCTAAATTCACAGTTTGGCCTTACTTCACCTCAAAAAATAAAATAATTTCAATTTGGCATTATTTCGATTTGAGGGTGATAACTCACTTTGGTCTTAATTCCATATCACAATTGAAATAACATAAAAATTGAGAAGTAAAGAGAAGTAACGTAGCCAATCGTGTTGTGTGAGTAAGCTTTGCTTAACGAATGAAAGGGATTTGATTTATCCCCTTTAATTTAAGAACAAAAATTGTATAACAAACCGTTGTATATGTTAGGGGAGCATGCCCATTTGAACAATGAAATAAGACATTATTTGTAATTTGGCCTAATTTCATGACACACAACATAAACATGAGGCCGGAGGTTGATTTGTTAGCCCAGGAGTCACTTTTCTGTTGTCTTTGCACATTACATGGTTCAATCCCCTTTCCTGTATTAGCGTGCCACGTAACAGAGCTCCTAGAATTGACCGCATTTAATTCTTCACCACCTGGCCTACCTTTCCATTTTTGACTGCTCATAAAACCCTCTCGTCACTGTTGATTGCTTTCCAGTGAGGAACCGTCAAAACATTCAGCCCCAAAAGAATAGTTGCTAATGGACCTTTTACGCAAATTTTAATCGATGACACAAGCCTTAAACAGACTAGGGCGCGCCATGCCTCCTATTCGTTATCGAATCCGCCACCCAACATCTAGTCCATTATAACATCCGGACTCCCACTCTTTAGACGTTGCGTGATCAAAGACCAGCCCTTCTCTCACTAAACTCAACTCACGTGACTCTAATTGACATCTTCATGGTGAACGGTACAAAAATACCAGTCACAGGGACCGACAAGCACCCCCAGTATTCCACACCCCAGCACAACGGAGTTCCCACTAATATCCCCATAAACTGACGTAATTATGAAATCAACTCATCCTTAGCACCCCGTCAAACTTTTGACACATAATAAACGTCAAATCTTATCTCATCTGTTCCATTTTCCTTTTCTCTTGTATACACAACGCACTCCAAGGGGTAGGACACATTTATAACAGTTTTATTAGTCGCTTTTACGGCAAACACACCCCATCGAGTGCAGTGCTGAGGCATATTCTCCGAAATCGCATGAGGCCGACTCTAGTCTAAGGGGTTTTTCTGGAAGTGAAAAACAAAAGCAATAAAAACTGTTCACATATCATCAAGCATAAAGGTCTGCTGACATTGATATCACTCCTCCTGAGCCCCACATATGCACGATAAACCAAATAAAACCGAACAAGGACCCTGCTCAAATGACTGCATTCCCCTTCCCATTCAACCTCAAAACAGATTGCAATCGTCGAAATCGATAGATAGTCTGCGCATATACGCGGTTCGTGCCATCGTTTGAGTCAAGAGGCAAATTGACTTTACCCAAGCGGAAATGTTCGTCAATACACGAACTGTCACGATGTGGTACACACAACATCTGTGTGTTCTTGTGTTTTATTGCAAATTACCTTTGGCGGGGACAACCCTCTGTCACGGATCATCACATGACTTGTGTAATTTGACACACAAAATCGCATTAGAAATTGCCTGCTCATCCCGCCTCGCCTCCGCCAGTTTGACAATTCTATCGTTTCTTTTTTTTTGTGTATTTTCATTCGACTCACAATGACACATGTCGTCGACGGCACAAACAGAGACGTCATCGCGTGGAAATTATGCAAGCAAACAAACTGGAGCTACATCAATCAGATCCCGGGGGTTCTGCATAATTATGCAGTTGTTACACTTTACCGTTAAGCCCCGTTTCTTTATTGACTTGTACATCGAATAATGGAATAACTGACACTCGGACCGGCCAACGTTTTTGTTTGACATCTTTGCAATGTTCGTAAGCATGGCATTCAACCAGGAAGTACAACTCTATTCTGTGGTGTCGCATTTCCGAGTGAAATAAGCTTTTCTCATTACGAGTGGAATCTACTTATAGGTGGAGTACAGTATGTCAAAGAAGAAACTGAGACACATTGGTGGACGGCGGCTGATGGTCATTGAATTGGAATTTTGATTAGAGTGACTCAAGGTGGAGTCTGTGTGCGGCAAATATCTGACATTTGCAGGCGAGTATCCGGTCAGATATTAGCATCGATCGTTGATGTGTCACTAACGTGATTATCGGGTGTGTTCAATGTTCAAAGTGATTATCACTTTTGTAAATGCGTCACTTTGAGGTAAGTTTTGCAAGCGCGATATGCTTTGGATTAAAAGAATGTTTTACGATGCAAAATAAACGGAAGTCGCATTGCACAAGTTAAATGGAAAGAAACTGGCGGAATGACTAGTTTCTATTTTAGGGTGGGGAATGACTGTTATACAGGGTGGGCTAAATACAAGCTTCTTTTTAAAAATGCAATCAAATGACGGTTGATAACACGATTTGGGGGTTTGGTGCACAAGAGATCGATTGTGACATGGGCTGTGTGGCATGGCGCGCCATCCTGCATGAACCAAGATCGTCCAAATCCATGTCTTCAATTTCAATGACCATAGGACTCTCGAAGTTGACGGATTCTCTAGATTCAGCCATAGTTCATTTGCTTTCTCCAGGACTTCAATTTCTAACTTCTTCCTTAGAAAACTTAGCGGGCTGTTTACAAAGGGTAGTGTTAGTGACTTCTCCATCACTGAACTAGGGCCATTTCTTCTTTCTTTCTGAAGGTTTATACCTCCCGAAGGAACTCCACATCGTGTGATGTTCAACAAGGACTTAATTATATGTAAAGACAGTCAGATTTTGTGTTCCAAGTCTGTTCTAAATGGTCGTCTGTCTCTTAACGAGATGGTCAAGCATTTTAACATTCACATCAGTTAAGCGTGAGTACACAGTGGTAGGGAATGTTGCCAGGGAATTACTACGAACTCTGACTTTTCAAACGAGCTACCTACACCTCCAGGTGGAGAGAAAATTAACATGACTCTTTCTACAACCAAATATTGAATTTAGACCTTCGTTGCCAATTTCATACATCAACATCATGCTCACTTGCCTCATCATTAAGCAACTTTGACTCTCTGTAGATCTTTTTTTTCGGAGGATTTTTGAAACACTACACTGGAGCACTGAGACACAATGGACCAGTACTGACATGTAGCAACCTACTCCAGTGCCGTTAATTTGATCCCAACGGCAAATGGTGACTGGATCAGATTCAATTTCACTGGGATTCGAACCTGGGGCCCCTCTAACTCGGGGCAGTCACTTAACCAACTGCGCCATCCAGTCGTATAAACGTATACTTACTTTGCTAATGACTTCAGAAGGACAATTTGACATCACTAAACTTCAACGGAAGTGGAATATCCCCTTGTTATAAACTCTACAATCACTGAATGTCTGCAGTATGCATCATGTCATTCCTTCCTGTCGGAACATCGGAAAACCGAGGAATGTCCTCACCAAAAAGACTACAGGGTGGGCCATCTAGTGTTTTTTTTTAAATCATGGGTTATTTTGAGACTGACAGCTGTTTCCTGCTCGAAATCTTGACAGAAAGTCAGTATCATATCTCTGCGGAATGATATGAGTCGCTTTACGCTTGAACAACGTTGGGAAATATTAAAAACTTATTTCCAAAGTGAGTGCTGTGTAGCGCAGTGCACAGTGCGTTTTTTGAAAAGAAGTTTTGGGCGAAATGAAGCACCCACCACGACTGCTGTACGCAAGTTTGTGCAAAAAGTTCGTGAGACTGGTATGCTTGTTGACAACACTCATGGTCGGTCACCCCGGCGTCGTACGGTGCGCACAGATGAGTGTGAGTCTCAATTAACGAACATAAACTCGCCATCGATCTCAACAGCTCAACACTTCGCGCACTAGCCTGAGGAGAATTCTGCACAAAGATCTCGGATTATTCGCTTACAAGGTCTAATTGACTCAGCAATTTAAGGCGGGTGACCATCCGCTTCGTTATCGCTTCGCAGTTTGGGCCTTAAAGCAAAAGAAACTTGTACTTGGCCCGCACTTTATTAGTGGTAATGTGACTTTAAGAAAGGCTTTAAGGCGTTAAGCGTGAGTTAAGTTAAGTTAGGCTATAGAATGTGTCATAGTGTAAGTCAACTGTGATCCACTTAAATAAGCGTTAGTTAACTGAAGCATATGCAGACGCCTCAGCCTTAGAATGAAAGGTGAAGAGAAGTATAAACAGTCACAAAGGCTTAAGATTCCAGTCATCGTTGAATAACCTGGAAGAGTTGCATTTATGGAGTGATATGGCGTTGTCAAAAATTGATAGTCGAAAAATGAAAAGACAGAAATTTTGACAGACAAATTCAAGTTTCAAGTGGACAGACACCAATTTAAAAGAAAACGGAACACAGTTCGTGAATTCACATCTTCCTTTCACTTGCAGTGAGTGAAAGAGGAAGGAGCTGACTTAGATTCTTCAGTTGACACAATGAAGGTCCCATTTCTTCTGTAAACTGTCCAACAGACTGTTCCCGTATCGTATCTCGTGTCCCTTACAGGAACTGGGCAATGTCCGCTTATCCAATGAAGTACACAACTCAAACACGCCAAGCAAAAAAAAAAAATGAAGAAAAAATAAACAACCACACGACTCTTTTTTTGTTAGCCGTTTCATAACCCTATGACCCTTATACCACCAACTGAACACACTGCCACACTCCACCAGCTGCACAGCACCACACAACCACTTCCTAGCCCGCCAGCAGCACTTTGGTGAAAGCACGGGTGTCAATGAAAGTTACACGTATTGACGACGACCTCGTTTCTTTGTACATTCGTGGCGGACACCTCGGGGGCTTTATGGGATGTGTTATGGCGACTTTGTCGCCACTCCCGAGGAGACTGTACTGTGAACTGAATTTTTACGAGTTGCCGTATGCAGTTGCAGTATCTCAAGGATGCCGACACACACACACCATTTGTGCATTTCCTTTACGAAGAGGAACAATGGTCAAACGGGCCGTGGGGCGCGCATTACAGGCGGGAGCTGGAAGAGGCGGAGAAAGAAATCTCCCTTGGACATGGTTGATTAATGCTTCAGCAGCTTGAGAAATTGTGTTCTTTGTTTCACTCAAATTGCAAATACCGTTAAAAGTTATCGTTAGTCACTGCGAGCTTGAAGTGCACAATCATGCAAATGAATTTATGGAAATGAATGTTTGTCCCTAGACGGATTGCGGACCACGGACGCGAACGGGCGAGAGATGTAAGCAAATGTAAGAGCCATTCGCAAGAAATGTTCCTGCTCTAGTAGCGAGGGGTAGTTTGAATGGGGGAATAGAGAAGGGGGTTCCTGAGGTAATAAATGACGCGAGCATAAAATGTTTAGTTTTTGAAAGAAACACGAATGCGGATACTTGGTGTTCCTGCAATTGACCTGACATCCATTAGTGTGTGAATTTGTAAAAGACCGACGCACTTAACCTGGATACAACAGGAAACTATGGTTTCGAGAGGAGTAAAGGGGAAATCGGGTAAACATTTCAAGGGGTCTTCGAGTAGCAGAAAACTGGAAAATATCATTGGAAAATATCATCGTTACGGAAATGGAATACTTGCATAAAAGGTGCGCCAAATACAAGTTTCAATTTTTTCCATATATTGTGGCTTTATTAATAAGAACTAACATTCCCACATATAACGCCGTTCGGAGTCGGCATTCAACACCCCTCCGCTCGTGACAGAGCAATAGCACGCACAACACGAGTGGTTGCTGTGAAGCTAGGCCCAGGTCCACCTCGGACTGTAGCGCCGCCATTATTATATTATTATTATAGATGGCCCACCCTGTACTTATTCCCAAAAGGAATAGCATCGGAAAACGTTGAGAAAAATGTATTGACTCATTTCGTTTGTGTTTTGAATCTACTCCTTCAAGCACCATCAATGCAAACAGGACCAAAGATCGCACGCAGAACTTTGCTACCGCTCTTTGTCTTTTTTAGAGGATCAAGTTCTACTATCCTTCACAACCATTGGTGCAGTGGAAATAAAAAATTGCAGATCTTCATCGCATTCTGTTACCTCTCAATGACTGAAAAAGGTATGATGTGGCTTATATGTGCACTTAGACCAGAATTGATCCATTGTGCCGATGACTGAAAAAAAATTAAATGAAAAAATGAGTCAAATGAGAAAAACAGGAAAACATTCACAAAACTTATCAATAATCGCAGTACCTCGACACTACTCTGAAATGCAGTGATTATCGTTTTTACCTACGTGTCTTAATTTGATTTCTAAGGAAACTTAACTCGACACCTTGTCAGCGACCAACGAGCAACCTCTGACTCACGCCCCGCCAGTCATCGATTCGATTTTCTCTGGCGGAAGTAACTCCATTGCACGTCATTACCACAAAATTGCTCTAAACTAATTGTAAATACCCTTAAACCGAACTCGAACTCGATTGTGATTCGATTGGATTTACAAGAATCCACTGGATCACCGGGAATTTCCTTAACCTTCCTGTACTCCATCATCAACCATTCGGCCACCTGAACATCCGTGTCGTCGGCGCTCTGTCCAGTGTGCAGTGAGTCAAAAAAGAATTCCACATAATTTCAGCACGATATTTCAGCTCCTCCCCTCGCTCTATCTCTATTCCAGTTTTGACGGCAGAAATGCCATAATCGAATAAATAATGAGGAAAAAATTGTTTTCTTTTCCTCGACTCAGCTCAACTCAATTCCAAAGATACCATGTGTCTATGGATGTGCCGGGGTGCACAGGTGTATGTGAATGCGGCTGTCCATGTTTATTCATGTCGAGAGATGGAAAAACGAAGGAACACAACAAGTGACCAAGTGCTCGGGATAAAAACCGACCGGCAACCTGAACAACAACAACAACAACAACAACAGTCCTTGGACAGGCAGGTAGGTGTCTGGTGCGCCGACGAGTGTACCTGTGTGTGGTGTGTCTTAAGTGCACCTGTCGTTTTTAGATTCTTTTCCTTTGCGCTGTTCTGGTATTTTTAGTGAGAAAATCAAGAGTGTAGACAATGGCCGCGGCACTGGACTTTGGGAAGCGACGGCCCAGCTACTTCATGGTTTATTTGCCGAACAGCCCCCCACAGAGGACATACGATACGTCAGTCAAGACAGCTAAGCGGATATGCAATCAGTTTCAGCAACTTTTCAGGAATCAGCTTAACTCGAGTGCGCGTACGTTTTGAACTTTGAAAATTCAGCACAACCGATCGACGGGCATGGCGTGAAAACATCTGGATTCTGAATTCGCACACAAAATTCACAAAACGAGAGAGCTCACGACGACACGTTGATGTGCTTCCGTAGGAAGACGCTACCAGATCTCTCGATTCCCACGAAATATTTGGAATCGCTGGGATTATTATGTGTCTGGTGTTCGGGTATTTTTAGAAATTGTTCAAAAACGAAAAAAATCAAAATTATCTCACAGCCATTCGAACTGAATCGCAGCTATTAAATCATTAGGAGAATGTTTAACTAGAAGCAAATATCAGACAAATTTATGGAGATCGTAACAATCTGTAAGGCAGCACTTGCCTAGGAATTTCGTTTCCCAAGGGCGCGACGTCGTCGTCGTGCGTCGTTTTAATTGGGTCCGCCGCCATTGGGGAGAATCACACACGTTAAAGTGATTTTCTGATTCGAACCCAGGTGACGATTTATTTAGGTATGACATACCCAATTACGACGTGGATTCTTTGGCTGACTGATGATTGGAGGGTGAGTGTGGGTAATTTATAGAATTGCACGTGTTCTCATCAATCTTCCAGGAAGGAGCGGCTATCTTGGCATGGTTGTTGATTATGTTGAAGATTATCGAGATTTGGACGCACTCATGCCAAAAAATACTGACAAGACAGTGGGTGTCTAAACGTTATTTTCGGAAACAACTATGCTTTTCCATTTTTTTTATTTATTCCTAGAGGATTGTCTACGATTGTGGGAATGGGTGGGTGCTAATTAAGGAAAACTCCACGTGGGGAATGTGTGTTTAATTTGTAAATTTATGGTGTAAACCTTTCAAAATAGAGAACCCATGTAAACCATCTGAAATAAATAACAAACCTGAACATGTCCTCAGCGGTGTTCATTTTATTTACGATCAATTTAATCAATAATTCGTGTCAATCGGTTGACTTTCAGATCTATACTTAGGGCGTGAGTGAAGTTTTTTCAAAAAAGATTTGCAAAAAGACCTTCGGAAAAAGATTGGGCTTCCAACAGTACATCATTGGATGTACACAGCAATCATCAGACCCATTATAACTTATGGGGCCCTAGTCTGGTGGACAGCAACACAAAAAGCTATATGAGCGTGCTTAAAAAAGAACAAAGGTCAGTCGCTGTTTGCACAACGGGAGCGAAAAGAAGTTTCCTTCCACTGGACTTATTCATAAAAGGCTGCGCCGCAAAAAGCGCTCCCAAACTAAGGGACTCCTCTTTGTGGAAACAAGCCAACTATGGACATGCGGTCATGATCAGACTAATTTGTTCCAAAAACCGACGGTTTAGTAGTTTACTATTATTTAGAGGTCTGAATATTTTGCCTTTAAAACATTTATTCTGTTACAAAGTCTTAAAAATATTTTTCAAAAGATCGGGTTATTCTTTAAATAGATGCTCTTCTAATTACCAACTTAGAGTAAATGAACAGAATCTTGTACAAGTTCCTTTTCATAACCTACAAATATTCTTTAATTTTTTTTCATCAATCGCTCCAAGACTTTTTAATAAATTGCCTTATGACATACGCATGATTCGAAATGAATCCACTTTCCTCAGAAAAGTAAAATCATGGCTGTTAGCTTTAAGTTATAAAGATGTTCTTGATATGCTCTGTGTTTTGGTTTAAATACATTTTAAATTATCCTTTATGTTTTTAAGTCCTATTGACCCCACTCACTCTGTTTATAGGCTTTTAATTAAATACTGTTCTTTTTTTATTCTGTTTTCGTTTCTAGTTCCTTATGAGCTATAGATTACAGATATTTGTTTTTTAACGATACTTTTATATTTTATTGTACTTATTTATTCTCCTTGTGATATTTGTTATGCATTGTATTGCTAAAAAATGGATTAATAAATCTAAATCTAAAATCTAAATCTAAATCAAGATAATAGATGATCTGGGAAAAAAAAAATTTCAAAAGCCTCGTACCTATAACCGACTATATATCTCCCCATAATTACTTTTCCCTCAAAATATCAATTCTATTCCCCGATAGGGACAAGTGGCTATCTAACGCCGTTATCAACGACCACGAGATTGCCCTCTTAACCGACGGATCAAAAATGGGCACAGGTACTGGGGCCGGATTCTACTCGGACACCCTGGGTAAACAGGAATCATTTAGACTACCCAATATGTGTAGTGTCTTCCAAGCAGAGATTCTGGCAAAAGAGAAATCAGCCAAACATATACAAGAAACCGATATCCCGCCATCGGATATTACCATCTTTGTAGACAGCCAGTCAATAGGATCCTGTACAATGAGATTAAAGTCTGTTATGAACTGCCGCGATTCACTGAGGACCATAAGTCACCACAAGGTCAAACTCTGCTGGGTCCCGGGCCACAGCTCAATACCAGGGAAAGAGAGAGCGGACGAATTGTCCAGACAAGGGTCTGAAATAGACATCAGCGAAATGGACACGTCACTGCGATGCACCGACCAGTGCATTGTACCGGATCATAAGCGATACATTACAAAAAGAGGCCAACTTGTCTTGAATTGCAAGAAATGATTGTCACACTATAAGATCAACGTGGCCAGAGCTTAACTACGGCAAAACAAATAAGCTTCCGGCGTTGGACCGAAACTCGATCCGTGTGCTCGTCGGAGTGATCACAGGACACTGACCCATCGGAGCAATGCTCTGGAAATGGAATGCGGAATCTAGCGATCTCTGCCGAAGTTGCGACGATGAGGAAGACACACCGAGACGACACAACATCTGCTTTGCCACTGCCCAGCTCTCCAGAATGGGCGCCTAGCTTCGCTGGGTCAAAGATTTTTCACAGAGACAGCGGACTTAGCGAATGCAGATATATCGGTTCTGTCTAAAATTCATAAATAGCACGGAGTGGTTTCAGCCACCACGTGACAGGACATGTTTACAGGATGTGTACACCACAAATTCAGGGATTAGCAATGGGATCCATGGTCTCCGAGTGGAAGTGATGTTTGAGTTCATTCAACATTATTGTCGTATACCAAATATGGGAAGAAGATAATGTGATAACCAGGTCAAAAATGACAATATTTCACTTTCCTTGTCAACTTTGATCCAACTAAACACTTCGCCAGCCAGAGCGCGCTCTTTACGCCGGGCTGAGATTAACTTACACGGCGATATAACCATGACATAACGCGACGTTCAAAGTCAGCTCTATGTGACTGGTGATTTATATTACAGTATGTTACAAAGGGGCGGTGAAACGCCACTTTAAAACCCCCACCGTGTGGCAAAATCCTCACCCTTAAACTTCTCATTTGAATATATTTTGCCTACTATCCATTGGAAGGCCTGCGAAAAAGAATAATTCACAAGCCTTCGTGAATAATTTAGGGTGCGAGCATAATTATCATTCACATATTCATGAGTCCCAACAGCATGAAAACTAGAATTTTCACGAATAAGAAAACAAAGCTCTGTTAACGTTTCCTGCACGATGATCGCTTATGTTTTCTGGGAGTGTTTAAACGATATACTCATAACTCATTAAATTGACTCTAGCAGCTTTTTTGACCGCGATCTTTGTTAAAAGCTAAAGCCAAGTGATCATAGGATTAACTGAGACTGTAGGTCCATGGACTCGATCCCGGACACAACAACATTCACTTTCGGAACTCTACCTCTGTCGAATAACAGTCATAAGTGAATAATTCACATTCAAATGCAAATTAACGCCATTATGGCGTTATTTCATATAGCCTTAGTTCACGGCATCCAATAAAATGCGTTAAAAACGTACAAATTTATTATGAAAACAGTTGGATGCTTTCAACACGTGGTAACCTATCCCTTAAACTGGCACAAAATCGAACAAGCGCTGGGCAGTCTACTTAAAACGACAGCGATTGCCAAATTTTGAGGCTTGCTAAAAACTAGCCATTTGACACATCGACTCAAATAAAAAAACACCTGGCCCTGGGTGTAAACACGTCAACATTAAGAAGAAATCTTATAAACCACGAACTTTTTGGTAAAAGCCCACCAATATATCTGGTGCTAACTTTTCAATCTTATCAATTTAATCTAACCTAACTTCTCGACATAATCAAAGAAGAAAACACTATACCAAAGAGCACTTAAATTAGCCAGCTGCAAAATTGTAATATAGTTTGTCTTATAGTCTGATGCGTCAAAGTTATATATTTTGGGGGCAGACAGTCGCAGACAATTTGTGCGAAGTCCACGGGGAAATTTATAGTTTATGCTCTACAATTTATTCGGATTTACACGAATTTGTAGCTATTATTTCGCAAGCCACTGTAAATTAATAATAACCAACATTGACCTTAAACTGACAGTTGAACCTACATTCATAATGCAACTTGTCAAATGACACACCCACCCTCCTTATTCCTTCTCGCTTAAATTATTCTCCTGCTGCACCTCAATTCGTGTTCCAAATATACCGTCAAATAGGCACTCTATCCCATTGAAAAACTCAATTCCATACTTAGACCACAACTGAACACAATTGGGTCCAACAATCAACACCAACGCTCTTCGAATCCATTCATTTTCACGTACACACCGCACCTTTACAACCTCAGTTCAGAATTAAAATCAATTCCATTGTACTAGTCTCAAGGACACACGTAGCAAGCAGTTCTAGGTCCGCTACCGAAACAGGTCAAGTGATATTCACAATCACAATTGTTACAGACACTCGTCGCAACAAAAATATTTCTCCCACACAAAGCCCGACAGACATCTGGCAAACTCCTCAAAACAAAGCCTCCACAAACTGACAAAGCCATACTTTGCCGAGTGTTTCCATGTGACATGACCCACTTGTATCCATTTTTCACCTCAGAATCCAAGGATCATGTGAATTCACTGCCCAAGCACACGCAGCTTGACAGTGAGGGGGCGAGGCTGAAGGGAACCCTTTATTCATGCGGAAATGCCATAAACGGAGGCGGCAGCTAAAGGATTTTCACTTACCGTTACCGGTAATGCAGCGAGGAGTCGGTGACTCCATGCATCGGTGGAGTGTATCGGACGTCTTTTGGTTTTAATCACCGAAGGGAATGAGATGTGCTGCTTGTTGTCGTCCGTTGAATAACAACTCAATTTGTGGTTTCACATAAAGCGCCGACCAGATGACACAACTGATGACACTGAGATTTCCATCAGTCGTGCTCAGTGCGGTTTCTCAATGGCGGTAACATTAGACGCTTTGACAAACAACTGAATGCCATGACACGTGCGTCTCGAATTCTGTTTGCAATTGTGACTTGTCATCAAGTGTCTTATGAAACGTCATCGGACTGTGTTCACCAGCAAACAGGTGATGATGGATTTTGATATTGAATTCGTTTCGTTTGTGGGAATTGTTGTCGATTTTTGTTTACAAAGTTTACACAACAAATTACTACGCAATTGAAGATAAGACTCTTATCTCGATCTGATGGCAATGACAATCGGAAGCGATGTTCGCTGAATGGGTGGCCGCATGGCATGGCTGTGTTCGTTGGGAGTTCTAAAAATACTTTCCTTTTTTTCTTTAGTGTGGCGGCTGCTTGTTTTTTTGTTTTATTCATTGGAGCTGGCAAACTTTATCGTTCATTTGGGGTTTTATTTTTGTTTGATTAGGGATGAGCTCACCAGGTTGCGGGCAGTTCACTGACTCACTAAACACTGAAGTGCTCATCGACGAACAAAATGCATGAACGATTCAGTTTTGAAGTGTTTTGTTTGCCGAAACAATTAGGAGGGTTCTTCAGGAATTTACAAGTAGCTGCAATGCATGGAAAAATTTTAAAAGATCTTTACTCCGTTCTTAAGAGAAAGTGCTGATTGATTCACCATCACACCAATCTCTGTCTGGTTGGTGGCTTAAGTTCCAAAAGAGTCTACTCAAGCTCAAATTTTTCTCCAACGCGACAGATTGTCTGTACACTGAAGCCATGATGACGGCTGACCTCACAAATTTCACGTTGCGTATGAGCCCAAAGAAATAGCGCAGTATAGGTTATACTGCGTTTCATCTCAGACCTATTTTCTGCGGGACAGAGGTAGACGACCTGCTGGACTACGTTAGAGTTATAGCTGCCAAGTAGATGGTGTACGTCATTTTTCGAAGACAGCATAGACTCTGTTTTGTCCTCATTCAACTCTAAAACCCTTTCAGTAGCTTCAATCTAAGCAATGGCCTCATTGACGGCTCGCTGCAATCGGTTAACCACAGCAGAAGGTGTTCCAAAGACATTTTCATTCCAACCTGTTATATGAGCTGAGATTGTAGCTAATGAACCCTTGGAGAATTTTTCTGAGATGGAAAGTCATTTTCAACCCAAGCCATTTTCTTTTTTGATTTTTCTCATTTTGAAATTAATAATATATTCAAATTGAGTATCACTCCCCTATGGGGTTCATCATCTCAGCGCAAATAAACAAAGCTTACTGTTGACACATTCGAAAATATTCATAACCTGGAAATGCATTAGTCGGACCCGTAGGATGACGTGCGACTGCTACTCCTGCAGTCACCAATTTCATCCAACTCATCACGTTCAATCTCCCAGCTTATGAATAATAGAACGCGATTATCCATCTCCCCTTGGGATATTCACTGACTGACCCATAAACCTGAAAAAGGTTCTCAAATCATAAATTCCACCAGGCAATGTGGTTCGCTTTGAATTTTCATCCAAACTCGAGTGCCAATTTCGACTGCAGTAATGTTTCCATTTGATTTTCGTTTTTTTTTTGTTCAGACACCACAGGAGCTCTTGTGGATTCCTGCTGCCAATTGCTGGAATCATATATTCCACATGTGTCCTCTTTGTACAAAGCGATTCCTTCTCTTTTCAGTGGCACCGTGGCACACATTCTTGTTTTCTTCGTCGAGGGTAATTAAATAAATTGTTACCTAATTGATAGGTTTTTTTTTTTATCTATTTCTTGTTTTTTGTCGGGAAGAGTGGGTGTTCTCTAGCGTGGAGGGCCATGTCCAGTGGTGCAGAGAAAATGAGGCAATAAACTCTCTTGAAACTAAGACTAATCTGACGTGGGAAACTAAGGAGACAAGGGTCATGTGTGATGGTTGGACGGAACTGTGTGAAAACAACTGGAGCGGGGTCAGTTTCGAAAAATACCTCTTTCACCGAGCCTAAAAAGGGGTTTTCATGTAAAACAAACCGCAGCGATTTCACAAATCAAGCCTTTGATGACAGTTGACTCATTTATCGGAACGGACAACGTCTTGTTTCTTGTGTATTGAGCCCTATAGGTGTATCTTGACTAGTTAAAGGTTCTGAGCTAACCATACCAAATCAAATGATACAAAAGGCATTTGTAATGCAAAGTTCTTAGAAGCTCATAAAGGGTGGGCCATCTAGTGTTTTTTTTTAAGTCATAGGTTATTTTGACACTGACAGCTGTATCTCGCTCGAAGTCTTGACAGAAAGTCAGTATCATACCTCCGCGGAACGAAATGAGCTTTACGTTTGAACAACGTTGGGAAATATTGCAAACTTATTTCCAAAGTGAGTGCTGTGTAGCTCAAACAGTGCGTTTTTTGAAAAGAAGTTTTGACCGATATGAAGCACCCACCGCGACGCGACTGCTGTACGCAAGTTTGTGCAAAAAGTTCGTGAGAATGGTATGCTAGTGGACAACACTCATAGTCGGTCACCCTGGCGTCGTACGGTGCGCACAGATGAGAATGTGGCTGCTGTGGACGAGACTGTGAGACTCAATTCACGAACATCAACTCGCCATCGAACTCAACAGCTCAACACTTAGTGCACTAGCCTGAGGAGAATTCTGCACAAAGATCTTGGATTATTCGCTTACAAGGTCTAATTGACTCAGCAATTGAAGGCGCGCGACCATCCGCTTCGTTATCGCTTCACAGTTTGGGCCTTAGAGCAGCTTAAATTGGACAACGATTTTGGGCCAAAAACCATCTTTTCTGACGAAGCGCCTACGTTAACAAACAAAAGTGCCGCATCTGGGACTCGAAAAACCCGCACGAGTGACGGTTTGGTGCGGATTGTGGAGTGGTGGCATCATTGGACCATTTTTCTTCGAAAATGGGGCTGGGAACAACGTTTCGTCCGACGGTGGGCGTTACAGAGCCATGTTAACTGACTTCTTTTTACTGAAATTGAAGACATAGATTTGCATGACCTCTGGTTCATGCAGGATGCAGCGCCATGCCACACAGCTCATGTCACAACCGATCTTTTGCGCATTCCCAAATCGTGTTATCAGCCGTATTGGCGATGTCAATTGGCAACCTCGGAGCTGCGATTCACCGTGAAGGTTTATGCCATGCGATGTTATGCCAACAATCCGGAAACGATTCAAGCACTTAAGGGGAATATCATCCAATCAATCCGTGAGCTACAGTCCGAAACCATGAACAAGGTCTTGGAAAATTGGGGTGACAGAATGCGTTACTGCGAAGCCAGCCGAGGCAGCCACTTGGACTTGCACTTCATAATTAATACGAATGTTTGTTTTTAATAATAAACCCATATTACATGAAAAAAAATAATTTTGTTCATTTTATTTAATTTTTAAACGGAAACTAGTAGAAAACTTTCCAAAAGTCATTTGAAAAATTAAGGTATTCTTATTTTATTTCCTTTAACAATTTTACCCAATGTAATTTGTCTTGTCTCGTGAAACTTTTTTCCCTGTCTCATGACACTCTCTATCGCAGAAGAATTTCTGTTCAAAGTGAAGTTGACACTATCATTCGTCATGTCATTTCGAATTCATTGGGGATCGTAGATGCGGTTAACAACCGTTCACTGAAAGTTCAATTTTTATTCATTTATTAAAACTGGTTACCAGTCAGCCATTGTGGTTGAAGAATAAAAAATGAAAGTGCGTTCTCTCTGGTTACTTGCTAGCGGTTTTCCTTTTCATTCGTAAATGTCACTGCGTGCAGCCCAATGAAATGATTTGGATAAAGAAAGCAATTAAGAGAGATTTAATTGATTTGACCGCCTACAAACTGATGACGTTGAACTTTGTGGATAATCTGTTGAGTGAAAAATGGGTCCTCTTTCTGAACGTTTGTGGGAGGTCAATTAGATTCAAATAAAAGCATGTCTGCTTTCCTGTTATTTTGAAATTTGACTCCAAAAGTGTGTGTTGTTTGAAGAGGAAATTAATTGTCTTAACGTAACACATTTGTCAAGAGATAAGTCGATGGTTGCATTCGGTGCATTATCGGAGTAAACATCAGGAAATTCCTTAAAGTGAAAGGCGATAACAGGTTGGTGGGTTACATCGAAAATGTGTGAAGTCATTGGTGCAGATAAGATTATAAAAAACAGGTGCTGCTAATGTAAATTTGTGTTCACCTTTGCAATTATGTTCAAGATTTTCGATGAGATTGTATAAGAATGTTTTATCCTGTGGATTCTGCATGCAGCTCAGAGCTGTGTTCGAATGTGAAGTGTTCAGTGAGCTATAGCTGTCGTGATGCAGCTGTAAAGGCGGCAGCTGCTACTTAAAGTGTCAGGAAAATAACAATTTTTATTACACTTTCCAGAAGTCACTGGTTTTATTTCACAGGCGTAGACGCATATTAAATAGAAGAAAGCGAACGATTGGATTGGTAGATGAGTGTCAATGGGTGATTTAAGTTCTTTAAAACAACAACGAGAATTAATTCTCAGAAATTTCAGCACGAAGGCCACTTTAGGCCTTGTCCACATTCCTTTCATAATCAATAGAAGTAATGAATCCGAATAGAAAATAATTTTCCCTTGGATCACGTGGATTATGAAGTACGTTTGCGTTACAATTTGTGATCGAATTCGAAAACCTCTTTTTGTATCAATTTCACGGTTCATATTGCAGCAGCTATTCAAAAAAAATAACTCAGTTATAAAGCTACAGTCTTTCGAATATTTTCAGTAAGACTATTGGCTATTTGATAGCCTGGAAGATATTCTGGTGTAGAAATAAAAAATGTAGCCGGCAAAGCTAGTATGGCAAATATAGTTTGGAAATTGCTTCTAAAATTGTTTAAATGACTAAAAAATCGCTAACCTCAAGGGTGGACCTGAACCTCAACCAACAAACTAAATCTCTTTGTTGCACATTGCACACAACAAGTGTGCAAGGTGTGCCTTAGACGTGGACGTCCTCTGTTGCGTTGTCCTGATTCACTGATTCAGAGTGGAACAAATATCCACAAAAATATCGGAAGATTTTATTATTCGTTAGAATAAACAGATCGTTAGAGTGAACAAAGGTGATTGAGTTACTAATTTTTAGCCGGATTCTACTCGGAGATCCTGCATCGAAAGGAATCATTTAGACTACCTAATATGTGCAGTAACCGTATCCCAGCATCGGATATCACCATCGCAGCCATAGGATCCTGTACAATGAGATCAAAGGTTGTTATGAATTGCCGCGACTCACTGCGGCCCATCAGTCATCACAAGGTCAAACTTTGCTGGCTTCCGGACCACAGCTCAGTCGCAGGGAACGAGAAAGCGGACGAATTGGCCAGACAAGGCTCTGAAATGGACATCAGCCAAGCGGACACGTCACTGCGACCACCGATCAGTGCATTATATTGGATCATAAACGACACAATAAAAAAAAAAAAAGAGGCCAACTCGTCTTGGGTTGCAAAAAGACTGTCACACGACAAGATCAACGTGGCCAGAGCTTAAAAACGTCAAAACAAAGAAACTCGATCCGTGTGCTTGTCGGAGTGATCACAGGACACCACCCCCTTCGGAGAAATGGTCAGGAAATGGAATGCGGAATCCAAAGATCTCTGCCGGTGTTGCGACGATGAGGAAGAGACCGAGACGATCCAACATCTGCTTTCCCACTGTCCACCTCTCCAGAATCGGCGTCAAGCTTTGCTGGGCCAAAGATTCTTCACAGAGACTGCGGACTTAGCGAATGCAGATATATCGGATCTTCTAAAATTCATAAGGAGCACGGGGTGATTTCAGCCACCACGTGACAGGATAGGTTAACAGAGTGTGTACTCCACAAGTAAAGGCATTCGCAATGCACCCTATGTTCTCCGAGTGGAAGTGATGCTTCAACATCACACACCCCTTTTTTTCCACACCCCCCAAATTTTTCCAAAACTCCTAGGTTTAGCCATACATTATCGTGTTTTCGAAACCTTGTGGTTTTGGCGAAATCTAGTTCAGTTCATATTCATATGGTGTACTATATATTTTTTACATACTTGGAAAATGTAGATTCGCCAAAAAAAATTTAATTAAATCGTAAACATTTCAATGAATGATTTTCTCGAAGAGATTTAAATCAAAAACAGTTTGTCAAGCAACTTGCTCCGACTATTGGGATTGAAGATTCATTGAAGATTTTTTTATTTTTTTTTTATTTATTCTCATTTATATCTTAAATACAGTCGCCTCTCGTTAATTCAAACCTGCAATAATTCGAACCTCCATAATTGAAAATTCTCACGAGTTCCCTCGAAAATCTCTCGATATTTTGAAAAAAATCTATACATTTTTAAGCACTTGGTAATTCGAACAAAAAATCATCGCTACGTAACAAAATGGCGCGCTAATTCGAACTCATGGGCGTTGTACACTCGACAATTCAAAGTTATCAGATAGCATAGAGATACATTTTGAGACAAGTTCAAACTTGTCTCATCGTTGCACGAGCATTTGTTTTTGAAATGAGTAGTTTCACACACTTCAGTTTGATTAGTTTAGTTCAGTTTTCGTTGCTTACGGATTAAAGACTTCTTCCGAAAAACTAATAATTAAATCACATTATGTACATATGAATGTACATGTATAAACGTACGTAAACCTTTTGATTTTGCTAAAAAATTAGCACCTAATAAATAATAACTGATTATTACTCAATAATTCGAAATTTAATTTTTTTTCTTTCGAAAATTTCAAACCATTTGATATTTTAAACTCTTGTTAATTCGAATTTTTTGTGAGGTCCCTTGAGTTTCGAATTATCGAGAGGCGACTGTACTAGGAACAAAAATGCTTAAACTAGTTTATACTAAGAACAGATATTTCAATTATAACCTACTGGCCCTTCACAGGCTCTCTAAGCTAATCTAAATCTTATTTGTCTTAATGTCTTTCGAGTTAACCTAACCGAATTACTTATTCTAATTAAAAATTTAATTTATTAAATAACAATTTGTTACTAAGAAAATATAAAAAAAACTTAGTGACTGTACGTTTTTCTTAAAATTATTTAGTACTAACTTATATGCTAATTTACATACTACCTTAACCCCACAACATCAGCAGCAACAAATTATTGTACCTTATATTGAACATTTTTGTAAAAATTTGATTTTACGGATAGAAACATTGTTCTAATTTCTATTCGAGTTTAGTTAGGACTTTTGTCATTGCAGTTTATAGAAGGGAATATGTTTCTCAAGCCTGAATTAGCACAGAATTTAAAATGGGAGTTGTTATCTCGGTCGGTTTGTTTTTTAACTCGATAAATGTCCACGAAAATGTCAGCACAAAATATCTGCATTTATCATATATATTCTACTAATTTCTTATTTAATTATTAGCTCTTTTAGAATCCAAAATGAAGTAATAAATTAGTTTCGATTACTTCATGTTCAAACGACAACTTTCAGATTGATTGAAATTCTTTGCTGAGATTGAGATTAAGTCATCCAAATGACTAAGGTCACAGAACGCCGGTTTATGAACACATTTTTCGCAACTTCTGACATTTGCTAACACTCTATTTGCGGTATTTATGTGACAGTTGAGAGGAGAAAATATGCGGTTTGTTGGTTAATAACTAAACATACATAAGAAAGTGTTCAAAAAGCGTTGAAATTGACTTAATTGATGATTCTGAATAGGAAGTAACAACGTGTTAAATTAGAAGCAGAAGCAAAACTGCTATCAGATCTCGATTCACAAAATAAATAAACGTAAAGCAGTCTATCAATTTCCTATTTTTAGCACATATCAAAAGTCAGTGTTGCGTCAATTGCTAGTTGTGTTGTCGCGAATGTTTCATGAATTGAAAAACATCAACATGAATTAACCTTAAAATGAAGACCCACCAAGCAACATGCTAAAAGCCCATAAGATGACAGTTTAGACAAGTGACGTTGGTCATAGAGAAGCGCATCAAATTAAAAATAAACTGCCTCTTAACAGCCACACTGTGCGCACACTCATCGGCGTAGGCTCGAGCCGTGAAACTTAACTTAATCCGGTTTTACTGGGCCTGTTCCAACCCAAGACTATGCCAATCTCTTTCTCTATCTTTCGCCTCTTCTGTGCTTCTGCGCTGCCGCTGCTGTGATTCTCTCTTGTTCTTTTGCGTGAACCCCGATTGAGAGTGGCTTTGTGCATGAAAAACCTTTATTATTTCTGTTCTGGAATGGAGGCCAAGTATTTCATAAACTTGGCAACATGCCCCCTCGCACAGTGCGACGTACAACAGCTTCAGCTATGGATATCTTCTCCAGATCCCCCATACGTATCTAAATATATGTGTGCGCTACATGTATGTTGAATCATAAAGACAACAGGAAGTCGAAGTTGAAGATAGGTTCCAAATGACAAGGAATCCCATGCCGGTGTGTTTAGGACCCCGACCAGTGAGCCAACAGCCGAAAGCCATTCATTTTGTCCTGTTCTCTTGCGGTTCCCTCGCTTCATTGTCATTCGTTGGTTGTGGTGTGTGTTGTGTGTTGTGTTTCGTCTTTTTGTTTCTTTTTTCCCTTTCTCCGTCTTCGTTTGTTTTGTTCAAACATTTTTATTCATTAAATATTTCTTGGAACGATTTATTTGATTGTGTTGGTATATCTAGGAGTACGTGTATCTTCTGGTATCGGTTTCGGTTACAACGATAAACTAAGCCAACTTATCGACGGTGAGGGCGAAGATAGTGGGGATTAGAGTAGACGGTGGAAGTGTACATACGTTTTATTTTAGGGTCACAATGAACTTGCTTGAGTCATATGCTCTGTTCGCTGCGAGTTGTTTACACAGCGATATGCCAGTTATTTTTTACCTTTTAGTGTCACAAATAAAGCGGTTAAGTTTTGAAATTTAAATTTTTTTATGGATACAGTACCACATTTTTATGATTTTCTTTCCGACTCAAGAAGGTGGTTATTACATCCAGATTTGACGTGGAGCTATGCTCGCCGCATAGGGAGGTTCGCCACACTTATCAAGACTCATTATGACAATTAGCATGTTGTGGTTGTGTTTACTGAGTTTACAATGAAATGGAAAGGCACTTTCACTTGTCACTTTCGGCCGTCTTATCGGGTCAACAGAATTAACATGATAAGCTACTTGATTTTTAATTTCTTGGATACAGTACAGTGAGCACCCGTTTTACTATTTTCATTGTATCATGTTAAGATATTCTCTGTCCCTGTGTGTCTTTTCTTTTCTTTTATCAGACGACAGGTGACGGATTTAAAATGATGGCTTTTGACGGCTCTGAGCAAGACAGATGGCCTTTGGTCATTCAGTGCACAGCGAAAATGACCGTGAATACGGTTAACTGCCTGGTCATGACGTTTATATGGCGAACTTGACAGTGACAGCGCTAAGAAACTTGACTTCAACTCACCTTTCAAGTCGGTTGCATGGTGGCATTAAGGCGTCGCGTGCGTTTATGAAAAAAAAATCCAACTGACAACTACTCTTTCTGATAATTGCTTCTTCATCTATTGGCGTACATGTACAGGGTGGGCCATCTAGTGACTTTTTTTTAAATCATATGTTATTTTGACACTGACAGCTGTTTCCCGCTCGAAATCTTGACAGAAAGTCAGTATCATACTTCCGCGAAACGAAATTAGTCGCTTTACGCTTGAATAACGTTGGGAAATATTGAAAAATTATTTCCAAAGTGAATGCTGTGTAGCCCAGAGCACAGTGCGTTTTTTCAAAGAAGTTTTAGTCGAAATGAGGCACCCACCGCGAATGCTGTACGCAAGTTTGTGCAAAAAGTTCGTGAGACTGGTATGCTAGTGGACAACACTCATGGTCGGTCACCCTCGCGTCGTACGGTGCGCACAGATGAGAATGTGGCTGCTGCGGACGAGACTGTGAGACTCAATTCACGAACATCAACTCGCCATCGATCTCAACACTTCTCGCACTAGCCTGAGGAGAATTCTGCACAAAGATCTCGGATTATTCGCTTACAAGGTCTAATTGACTCAGTAATTGAAGGCGCACGACCATCCACTCGTTAACGCTTCGCAGTTTGGGCCTTAGACCAGCTTAAATTGGACAACGATTTTGGGCCTTTTTGTCTCTTCTTTTCTGACGAAGCGACTCCGTTAACAAACAAAAGTGCCGCATCTGGGGCTCGAAAAACCCGAACGTTTTTGTCGAAATGACAATGCATCCACGTAGAGTGACGGTTTGGTGTGGATTGTGGAGTGGTGGCATCATTGGACCATTTTTCTTCGAAAATAAGGCTGGGAAGAGCAGAGAGAGCCATGCCAACTGACTTCTTTTTACTGAAATTGAAGATATGGATTTGGACGACCTCGGGTTCATGCAGGATGAAGCGCCATGCCACACAGTTCATGTCACAACCGATCTTTTGCGCATCAAATTCCCAAATCGTGTTATCAGCCGTATTGGCGATGTCGATTGGCCGCCTCGGAGCTGCGATTCACCGTGAAGGTGAAGGGCCGATGTTATGCCAACAATCCGGAAACAGTTCAAGTACTTAAGGTCTATATTACCCAAGCAATCCGTGAGCTACAGCCCGAAACCAACAACAAGGTCTTGGAAAATTGGGGTGACAGAATGCGTTACTGCGAAGCCAGTCGAGGCAACCACTTGAGCGACGTTGTATTTCATATGGGAATGGAAATGTTCGTTCCCACTAATAAATCCATAATACATGAAAAAATGTTTGTTTATTTTATTGCATTTAAAAAAAAATAGATTCGAAATTACCGTATAATCTCAAAAACATGAACGGTTCCATAACCTGAAGAGTTCCGAAAGATGAATGATTTTTTTCCCATCTTTCTTCCGGACGACAGTCTACTATAGAAAACTTTGTTTAATTTTACTTGCTACTTGTTTTTAATTCTTTAATTCTAAAAATTAAATTAAATATTTGCAATGCAATTTTTTATGCATGGCTATACGTTCTTCTTTACATAACTTCGATGCTTTGAAAAGAGAACGGGAGAGCAGCCCTTTAACGTAACTCTAATCTAAGTCAAGACTCAAGTCTCGGATCCAGACATGAGTACTTGTAAGACTATAGTCTTGTCATCTAGCAAGATCGCCAACGAAAGACCAAGCTGTAAACTACAACCAAAAGAGAACAAAAGACCTGCTCAACAACAGTAAAAGAAATATATCCAGAATTATAGCGGTTTGTACTGGACACTGGACTGTTGGCAGGCATGCTGAAAGACTAGGCATACCATTTAACTCGTACTGCCGAAACCCCCGAGTACTTTTTCTGTAAATGTCCGGCTCTAGCTAAACTCAGACAATGCACTCTGGGCAAAGCCTTCTTCAACACCCCAAAAAAAACCTCCTTTTTTTCATCCCCTTCACACAAATTAGGAATCCCATCGGATTTGGTATCAAAACGGCCTTTCAAGGCGCTAATTGGGTGCGACAAACAGGATCTGTACAGCAGTAGCTTCCAATTGATTGTTATGTTCTTGGATTTAAAGAACCTTCACAGTCTGTGGGTAGGTAGGTGATAAAGTGCCCTTGCGAATCTGTCGCGACTCACTGAGACCAACATTTGGGTCCATTGTGGCCTGGGTGTGGTGGGGTGTACCCCGTGAGACCTACACTTTCACTGCTGATTAGACCCACCCAGATTGTTGTAATTATTCCAGAAGGTGCTTCAGCTCTATTTTATTCAGATTCTCCAGCTCGTCGAAGAAGTTACTGCCTAGTGTTAGCAGTCTCCTTCCCCTTAGGGCTGGATAATCCCTTCACAGTCTGTAGTGGCCCTTTTGTTATTTAGAACTATTTGATTGCTTAAAACAACAATTGGTTTCAAACCAATCAGATACAATGTTGATTCCAGCTTTGCTGGCCATTTTAAGACACTTAAACCATAAGTTGGGAAACTGATCAATATTTTATAATAAAAGACAGTGAAGCAGACATTGACTGCCCTTGTTGAGTGACTAGGATGCCGGAGTCTGGAGAAACCTGACTGGGTAACTTTCAGATACACTCTGGTGGATTAACTGACTAAAGAACAATTCATTCTTGACTCTGGTTTGTTTTCATATGGGCTATCATGTAATTGAAATCACTTATGCAAAATCCCGCCGCTCGGATTAGGCATTAAACTGTAGGTCCCCTCCACTCGTGAAAGAACAATAGCACGCACAACGAGTGGTTGCTGAGAAGCTAGACCGCCGCCATTATATATTTTTATTATTATAATTCTGTTCTCTGAAAACCGATAAGGGAACTAAATTTTTGGTTTTCGCCAAATAGCCTGTGAACCCCTGAATCAATATAAGATCAAATACAAACCAGTGTAGATCTACAGCGCTATCCCAAGTGAAGTGACTTAAAGCCTAAATCAATAAACTTTCGAAAAACAAATATTTGACTGTTGATCTTATGTACATTCTGATTCAAATTCTGAGACTTCTCATTTCCAATAAACTGTTCTTTTCAATTTTGTCCTTACATTAAAGCCAATTACCTCAAAATTTTAAGCAACTTTTATTGACGAAGATAAGGCCAGAACAAAATATCAATCCACTCGTGGAACGCTCAGACTTATTTTGCTAATTCCCGTCCAAGAGCAGAGATTAAAATACAAAATTCGCAAGGTCCCACAGTCAACAACCAAACGACATTGTCATCATCACCTTAATATGCGTGCAAAGGTAAACCAGATACCATCTCGTATCGATGGCGTGCCAAACAGGTTAAGTAAGGTCGTAAATCTCTGAATAGACCTCCTCTTCATCAACAACAACCTAAAGTCATGACTCTTAGGCTAATAACCTGAAGTTTTTGTTTCAGGGAACTAGTTATATGTGCAATTCTAAGCAAAAACTAAGAAAAAACCGAAGAAAAACGTTCTCAACTTACCAATTGCAGAAAACATGTTGACAGCAAAAAGTGTCGCCTAGTACAAGATCCCATGACATAATTATTCCATTGGTTTGTTCAGAGATGAGGTTGCTCCAACGAGAATAGAGATCGATGGACTGAGGTGAACCACCACCAGTTTCACCAGTCGAACTAGTTTCTTCTCGTTCGGTGTAAATAACAGTGTACAACAAACACAACAGCACTACCTCTGCAACTCCCCGAACTGCTCCAATTCTTCCTTGCTACAGTCTTCACGGAGTTGGAGTTCCTTGACCAAACTCTAGGAATTATTTGCCTTTTATTTTTGTATCGCTTTCCGCTTATTGAATTTTTATTGCCTTCGTCTTTTGCTTCTCTTTCCCCCAAAAAAAATATGAAGTGAATCACAATAAATCGCGCACACACTACACCAACAATGAGAGACACGGCATAAACGACGATAAAGATGACAAATCAAATGCCAATAAAACAAAAACAAAAAATTTTTTGATTACATAAAACGGGTACTTTTTCGGTTATTTTTATCTGTGGATCCAATGAAAACAAATGAAATCAACCAGGCGAGGGGATTGGCAAAGGAACGCAGGCACCACTTCTAGGCACTCACTCACACACTGGACGACTGCTTCTGATCTGATTGAACTTGCTAGGGGACACTTGGGTTTGGTAGGTGCACACTTTCCCACCGACACACTCGCTTACTACTTAGACCGGCGAAACTTTGACTTATTTTATTTTTTGCCTGCAAAACAAGGAAATTTCTTTTTTTTCTTCTCAAAGAAATGACAAGTTATGACGGACTGAGAGAGAGAAAAACTTTAAACCTCGACTGTAACGTACAAGGTTTCGAAAGACACGACGAAGATGGTCTCAAATGAATGACGGAACCATCCGTTCACTATGGCAGCAATTCGTTGAATACTCGATTCATCCGGTTGGGGACGGAGGAGAACCGATTGTAGAGAATGCAGTTCTGTGTGAGGGGGATGGAAATGTTGGCCTTTGATGGGTGAGTGAGTGTGACAGGGGATTTGCGTTAAGTCAACACTTGTTGAATGGAATGAGGAGAGGAGAATGATGTCATATGCGTGATGCGTTGTTATAGTGTGAGAGAGATGGGGGGGGTTGGATGAGTTTTTTATTTACATTTTCGTGAGTTGCGGTTCGTTTTGTTCGGTGAAACGGTTGGATCATTGTAGAGTTTGAAATTTGTAACCGGTTGTTTGGAGAGTACGCCATATTGTTGATTTGCAGGCGGTTACTATTTGAAAATGAAACAATTTGTTTTATCCAAGTTTACCAGACTTGTGTTTTTAACAAGTCGCAAGAAAAAAAATATGTTTTGTTTGTAAGGCAGCTATGACAATGGACATTAATACGAGTATCTTTTGGGAAAGCTGATTAAACTGATTAAACACGACGACTGGGACTTTAAGTCCGTTGTCCTCTTTTTCATCGAAAAGATTATAATTGTTATTTATTTTCTTTCTTGCCAAGGTAAGGACACGAATATCAAAAGAACAGCTCAGTTGAGGAAGAACCACACAGTTTGAGTTCGAAAACTCTAAAAAAATTCGGAAACTCTAAAATCTCTCCACGCAACCAACAGAAGAAGATTGGAACCATTATTAGAGTGTCATCCAAGAAACGACTGTAATGTAGTAAAACAAAATATACTTCAAAGCAACGCTGCATCGAACTACGAAAGTTATTTGCAATCTCTATAAACAGAAAAAAGGAAGATACTCGCTTCTCAAGAAGAAAAAGAGAGAGCACGAGATGTGAACAATCAATAAGATGAGGATGTGCTATTGCAGCAATGATTCCGAAAATTTTACCAGAGGGTGAAACTACTATTAAATGGATATAACATTCGGAGAGAAGACTGCCATTTGAAAAATCATTTCTGCAGGCTGTCAAAAGACGATGAAGACACAGTTTTTAGGCAAATTGTTCCATTCAATCTGGCAACAATAGATGAGAGTTCCCCCCGATCTAGAGGAAGTCAAGATAGATATCGAGACTGAAGTCTAAAAAAGCTGCTAGAGCAGATGGACGATCTGTTGAAATCTTTAAAGCAGCTGGGGATGATCAAATGTGGCGCATGCACATGAGTGGAGTCTCTGTATAGTTTCCCCGACCCACAACAGATCATTTGACTGCGCCCGTTATCGAGGGATCAGCCTCCTTACCGTCACATACGAGATCTTCTCTGCTATTGTGTGTGAAAGCATGAAACATTTCGTCTGATAGATCCATGTCACCGTGGTTTTAGGCCAGGGAATTTCGCAATATACCAGATCTTTACATTGCGGCAGATCCTGGAAAATCGAGACTCATCAACAATTCGTGAATTTCAAGGCCACATATGACAGCGTATATAGACACGAGCTGTATAGTGCCATTTAAAACGGAAGCGGCTAAATTAGATTTGACGACAAACGAGGGCAGAACTAAGTGCAGTCGACTCTCGGTAATTTGAAACTTAAAGGACCAGAGAAAAATTTCAAATTACCAAGTAACTAGTGTTTGCTTAAAGTTCGTGATTTATTATTTCAGACATTTGTACAATTATTCACGAATGTTCATTTTAAAAAGAAATCCGAAAATCTTTTTCCACGAAGACATTTTTTCAAATCCGGAAACAGGAAATAATCACTAGGGGCAAGGTCTGGACTATAGGGTGGGTGTTGAATTTCTTCGAAACCACAATCTCGCGCAGCAGCCTTGGAAACTCGCGCCGTGTGAACAGGAGCGTTGTCATGAAGAAGCAACACACCCGCTGCGAGTTTACCCCGTCTTTTCTTTTTAATTTCCTCCCGCAAATTATGCAAAGTGGAAGCGTTGGATGTGGCGTTGATGGTTTCACCGTTTTTTTTTTGTACTCAATGAGCAAGATTCCCTTTGAGTCCCAAAAAACTGTGGCCATGAGCTTCCCGGCAGACGGAGTGACTTTGAACTTCTTCGGGGGGTCTGTTCCTTTTTTATGCCACTGCATGGACTCTTGTTTGCTTTCAGGGTCATGGTGGTGGACCCATGTTTCGTCACCACAGCCACCATCTCTTCATGAATAGTTTTTTGACTTTTTCCTTGCTTAGTGAGAAATTTAATTACAGCGCGATGCTCAATTTTCACCATCATCGTCTCAGTTGCCATTATGATTCTGTTTAACTAGAGATAAAACGCGAATTAATAATCACATTTATATGAAATTTTACATGAATGCACTAAAATAATATTACTTGATAAATAAGTATTACTTGATAAATAAGTCAATTTATATATACAACCACAGCTTCACCCCGATACCGAGAATATATTGAACGCCCCTCGTATCTCGGCTCTACGCTAAATAATAAGAGCGACATCAGTACCGAGATCAAATGCAGGATAACTCTCCCCAGCCGTTGATATCTTTTGTCTCTCTTTTAAGTTGTGCGCGGAATATTTAGTCCTGTTTGCGTTGATGACGATTGGAGAAGAAGATGCAACCACGAACTATATGTACTGTACAACGACATGTGTCTAGCATGGCGTCTACGGATCCAGCGCCTAAGATGGCAAGGCTCATGGAAAACTTTGTTTTAGCCCGAAGGAACTTCTTAGACTCAGACCCTGGGGTGGAGTCGGCTAATGCGATAGTTGATTGTTGATTGTCAGATTTCAGTTTCTTGCTCTGCGTAATGCGATTGTCAATTTAAGAATCGCAAATTTGCGATCGTTTTAATGTGACAGCTAAATTGGTGTCGTTTTCATATATTTTTGTTGAGTGGGTATTCAAAATTAATTATTTATGGACAATCTTCGATTGTTTTGATCATATGATCTTACTGCAGTTGTTTACATTAAATAATGATACAATTGAAAATGAAATATATGTACGTAGGTGAAATATGCATATGTAAAGTATATGGAAGTACATACATATATGCAAATACGTCTTTTTATTTAATCTTTGAAGGACATATTATTAATCCATGAAGGAACACACAGCATGAATGCAATTATGTTTATGTACATACATGTATATATGTATACAACTACTACTCAATTTGAGTTACATATGGACGAAATTACGAATGGCGGTGAATTTGAAGTACGGTCGTATTAATTATAGAGTGGCATCAGAAAAATAAGAGGATTTTTTTTAAAACATAACTATATAAGAGGCAACTCATTACAGCTCTTGGCAGAATATGTTACATTTCCGTTTCTCACATATTCTACACAAATATTGATGGGAGCATATTTATTCACGCATACCTTTTCTACTTCATCAAGGAACGATGAAGAAAAAATCTTTTGAAGTTTTTTTTAAGAAAATTCAATTTCAGTGCCGAACCATAACTTGTTTACGATATATTAGCAATAAAACAATTCAACAATTAGATAATAAACATATTTATAAACTATTTAAAATACAAATTACAACGATTAAGCATGCCGTGACATTCAAAAAAAGGAAGTGATGCCAAGCTGTCATATATTTTTTGCGATCGCATTATGACTGAAACACAATAGTGCGTTGCGCTAGTCGACTTCATGTTACGGAGGGTGTGCGTTGACGCACTGCGTTAATAAGCTCCTCCCTCTCTCTCTCAAATACAAAATAAAAAATTTTCCGTCAGCTGTTTTCATTTCTGAAATGTCAAATCAAAAAATATTCTGGTCCAACAATTCAACGTTAAAGAAATTAATTGCGGAAACTAAATGCCAAGAAAGTTAAAAAAATTAAAAAAGTGATTCTTGTTGCTAATTTGGCGAATTCATTCAAATTAGTTTTGTCGTTGATATAATTTTAGTCAGCTGTTTTCATTTCTCAAATGTTAGTTGCCACAAAATGTTCTCAATTTGAGAAAAAACTCTCAATTTGGGAAGCATTTCTCAATTTCGCTCTCACAGCGCATCCCTTTGTCAAAAAAATATCCAACATGTTGAATAATGACGTGCGTTGGGATTACGTTTTACGTTTTATTACGATCCTCTCATCTCTCTCATTTTTCATTTACGTAGGTTGCTGCAGTATTTTGTGAATGTCCATTGAATTGTGTGCGTTGAAAGACAGCGCTGACGCTGACGCACTATTGTGTTTCAGCCATTACTCAGACGTGAATATATTTGATAGTCACATTTGATTGTGAAAAGTGTGACAATCAACAATCGCATTAGCCGATTCCACCCCTGTTGGACAGCGCAAAAAGATTTAGTCTTCTCTCCGAAAAAAATACTTTGTTTTAAAAAATACCTCCCGACTTAAAGTTAACACTATTGATTCATTCAGTTAAATGGTGGTAACATGAATCGAAGAATATAAGTGGCGTAGTGGGAAAGTGCATCGACTCCTACGATTGCAGTCTGGGTTCGATTACCAAAAAAACACCTTTGATATTTTCACGGCTCCACCTTTTTCGAGTCACTGACAATGCTCAAAGAGTATAACTGTCTAGAAAAAGCTTCTAAATCTCACCGTCCGGAGTCGGCATTAAACTGTAGGTCCCCTCCACTCTTGAGAGAAGAATGAAACGCACAATACGAGTGGTTGCTGAGAAGCTATGCTCTGGCCTACCTCGGACTTTGTGTATTATTATAAATACTAGTTTACTATTAGCAAGCTTAAATAACTAGTAGCTCGACAACTATCCCAAGAAATTTGGCCTGACTAGAAATTCGCAGAGCAACGTTGTTAATTCTTATGTTCCTGAACTTTATGTTTTCTAGTGAATCCGTTTGTAATGTTAAATGCTGCCTAGTGGGTAATGGAAGATATTGTTCTTTCAATTATCTTACTCATTGAAGCATTTGGCCGCTACAAGCAGTTCAATGTCGTCAACATATGGAACCACTAATACCTTCATTGTTTAGGGTGTGTAGTGTTTGATCTAATGTTAAGATCCATAGAAAGGATGGGATGACGCTCGTTGCACATTTAGTTGAGTTAGTATTTTTTCATACGGTGGTATTTGTAGCTTTACTATCTATTTGTCGAAAAATTGGGCTGGTGATCGGATCTCTGGTAACATTGTTGAAAGCACCTTCCATGACGAGGAAGGCGCCTATTGTGAATTATTTCCTCTTGCAAAGAGGTTTCGATTGTACGAGTTAGCTCATAGAAAATCAAGTTTTTTTTTAAATTTTTTCATGTTTCCATGTATTATGGCTTTATTAGTAAGAACAAACGTTCCCATTAATTATGAAATACAATGTCGTTCAAGTGCTTGCCTCGGTTGACTTCGCAGTAGCGCATTCCGTCATCCTGATTTTCCAAGACCTTGTTGATGGTTTCACGGATTACTTAAAGGCGGTTAACATGGCTCTGTAACGCCCACCGTTGACCGTAACGTTGTTCCCACCCTCATTTTCGAAGAAAAATGGTCCAATGATGCCACCACTCCACAATCCGCTCCAAACTGTCACTCTCTGTGGCTGCATAGGCTTCTCGACAACAATGTGCGTCGAGATGAAAATGCGCCTCGTCAGAAAAGATGATTTTTCGCCGAAAATCGTTGTCCAATTCAAGCTGCTTTAAGGCCCAAACGAAGCGATAACGAAGCGGATGGTTGCGCGCTTTCAATTCCTGAGTCAATTGGACATTGTAAACGAATAATTCGAGATCTTTGTGCAGAATTCTCCTCAGGCTAGTGCGTGAAATGCTGAGCTGTTGAGATCGATGGCGAGTTGATGTTCGTGAATTGAGTCTCACACTCATCTATTCGCACCGTACGACGTCGGGGTGACCGACCATAAGTGTTGTCCACTAGCATACCAGTCTCACGAACTTTTTGCACAAACTTGGGTACAGCAGTCGCGGTGGGTGCTTCATTTCGGCCAAAACTTATTTTCAAAAAACGCACTGTTTGGGCTACACAGCACTCATTTTGGAAATAAGTTTTCAATATTTCCCAACGTTGTTCAGGCGTTAAGCTACCCATTTAGTTCCGCAGAGGTATAATTCTGCCTTTCTGTGAAAAAATAACCTATGATTTAAAAAAAAAAACTGGAACTATTGTAGCATCGTCTTCGCTAGTGGTTGTTTGCAAACGACTGGGCAGGCAAGATTTTCTGCGTGTGGATCACGCGAATCGGTTCATTTACATCATGTTTTCACCCAGTAACGTTCTGCCGCGAATTGAATAATACGCTTTTTTAAATTCTGATGAATCACGGATAAAAACAATTTTCGTTTAGGTGCAGCAGCAGCGTATGCATGTGGCACTACATGTATGCAGTGAAAAAAACTGGGCAAGTGCGAGTTGTACTCGCACGGGTAAGGTTATAATAATAATAATGGCGGCGCTACAGTCCGACGTGGACCTGGGCCTAGCTTCTCAGCAACCACTCGTGTTGTGCGTGCTATTGTTCTCTCACGAGTGGAGAGGACCTACAGTTTAATGCCGACTCCGAACGGCGAGATTGAGAAGCTTTTTCTTAGACAGTTATACTCTTTGAGCATTGTCAGTGACTCGAAAGAGGTGGAGCCGTGAAAAAATGTTTGATGTTTTTTTCGAGATTCGAACCGACGACCTCGAGCGTAGGAGTCGACGCACCTACCCACTACGCCACGGCGCCCACGCACGGGTAAGGTTCCGTCGCATAATATTGATGGATGATTTCTAAATATCAAACGACGTTTCAAAACTATTTCAGTTGAATTTTCTTCTAACTTCAACCTAAATCAACTATTCATTCATACATTTATACATCCGAAAAAAACAAACGTTCATCCCTACATATACCTATATCTCTATCCAAGTTTATCCAACACAGAAAGTCCCTTCCATCATACACATACCCAATCACTGCTCATGCCTGCGGTGTGTGTGTTCACTTCTGTTGTGCATTTAGGGGTGAGATCGAAAAGATAACGCTCAGCAACGAATAGAGTGGCCGAACACAGCATGAAATTATGTGTGGAAATGAAAATTGTTTTCATTTTAAATCTTAGATATCTCAAAATTTCAACATAAATCGATATTTTGAAATTTATCATTTCTTAATGCTTACATTAATGTCTTCAAAACTGCGTTTTCAGATCTTCAAAATTCGCATGTCGATGATTGACCGTTTTTGGCCAATATCTCCAAAATCATTAAGGCCAGAATGCTCGCAATGGTTTTAAATGAAAGTACTCAATGAAGCCAAGTTTTTGTGATTTTTTCAGATTTTTAAACACTTTGGTTTAGAAATGGCAGGGGGGGACGCATTTAAAACTTTGGAGCTCCATATTTTCCAAACGGTATTTTGGATAAAAAAGTGTTGAACGAAACCTCCACCTCATTTCGAAAGACCTGTCGATTGATATATATTTCGATGGGGTGCGACAATTTTTCAAAATTAATGTCAACTTCACCTGTACTGGAGCCACCCCCAAATGGCCCCACTTTTTAAAATCGCTGCATAGGAATTGACATCTAGGTCTGAAGTACCTAATTCCAAAATTTCATGCCGATATCTTCATAAACTTCGGAGATAAAAAAGTGTGACAGACACGACGGACGGACGGACGGACGGACGGACGGACGGACGGACGGACGGACACACCGAAATTATAAAGGTTCCGTTTTTGTAGACGGAACCTTAAAAACATTAAAATTGCATAAATCGTTACTGCAACCAATTTTCCTAAAATGCCACGCAGCATGCGTGAGGTGTTACTCTATCAGCGATCACCAGAAAATGAGGAAAACATGTCGCAAACGGAACGAAAAGGAATGAAAATACCTGCTTCACCCGAGAATCCACTTTGAAAGTGCATTTTTGGTGGAAGAAGGCCGGTTTTAGGCTCATCCAACCCATCTCCCTAAAGCTTGGGAAAATCGTATATTGTTTCTCCCTTAATCCTGCCTTCTTCCGCTATGTAATCAGCCACCTATTTTATGTGGCCGTCTTTTTTTAATTTTCTTCCCTGAGCATACTTTTTCCATCACCTCGAGCAATTGGATTCACAATAGCACTTCCGTAGCGAATATCGTCTTACAAATTTAATGCTTTTAAAGACCTTTTCTAAATATGCATGTATAAAAGCCACCCCAAAAACAAAAACTTGCAACATTTCCGGTGAAAATTGGAATCTTTACATGTGTTTCATTTCCATATTCTCTCAAATCTATACCGACTCGTAGCCAAATTTGTATGCAAGTAAAACAGGTTAAAATACGACCATAAAATGATGGATTGAATACCGTATATGCTATTACAACGAGAGTCGTACGCATTGCCATACACACGACTTTTGTCAAAAATTCAGTAGGATCGGGTTCGGAACATTCGGATCGGAATTTAACTGTCGAATATGACTTGCGTAATTGGTGTGAATACTGTTTATATGCACTGCATACACAAATAGAATCTCAGGCACCATTCAAAATAAAGTACAACATGAAATTTATAATTTTTCTCTAACTTTTATTCATTTCTTTTTAATATTCTTTCGATCTTTTTTTTGTATTTTTTTCTTCGCTATAAAACATATTTTGGGAGACATAAGTTTTCATTTTTCTTTTTGTTAAATAATCTTTGTGTTACTGAAATCATATACAATTAAATTTTAGTTTTCAACTAGTAGTAATTCAAATCTATTTATACTAAACTAAATCAAAATGAAAAAAATATTTTTTTAAATAATAATCTTCTTAAGAAGAGTCAGAAGCCATCCGCGATCTACTGGCAATGGCCTCTGTGCTTTAGTTCTTCTCTACGTATTCCATCAAGTCGTTCCTTAAATTTCGTTAAAATAATAATATTACAGTAGTAATAGTTGTTTAATTGTTCATTTTTTTGTTTTTTCCTTTTTTTTTGTATTTGTTGCTAACATTTATATATGTATATATAGATTTTGTTTTAATAATTAGGTACTATTTACAAAAAATAAATCTGTGATTTTGTTGCTTCTCCTTTTCATTTTATTTATATTATTTATATGTATATGCATGTGTAGGGGTATGTTAAACAATTTTATTTGTTTATTTTCATGACAAGTTGCTAACATTACAAATGATTACAGTTAAGAATGGGACTCTCTAAAAACTAAATAAGAGAAAAATGTTGAAAGAAAAGAAACGTTATGAACAAAATACTTAAGGTTCTACATATGTACGAGTAGGTATACATGAACAGAATGAAAAGTTGGCGTTTTTTTTAAAGAGTTGATTGAATAAAAAGAAAAGTATGCAGTAGTAGAGTATGTTGTTGAAATAATTTACAAACATAGTAAAGAAGAAAATAGCAATCTTGAGACGACACAGGTTTTCACTTCGGAATTTGAGAGACTTTGTTCTTTTTTTCTTTTCAAATGCTTGGTTGCTTGATGATGATTGTTTTAGTATGAACGAAAATTAAACTTATCTGAAATAGAAATTGCAGATTTTTGAGGACCTGTTTTGGATTGGAATTGATTTGTCGTATGTAAACGTGTAAACAAATACCTTGTTCAGGTGTTCTTGTGTAAAAGAATGCTTCCTGGAAATGCCAAAGAGATTTGTTTGAAAACATAATGTGGTTGACAAATTATGCCACAAATTTGCGTGGGCAGAGTTACGAGTACATGCACGACTTGTTGCTTGCAACGGACAAAATGGCACATTCGCAAATTGTTCTACTGACGTTCAGACATCAATTCCTCTAGCGCTTCTGTGCTGACATAGCGCCTAATCGGAAATCTAAGTTTTTGAAACACTTTTGTGCTCATATAGCTGATATAGGGCCTTATCGGAAATCAAAACTTTACGCAAATTATATAAGCAGAGCACTCGGAAATTCATACCCGACAAAGCAACCCAGTAGGGCACAATAGATCTAAAGGTCGCGGTGCAACACACCCTCAATAATAATAAGCAACCCAGTAACACACATTTTTTTTCGCAAATTTGAATAAAATAACGCAGATTTTTGTTTATTTTAGGACCAATCTGCAATTTTTCCGCTACAATTTGGAATCGGTGCTACTTTATGGGTGCAGTATCTAGAAGGTGGACACCATTATTACATGAAAGTTGCAATTATTAGTAAACAAAGTTTTAAGAAACATTCTCAGAATTTTTTGGCCGAAACGTATCTCCAACGAGGGGCACAATAGATCTTCAAAGTCGCGACGTAATATAACCTCAACAATAATAATCTCTAACGAGCAACTTTACATGAAAACGGTTCAAGAACTAATAGGCATTATGGTTATATCATTGAGAATTAGGCCGTGTTCGCGTTGCTTCTACTTTGCGCAAGATTTCTTTTGAAAATTTGCATTTCCGAATAATCCCACACTCAAACATAATTTAGGAACAGAAATTCTCCCTAAATAGCTCAGTTGTTACTCTAGTTTGAAAGTTTATTCACATAATCTTCAAATACAGCGTGGTTTTGTATGGGGTTTGAAGCAGATGCGTGGACACGACTCAAGAACTGCCTGTGTCTTGGAATAACAAAATAAAAATCAGTACGAGCTAAGACGGTGTTCACATAAGTGGAAGAAGGCAGAGATGTCGGAGAGAGAGCGTATGATTTTCCAAACTCTGAAAGGGTGACAGGTCCATAGTTAAGCAAGCGATGCAATGGAACCCGCTTTCTCAGGATGGCACTATGGGCGGCGGTCCCAGGAGTAGGTGTCGCAGAACCGTTGAGTTGAGTCCCTACGGGATACACTACATAAGTATGATATTCCAAACTTTTGGAAAATCATATGCTCTCTCTCTAACACTTGTCTTCTGGCAACCCTAAATACGAAATACACGATATAATAGTTTTACCAACGGTTAAACAGCTTTGGTGTTGTATACAACAATTATATCATGTGCTCCACACAACGGTATGGTCTCATGCTCTTGAGTGTACAATCGCTGTCGTATGCAAGAAACTGTGTGGAAGTTTTATGGTGAATCGATTTCATTTATATTCCGGCTGCTCCAGTGGCGGGTTAAGGGTAAGGTTAAGTAATTTCGAATTAACTGCTAAAAATTTGACTAAATAAAATGCTCGATTGTCCGAAAATTGTTACACAAGTTGTATAATGTGTGCACTGTATACAATAGTTGGGACGATATTGGTACAGCACAAATCAATACAACTGTTGTATCGTGTATTTCGTACTTAAGGTTACATTTTCTTTTCATATCACCAACATTGCTTGATCGACGAAACAATTGGAATAAGCGGAGATAGACATTTCCCTAATAAATAATGCTTTACAACAAAGTCCTTAATGATTTTTCGTAAAAGTAAAATATGACACACAAGAGTTGTGCATTCAACACTCACGCCGCATTCTCACTACTCACTCACGACGCATTCACGCCACTGGCAATTGTCAAAGATGATTGCTAGAATTGTCTTATTAGTCTATCATAAAATTGAGATAAAGAGTGAAAAGTTTAAGGTCGAGACGACCGTGCTATATGATTGACTGTGACTTTAGCGAGATGGAAGAGAACGCAGATCGAGTTATAACAGATTCACGGCTAACGGGCGTTCATTTTACTGTTTATTCGTGGTATATCATATTATTGTAAAAACAAAAACACAAAGCACTAACCATTAACACGTTCGCGGACAGTTAAAATGCTTTGTCCCAGCAAAAACCACAAAATTCAGCGGCAAATGTCCGCGAACGCGTTGAAGAAAAAAAACGATATTTTGGATCGTTTAAATCGTAACAAATCTTCCAGTAGTATATACAAGGTGAATACGGCGATCTAATTTGAAGAATCATAAGAAACTCTGTTTCAAAAAGTTCCGAACTACAGGGAGTCTGAGGCAGTTCTCTAAATTCCGACAAGATTCGATAAACCGACATCGTCTTGCAAAACGTTTGTCGAATTACCGCTGGTCCACTGTATTGCGTTTCCAGCAATGGTCTCTTCTTCTTTAAAAAAAAAAACAAATATTGGAAAAATTGAGGCAACCGCAAAAGATGACCGATAGTTGAAACAACCGACATGCTCGTGTAAAACCCGCTAAAGCAACCGCGAAAGAGAATTACAAATAATTGCCGTCAAGGGTATATGGCCCCTTTTACTCACGGTAATTCTGAAGCAGCAACACGGCTTTTACTCGAGGCAATTCTTTAACAATTCTGCAGCAGCAACTCGGAAATGTGTAGCCAAACGGGACGATGAGTGCTGCGGGTAGCCCAAGTTGTTCGTACAGATAGGTTGCCGTCAGTTTTGTGTATTTGCTCTCTTCTAATCGTGTGGAAGAGTGAGATGGAAACATGAAAAGAATTGCCATGCATAAGCGCATTAGACAACCACAAAAGGGAGTAGAAGGGAATTGCTGCAATAAAGGTCTTCTACTTCTGAAGGTCGCCCAAGCGAGACAAAAAGTGCGGGGTTAGCCTGAGTTGACCATTTGAAAGATTGATCTGGAGACAGAAAAACCGCCTCTGAAGAAATCCAACGTGTAAAAGCATGAGGCAACCACAAAGGAGAATAACAGATAATCTTCGTAACATTGGGTGAGTTTGTAATCGCAGTATTAGCGCAGTACTGCAACGTCAAGCGCTCTTAATTGAAAACATTTGGCAATGTCAAAAAATCGTTGCGTCGCCTCACCTAGGCAGTGATGCTTACGCGATGCGCATTCTGTCGACGTTTACGAACTTAGCCATTCCTTGGGAATAACCATGCGGTAGGACCGTCCACGAAGCCGATGACGCACACAAGCGGAGAAGGACCTCAGTCAACTTGGCATCCGTTCGCGGATCGCACCTGGTTAAAGATTGCGCCAAATGGAGAACCTTGTTGGTTGAGGCGCAGGTCCATCCCGGACTGTAGCGTCATCAGAAGAAAAAAAAACCACCCAACAGATCTCCGTATCCATATCCAGCATTCCATTACAGAATTATATGAACAAATGGAATTTGAAAGAGGGACAAAAAGTAAGGTTAACAGAAAATTAATGCCACGAGTTAGGATATGAATAAAAGTCGTCAAAGTTTCCCGAACTAAGACACAAAACTCTACCGTCTATACACAAACTACTTAGTTACATACATTATTACAAAAATTAAAGGGGGGCGGAAAAATAAAACAGAAATTGATGATTTCTTTCCGGTCTTTTGTGTTTCATTTTGCAAAATATTCAATTGCTTTCTTTCTGTCTGCCTTTCTATCCTCTATGAGTTTACATTTATGTTGCATCATTTTGTAAATATACTATGTATCATATATCATATTCTTTTCATAATCTCCGTAACCGATTAGAAATTGTCCTGCTTCTTTATTTATTTAACAAGTGTGTATATTTGCTCTTGTCTTCTTACTCGAGGTCATTTTTAAAATGTCTCACATTTTGTATAAATATTAAAATATATATGTATGTATGTCTATCATAAAAAAATGAAAATATGCAAGTTGTAGTACAAAAGAAAAAAATAAGAAAAATTACGCACAAGAACATCTCTCACAGATCTCTCTCGCTTGATATTCTAGTTTATGTTAGTTTTTAATTATCCACATTATTTCTCTCTCTCAATCTCTCTCTTTTGTGTATTTGCAAATTCTCTCTCACTCAGTAGTTAATTGCTATTCTCCTGGGGTCTCCTTTCTCATGACTCATCTTGCTCTCCCATGTCGCTGATTGTATTGCAATTTTGGTTTTTGCTGTGTACCCTCCGATTGTTTGCTTGTGTCAAAATGAAGCCACGTTCACGAAGGACGCGTGTGACGTGACGGTTAATGTTACAACCTATTGGCAGACGATGAGCTGATGGATGGGGGGCATATAGCGGTGTCGGTGTTGGTGTTGATATTGATAGCGATGATGAATTGTTGTTTGTTACATGTGTTAACACTTTGTTTTGTTTTCTTTTTGTGTATTATTTGCTTTAATTTTTGATTTTTTTATCGTTTATGTTTGAACAAAATCTGGATTGAATTGTTTAGAAAAATAATAAATTATATAAAAAACTTAAACAGTGAATGTACTATTTTTTATGAAAATGAAAAGGAAAAAAAAACTGACATCGAAAGGTAGTGCCATAAAAGGAGACCGCAACTGAAGAGATAAGGCGTTGCACACAGGTAACAAGTCAAATTTTGTTAAGAGACTATCAATAAAATGTTTTTTGAGTTTGACTTCTCGCTTTTAGGATGTAAAATGGCAATGATTCGGGCGAACAAATTCTAATTTTTTATTTTTTTTGTTCTTATGATTTGTTTGATTTTTTTTTTCGTTTTTTTGGTGTTGCAAAAATATTTTAGAAATTTAAGTTGGGAACTACGAGAGTTTCTTATTGAAAGTGTTATGTTTTGATTTAAATTTATTGCAATGTGGTCGGAGGATTGATTTCTTTAAATTTCAATTACCCAGCACATGAACGTCCTCTTGTCCTTGTTCACGTTGGCGCACAGCAACAGCAGTTTCCACGAGTAGGTACAAACATTTGAATTTATCTTTATCGTCACGAATAACTCCTGAAAAAGAATATAGGCAAAAAAGAAACATAATCAGAAAATTTCCAAAAAAAAATGTTTTTTTTGTGACATTTCTGTTGTCTACAAACTATTCAAATCCGGCATGTTAGTCAGGAGGAAATAGCGTTGAGATATACTTTGCAAATACAAAACATCAACACTTTGTGAGTCCTTGTAAATGCGCTGTTCGATAGCTTCAAAGGTAAGAGACGCTTGTGTATTTCCTAACGTCAAAAAAATGTTTCTATGCTTTGCAACAATGCTTTTTTACAGAAAGGCGTCAGACGTTGCATCGCGGCGCCGTGGCGTAGTGGGTAGGTGTGTTGACTTCTACGCTCGAGGTCGTCGGTTCGAATCTCGAAAAAACACCTAACACGGTTCCACCTCTTTCGAGTCATTGTCAATGCTCAAAGAGTATGACTGTCTAGAAAAAGCTTCTCAATCTCGCCGTTCGGAGTCGGCATTAAACTGTAGGTCCCTTCCACTCGTGAGGGAACAATAGCACGCACAACACGAGTGGTTGTTGAGAAGCTAGGCCCAGGTCCACCTCGGACTGTAGCGCCGCCATTATTATTATTATCAGATGCATAAGATCTGTTTATGTTGCAAATGTTGCTTTTAATTGCCCTTCACATGAGCGTTCAGAAACGTAATGCAATGCCCCATTGCAAAAAGTTGTAGTACTGGGGATAACTCCTTAAGTAAAAACTTGGAATGACAATCCTAAACCATTTGCAGTATCCCTGCACTACTTTACGGATGGGTCCAAAACTCAGGATGGGGTTGGCAGTGAAGTTTTCTCCAACGAATTAAACATCCGTCCCTATTTTTGCTTACCCGATCAATGCACCGTGTTTCAGGCGGAGATAATAGCAATAAGTGAAGCTTCTTTCTGGTTCAAATGGAATGTAATATTCGCACGTGATATTTGCATTTTCACGGACAGCCAGGCAGTCATCAGGGCTCTGGAATTGGTCTCGCTAAACTCCAAAGCAGTCATTAACTGTCGTTAATTTTTAGACAAAATAGCTGATCAGTTCAATATTTGCTTGTGTTGGGTACTAGGCTACAGAGACATTCCGAGCAACTGCAAAGCGAATTAACTTGCCAAATTCGCTACCATCCAGCCATTAGTACTGAAACGCAGTTACATGGGTATGCCTCTTACGACGAGAGGCACTACGTGCCACACCTCCAGAATTATCTGGCCCAAGCTAGACCTCAAAAGATCTAAAGAAATAATCTTTCTTGATAGATCCAATATAAGTAAAATCGTATGTGTCATTACAGGACACTGCCGCATAAAAGATCATACCAGCAGACTAGAGACTCTAGCTAAAGATTTCTGCTGAAGCTGCCTAGATAAAAGGGGAGTGGAGAGCATTCCACATCTCCTCTGCTCCAGCCCGGCCCTGGCGTCCTTTCGACGCCAACATCTGGGAGCCTCCTTCTTTGAGAGCTTATGCGAACATAGTGAGGTTCCGATAAGGAATCTATTGCGCTACATCCGCAATTGAACAATTGGATTGACCTCAGTCAATCCGTATGGCAGCACAATGCATCAACACTGGTCTAAGTGCACACTCCAGCCACTCTAAACCTAACCTAACCTAACTTGAGCTTCGATACAAGAAAATACATTCACCATAAATAAGGTTTACAAATATTGTGACACTTTGGTGTCTGAGCAATGGCAATGGGACTTACTCCCTTAATACCTATCAAATGTATTTTGTTTCAAGTGTCACACTGAAAAATATGTTAATGGGCTTAGAAGCAGACTAAAAACTGTAAGTTCCTTCGAGGCCTTTAACGAATAGTACCTTTTGATAATTAGTTTGAATCTCAACGGGTAACGGGTCAAAAGCTGCTTTTCTGCTTGGGACAACTTGCTGTTTACATACACTTGCAATTAGACCAATTGTCCGCAGTATTGAACGTTGGATATTGGAAAGATTTTTGTTGGTTATGAAATTTTGAAGTCACTATTCTAGATACTCTCAACGTTTAAGGGCGATTGTCAATTGGTGAACAATTCTTAGGTTAATCTGTTTAAAAATCTCAATCCCTTCAGACAATGAATACGATTTCACTTCAAGTGGATTTAAGTTTATGTATCGATCTCACCAATGTACAAATGTTATCGCATAAGATTACAAATTATTCACTTGCTGCGAGGAAAAAACTGCGTCACCACACAATACCATGTAACAACTCACCTTTTACCATATGACTGCTTGGAAGCATCACACTCTGCGCCGATGATGATGAGGACGACGTTAGTGCGTTGTTATTGTTTGTGTTTGCGCTATTATTATTGTTCAGCACATTGTTCGGTGTTGACGACGTTGTGGATGATGTGACAACAGTTGCTTCGGCACCAACCGTCGCAGCAGCCGCTTCCGCTGTTGAGTTATTTGTTGTAGTTGTTATCACGTGATTAGCTGTTGCGTTTGTTTCGTTTGACGATTGCACAACGACTTGTGCATTCTGATTGTTGGCAGCTCCTCGCGATAGACCAATAGGAACTACAACAAAAAAAAAAAAAAACACAAAACAGTTCAAAATTGAAGAATTAATTTTGGAAAATGTTTTAACTCACCAACAGTACTTGTCGTATTACCACTTAACGGATGTGGTAGTTGCGGTAAATGCGCCAAATGCGGATGTGCACTCCAGTAGGCAGCATTCGATGGGCTTGTTGTCACTTCTTCGGTACTGAAAATAGATCCACGCGCAAAAATTAACACAAGAAGTACTTGATGGCAACAAACTAAACACATGCATGCACACGAATGAGTCATGGAGGAGACCCAATTGGCTTACCTTATAACACCCTGCCATGCGTCAGAGTTTTCGAATTTTGAGGTATCTTCCTCGCTGGGCGAACACGATTCATATTCATTAACGCTGTCATCTTCGGATCTACACGCCACAAAGAAAGGAAAAGCACATGTCGTTGTTGGTGGTTAGAAAAGTAATGCACAAGGCCCTAAATTTACCTCCGTTTCTTGACAGGCGATTTTTGAAATATTGCATGGTTATTATTTTGAATGATTTGATTAACGGTTTGGGTATAGAAATAATTGTTACGGGGATATGCACAGAATTGAAAGGCTTGAGGTTGCCGTGGATGGGTAAAGGGATATCTTGAGGCTTGTATGAGTTGAGGATGTGAAGGGGACATTTGACGGCGGAATCTTATTGCATGATTTCTTAAGAATTTATACTCGGGAGAATAATATGGAGGTGTTTACCTGTATATAACGCTGTCATCGTATTCCATGTCTGGTTCGACTTTGACCACTTGTCCGCCGGGTGTTTGTACGAAATGATGCCCTAATGCGGTTAGTACATTTGCAACACCATCATGAACCTCTTCACCTTCAACTTCCTCTGTAGCTCCAACAATCTGCAAACACAAGCAGTTAATGAGTGAGACAAGGATGCGAAGAGATGTACTTACAACTTCCGATGCTGGACTGCCAGTAATTGGGTTGGGAGCATTCACTCCAGATGTGTTAAGGCTAGAAGAACTCATTGAGGAGCTGTTCAGTTTTTTGCCACGTCTTGAAATTGTGTAGTGAAGTGGATCGTTACCTTCGCGACGAATCATTTCGGGTAAGATTCTACGACGAGCGTTGATAAACCAATTGCAGACCTGAAATTGAGTGGTTTAGAGAAAGTCTTATTCGGATTGACGAAATCTGTGACATTCATACCTGTAACACGGTAAGATTTGCTTCCTGTGACAGTGTTAGCTTCTCAGCATCGCTGGGGTATGCATTGTATCTGTGCTCGTATAGCCAACGTTTGAGAATCTTCACAGAATGCTTGGGCAGGTTTCCACGACGTTTGCGTACCGATGAACTGTCCATGTTAACTCCATCCGTTGAATCGAGTATATCTTTGATGTCTTTGATGTCTTGCATGTCAGACATGTCATGCATGTCCTGAGAATTGTCTCTGCCCTCATGATCGGAGCCGGAATCATCAGCACTCGATGTTGATTGAAAACGATCGCGGGCTAGAGGAGAGAAGTTGATGCTTTAGTTGCAGACTTGTCGAGCAGGAAAGAAGTAAATTTCGGGCGGGTGTTAGAACAGCAATTACATTATCAGAGAAGAGAGAAGAAGAAGAACCACTCAGAGGGAAAAGGCAAACCTATTATTGGACCAGCGAACGTCGGTCTCAACAAACATCTTACTTTGTTGCCTACTCTCGAATCGATTCCAACAAATGAATAAGTTCTTCTTTGCCGCAGCATAAGGGGTGACCAGATAGCAGTGACAGTTTTTCGAATTGCTGTGTTTCGGCAGCTGTCAAAGTTACCAACGACAACTAGCTGTCAGTAAGGTTCGTCATTTCATCATGCATCGCTTCACGTTTGTCAAACGTGCACGAATTATTAAAAAATATAGAAATTCGGTCTCAGTTGGAAATACGCAGCGTGAATTTTGGTTGATCGTCATCACGGCTTCAGTGTACAGGCAATTCGTAGCTCTATGGAAAAGTTCTTCTGCACGTAAACCCACCAACCACACAGTGATTGATACGAAATGATGAATACATAACCGCCGTAACGACCAGTATCGAAGACCCACAAATGCCGATCTGTTGCAATGGGCATTCAGAGAGTCAACCCGTCAATTGTGCGGTTCGATTTGTTGCTGACGCAATAATTAAAGTCGGACAACCATAGAAAACGCCGTGAGTTCGCTAATTGGGCGCTTGAAATTATCTTATTTCGGACGAAGCCGTTTTTTAATTCGTCAACGAGAAATGTTAATAATGTCAACAAGAGAAATTTGCGTTATTGAAGCGAACACATCCCACAAATGTTCGACCAAGCATATATGCTTCCACAAAGATTGACTGTTTGGTGTGGTTCGATATCGATACATCGGTGCTGTGGTTCCAACAAGACATAGCAGTACATGAGAAACTAACGACACCACGCTTGAAGTTCTGAAGGAGTCAAGTCCTTACTCTAACAAGCCAACCACGAGTTCAAAGCCAACATTCGATTTTATACCTCATACCGTTGTTGTTTGATTAAAATTTATTTTCCTATCGCTCTAATCTAGTCACCGTGTAAGCACATCGTCCAGCAAAACATCAGAGTGCTGTGGACTGCTGTGGGTTAAATCTTTAAACAGAGAGCAGTTATAAGAAAAAAAAGATAGGTTTAACGTCTTTCTTCAAGTCAAGAACAAAACAAAAGAGACTTCCTGTCCATAAAGTGGCCAACCCGACAGACTGACTAAAGAGCAATTGCTTGTAAGAATCTTACAGTGGTCTGGCAAACATGTTTCTGTTTACAAAAAGAATACATAATGCTCGAATGATTATATGGAGTACTTCTATATGCTCTACCTGTGATCTATGAATTCTGTCCTTAGCGCTCCTGCCTAACCAAACACACCAAGTGTTGTAATTCATTTCTGTCAGTGAGATAAGAATGAATGGAACGACGCGGCAAACAGCACGTCTCGTCGTTGAAACTCCAAGAAATTAATGTGCACTCATGTTAGTTAAAGAAATTTAATCCAACAGCAAGTCACATATTTATTTCAAGAAAATCCAGGCTGTTCCTCAAGTTAGACCTTAGCTCTACACTTATTTAGAGTTTACATATTTTAACCGCCTTTTGGACATCATTTGACAAGAAATTACTGTCAAAAAAAGGAACCGGTCTTTACCCCACCAAGTTCACAACAAAAACAAAAAACAAATGTTCGACTGCCGTCTGTCTCTCTTTCAAAATGTCAGCTCGTCAACTTGTCAAAAATTTTTTTCCCAATTTCTTTGATGATTATTTCCTTTTTGCGCCATCGCGCAACGAAAACGAATCCAATAGCATAAGAAAAGAAGCAAAACAAACACACACATACACACGCACACGGGTGCAGAAGCACGTACACCAATGAGTCGTCTTTCAAATACGAATGAAAAGGGACAAAAATAAATTTGACATTTAAACGACAGAGGGAGAGAAAAATACATAAACTAGAGGCGCAATTCCGTGATTTGTCTGTGTTGCAAACGAGCAGGCCGACGCCATATTGGTGTGGGACTTTTGCAATCAGAAAACTGATCCAAATACTTCACTGAAACTGCATGTAATTTTCACCAGAAACTATGAATGTTACCAGAGAATCGCCCGCGGACAGAAACTCAAATGACAGATGCATAATCTTCGACCGCATACAGTGGGGAGAAATCTAATTGACAATCTGAATGTCACATTACGTAATTTGACAATTTATCGGTGGATTTTGTGTTTGGCAGGCCAGAGCGGGCGGCAATCACGTATGTATTTGCCCAAAAAGTTTTATTGGTTTCCAATTTCAATATTTACCTTCATGCTGAATGATTTGCGCTTGAATTTGTGCCTCCTGTGCCATGTCCTGGATGTCTTGTCGTATCTGTCGATCGAGGGCCGAGTTCACCTCTTCATGACGCAGAGTATCGGAGGACATCATCTTCAATTCTTCACACTTTCCTCTTCCTGATTGACCAAGTTCAATGCGTTCAATCCTCTTTTTCTTTCCTGCGTTTTGAAATACGCGACTTTCCCCGATGGTTTTTCCTTCTGTTCCAAGAAATCAGTAAATCACTTACAAGCTGAATTTAAGACTACCACGAGGGGAAGCTCTGTGGGGGGAAGAAAAATTCGAATTAGTTCACTGATGAAAAGAACATTTTCTTATAAGCGTAAAAACAATTTTTTTTCTCTTTGCGTCATTTGCCATTCGAATGCAAAGATAACTTATTGAAAAATCACAACCGACCAAATATTCAATTATTTTCTTCCTTGTCCTCCTCCGCCGGACAGCGACGTATCACACAAGACAAATTTTCACAATTTGTCGATTGTCCCAGTTGGATTTTTAAAAAAAATTTCAATCTTTCTCAGCGGCTAACGCGATTGTTATTATTTTCGCAAAGTAGTTTACTTTTGGTGTTTTGCATTGAATTAATGGGTATCTGCCAAAAAGAAACTTCAAAAATATTTCGAAAGAAAGACTTTTCTGTGAACTCTCTGACAGCTGTCACGAAACGAATGAGATTACTGAAAGAATGGTTAGATGGTGAGAGAGAACGATTTTTTTTTGACGGGCGAATATTAATGGATTTTGACATTGGTTAAAGTGAGATGGAATGCGTGCGCGAGCGAAATGGAAAAGTAACGCGGTAAAATATTAAACCAAAATGGCGTCGCATTTTCATTTCTCTTTGTGTGAATTTTCTCATTTTAGTAGGATTTTTCGAATTGTGTGCGAGTGTGCGTGTGTAATTGGATAGAGAGTGGTGTTGTTGAGTGGTACCGGCGATGACTGACATTTGTCGAGTGTTCGAGAGAACAAAAAAAAAAAAAGAGTTGAAGGGGTAAATGGAATAGGGTGTCAACGGCGTTACCAGTCTTGTATTACCTTTTTAAAATTACCAATGTTAAACAACTTCTGATTTACCAACATCGTATCTCATTAAAGTTGTGAACTCTAGCTAATTTTTGAAGTTGCCACAAAGTTGAATAAAATTAAAGTTTCTTGCTGTTTGAAAATGTAGAATGTGGATGTTTTCATAAACGTCGGAAATCTGCGCCAGTATAATTGCACTTTTTTTCTCATGCGTTTCTGAACAGACACACTGCAGAATTCTTGCAGGCCTGCTTTAGTACAATTGTCAAAAAAAATGTTTTCTTCCAATCGGGCCCTTTTTGCAGTCAAAAATGACTGCACAATCTGCATGATATCCATGAGATTGACGTTTATATAACAATAGGTTCTACAGTTCGCCTAAGTTAGTCCGACCGAAAATCTGCATGAATGAACATGGATAACGCAGTCCTTTCTTAGTCTGACGTTTCGAAAACACGCTATACCAAATCAAATTTAAAATAAAATAAATTGTAAATAATTTAGCTATATTTATCATTCCGCCATATCTACAAAAATCCGTCAAAATTAAGCCCAAAGGATGAATATTTTGTAGCTCCAGAGCAGTGCTGCCAGGTCGTGGTAAATTTACCTTTTCGTGGGGAATTCAATCTCCCATTCTACGCATTTGGTAAAAAAGGGAAATTCGTTTTGAAAAAGTATCTTCCCGTTTTGATGGTCGTCTCTAACAAATCTATGTATGGAATACACTGAGTTCAAGGGATGGCTGAAACCTGTGGCAAAGGATAACACAAAAGCGAACTACAGAGCCTATGGAACTACCTTGCCGAGAAACCAGAAATAATAAAAGACGCTGCAGGGAGCAAAAAAAAAAGAAATATAAATGCAATCCAACGAACACTTTTTGTAGTCTAAAATCTAATGTTGCCCAAAAAGATGCAACAATGAAAAATGACAAAGCTGACAGTTTTCTCCGCCGAGCAAATGCAACAGTAAACAGTTTCCTTTTAAATAACAATAATTATTAATTCCGAAATTTCGAAAAAATAGTACTTCACTGCAGTTTAAGTTAGTTCATAATAGTTCCTATGTTAAAGTACACTTTTTGGAAGTAGTATTATTTGAGCGATATGGTAATTTCTTCTCCAGTATGGCAAATTCCTCTCGAAAGCACTGCTTCAGAGCAGATTAAATTTTTAACCCAAATAACCTGAAAATTTGAACGCAATTCACACACGCCCTTAGATAAGGGCGAGTACCTAAAGATGTGTCAAAAGGAAAAGTAGGTGTATTAAGCAACATAAATTAGTTGTCACAGCAAATTCGACGAATTCAAAGTACATTTCTTAGGCTTAATTATCCAAGATTTTCGAGAAATGTTAACAATATGTCACTGAAAACAATGAAAGACTCAAGGTAGTCAAATCGTAGAAGAGACTATATATCGATTAAACTAGATTTAATAGAATAAAGTCATGTACTTGGCGCTTTTACGAACATTGCTACTTAATCTGACAGATGGATTAAACATAGACGAAGGGATCCAGTCTTAAAAAGAATGACATCTCTATCTTCAGTCCAACCAAACTCTATGAAAAAAAGGAAAAAGAAATGCTTCTAAACAAATTACAGTCAAAAGCTGCGCTCGTAGAGTAGACGAGATTACTGATACCGGATTTTCCGGATTCCTTCGTCGTTTCTTCATGTGACCCGGCACTTAGGATGTGGATGTTGCCCTTTGGGGTGGGTACCCGTGTAAAAAGAAAGGAAGATTTTACGTTAAAACAACCCTTTCTGTTAATGATTCCAGTAAATGGAATAACTGTAACCATTTTCGGTTCTGCATCGTACATCTGATCGACTCGCCGTCACTGACACAAAGCAAACATGAGCACAGTCCAGAAAGTGCGATGGAATCTTTAGGAAGAAGGAAACATGCGATAGCACTTATACTGCGATTGGTTTGTGAAGCAGAGCTCTGTCCTCATTTGGATATGGAATGATTCAGACACATAAGAACTCCATCAAGGATGAATTCGGCATTATGCCAAATTTCCGCCACTCCCTTACAAAGGCTAAGGAGGATCGATCTTCCAAAAATAAGACCAATGCCACAGCAACACCGAAATCGTTCCGAGATTTGAAAGCAAAACTTGATCCAGTTGGTGGATGTGGACGTGATCGGTGATCATCGTAAAAAATAAACCCGAACGTTTAACAAAGAGATGTAAGGATTTCGTAGAAATTATCCAAAACTACTTCGTGAACTAATAATTCGGATATTTTGATTGCTCTGCCGTACAAAACTTAGAACGAACATAATTTTCGACAATCTTAGAGCAAGGCAAAGGACTGGAAGCAGATTTTATGTCATGCGAAGTCTGCTTATTCGGAGATAAGTATTGGAATCTCAACTAAATTACAGAAACATCCGAGTTATACCCAAGTTAAATAAGAAAAATTCAAAATCAGTTTCATCTTCTTTTTGACTTCAATACTTTTTATCTAGGAAACACCTTACGAAGAAGGGATGACAACAACCGATAAGCCCCCAAAAATCAGCCAAGTGCTACAATACATACAGAAATGAAAAGGAAACAAAACGAATGACAAAACGTTTGACGTTAATACGTACGTCAATTTGAAGTAACACGACTCACACTACCACACCACACCACTACATACAATAAACGCAACACACACTAGAAAAATACCTCCCAACACATTCCCAATCTTCACAGAAATCACACACACAACACTGCGCAAGTACACAAATACGAGACGAAGTCAACTTGACACGAAACCATTTTGACATTTTCCCCAAGCAAATTTGATGTTTAAAGCCATCAAAAAATTTATTATTTGTCATTCTCGATGTCAATAACAATTATGAGAAACCGTCATTTGAAAGCTTTGCGCCGAAAGAATAACAAACATTTTCCGCAACTAAACTGCTCGGATTTTCATCGAAAATTGCATTCTGAATTTATTTTAAAACACTTTGCACAAAATGGCGGACTTTGGGGGCAAGAATCCAAATGAAAATACCCCCAAAATCACATGCAGAAGTTTCGAGACCTCGTACTTACGAAACGTTTAATCTTGACTCGCTTCCATACTCAGCTCAATGTACCCGAATTCACTGTCATTGGAGTTTTGGCGATTATTTTCGTTTTGCCTTCACTGAACAGCGCCAAATAAATTTGGCTTCTTTCACCCTCGACTGTCAAACCAACAAAGTCACACACAAACTTTGAAACGAGTCTCCCCTCAGGCACTGGAGGTGATGGTGGCGGCGACGGCGGCGGTGGCGGTAGCGATGGAGATGGCGAAAATTATTGCGGTTTCAGTCTGTATTTTCCGCCTAAATTGGTCCGGAACACAAGTTCACAATTCGATTTCCTTATTGGGTATGTGAGCCTTGTGTTTACAGGTCCCCGAGTGACACTTGGCAGACAAGACTGCGGATAACTTGATTTATATTTTCTGTATACACTTTTCAATCGAACACGGTAAAGGAAATTGCGATAAATGCCAAGAAAAAAAACTAAGAAGACCCGTGAAAAGAACGTCGAACGGTGAATGGGCATAGAAGCCAACAACAGACAAGAAGAAAAAAGAAAAACACACCAATCAAGTGACAGATAGGAATGCCGAACGATGGGCAAAAGAAAATCAAGACTGGCACGACGGTTTGCGCGTTTTTTCTCCTTTCGTGTTGATCCAATAAGAGTACGGCTGTGTTCGCAGATCGAGGTTTCAACAGATGTCAGAAGGTTATCGTGGAGAAAGAGTTGCCAAATTGTATGAATGAAGTTTTTTCTTAGTTTAAACTTTTTCCAAGCTGAGTTGTGTTTAGTTTGTCATTGAACGAAATTCTGTAGTACAGTTAAAGCTAAAAGGAAAGTGAAAGTAAATTAACCGAAAGGTTCAACTTAGATGACTTTGTAAGTGGCTTTAAAGAACAAAAAAGGTGAATTAAAGTCAAAAAGACTATGTAGATATGACACAAAGATGGATGAATGGTGATGCAAGGTTTAAAATTATGTCTGTATTACTTGAAGGCAGTTTCTATCAACACGTATTAGCAGACGCCATGGTCCAACGGTTATATAGAGAGAAAATTGATGCAATGCTTCAAAGATCGATGTATATACTTCCCTCGATTTAAGTCCGCTGTGGCGACCTCGCTCAACGACTAGTGATGTATGTACTGTGGCGTCCTCATACAGCGACTTTTAACAACAGAAGTTAAGCTTCCTGTATGAGGACCATAGATGACGCCACAGACACTGCAACAGTCAAGATCCCTGCAAAATGCAACGCATTCGTTGTCAGTCGCGTTCCTCATTTCCCTCAGTGCAGTTGCTTAATTTTCTTTGTTTCCAATTCCATAACGTAGTATATAATAAACAATAGTTTCTTTCTTGTAAGACATTTACAATAAAATCAGTTACATTTTTAACCAATACTTAAACCCAAGTGTTTCAATAAACTATGACGTAGCTAAATCCACCAAGCAGAAACCTTTCTGAGTTTTCCATTATGTCGAAAAAAGTGACATAAAATTGCGCATTTTCTAAAAGTCACATCAAAGGGGTCAAATCGCAGTTCCGAGGTTGCCAATTGACCTCGCCAAGACGGCTGATGACACGATTTGGGAATTTGGTGGGTAAAAGATCGATTGTGGCATAGGCTGTGCGGTATGGCGCGCCATCCTGCATGAACCAGAGATCGTCTTCAATTTCAGTAAAAAAAAAAAGTCAGTTAACATGGCTCTGTAAGCCCACCGTTGTCCGAAACGTTGTTCCAAGCCTCATTCTCGAAGAAAACTGGTCTAGTGATCCACCACTCCACAATCCTCTCCAAACTGTCACTCTCTGTGGATGGATTGGCTTCTCAACAATAACGTGCGGGTTTTCCTAGCCCCCTAACCGACGAGATGAAAATGTGACTCGCCTCGTCAGAAAAGATGATTTTTCGCCCACTTTCGTTGTCCAATTCAAACTGCACTAAGGCCTGCTTTGAGACTGCGAAGCGATAACGAAGCGAATGGTCGCGCGTCTTCCATTGCTGAGTCAATTGGACCTTGCAAGCGAATAACCCGAGATCTTTGTGCACAATTCTCCTCAGGCTAGTGCGTGAAATGTTGACCTGTTGAGATCGATGGCGAGTTTATGTTCGTGAATCGAGTCTCTCACACAGCAGCCACATTCTCATCTGTACGCGCCGTACGACGGTGGGGTGACCGACCATGAGTGTTGTCCACTAGCATACCAGTGTCAGGAACTTTCTGCACAAACTTGCGTTTAGCCAAAACTTATTTTCAAAAAACGGACTGTTTGGGCTACACAGCACTCACTTTGGAAATAAGTTTTCAATATTTCCCAACGTTGTTCAAGTGTAAGGCCCGAAAGATTTTTTACTGAGTTGACTTTCTAACCACCATACTGAAATGATAAATGCCCAAGAGCTACGCTTTTAGTCCAAACCTTGACGTTTTCTAAATTAAACCCTCATAGGACTTGCAGAACAAAGTCATCCCTCAAGTTAATGGTTTAGATACTTGGTGTGCAAATCGAATACAACTTCCACGGTTTCACTGCCTTCAGCACTTTGCCATCAGAGTCACCTGATGGTTGTCATCTCAACTAGGCAGGTTGGTAGCTATTTAGCGTGGACAAAAACAATTTGCATTTGTGGGACGTAATGCAATAATATTCAGTTTTGGATGGACCAACTGTTGGAGACACATGTTTTATGCGTTAACTGTCCAGGCCGGAGAGCACAAAGGCTCCGTTAGGTTAGGTTAGGTTAGGTTAGGGGAGGTTGCTGAGCGCTTGAGTTGTTATTGAGGCAAAGAGATTTTGAGGCGTGTGCAAATTTAAGGAGTCGACGTGGTTGCAAAGCCGTCTTATAGTGAGTTGAAGAAATGATTGCCTAACATTGCGTATCTAGTCCTGGCAAGAGCCTGGCACTCGCAAAGTAGGTGTTCTATAGATTCACTGACCCTGTCTCGTTGCAGTTTCTGCAGATGTCGGTGGAGGTCAAGCCAAATTTATGCGCATTGTATCCCACAAGACAATGTCCCGTGATAATACCGACTAAAATACAAGGTGACGCAATATGAATCATCATATTGTAAGATGTTATACATTTTTACAAATGGCGTCGTGCATCAATCATATTTGATATTTGTGAACGAGACAGTGTCAGTATAAAAATGTCAAGCCATCCTCCTCAATCTCAACAACGGAAAGGACGATTTTGTGTCGGAAATCATGAGTGACGAGGCGCATTTCCACTTAAGTGGTTAAGTGAATAAACAAAATCTTTGTTTCTGGGGCAATGAAAATCCACGTGTGGTGCACGAAGAGCCATTACATCCACTCAAAGCCATTGTGCGACGTTCACGCGGAAGTAGTGATTGAGCCGTATTTTTTTGAGATCTTGTGGAAAGTCATGGGAAATGCGATAAAACGGGCACAAATGTGTACCAACACTGGCGGCATCCTCTTTTCCACTTAGCAGAAAAAATTATAAAGGTTCAAATATAGATTGCTATCACTCAAAACCATTTTTGTTAGTAAAAAAGTAATTTAAAAGCAAATTAATTTTGCACCACCTTGTTCTCTGGGTAGTGAGAGAATTTATTTCGTTTTAGAAGTCTTGCCAAAATATGTTGGTTGAACGACTAGATCTATTGGACACTGATTTTCTCTAAAGCTATGCGCCAAATTCCCTAAAGAATTTATGGGGGCAGCAATGGCTATTGTGTCAGCCAGGACTGAGACTCTCAGTTTAGAGAGCTTATCGGCTGTTGCTGTCTTAAGTTTTACACGTAACTTGTTTGTGCCACCAAGGTCGCCGTTGCTATTCTGTTCAACTCGATTGGTGTCTTTTTCTTCTTCTTCTTCTTCTTCTTAGGGCGCTACAGTCCGAGGTGGACCTGGGCCTCACTCAACATGCCTCTCCAGCCAGCACGATCTTTCGCCAGCTGTCTCCAGTTTCGCACACCAAGCCGGCCGAGGTCCCCCTCGACTTGTTCGTGGACGTCCTCTGTTGCGTTGTCCCACAGGCTCAGAGTCGAAGACTCTTCGGGCCGGAGCTAAGTTGTCCATACGCTCTACATGGCCTAGCCACCTTAGGCGTTGGATCCGTAGACGCCTGGCCAGACTCATGTCGCTGTACAGCCCATACAGTTCGTGGTTGAATCTTCTCCTCCAAATGCCATCAACGCAAACATGACCAAAGATCGCGCGCAGAACTTTTCTCTCGAAAAGACCAAGAGACTGTTCATCCGCTTGGGATATTGTCCATGCCTCTGCGCCGTACAGCAGGACTGGGATGATCAAGGTCTTATATAAAGTCAGCTTGGTCTTCCGAGAGGGCTCTACTACTCAATTGCCTTTTGAGCCCATAAAAACAGCGGTTGGCAAGAGTTATTCTGCGTTTGATCTCGGTACTGATGTTGTTTGTACTGTTTACCGCCGAGGTGGACGAAGTCCTTAACTACCTCAAAGTTATAGCTGCCTATGGTGGCGTTCTGGCCAAGTCGTCGATGTTGTGCGTCGTTTCTCGATGATAGCATATATTTGGTTTTGCCCTCGTTTACCGCCAGACCCATTTTAGCCGCTTCCGTTTCAATGCCAGCAAACGCATCATTGACGCTGTGTTCGCCCAATCACGTCAATGTCATCCGCGTAAGCTAGCAGTTGAACGGACTTTTGGAAGATCGTGCCTCTTGTGTTGGCCAGTGAGTTTTGAACGATCTTCTCAAGAATGATGTTAAAGAAATCACATGACAGCGCGTCGCCTTGTCTAAAACCTTTTTTGACATTGAAGGTCTCGGTGAGTTCGTTACCGACCTCACTTGGTCGGTGTCGAGGTGTCTATTCCACGATTGATACACATTTGTGCCCGTTTTATAGCATTTTTAACGACTTTCCACAAGATTCTCGGTGATAACTGTTCGCATTCCTGTCGAAAATTTATCTTAAGGGCTGCGATTGTCTGAGGCTTGTTGGCATAAGCCTGCGACTTCAAGTAGCCCCAAAGAAAGAAGTCTGGGATGATTAAATCGGGCGATCTTGCTGGCCATGTCAAATCGCCAAAACGAGAGATTACGCGACTAGGAAACGCTTCCTTTACAATATCCATCGTGGCTCGTACTGTGTGTGTGGTTGCACCATTGTGTTGAAGCCACTTGTTCTCCAAGCACCGCTCATCCAATTCCGGCAGTAAGAAGTCGCTGTATTTTCCGCCTGGTGATGACCAATTGCGTGATCCGTCTCTGAGCTGCGATTTGACCCCTTTGGACTTTTTTTTTTGTGGGGAACTGTGAAGGGAAACAATGTTATGCCAACAATCCGGAAACGCTTCAAGCACTTAAGGCCAATGTCATCCAAGCAATCCGTGAGCTACAGCTCGAAAGCCATAATACATGGAAAAAAAAGTGGGCGTAGTGGGTAGGTGCGCCGACTCCTACGCTCGATGTTCTCGGTTCGATTCCAGAAAAAGCATCTAACACATCACAGACAATGCTCAAAGAGTATAACTGTCTAGAAAAAGCTTCTCAATCTCGCCGTTCGGAGTCGGCATTAAACTGTAGGTCCCCTCCATTCGTGAAAGAACAATAGGACGCACAGCACGAATGGTTGCTGAGAAGCTAGGCCAAGGTCCACTTCGGACTGTACCGCCGCCATTATTGTAATTACTTACAAAAACTATAATAATGCTTGGCAACACGAAACCTTGTAAGCTGCAAATACAAGCATCGCAGTTTTGGATTCATCATTGCCTTCTATATAAATTAGATCTGTACAAAAAGTTTCATCTCAGCAAATATAAACCAAAGTTTAATCAGAATGCCACCAGTTGACCTTAAATCAAAAACAATCAGAAAGTGGAATAGTTCCATGAATGTACATATTTTAGGGATAAGTCGATGGTTAAGTGGAGTTAAAATCGTGCTAAAAGCAACGAGGAAACGGGTGAAAGGATTAAAGTGCATACCAGCGAACTAGAGAAGCCATAACCCAGTGTTCTGGGAGTAATTAAATTAAATACGAGTTTATGAACGGACTGGGCAGGTCGTAAATGGGAGGCGAATAAGTATCAAGCAGAGAATTTTTATTAGCAAATCACGAGGTGGATACTCTGTTAAGAAAACTAAGAAGAAAAGGAAGGATTTGACAAAATTCAGTTAGTTAACATAGTGACGACTGCAGGAAAAAATGGAAATAACTCCGATAGCACTTCCTCAATAAATACTTAATGAATGACACTATTGAAAGAATAATCTACAAATTTGATATTTTTTTAACAATTCAGCGAACTGGGTCAAAATAATGGGTGATCCAGCTTACGGATTCTATTTGAATTATATTTTATTTTGATAATAGCATCTCTTATGCGTTCAAAAAATGTACGCAAACTTCGTACAAAGGGTGATTTTTTGCTCGTTGGTTTTTCAGTGTTACGAGTATATACAAGGTGGCGCAAAATTCCGCCTGGTGATGCCCAATTGCGTGGTCCGTTGTCTGGTTGATGTTTCTTTGTTCTCAACGATATCGGCAGCTACAGCCGCGATATTCTCGGCCGAACGACCAGTCCGGTGGCGGCCACGCCCTGTCTGGTCTTCTGTGGTTTCAGTCTGTTCGAGTCGAGTAGCAAGTTGGCGCGACACGATTAGGAATTCTACGTCGACATTCACGCTACGCTAACACCACCGACCGATTATTGGTTGAAAAAATCGACACTATTATTCCACGCTCTTGCTTATTCGTCTGTTTGTATTCTGCAGGTGTCTAGTTTACAAATGTCAAGCATGATTGACGTACGACGCCATTTGCAAAAATTATAACATCTTCCGATAGGATGATTCATTTTGCCCCACCTTGTATAAATCAAGCTCATGGCCAAAACTTGGCTTAAAGACAGTTCAGTTTCCGACTACAAATTTTGGTCCTTTCCTATTTCTTTTTTCCTGCATGCACTTAAAGCACTTCATTTTCCACTGCTTCAGTGGATCTTCATGTGATTGTTGTTTCGAGTCAAGCAGCTATTTCTCTATCAAGATTTCTTGATGCATTATATGCAATTGGGACCAATTTGCTGTCGGATTACATTAAGTGCAATCAAAGCAAGGCCTTTGCAGATGGTTTTACATGTGCATACACAAGAACTACAACATTGTCCACCCTCCAGCCTCCAGCAAAGACAATCTATTCCTTCGCCGACATCCACATCCACCGTCGTCCATATAATCAGACACTCAAGCAATCTGTTGACTCATAAATCCTGATTGACATGGCTTCAGAGTTAACTTCCGTAAATATTCGCATCATCCACCCACCTCCGGCCATCCGCTTATCGGCTTATGATATCGGTATGCCATAAGCTCATGGATACTCAACGCCGATTGAACTGAGTCGAGTCTCTAGTGAACCATAATTCAATTCCCAAGGAATCATTGAACCAGTGGTCCATCACCACCCCCGCCGGCGTACACCCGATGTTCGAGGACGTAAACTCTTTGTTGTGAAGCGCTAGCGTCGGGGCTTCTGTCACAATGACACTTAACTTACAGTTTAACTTTATGGTCACTTTCCTTTATTAAACAATAAAATAGCTCACAGGGAACATAAGATAAACTTTACCCCGGTTAGTAGTTCTTTATTTACTGCACACGTGTGCGCGAAGAAAAATAACCGACGAGACACCATCGCCCATATGGGACGGGACGAGGACTAGGACCAGTAGCGGATGGAAAACTAAATCTCATATCATCCCGTTCGTTGTATGATTTTTTAACGACTCCACTCGACAAAGTTTCATCATAAAAATGGAAAGAGATCCATGAATTCAGATCTCGTCCTGCCACCAACGGCACACTCGCAGCCGTCGCGTCAGTCGTAACCCAGAAACCCGTCTCTGCACTCCGTTGAGACATCCAATCCGCAGAAGATAATCACATTCAGTGAGCTGATAAGAATTCCGTCGGAGTAAGAAGAAAATCCTCGAGTAAATCCACATCATAACGTATTCATTGCTTCGTCGGTATTATTCATAGCCAACTCCGGTGTCGCCGCACGCCGCCGGCGGCCTTCGATGGGTTTCTGCATGTTGCCAGTCCTTTTGAAATGCAACCGGCAGGAGGACTGTCTGTCCTTTCATTTGCATACACATGCACAAAGGGCCTTTGAAAGGATGCGAGTGGATTTCCTTGGACTTCGATGGAGGACCTCCTTTTCAGTGGCTTGGTGTCGAAGACGATGGGCGACAGGGTGTCATTGCAAGACGATGCTTCGGCTAAATCGCGTCTTGTCAATGGAAGGGATGATCCTAAGTGCGGCGATGTTCAGTCATCCCTGTGGGGGAAACATAAATATTCACATCGGTCATGCATGCCATTGAATTCATTTATTGAATGTCCCAAGGAGCAAGCACCAGCGTTGACACAAAAAGTGGTGAGTCGTTCTTTCTTTTTTTCGAAATGAAGGGCACTTGCTTCTAAATCAATTCCATTACATGATAGCACATGAGCTCGGCGATTGATTGCGCACTTAAAGAGATGGTGCAGATCCGAAGACGGAGTGCTTGTACACATTTGTCTTTGAGACGGGGGCAACGTGGGGTCTTCGAAACATCTCCCTTGAGTCTTTCCATTTGCAAGTGTGTCTTGAGAGAAATTGAAGAGATAGGTATCTGGAGAACAAATGGCAATGCATGCAGGCGTTACCTGTTGTGTGCATTTGACACATTTTTCAGGGTGTCACGAAATAGGGAAATTGTGCCATCACTCGATACCGACGTCGTCAATTGCTGAGGGGAATAAAAACAGACTCAATGACAGGCAGTAAATTTTGCAAGAAATTCAGAGACACTCGAAGGTAAGGGAGAAGTTTTAGGTTGATTTAAAGGAACGATTACTTCAGGAATCCAAGATTCAGCTTCAAACAACACTTGATGAAAGCAGTCTACCGGGAAGGGAATAGAATTAGAGTATAGACTGAAAAAATCATATGTGCCCACGAATGAAGTTCACCGTTAAATAATTTTGGACGATAATAGATGATAATTCCGTAAGGAGAGCAATGTTTGAACTGAAGTCAATTAAAGCTGCTGCAGAGACAGCAAGGTCTTTGAAGCTACCTGCAATGATCTAACAAAATATGTATGTGTACACGTCTTCTACGTCTGTTGTCTAGACTTGCTCTGCATAGGAAAATACTTTTGTACTCGCCTCAAGTGTTTTTTAGGAGAAAATTTAGAAAAACTTGAAGAAACCTTACTGAAATTACAAAACAATTGAAATAAACTTCTGGTTGATGGTTTCTTTAATGGTAATGTACTTACATAAGTGCAATAATACAATTAGTCTATTGTAACTAAACGTGTTAATTCTTATCCTTTGCCTTGATATAATAAAGCAATTCAATGCTAAATTACTAAACGAGAGCATCTTTTTAGAAAAAATCTTCCTCAAGAAATGACCAAGAAACGTCTACTGTCTACAAAAACGGAACCTTTATAATTTCGGTGTGTCTGTCCATCCGTGGGAAAGCGATAGAATCATCCATGACATAGCCATCTTCACAGACGGTTCGAAGATGGACCCTGGCGTTGGCGCTAGAATCATCTCCGAAGCCATCAAGATATCAAAGTCACTCAAGCTACCAAGCTTTCAAAGCATTTTCCAAGCAGAAGTGCTAGCAAAATATGATGTGTGTCTTGAAGTTAAGAACAGAACAGAACCAGCACAGCGGATATCAATTTTTTCAGACAGTCAAGCTGCTATCAAGGCTCTAACATCCATAACTACAACGTCAAAACTAGTTGATTGCTGCTGCAAGGAACCATACATTATAGGTTAACGGAGCCCTGTCTCTTTGATCTGTGTTCCCGGGCACACGGGTCCAAGAGGAAACGAAGTAGCAGACGAGGTAGCCAGACAAGGATCCAAACTTGATAGTCTTGTTGTGGAACAAGTCCAGGCTCCACTAGGCTTCGTGAAAAATAATATCTACAATCACCTGCTTAAGATCGCCAACAAAAGATGGACCAAGCTGGAAACCTGTGTCCTATTTTGAAATTAAGAAGTTTAGGTCTAGATATAATTTTTCATGCACCCAAAATTAAAAAGTGGGGCCATTTGGGGTTGCTCTCGTATTGGTTAAGTAGCAATGGATTTTGAAACATTGACGAACAAACTCGAGTGATATATCCACCAACAGATCTTTGGAGAGCTTTGTTTAAAAACTTTTCGAACCAAGGTATCGTTTGAAAAATATCGGTCTCCAAAGTTTTTAATACGCCCTCCATTTCTAAACCAAAGTGTTTAAAAATCTGAAAAATTCGCAAAAACTTGGCTTTCTTGAGTACTTTCATTTAAAAAAAGTTCAAGCATTGTGTCCCAAATAGTTTTCGAGATATTGGCTAAAAATGATTAATCTTCGACATGCGGCTTTTGAAGATCTGAAAACGCAGTTTCGGAGATCTCGGCGTAAGCATTAAGAAATGATAAATCTTAAAATATCGATTTGTGTGCAAATTTTGAGATATTGAAGACTTCAAATGATAAGATTAGATTTTCACATTCACATAAAGTTCATGCTGTGATCGACGCCTCGATAAGATGATGAGTTATTTCTCATGGAAGGGATTTTCTGTGTTGCATCATCATTTTCGTAGGTTTTGAAACACTACTACTACTACTACACTACACACACGAGAAATAAGACTCAAAAATGGTCCATTGTACTGCCAGCTAGCAACCTAGTCCAGTGCCGTTAATTTTATCCCAAGGGCAAATGGTAACTGGAACAGATTCGATTTTACTGGGATTCGAACCTGGGAACTCTCTAACTTGGGGTAGGCACTTAACCAACTGCGCCATGCAGTCGCTAAAACATCATCAACTTAGATAGAGATAAAGGCATATGTATGGATGGATGTTTGCTTATTTGTATGTATGAATGTAGTAATGAATAGTTGATTTGGGTTGAAGTTAGAAGAAAATTCAACTGAAATAGTTTGAAAATGTCTTCTGATATGCAGAAATCATCCATCAACAATATGCGACGGAACCTTCCCCGTGCGGTTACAACTCGCACTTGCCCATTTTATTCCTCCTCTTGGAGAAGTCGATTTTATTCCCGTCTCTTTCGCTTGTAGAACTTATGCTCTCGTCCTTCTTTGCAGCGTCACAGTGGCTCATAACTAATTCTTGAAATGACAATTTGAAGCGTATTCCAGAATATAACTCTGCAATAATAAATGGAAAAAATAATGAAAACAAAAAAAAATGAAAAAATGGTACTTAGCTTAGCAATCCATTCAGAAATATTCTGTTGATGCAGCGGCTGATATTGTGTCCAGATGTTTAGTTGCTCTTCCTTTAAATATACACACATTGTCCTGATTTTTGATCATTTCTTTCTTGAAACATTTGTCCAAATGCTTACTTCTGTCCCAGAGAAATATAATTCGGAAATGGATAAACAAAACAATTGAAATGTCAAATAATTCACCGCAACAGTTTGGAGGGGGAGATGATCAGCTGTCCTAACAGCTCACATGTGTTCACAGACATGGTAAGAAAAATTGCTTAAAAAACACTGTCAAATGAAATCAAAGGGAAAGAGAGGTAGAAGTTGAATATCCCGTTAATATTTTTTTGTTTTGTTTATTATTTTATTAGTATTATTTAATACATTAACCCATTTACTACCACTGTACCCGCTTGGGTACAGCAAATTGAACAACATTACGGTTTTACTGTCGTCCTTCTTCAAATTTATTCTTATGAAATTTGATTTTTATTTGTTCGTTGACATGTTTTCAACAAGTTGGCGTGGAGTTTATTGTAAAAAACTTAGACTGTAGTCTTTTTTATTACTCCACATCAGGTGCGATTGCGATTTTCTCGGTTTGTCTTTGGTAATAAATGGGTTAATATGCCGAGATTTCATTTCAATTATTCAAAGCTGTAAAATGTAACTATATCTGTGTCACTTTCACAATATTTATCAAAATTTATACTTTAAGCGCTGTACTTATTAAAGAATAGAATATTCTTATTGTACAGCGATACTTAGTAACAAATAAATGAAATGAAATGAAATGAGATTTCTTCGTGCTGTTGTGGGAATTACTCAAGAGAAACAAGACAGTGCGCGAGGAACTCAATGTTGGGCAGCTGCTTCTTCGAACGGAAAGGGTTGTACTCGGTGGTTTGGTCACGCGGCACGAATGTCCCCATCATCACGACTTTCGAGGCGTGCCTTGAATGCGATTCCATCAGATAGGCGAACGCTTGGCAGACCTAGGACGAGATGGTTGGACCAAGTCCAAACACTCGCCTGGTTGCGCTTGAGCATAACTCCTGATGAGTTAGAGTCGATGGCGGAGGATCGAGTGGCCTGGAGATATCTCGTGCATGCATTGCCCCCACGACCCCTTTAGTGGAACATGCAGGTCACTGAAAATAAGATGAGAGAGAGACATTAATCCACAATATAATATAAATTTTAATCTAACATAATTAACAAATTTACCTAATTTTTTCTCATTATAGTAGATAACTTTGGTTTTATAAAATTTAAACATTTACTTTTAAACACTCTAAAGTTCTATGCATTCTTTATTTCATTTGGCAGTTTATTGAACAAATTAAACCTTATACATATATAATGGTTCTCTGAGCAAATGATTTCGTACTCTGAAATCATTCGCGTTCCTAAATTTGTACGGTTGCTTGTCATTTGCATGACGTTAGCTATTCTGGTGCGTCCCCATGCTTTATTTTGAAAACTGAAGCTTGGATAATCTAGTCCCCTGAAGTCTATTTCTGTCCTGAGTGATGGTTGCCCCATCCTACGCACGCTTGAAACAGACGTGGCAACGATGGGGAGATATAACATTGCAATCTTTGAAAGCTTTGGAAAAAGAGACTTCATATTCCCCAAATCTCAATAGCGTCTCTTTTTATTGATGTAACAGGAGACTGCAGGTACATCTGAACTTCTGTTTCACTGATGGCCTCTGTTGAAGTTGTAGCAAATGATTTATTTTTCATGTTGTTGTGTGCCAGTTGTTTTTGTATTTCCTCTTTAAATTCTGTAATGATTTCATTCTTAGGTGTAATATTTTCTACTACTTCCCGAACGCAGCTTACTGGAGATATAACTTTGCTCACTGTTATGCTCACGTAACTATCTCTAGAAATTTATCTTGTTAATTTTTCAAATGAGCATAGAATTTAAATATTTCCTTCACGCAATTTATTTCACTGCTTAATATCATTGGAGGAGCTTTCGCTCGAGTCAAAAGTATTGCTCCTATAAGGGACACTAATTCCATAAACTGTTGTAGTATGTAAAAGCACGAATTCCATCTTATGCATACATCAAAAATATTTTTTTTTATTTGGCCTTCTTTCAATCCCACTTATTTTTGTCTTTTCCTAACTCATCACTTGCATTAGCACTTTTTTTTATAAATTTTACTGGATCTAAGACCTTTCCTATTAATTCACAAAATTTTTTTGTATCATCAATGGATTTAGTTACGACCAAGTTGATCGTATGAGCAAAGCAAGGAATCACTTCTTTTCCCCAAACATGTCACGGTTGACTTTCATTACAGTGCTATCATTATCTGTGACAACAGCTGTCAATCTTGTCAACTGAAATATTCCAGTCGACACAATTTCCTTGAAGTTTGTCAGTTATGTACGCCGATTTATGACTTTTTGCCAACTCAAATAGGTTCCACTGAGAAGCTTACAGTTATCTAAAAAGCATGTCATAGGTGATCCGATAATGTTCAGCATTTTTTATGTAAGTTTTAAAAATATGACTCATACCGTCGTATTTATCATCAATCCTGGATTTTATTGTCTCTCGACTTGGTACCTTGTACAATGGACTAACTTCCTTCCATAGCTGTAAAAAGCCTTTGCCCTCTACTATGAAAAAATGTTTATTGTCCATGACTATAAAATTCGCTATAGCTTCGGTATTTTTTTTGGATTTTGCTCCATCTTGTGTGGTTATGCTTTTTATGTTGTGTATGAAGTCATCAACAATTGGCTGGGAAGCTTTCTTGGAACCACTATCACACAACTAAGCTCGATGGTGACCCAGCAACTAAATTTTCCAACAAAACTGCCTAAACTAATTGAAGGACCAGCATTTACGAGGTTGTTAGATTTTGAAGAAATGTCGACATTATTTACAACACTTGGGTTTGCGGCATCAACTTCTTTATAATCTGTAATGTCTCTTCTTACCTTCTTGCTTGATATTTCGAAATCTTGGCATTGCTGTAAATGTACATTTTCTAAATGACCACGAAGGCTAGTCGTATTGCACGATGTTTTTAGATTCATATTACATATCTTGTACACGGCTTCATTTGCTCCAACTTTGTATATAATTCCAAATTTCACTCTTCAATTTAATGGGTGGCATTGTTTTCTGTAATGAAGTGAAAGCATAATTATAAACGTTTGTTTAATAATAATAATAATGGCGGCACTACAGTCCGAGGTGGACCTGGGCCAAACTTCTCAGCAACTAGTCGTGTTGTGCAGTAACAGTTTAATGCCGACTTCGAACGGCGGGATTGATAAGCTTTTTCTAGATAGTTATACTCTTTGAGCATTGTCAGTGACTCGAAAGAGATGGAGACGTGAACAATTTTTAGGTGTTTTTTCGGGAATCGAACCGACAACATCGATCGTAGGAGTCGACGCACTTACCCACTACGCCACGGCGTCCTCGTTTATTTAACCTACGTATCAAAAAGTAAAATGTGATTCCGGAAAAATAGGAGCTAGAAATCCCTATTATTGAAAGGATGTAAGCACAAACACATCGAAACAAACTACAGGACTGGCCATCTAGTGTCTTTTTTTTAAATCATAGGTTATTTTGACACTGACAGCTGTTTCCCGCTCTGACAGCTGTTTGACAGAAAGTCAGTATCATACCTCCGCGAAACGAAATGAGTCACTTTATGCTTGAACAGAGTTTGGAAATATTGAAAACTTATTTGCAAAATGAGTGCTGTGTAGCCCAAACAGTCCGTTTTTTGAAAAGAAGTTTTGGCCGAAATGAAGCTCCCACCGCGACTGCTGTACGCAAGTTTGTGCAAAAATTTCCTGAGACTGGTATGCTAGTGGACAACACTCATGGTCGGTCACCCCGTCTTTGTGGTGCTGTGGTCGAAAGTGTGAGAATCAATTCACGAACATCAATTCGCCATCGATCTCAACAGCTCAACATTTCACACACTAGCCTGAGGAGAATTCTGTACAAAGATGTTGGATTATTCACTTACATTGTCAAATTGACTCAGCAATTGAAGGTGTGCGACAATCCGCTCGTTATCGCTCCGCAGTTTGGGTCTTAGAGCAGCTTGAATTGAACAACGATTTTGGGCGAAAAATTATCTTTTCTAACGAGGAGCAATTTCATCTCAGCAGCTACGTTAACAAACGAAATTGCCACATCTGGGGCTCGGAAAACCCGCACGAGAAGCCAATGCATCCACAGAGAGTGACAGTTTGGTGCGGAGTGGTGGCATCCTTGGACCATTTTTCTTCGAAAATGAGGCTGGGAACAACGTTTCGGTCAACGGTGGGCGATACAGAGCCGTGTTAAACGAACTATTTTTTTTACTGAAATTGAAGACATGGATTTGGACGATCTCTGGTTCATACAGGATGAGGATGACGCGCCATTCCACACAACCCATGTCACAATCGATCTTTTGCGCACTAAATTCCAAAATTATGTTGTCAGCCGTCTTGGTGACGTCAATTGGCCGCCTCGGATCTTCGATTTGACTCCTTGGACATATTTTTGGCGGGCGCCGGCCATGTGGGTTTGTGCGTCGACCCATACGCACGAGACTTTCATAATCTAGGTTCAAAAGCAAGCACAAGCAACAATTTTTCAAAAATAAAATTGTTCGCGACTCCACCTCTTTCGAGTCACTGACAATGCTCAAAGAGTATAACTGTCTAGAATAAGCTTCTCAATCTCGTCGTTGGGAGTCGGCATTCGTAAGAGAACAATAGCACGCACAACGCGAGTGGTTGCTGAGAAGTTTGACCCAAGTCCACCTCGGACTGTAGCGTCGCCATTATTATTGTTATTATTATTACGGACTTTTTTTGTGGGGAAGGACCGATGTTATGCCAACAATCCGGAAACGATTCAAGCACTTAAGGCCAATGACATCCGAGCAATCCGTGAGCTACAGCCCGAAATCATAAACAAGGTCTTGGAAAATTGGGGTGACAGGATGCGCTTAAGCGAACGCAGCCGAGGCAGCCACTTGAACGATGTTGCATTTTATAATTAATGAGAATGTTTGTCCTTACTAATAAAGCCATAATGCATGGCAAAGAAATAAATTTTGTTCATTTTATTGCATTTTTAAAAAGAAACTTGTATTTGGCCCACCCTGTACATGAAAAGGATCCACGCGCACTAGCAAGCTCAATTGACATTAGCAAGCATATGATTAAATATATTGCGAAGTAATTTAAACACTTAACTTAATTGTATTTGCTATAAACAGAGTTAATAATTATAAACTACTGACAAATATATATATAATACTAACCACGATGTTCACCACTGCTCTGCAATAGCAAAAACACAACAAAACAGCAAAGCAAGTAGTTTAGTAAAAAGGAACGAAAGCACAGCAAACTTAGCACGTTTCGTCGGTCGGCAATAACGAAATGAATGATGTTTGCTATATATGTACGTCATCACATTTGTGAAAAACTTAGCTGTCCGGAACACTGAAAATAGTGTTCGGGTGTGAGGGGGACAGTCATAGTATGAATTGGTTTTACGTATAATGCTATTTCACAAATGCAAGCATATTTTTTATTTAACACATCTTGGCAATGTTTAACGAAATGAATGAACGATCTCGAGGTTTGATAGTTTCGGCGTCGATGCATCGGTTATCAAAACATCGATGTATTCCTAATTTGCTTTGCGTTTACATTTGATTTCGAAGTGCTTTGTGATGCAAGTGTTATTTCTCTCGCGTTTTCCATTGTGGTATGAATAAAAAAAAACTTTTTTTTGGAATATGGAAGGGAATTGCCCGCCTCCTTTATTGCACTCGGTACCCCCGGAGACACTTTCGAATAAAAATAATAAAAAAATAGTTTTGCCCTCGCAAGAGGACTGACAAAAAATGATTGATAAAGTAACGGAAGATTGGTGTCTCCAAGCAGACGCCGACTCGCACACTTATCTGCAAAGGGACTCTGAAAGTGAAATGGATATATGTAGCTATACCCACAAATAGTGTGAACGAGTCAAACAACATCAACGCTTTTTTGGAAAACTGCGTTCATATTGGACACATTTAAAGCAGTAATACAACGGTTGCTGGTCAAAAACGAACGCAAAGTAATACTGAAGCCGTGCTTTAAAAACTTCTTTCAAAAAAAAGGCGCAAATTTGCTTCTCAACGAGATTAAAAACAAATTGCTATAAACTCATTCAACCATCAAAAATTTTAAAAGCTTTCCGTGGATGAAGACGATGGGGGTCCACCACATAACCATCCCAAGAGTGGCTAGAAGAGAAAGGGTAATGAATCCGGAACCAACAGCGACAACGCCATCAACTCCAGCTCCATCAACAATGACCGCAACAACGACAATATCCATCCCACTTTCATTGGGCCCGGCTATTTTCACCAAAGCAGTTTCATCAAAAACAATTTACGATTTCGTGCGTGAGTTAATCATAATGTTAACGATATTAAATTTTCTTGTAATGGTTTTGGTAGACTTTTGTAAGGTACTTCAAACTTTAATAATAATGGCGGCGTCATAGTCCGAGGTAGACTTGGGCCTAGCTTCTCAGCAACCACTCGTATATTATAACTAGCTAATTACTGACTTAAATAATTATATAAGAATATTCCCTTATTAAAAATACTTATTATACTTACTCGTATATCTGCAATCTGTAAGAGAGTTAAAATCGGTAGATGAAATAAAGAAATAAAGAAATATTGTGCGTGTTATTTTACTCTCACGGGTGGAAGGGACCTACTTTTTAATGCTTTTAAGCGAGAGAGAAGCTTTTTCTACTCTTTGAGCATTGTCAGTGACTCAGAAGAAGTGGAGTCGTGAACCATTTTTTTTAATTGTATAAACTGGGGTTTGAACCTATACATGAAAGTCTAGTGCGTTTGGGTCGACGCACAAACCAACACGGCCACGGCGCCCATGGACGTCAAACTGCATAGTTTTTTTTTTATAAATATTTTTAAAGACAGTGACATCGACTCCATTTATAAGATTCCGTCGACAAGATTCCACATTTTGAGCTCGTAGCGACAAGACGTGTGCTCCGAGTCTGCAGTTAAAGTGACAGATACATAAACCCGTACATATATATTTTTGTGCAAGTAAATTTTATTTTGCGAATAACGCAGTTAATATGGAGGAGAATATTCCTCCCAAAGGGCAATCGGTCCCACCCGACAAGTAATATATATAACGCCGTGCCATGTACTGCTAACAAAGGTACTAGAGAGGGACAGTCAGAATCCGAAACGACCATTCCATCGGAGAGTGGCATCAGGCCACAGGAAAATATCCTTGTTAAAAATATTAACCACATAAAGTGAAAAATCCATCATGGTTTTATTGGAAATTGTGACACTTTAATTATTGAGGAGGACAACACCAACAAATTGCTGAAGGAATTCCTTGAAGCTCGAGGAAGAAGATGCGGAGAACTCTTCAAGTATTAGTGGTAAAAAGCACCATACTGAAGCGCATTTTCGACCCTAACAACAGGTTTGACACGCTTAGGAATGATAACGAGGAGGCCGCTCCGAGTCAATAAAATACAAATAAGCTGAAGTTGTGTTACGTTAGTATGGAATTAAATATAGTGGTGAAAAATGGAAGTAACAAATTGAAAATATATGTGAAGGATGTTAAAGTGCGTAGACATCTTTTACACTTCATTGAGAAAATGAAAGGGGTAGCTTTTTCATTCATACCAAAGCAAATTAGGAAATTTCATGTTATTCTAAGGGGCATGTCGAAGTTTGTAGCTAGATCCCTCGTTGAACATGTCAGAAAAAGATTTTAGGACCCCCCGTTCTAAAAGAGAAGCTAAACAACTAGAATTATTCTTCTGTACACTGGAGAATAGAGAAATTCTCGTAAAAATCAAACAAATTAATTATATACTAAACCATAGAGAGAGTGTGAGAAACTTAGGGCCAAAGCAATGTTTCCGTTGGCAGGTTATTGGTCATATTGTGTGCTTTTGTACCGCCCCCTCTAATTGCGTCAAGTGTGACAAATGACAAAGGGAAAATGTAGGTTCTTCCTGAGGTCCCTAGAGAAGAAATATTTTGTGTTAATTGCAAAATAAGGGTCATCCAGCCAGTAAGAACGGCTGTCCTAAACAGGTCGCCTTTCAAAAAAGAAGAGAAGACCTTAAAAAGGGCTCTCGAAATAAAAGATCGGGTTTTGAGGAGCTCAGTTGTTGGAGAGGTTTACAGGCCTCATAGGAGCGACTTCTCATACGCTGACACGATTAGGGGTCATACCAAAGAAAGGGTTCCTCCAACTCAAAAGGAACACTCTGGTGGTGTATTTGCATACTTGTCTAGAGTCAGAAAAGTTATTCGGTGGCCTTCTAGAGGAAAATGGAGGAGTTTTGGCCTAACTATCCGAGGTTGAACAATTTTAGCAAAAAAAAAATTATAATAATAATAATATAATACTTCTTCTTTAATAATACACTTCTTTAACATATCCATACATTTTTCTATAATTCCGCAAACGTAGGTTAGGAAAGGGAGTGTTATGTTGAAAAAGGAAAACATCACTTTCACTCGGAGGCCATAGGGCCCATTGTGAATCACTTTCGGCAATCATAACTACTCTAACAGATAAAAAAAAAAGAAATTGATCTACTACTGAGTGACAAGTCTACCACTGCCCTATTGGTATAAGAAACTTGTCTTTCGGCTCACTCGAATAAATGTCGGTTTAATTATAAATATGACTTCAGCAGAAATAATGATGGTAGAGGCACTGGAATTTTCTTACGAAATTCCATTATTTTCTCCCAATACCTCTTTAACAATAACGTTATATTAGCAACGATTGCGTCCTTTCTAATTTTCTTATCTAACCAGTCCGCAAAATCTTTAGCCATTGTCTCAATATACACATATACATATTGAAAAAATTTAAATGTTAAATAAGCGCTGATTTATGCACGGTCTGGTTAACAAATGGTTTTGTTTGCACTCCAAGAGGCCAGAATTCTCCCCAGTTTGAAGTTGATGAAATGCAAAATCGCAACGTCGAAATCTTTCTTGATCAGCATCCGACAAAGAAACGCACTTTCAGGGAGATTCAATTTTCTTACTGCAAGGGAAATGATGTTGTCTTCCTTAACACTTTTATCAAAGCGAGATATATGTAAGAATTCAAGCCTCGGGATGGTTTACAGTCTTAGCTTCAGAGAAATCAACTCAAGATTCGATGCCTTCGTTGAGCAGAACGTTTAGATGTACTGGCTACTTTATTTGGTACATAAGTATTTATGCCCCTACTTATGGCAGTGATCCCTTCAGCGACAGTGGCAAGTAGTTGCAGCAGTAATTCCGGCAGATTCTTACGTTTGAGCACGAGTTGATACTTAGAAGTAGAAGTATTTGCAACTGCTGCACTATATGCGTGTTGCTGCTGAACATGTTCAAGAGAAAGAAATTTAGATAGTCAGAGTTTCACTCTCTTTCTGATAAAGTGTTATTGCTTTCTTATGATTTTATTTTAGAGAGAGCATTCATATAGCATTGCTGTAATTTTTTGATCTCATTAAACAAAGGAGAGAAGGTGAAACAATTATCAGCAGTTGTGTCATCGATTGCTTTCATAGGAGCAACGATGTGAGGTGTAAGGACAGATGTAACCATGTTATTCTCTGCTGCAGTGGGGGACATCGATGACGGATTATTGACATTGCTTGATCGACAGTTCTGCAAAGAGGTCATTAACCGACGCCTTTAACTACCCTCAGACTTAATGGATTTTCGCCTAAAACTTAAGCACTTCTCACAGCTTCACTTTTTCTGGGTAGTCAATGTCAGTTCTTCACAGTGGCCACATTTTACTTTGCGTTCAGTACGATTCACTTTGGCACTGTACAGTCTGCAATTCATTACTAATTTTTAAATCAAAATAAGGGAACTACTTGAAACGCAACCGATTAAAGTGAGAGTATTGAACCGAATGAAATTAATGTTTTTTGGTTGCTGAGGACGCTCGATTCCTTCCTGTCCAAACTCGTGAATAGTAGAGAACGGTTTTAATTCCATACAATTAAATTATAGTATAAATTATTAAAATAAATTATAAATTTTAAAGAGCTTTATTTTATATGCATATGATAAAATTCAAATAACTAAACAATCAAATTAAAATAAATATTTAATTATAATTTTGGTAAAGACAAAAGAGTACAAACTCACTGCTTCCCCATTTGCTTAGTAAATTTAACTAGCTCTCTGAAATGAGACAAAATATACAAACTGAACTAATAATAATAATAATAATAATGGCGGTGCTGCAGTCCGAGGTGGACCTGAGCCTAGCTTCTCAGCAACCACTCGTGTTGTGTGTGCTATTGTTCTCTCACGAGTGAAGGGGACCTACAATTTAATGCCGACTCCGAACGGCGAGATTGAGAAGATTTTTCTAGACAGTTATACTCTTTGAGCATTGTCAGTGACTCGAAAGAAGTAGAGCCGTGAAAAAATGTTTGATGTTTTTTTTCCGAGATTCGAACTGACGACCTCAAGCGTAGGAGTCGACACACCTACCCACTACGCCACGGCGCCCACTTTAGCCTAGAAACAACACGTAAATTAACCTTTTCCATGCCTTTTGGCTTATCTGCTTTAATTGAAGCCAAGGGAAGCCATACTCTGGACTAAAACTGTAAATATTTGTATTTTTATTTATATTTTAAAATGCGCATACTTTTGTGAGGGTTCTCAAATGTAAAATCAAAGAATGTCTCGTTTAACCTTTTCTCAAACTGCGCACGGAAATTCCTTGTCTTGGCAAAAAACAGGTTAACAAATGCCAAACAATACACTGAATTTTTCTGTATGAAAATTAAAAAAAAACAAAAACCGGGCAGGGTTTATTATTTCACAAACGCATCATTCCACGCATACATACTTCGAACTTCTGCCAGGATACTTTTTTTCATTTTGCTGGTGGATGACGGTTTAATATTCACAAAGCGATTTCTGTCATGTTACCGTCTGTTTTGGCACAAAGGATATCGATAATCCTTTTGGGGAGCTTTCTCAGTTCCGCCACGTGGGTGGGTGTTTATTAATTAAAATTAATTTCGCATATATTCAGGGAAGTCCTTAAAATGAATTAAGGACATAGTGAATGCATATCATATTTCTTAATTATGAGGATCCAGGGAAAGGATTTGGTTTAACATACATACAGTTAATCAAAAAAGTAAGTATACACTACCTCCTGAACTATATTTTTCTAAAGAAAACTAAATATTTGCAACAAAAATCAACAACAATTTTTTTTTCTGTTTTCACAAACGTAATACTATTTTTAAAAAAGAACCAACATAACAAAATAACAAAACATAAACAATAGAATTCAACTTAAAGTAATATGAATGGAAATTTACATCAAAAAAGTAAGTATACAAACAAAAAAGAATACTTTCTGAAATGTTTCTCTGCTCTCTAGTCTTCTTATCAATATTTCGTTGGGTAGCCTTTGGCTTTTATAATTGCTTGCATTTGATTTGGCATCGAGTTAACCAATTTTGATGTTACTTTTTGGCTTATTTTAGCCAACTCTTTCTGAAGCACTCTTTTCAAGACTTATTTTGTCTTGACACCGTGTTTTTGAACTTCCCGTGTCAAATGTTCCCATAAATGTTCTATAGCATTCATATCGGGCGATTGGGTGGTGTTCTCAGCTGGTTACGAACATTATATAACAACTATTCCTTAACAATATGAGAGGTGTGTTTTTGGTCATTATCTTGTTGAAAGATAAATGACACTTCTTGATCCAACTTTCTGACGCTTTCAAGTAAATTAGTTTTCAATATGTCCAAATAGGCATATTTGTCCATTGTACCATCAATGAAAACTAAATTACCGACGCATTTTTGCCGCCATACACCCCCATACCATTACGGAGCCACCACCGTGTTTTACAGTTCCGTCAAAAACGATTAAATTTTGCAAAAGCTCATGTAAATTGTGATCCAGCTTTCTGGAATAAGGTCGTATTCTCAAATGAAAGCAAATTTAACATTCATGGATCCGATTCACGTGCTAAAGTTTGGCGTAAAACAAACGCGGAGCTAGATCCCACAAACATGGCCGGAACTGTAAAGCAAGGTGGTGGCTCCGTAATGGTATGGGGGTGTATGGCGGCAAAAATGCGTCGGTAATTTAGTTTTCATTGATGGTACAATGGACAAATATGCCTATTTGGACATATTGAAAACTAATTTACTTGAAAGCGTCAGAAAGTTGGATCAAGAAGTGTCATTTATCTTTCAACAAGATAATGACCAAAAACACACCTCTCATATTGTTAAGGAATAGTTGTTATATAATGTTCGTAACCAGCTGAGAACACCACCCAATCGCCCGATATGAATGCTATAGAACATTTATGGGAACATTTGACACGGGAAGTTCAAAAACACGGTGTCAAGACAAAATAAGTCTTGAAAAGAGTGCTTCAGAAAGAGTTGGCTAAAATAAGCCAAAAAGTAACATCAAAATTGGTTAACTCGATGCCAAATCAAATGCAAGCAATTATAAAAGCCAAAGGCTACCCAACGAAATATTGATAAGAAGACTAGAGAGCAGAGAAACATTTCAGAAAGTATTCTTTTTTGTTTGTATACTTACTTTTTTGATGTAAATTTCCATTCATATTACTTTAAGTTGAATTCTATTGTTTATGTTTTGTTATTTTGTTATGTTGGTTCTTTTTTAAAAATAGTATTACGTTTGTGAAAACAGAAAAAAAAAATTGTTGTTGATTTTTGTTGCAAATATTTAGTTTTCTTTAGAAAAATATAGTTCAGGAGGTAGTGTATACTTACTTTTTTGATTAACTGTATTTAATTTGCGGTTACTCAGAATAAGGAAGTAAATTCAATTGAGATGAAAATATTTGATTACACATGGATATTTTCCTGTTTTTTCTTGGAAGCTATTTCAAAAAAACGAAGAAGTAATTATTTTGGGGGATAACATGTCGTTATATATTGAAAAGTAAGAAAACATTTTCTTTTCTCAGTTATTTTCAAAAGAGAGGAGTATATGACGGTGAAAGGGAAGTTCGATTAACGGAAAACTCCCTTTAACTGCAACGCATGTTCTGAAACTAAGCGGAACCGGATATAGAAGAATTTTCCATATCAGTATACCGAAACCATATATTAAATGCAAGTATGTATTTCGATATTGTCGAGGTTTGCCCACAGAAGGTCGGTTAACATCCCCCGCAAGGATCAAAACCTGGTCCAATCCTTTATATCCTTTTCACAAATGAGCTTCTTCGGGTATTCAAGCAGAGCGTTCCATTTGCCTATGCCGACGACACGGCAATAGTGGTGCGTCACAGCTCCTTGCAGGTGGCTAAAGCAATAATGCAAGAGGAGCTTAATGCAGCGGTGAAATGGTGCCATGACCACAGCTTCAAAAACCAAGATGATTCACTTCAGAAGCCCGCAGTTTAAAGCCACTGAACAGCAAATTTATTTCAAAAGCGAAGCCTGTCGTACCTCAACCAACACCCCAATAGACATTGTAGAAAGCTATAAGTATCTTGCAGTCATCATCGACAGCCATCTCTTATGGGAAAAACTCATTAATGCATTACGCACGAGCCTCAGGAGAGCTCTATACGCGCTGTCTCACCTAAAGTACACACCAGCAGTGCTAAAGCAAATCTAATTTGAGCTATTTGAATCAAAACTGAGAAATGGAATACCCGCATGGGACAACGCGTCCACAACTCACATTCGAAAACTACAGAAACTATAATATAATATTCAACACTGAAGAAAATAAACGAAAAAAGTAATCGCAATGTTCCCGAATATGAAAGGCTAAATGTCCTGGAAATAAAGCATATTTTCAAGATGACGTTAATATAGGATGATGCACGGTTCGTTAAGTGAGTCAGTCATGGGATAAACACAAGAAGACGTCAACAAGGGATGCTCCAAATACCCAGACACCACAAAAACTATGCCAGAAGACAACTCAAATGCAGCGTGCTTGTAGTATTGAATACCAAGAGCTCAGGAACTCAGAACTGAACTGATTGCCGAAAGGCAATTTTATAATGTATTAGATATAGATTAGCTTAGAGTACCTGTATTGGGTCAGTAAGAATAATAGTTCAGTTAGTTAAGCTAGTTTTAAGTATTTTTGTCTAGGATGTAAGAATTATGAATTTTATGAATAAAAATAGACGAAAAAAAAAAGTTAAACACAATCTTCTGCAGAAAAGCTCCTAAAGCTTCGCGGTAATGTACAACATAAAATTGTAAAAATATATGCAAATAAAAATTTAAAAAAAAAATCTTCATCTGAGACCATTAACGATAACGGTGCTTCCTTCCTCATTTCGGAAGAAAAAAGGTCCGATGATGCCGCCATTCCATAAGCCGCACCAAACAGTCAATCTTTGTGGATGCATTAAAGCTTGCTCGAACACTTGCAGATTGTGTTTGCTCCAATAATGGCAATTTAACTTGTTGACATAGCCGCTGAGCCACAAATGAGCCTCGTCCGAGGAGATGATCTTTTTTGCCAAAATCCGGGTATTTGGCCGACATTTCTAGCGTCCAATTAGCGAACTCGTTGCGTTGTCTATAGTCAGCTGGCTTCTATTCTTTCGTCAGCACAATCTTATGCGGATGTACATAGGCCCAAATCCGAGCACAAAATAAGCCGTGTTCACTCTCTGGCGATAAACCATTCAGCTGATCGGCTCAGAATCGACATTCGGGTCGGGTCTTCTGGCCACTACGGCGGCTATTTTTCTTTATTTCGCACCAAATTGGTTGGTGGCTTAAGGTCCAAAAGAGTGTACTCATGCTCAAACTTTTTCACTGTACGACAAATTGTCTGCACACTGGGGCCATAATGACGACCGACTTCACGACAAAATTCACGTTGAGTATTTACAACTGAGCTGGAAATTCGATGATATTTTTCAAGTGTTTCCTCACGTTCGGTAAGGGTAAAACGATGCATGATGAAATGGCAAACCTTATTGAATATTTTGAAACCTGGACGTCATTGGTAACATTGACAGCTAATAAAATACAGGGTGGCGCATCAATTGTGCTACAATAAAAAATTGAAATCTATTTTTTTCATCAATGTATTTCATTTATTTTTTCATATAACTAATTGTTTTTGAAGATGATAGACCGTAAATGACCTCCATGATCATCCATGCATATGCGACACCTGATCAGAAAATTATTCATCGCGGCGTGGAGGGTTGAAGTTGGGATCGCCTCAATTATTGTTTTAATAGACTGCTTCAATCAGTCAAATTCCTTGGTTTCGTTTTTTACACCTTTTGTTTGACATATCCCCATAAAAAAAGTTTGATGCAGTCAGGTCAGGTGACCTTGTGGGCCAGCGGGGTTTCTGGATATTAATTTGTTTAGGAATTTTCGTTGGAGCTCCCCCATAACCGGTCTGGCTATGTATGTGTGCAGTTGCTCCATCTTGGTGGAGCCAAATGCTGACGGATAAGTCTTCTGCGCAGTTCCGGGTAAAAAAAACTCCTTCAACATCTTTAAATAACGGTCTCCATTGACAGTTACTGTTACATCGTTTCCTTCAAGGAAGTATGGCCCCAAAATCCACATTTATGAAACTGCTCACCACACAGTGGCTCGTTGTGGGTGCAGTTCCCTCTCATGGAGTATTTCTGGATCAGATTCACTCCACATACAGCAATTTTTCTTGTTTACATTGCCGTTTAAATCGAAATGGGCCTCATCAGACATAAATAAGCAATTTATCAAGCTGTTTTCTTCTTCGTCCATTTCAATCATTTTTTGGCAAAATTCCAGGCGAATAGGCAAATCGAGAGGGTTTAACTTGCGGGTTTATTTAGACTTTGTGCGGTTTAAGTGCAAGTTTAAGTCATAATGAATTATTCGTTGTACAAACCGTCTGCTAACTCCAATTTGCGCAGATAAGTTTCGAGTCGAAATGCTTGGATGCTACAGCCGCGATTGTGTCTTGAATTCGAACACAGGAATCTCGATGGTACGGTCTTCGTGCAGACTTGGCAAACATAGTCCATCTACTCGGGGGAGTGGCGCCAAAATCCCGCCTAAATTTCCTTTGGACTGCACTGACCAAATCCTCTTCGTTTTAATAAATCTAAATAGTAACCTGGTACTCACTTTGACGGATCAATCAAGAAGGAAGAACGAACAAGATACGAAGGAGGTACCACCTAACGGATTCACCTCAACTTTTTATTTGTAGTTTCCTATTCAGACTCATGTCACATTTTCACAGCAGACACTATCCTTGGATGATTTGATCCCCAATCAACTTTCACCCCACGAATCTGAGGCTAAAGAAATTAAATATACGATCGATCGGTATTCGATGGCTCAGGCCTCCATCTATTCATCCACAAACCCAACAAACTTTTGATCTTGCTTATTGACCAAATGATCATAGGGACTCTCTGTTGGCCTTTCACTTTCGTTAATCGTTAATTCGTTTAGCCGAGGGTAAGAATTTGAAAACTGTGGCCTGCCTCACAAAGAGTATTAGAAACTCAAATAAACGTGCTTAACCATCAAAACACCCATCACACTATTCTCGCTCAAGGAATGAAACGTTTCGTCGCTTCCAATTAAACTCCTGCCCCAGCCAATGTTCAGTTCTCATTTCAAAGAAATTTATAGCACGCCCGACATCCTTTGCAATTTAATTCAGCTCCATACATCTAAACAGTGAATAAAGATAAATAAAAAGCAGCAATAAACCTGCCAAAGCAAAACCTCCTCTCGGGGAGTAACCCATAAACAGTATTTTTCCTCTTTCCAGCGCGGATTCACTGGAAGAGCCCTGCGAGAAGTACAAGACCAAGACTAAAGTTTCTCTCAGACGTTCCGACAACGACGACGCACGGATCAGTTTTATTGTTTTTCTCATTTAACTCACATCTCCCTCCACGGTTCTTTTCCGCAGAATGAGGCGCACCCTCTGGGAACAGCCACTCTCTGGTATTCTGCCGTGGGTCGTGTCCTGTGTACCGTCAAAATATGAATACTCCTCCCATATCGATTCAGATCTCTCTCATTCTACTCGCATGATTTCTGATGGAATCCTTGCCTCTCATCAAAAAGGATTAAACACATCGCCAACGATGATTCGTGCCTGTACAGCCTTCCCACTAGGGTGACGTGCCGGTGAAACTTCCTGTCAATAAAAAGCGAACCGAGTTGACTGTATCCTCGGGGATCCCCGTCCTGTGTTGTGCTGTGGATTGAGTGATAAACACATTTCCAATGCGTAGCACGTATAGGATATTTTCGTCGAATAACGTATGCCATGCTATTAGGCGGCAATATGTCCATTTGGTGATACAAACAGCCATCATCGTCATCAGTGAAAGGTGCTGACAAATTGATTGAAAATCGTCCTTTTCTCCTTGCTGCTGGGAGCACAGCACAGGCACAGGCACATGCACTGCCACAGCCACATACACAGCAGTCCTTAGTCGTGCGTTAAGCGTTAAGCGATTTATCGTCCGTTGATGGAGACAGAGAAACCAATAAAGTGGCTCTTTTGATTGTTATTGTTATTGTTTGTGTATGCTTGTGTGTTGGGTACACACTTGGGGCTTAAGCTTGATGAAGTGAATTCTGTATTTTCAAGATTGTCGAAAAGGACAATTGGTTCAATGAAGAAGGTCATGGAATCGAGTCCGAAGGAAGGACTCGAAGGAATCCCTTGAGGAATTTGCTTAAGTATTTTTTGGGGGCTTTCGAATGTGGAACCGCAGTGGGAATCAAGGAATCAATCCTTTGAAAATATTGACATTGTAAGCAGTATGCCGAAGGACTTTCGTCTGTAGACTACTGTCAGCAGCCAGGGGTGCTTTGGATAGACAATGTACTGATAGTTCTAAACTCAAGGATATTGTTGACTGTTCCTCAATAAAATCCTGGATATCTACTTATTGTGAGGACGATTTTAGTTCATTCAGTATTTTCGCCGAAAGGCTTAAAACGTTCTTCTTCTTCTTCTTCTTAGGGCGCTGCAGTCCGAGGTGGAGCTGGGCCTCACTCAACATGCCTCTCCAGCCAGCACGATCTTTCGCCAGCTGTCTCCAGTTTCGCGCACCAAGTCGGCCAAAGTCCCCCACGACTTGTGTGCATCAACTTATACGTGGACGTCCTCTGTTGCGTTGTCCCACTCTTGCGTGGCCAATGAGTTTTGCACGATCTTCTCAAGAACGATGTTAAAGAAATAACATGACAGCACGTCGCCTTGTCTAAAACCTTTTTTGACATTGAAGGTCTCGGTGAGTTCGTTACCGACCTTGATGGAGCAGTGAGAGTTCTCCATCGTTATCCTGCTCAGTCTGACGAGTTTGGCAGGAATGTCAAAAATAGACATAGGCTCGTCTCTATGCACGCTGTCATATGCGGTCTTGAAATCGACAAATAGGTGGTGTGTGTCGATCTGCATTTCTTGGGTCTTCTCCAGGCTTGGTGATGAAAGGTTTCAAGCGTTCACACAGAATGGCAGAAAAGATCTTATAGGCGATATTAAGGAGACTTATCCCTCGATAGTTGGCGCAGTCAAATGGGTCTCTTTTCTTGTGGATCGGGCAAACGATATTGAGATTCTACTCATCGGGCATGCTTTCCTTCGACCATATCTTACAGATGAGCTGGTTCATGCGCCCAACCAGGTCATCTCCAGTTACTTTAAACATTTCAGCGGGCAGACTATCTGCACCAGCAGCTTTATTAGACTTCAGTCTCGATATCGCTATCTTGACTTCGTCTAGATCGGGGGGACGGTATTAAAACGTTGGTCCCTACAATATGTAGAAACGTTGGGAGTGTCCGATCTTCAAAGACAAGCACAACTGAGCAAATTGGGAAGGCTTGACTGATTTCACCAACCAATGAGGTTGGCAGTGTATGTCGTCAAAAAAAAAGTGGAACCCTGTATTCCAGGGTTATTTCTCAAGTTATCTCAGCCCCAAAAGCTGGATTGGGAAAATCATATTTCGTATCTTAAGCAGTATCTGAATAATGAAGTCAAGCAGCTCTATCACCTTAGCCTCTTTCGTAAACAATCTATTTGAAAATTAATCTACAATGGTATCTTAAAATCTAAATTGCAATACGGCTTATCTTGTTGGAGTGGTGCCTATTTTACTAATTTTCATTTTGGGGTGGGGCATGATATCATACATGCCGCGTCCAAACTGATTTCGACGATGTTCGGGCGTCAGTCTGGTTGATCTGGAAAAGGCGTTCGACACCGAATGGTTAGAAAACATATTCTTTAAGTTGGCCAGGATCGGGCTCAGCAAGATATTACTGATAATCTCAAGAAGAAAGTTCGTTGTGACGTCTACCACGGTCTTTAATATTAAAAATGGTCTACAACAGGCAGCAGTTGGCTCTACAATCTTAGTCATTAGCGATCTTTTAGGTACTATGCTGAACTTAAAAGAGTATGCCGATGACCTAGTAGCGAACAGATGGGGTCCGAAGGTGTAAGTGAAAACTATTCTGTTCAGAACCCCGTTGTATGTCGCCTTAAGGGACACGAACAAAAACCGGCACAAGTTCGGCATAGTTTACCCCAAGCTAAAGCCGCTAGCAATGAAAAGCGTAGCCAGATATTTGGGCATTTGGTTGAATCAACACATATTTAGTTGTTGCTGTGTCGCGGGTGCTCTAAAGCTAAATCCTCAGTCGCTCTAAAAACCATTCTACATATTTGATTATATCCATCAGTCTCAATGAGTCTTGGCGGCGGAGCACAATACCGTATGGTCGTAGTTGTATATTAGATTCGGTACCGAGAGAGCTTGTATAAAATGTCACAGACTACACCCCACCCAAGCTATGGTAGACTTCACATCATTTTTCGACGCCTTCCTTCTGACAAGAGCAAAAAGAGGCGAATAAGCTTCTGCCTCTTTTCCTTTTTTAGCTGCTTCTACAGAAGCCCAGCGGAACGATACAAGCCTTTTTCCCTGAGCAGGAAGTAGCCTGTAGTAACACCAACCATTGTGCTTATTTTTGCTCTCTTGAGAGAGATTAGATTGATGGAGCGTTTGGGATTTAGTCAAGACTCTAGAGGTTGTGGTGCCTTTAATCAATCGGATATTAGTGTTTCGAGTTTTTTTTTTTGTCGGAGGTTTTTTGAAACTCTACACTTGAGCAATCAGACTCAAAAACTGGTCCATTGTACTGCCAGGCAGCAACCTACTCCAGTGCCGTTAATTTGATCCCAACGGCAAATGGTGACTGGACCAGATTCGATTTCACTGGGATTCGAACCGGGGACCACTTTAACCTGAGGCCTCCATTGATTGTGTTTTGAGTTGCTGCAGCTTTAAGTAGGAGTTTTCAAGTACGAGTAGTTAAAGGCACACCTACACCGCTGAATTTTTTTCGTACGGCAAGTTTATCTGGCGACTGTCTGTGAAGATGCAAATATGTATCTCGTGGGGGTATTATGTTCCATTTTGGACATGACATTTCTTCAGTGACATTGCCTGACACGCGTTACAATGATCAGTAGTTGAAAGGAGATACTAATATCTAGTACTACGGAGAAGGCTCCTTCACCCACTTCCTTCTCCTTCTTGGGAACATATATCCCAAAAACGTAAATCTACAAGGGTTTGTTGAAAGAGGGGGTTCTATTATACCACGTCATAGATTCCTCTTATACTTCAAAATTCCTGTGGTGCTAGTAACGTGGGTTGGTGTTGTTAATAAACTCTAGTTTCTCTAGAATACTGCATTTTTTTTGCTTCATCGCTTCACTTGGGAGCATAGGGCTTCCACTTGTCATCTCCATCTCTATCGGTTGGTTGCAGTTGTCTTTACATTATCCAAGTTAGGTTGCATTTTCCTAGTTCCAGAAGTACCAAACGTATTCAGGTGTTCTTGGGACGGCCTCTGGATCTTTTGCCTTGAGGGTTCCACTCTAACGTCATTCTGGTAATGCTGTCGGCTTTTTGCCTGAGAGTATTTCCGATCCATTTCCATTTGCGTCACTCAAAATGTGTCATAATTGGTTCCTCTCTTGTCATTTCTAAAAGATCCACGTTTCTGATGATGGTTGGCCGGAATATTCGATATATGGTACGGAGCCATTTGTTGATGAATGCTTGAAGTTTCTGTATGACGTTGTTGGAAATCAACCAGGTTTCGCTACTATATATCAGTATTGACTTGACACATGAGTTGAATATTCTGCGCTTGGTGTTTCTGGGAATCTGGGAACTCCTCCATATGGGTCGTAATTTTCCGAATGCTGCTCTTGCTTTTCGAAGTCTGTTATCAACATACTGTATCCACAGGAAATGCTGAGATGAATAGCAATGTTCGCTGCTGAATTGCGGGAGAGACCGTCAGATCTGATATAGATGCATGCTTATGCAGATGACTTAGTTGCCTTTGCGCTCTACTGACATTTTTTGCCTAATTTCGAAAAGCAAATAATACTGAAAAAAGAGATTGTGTCAGCTGTCAGATTGACAGTTCAGTTGTACCAGTGTTGCCATAATAAAACGGAACAAACTTCCCTCACAAACATATCTTCACAAAAAGTCGACAATTTCCCGGTAAATACCGTGGGTACTTCTCCATTCTTTCGAACACCTATCTCCAAACTAAAGTGATTATATTAAAGATCCATATTCAGTGGTTGGGTTACCTAACATTTCAAGCAGTTCCCCCTGGAAGGCAAACAGAGCCAATGCCAAACTCTCTCCCAACAGCTGCGCCTCCTTCCGTTTTCCTCTTCTGAATCAGATTTCAATTTAAACTTGATTTGCCTCAGCCGTCTTCACTTTAATTTGAACAAGTGTTCCTGCCATTCGACTCCACGGACCACAATGCGACTATCAAAAGTTCTGAAGTCTCAAACAAATATATTGAACCCTGCGGCTGCCAGCAGAGGACTCCTCTTTTTTGCCGTCACAAAGAAATAGTTTGATCACACGTTCACCGACACCAGCATCCATTACACATTCCAGCACCGCTGGAGTCACCTCATAACCTGCAATATGTCACATTCCTAAGCCAACATTCTCCAAGGAACTTTGTCATAACAAACTGCTGCCGTCGGTGGTGGCGGAGAATGTAGGATGCTGGCAAACAGGACGTGCAAGAAAAACCGGGTAAACTTGCAGTTTATCGTCGAGGCAGAAGTAGAGAAAAAAAACCCTTCAGGATGTGAGTCCTTAATTAAGTTGTTAGTCGCAAAGCGATTGCCCGCGTCGCTCCAGCCTCACTCAAGGCCGATGAGAGTTTGCCACACCAACCCCATCAACAACTTAGAAATCACACACTCGCACACAGAATTAATTGAGTTACTTGCTCCCTCTCATTATGTCCTCCACTTGGATTCACTGGCACCCTTAAGCTCCTCCTTTGTCCTTTTGACGGGGAGTTTGCTCTCGCTGCAGTCATGCCTCGTATGTGAGATAAACTTTCGGATTTAGATACCATGCCTTCACATAATTAAGTTCCTTTTTTCGCTCGGAAGTGCAGGGGGGAGAGCCGGCTAACGAGAAACTCGTCGACAAGGACCTTCGAGGACGAGGATGTGAATGAAGAAGAAATACAAACAAAAAGACACACAGAACTCCATGCGAACGTGCATCTTGTGAGAAATTTTTTCTGCCAATCCTTGCACATTTTGCCTTCCCTCCTGCACATGTCCTCCTCCATCCAGGGCAGGATCTGAAATCGTCCTTTTTCGTCGGGGGGTTTTCTTTGATTTCGTTAAATTACTTCGAAGGGACATTCGGAATGCTTAACCCAATTCCTTTGTCATGCACCACATGTCTGCCCCGAACAGGAGGCGTTGGGTGTCCTCGTATCCTTGCAACCCCCCAAATTACATCGACTCTGCTCGCAAAACGGCATACAGATGCACAAAATTATGTGATATAACGGAGGTTACTCTTCTGCTCCCAGAGGGGAGGCCCACGAAAGGTTGTCGGAGGCCAACAAGCAGCAAAACAGAAAGTACCCACAGCGCGGAGTAGGGACAACACCAAATGTCCTTTTTGCCCTGCTCCCGGTTCGACTTTCTCCGCCTTTGTCGTCCTCGTTGTGCAGCAGTTAGTCTTGTTACGTTTTTATCTGTTTGTATGAAGAAACCTTATCCTCGCCATAATGGAGTCATCCTCCGGCAAAATTTACCCCACTCTTTTTCACATGAAACCCTGTCACTCCCGACTGACTTCGGGCGGGCGAGGAGGGCCGCTCGAAGGCAGGAGAAATGGCGAATCAAAGTTTTTCGGGAGTCTCCTTCGTTATATTGCACGGTCGATGGAACATTATGGTAGTCATTAAACGTAAATTCACTTTAGATGAGCGAACGAGCGGCAAAAACTGGCATCAGATGCTGGGGACGAGTCAGAGGCAGCATCAGGTACCGCGCCGCTGTGTTGTGCTACTCAGAAACAGAAGCGCCCATGGGCGCTAAAAAAACAACGACAACGACGACAAGACCGTCGTCGACAACTACGACTACGCTGCCGAAGGGGACAAGGACGTTGAATGCGAAGGAGACGAGGAGGAAAGCGAAGAGATTTTATTAAGAGGAGGATGTCTCATTGGCAGCAGGAAGTGGGACAATATACGAGTGTGTACGTTTCTTTGGGTGGCTGGCTGCTTGTTGGTTGTGTTCGATTTGGAATCCTGTTTTGTCTCGTCGCTGCTGTCTTTGGAAATTTAGAGAGTATCGGGGGTAATGTGTTCAATTATATTGAACTCTCAAGGATGTGCACTCAAGACGGGCTGCGGCGGTTGCTGCTGGCTCCTTATGACAACTCCCCAGGCACCCACTCTCGTCGGAAGAAGAGAATGCGATAGCCTGTAATGATATTGTGGGCAATTCCCCTAAATTGGTATTTGTTGCAAACGTTTCATGGGATTGATGATATTCCGAGATATCGGAAAGGTACCATTGCTGGGATGAGTTGATTTTAAGTGAGGCAATCAATGGGTTCTTGAAGACGTCTGAAGGTGGGGGCAGAAAGGGATTTGCAGATGGTTACGACGGAGGGATCATTGGGCTAACAAAAGAGCTATGCACTCAATGTATTGATCTTAATAAAACTGGTCAAATTATGGCTTAATTAAAATGCCATCGTTACTTTTGTGGACTGCAGATGGTGCTGAGCGATTAAGTGAAAGTGGTTTAGGCGCACTTACTGGCAGTGGATGAGGAAACATTTGTCATGAGTGTTTATTGCTCCCGTGAACTAACAAATTCAACTCTCGGGAAATTCATACTTATTAATGCAGAGCATCGTTGTTAATTGGCAGTCAGGCATCTCTGGACGGTCCTGGACGATCTTGCCCCTGAAGGGATTAAAACGCAGAACTCAAGGGATTCAATGAAGCTTAGAGGAAACTTACTCTTTAGCTGGTCATACAGTCAACATGGGCCTCATTCCTCTTCATCCAGCACGGTCTTGCACTAATTCCTGAGCTTTTTTGTCTCTCCCAACTTTGTACGCAACCGGAGGCGTGGTCTTTCTTTACCGCGTTGTCCATCGGGGTTAAAACCGGAGACTTTCCGGGGTCCATCCGCTTTGCAAGAACCATCTGAGACGGGAGACTGAGACCAATCGATGTCGCTAAACAGCCGGTAAAGTTCGTCGATGGGTCTCCTACTCCAAACGTCATCAGTGCATACAGGACCAAACATAATCCGCAAAATCGTTCATCCATGTGTAAGTATTGCTCTGACTACCGCTGTGTACATATGTACAAAGTATAGTTTTGGGGTTAGGTCCCCATTTCTTTCCTATAATTTTGTCGCCGATGTATAAAGCGATGGTAGCCTTCTTAACTCTTTCGCAAACGTTTAGTTTTTAGTTGAGCTTCCTGCCTAAGATGATGCCTAAGTATTTGGCATTATCACTCACCGTGAGGATGATGCCTTCGATGACTGGAAGTTCAAATAGAGGAATGGACCTTTTCCTCGTGAGGAGTACTGTTTCGGATTTCCGACGATTGACATCAAGTCCACAGCTTCTAGTTACCTAGAAGATCGCTAATGATTGGCAGAAATCTGCCTATCGGAATTATGACAACGTCATCAGCACAGGCGATTACCCTCGTTCCAGAATGCTTGAGCTCTTCTAGTATCTCATTGACGACTAGTAGCCATAGTAAGAGGGATATCACGCTGCCCTGTGGAGTGCTCCTTGAAGCTACTGCCCAAGTGACAGTAGACAGTATTGGTTTTTGGGAGCATTCAATTCCGCTTTATTATTTTTACTAAAACTGATTATGCTGTCAATCTCAGCATTCAAAGTACTTAACATACGCTGACGTTTCAATTCTCCGGCCAAAGCAAAGGATCGTGAGACTTGGAACGAATATGAAAAGCCGAGAGTGCTGTCATCAGTGAACGAGTAGATTAAATTAGAAGTAGCAGGCAGGAGATCATTTAAAAAAATGAGAAAGAGAGTCGGACATAGAACAGAGCCTTGGGGAACACCAGCGTTTATTTGGTGAATACCAGACTTGAACCCATCCAAAACAACTTGAATTGAACGATTCGAAAGGTAATTGCCAGTCCATAGAAGAAGGGGTTTATTGATACCATAAGCACACATTTTAGACAGAAGAGCGTGAGGCCAAATATTGTCAAAATATTGCCTTAGAAAAATCGAGAGCAACATTTTTTCGATTTTACTATTTCGCCTGTGGTGAACACTTGCCGACAATGCGATTTAAAAACGAAATTTTAAACGTGTCTCTAAATGATTACATGCATCTCAGAAATATTTGCACTTACTTTCATCTCTAAATATGAACCGCCACCACTATTTGCGCAGACAAACACAGACTCTCTCAACCGCATACTTGAAAAAAACCCTCAGCTAGCGTAGCAGCAACCTAAGATTTTTCATGAGTCCTTACATATTTCGAAGTTATTCGTTGAAAAGACATCCACTCTGTCCATCACCATCACCATACGTCACGATTCACAACTGCATCCAGAATTCATTCTCATTCGGAGTGCAAACAACGACGAAGAAGAAAAATCTCTCTCTGAAAAAATCCCTCTCCGATCCCTGTCCCTGCATGCAGAGACAAACAAAGGCAATGCCCTGTTTCCCCCCAGCTCCCCCGCTTAGGAAATTTGAATTAGAAAAGCAATTACAGATGTTTTTGGCTGGCTTATCCCCGGCAAACAAGAAAGAATGATTGTGAATAGCTGGCATCTCGCCTGTCCTCGGGTGATCCCTAAGTTCTTACGCTATCTCCGAGAAGTATTTTGTTAACATATTCAAGTCAGAGGGGAAATTTGCTGAACTCCAAAAGAAGTTGAGAGTGCTTCAGTTACAAAAACGAAAATAACTTTTTTCAACCTTCGCCCTTCGGGCTGTTGTGAGGGGGCGTCTGAAACAAGATGGCAGCGTCAGAGCAACAAAGTGAAAACAAAAAAGGAACGGGTTAACAAGTTAAACAAAAGAATCTAAAACGTTACAGACGGTCGTGTGAACGCTTGACTCGCCTCCTCGAATAGGGGTTGTGCACACAAGTTTCCTGGATGGTGGAGTTGCTTTGGAAGTTCTTCCGATTTTTCAGCCTTTTTTTTAGCTTTCCTTGGTGGGGGAAGCTGAGAATCTTGCACATGTTTGCGGGGGACTCGGGCAAGCAGTGCTCTTATGTTATTAAATTGAAATATTTGAGGATTATGTGTGCATGCTCCCTGTGGCCCAGGTGTGAATTTGTTGGTAATATTTTAATCCTCTCAAGTGAGTTAATGCTTTTATTGATTTGCTGTCGGTTCAGAGTGAATTCAGATGGTGGATGGAAGGATTAGATGACGGGACACAGCCTCAGCTTCAAAGAAAACTATCGGTTAGTTCGGGAACGTAGACAAATTTTGTAAAAAAAACCGCGGAGAATAAAAACGTTTTTTGGACGAAGATCCTCTCAGACTCGTGTTGAGTTGTCGATTTCAGGAGATAGATTATGTGTAAAATGGGAAAATTTTAATTCTTGATAACTCGAAATCTGCACATAAATCAATGTTTTGATAGTTACCGTTTCGTAATGCCTGCGATCAGATCTATAAAACTGCGATTTCAGATTTTAAAAATTCGCGTGCCGCTGTTTTACCGATTTGGCAAACACACAACTATTAAGAACAGAATGCTCGTAATTAGTTTAAAGGAATGTACTCATTGAAGAAATTTGGTTTAGAAATGAGAGGGGGTGCATTAACACAGAACTAGGAGCCATATTTCTCAAACGGTACTTGGGATCAACATTTCCTAAGCGAACCTCGATTTATTTCAAAAGACCTGTTAATTGATATATCATTCGATCGGGAGCACCAATATTTCGAAATTCACCTCAATTTCACCTTTAAGGGAGTGGCCAAATGGGCACACTTTTTAAATTTGCACGCATAGAAAATGATATGTAGAATTAATGCACCTAATTCCAAAATGTCATACTGATATCTGGGCGCCGTGGCGTAGTGGGTAGGTGCGTCGACTCCTACGCTCGAGGTCGTCGGTTCGAATCTCGAAAAAATCATCAAACATTTTTTCACAGCTCGAATCAAACATCAAACAAACAATTTAAAAAAAAAAAATTGTTCACTTCTTTCGAGTCACTGACAATGCTCAAAGAGTATAACTGTCTAGAAAAAGCTTCTCAATCTCGCCGTTCGGAGTCGGCAACTATAGGTCCTCTCCACTCGTGAGAGAACAATAGCATGCACGCACAACACGAGTGGTTGCTGAGAAGCTAGGCCCAGGTCCACCTCGGACTGTAGCGCCGCCATTATTATTATTATTATTATTATTATTATTATTATTATATATATATATATTATATATTATATTATATATTATAATATATATTATATATTATATTATCTGGGTTGTAGAGGGTGGTGGTAGTGTTGCCAGTCCAATAATAATTTGGAGTTGATTGAGGACTTTAGGAAGCGTAGTGCATCTGATTTAGTGGTAGCCTCAAATTGGTACATTGGAGCTCGGTGCGCGAGCCCAGCTTCTTGGTCCGCAAGTTCGTTCCCTTTTATACCGACGTGGCTTGGGACCCACATTATTTTTATTTTTTTTGGAGCTTTAGCAATGTAGTTGCGGATATCCGAGATGATGGCTGTGTTCTGTTTGAGATTTTTTACCGCGTTGATAGTGGACAAACTGTCCGAGCAGATCACATATCTTCCACACTGTTTAGCAGTTATCCATAAAGCTTTGTAGATGGGTAGGGCTTCTGCTGTGAACACGGAAGCATATGTTGGTAGCAAACCTCCAAGAATTAAAGTACCATTTTCCTTGGTGACGGCAAAAGAAGTACTGTTGTTCTTCTTGGAACCGTCCGAAACGAAGCAAGGTAAGTCTCTTTTGGTGTACTGTTCTTGTCGTGACGGGTTAGGTCCAGAATAAGTGACTCTGGCTTAGTAGCCCATGGTGGGACAGTTGGGGTTCGTTGAATGAGCATTTTCTGCGGGAGATCCAGATTTTTTGCAATTATGAGAGCACTTGCTATTGATGACTGAACTCTTTTTGAGTGTTTTAGGTTCCTTGCTAAAGCAAAATCCCTGCTAATAATGGAGTTGTTAGAGTGTAGGAGCTTTATGTAAAGTTTGGCTTTAGAGGATTCTATTCGTTCTTCTATCGTGGGAAGTCCGGCTTCAACGAGGCCATTTTTCATAGGGCTGGTTCGGAAGGCGTTGATGCTACGTCGGGCAGCTTGATGGTATGGGGCTTTGATGGCGTTGGTGGTTGATTTTGGTGAGTTGCCGTAAATAAACTAACAATAGTCGATCTTGCTAAGTAGTAGTGACTTTGAAATATTACATAGAGTGTTAATATGGGTATTACATTTTTTGTTAGCTAGATAATTAACTACATTTGTTCTGGCAGCTAGGCTTTTCTTAAGACTAATACAGTGTGGTTTTCAATTATATTTATTGTTAGCAATGAGGCCTAAAATTTTTAAATTATGTACACTACTGATATTTACATTATTAATTTTTAGAGATAATGAGTCGCTGTTGCAAGACTTTTTCCGACAGATGTGCAAAGTCTTGCATTTATCGAGAGAAAGCTTTGCACCAGAGAGGTTAGACCAATTTAAGATGTCAATTAGTGACGTAAATAAATGATTAGTTTTACTTAGATCTATACTTTTACTCAGAACGAAAACATGGTCTGCGTAAATGCAATGGTCTAAGTGTCTGTGTTTACTAATTATCTTAGATAGTTCATCGAAGGCAATTATGAATAGAACCACTGAGAGTGGGGAGCCTTGAGGTATACCATTAAAAAGAGGAAGGGTTGAAGAGCAATTATTATTGACTCTGACGCAAATTTTCCTATGAGTTAAGAATGAACGAATATAGTTAAAGATTTTTGATCCGATACCCCAGTCTTTGAGTTTGTTTAAAACCAAGTGGATGCCTATTTTGTCAAAAGGCTTTTCAAAATCTAGAGAAAGAATGGTAACGTGGTTCCGAGCAGAGAGTGCCTTGGTTATGTAAAAATCCAGATGTATGAGTGCATCAGCACATCCCTTATTTGCTCTGAAAGCTACTTGATTCTGGCTAAGAAGATGTTTTGTTTCAATGCACCAGAGTAAGCGCTGGGCTATTATTTTTTTAATATATTATTATTATATCTTAATACGTGTAGAAGATATGAAAATGTGATAAAAAGACAGGCGGATGGACGGACATAACCTCTGAACCTTTTTGTGAAAGAAGGGAGATCGCTTTGACTGCGGAACTATCGCGGAATAAGTTTCGTTAACATCGCATAGAAGATCTTTTCTGCCGTGAAACTTCATCTCATCTCATCTCATTTTCGTTGCCCGGATGTTCAACTAAAGGGGTCGCGGGGGCAATGCACGCACGAGAGATCTCCAGGAAACTCGATCCTCCGCCATCGACTCTAACTCTTCAGGAGCTATGCCCAAACTCAACCAGGCGAGTTTTTGGACTTGGTCCAACCATCTCGTCTTGAGACTGCCAAGCGGTCGCCTACCTGATGTAATCGCATTCAAGGCACGCCTCGGAGGTCGTGATGATGGGGAAATTCGTGCCACTTGACAGAACCATCGAAGTACAGCCCTTTCCGTTCGAAGAAGCAGCTGCCCAACATTGAGTTCCTCGCGCAATGTCGTGTTTCTCACCCTATCCCGGCGAGTAATTCCCACAACAGCACGAAAAAATCTCATCTCGGCAGCCTGTATGCGCGATCTTATTCTTTCGGTCATTACCCGAATTCCATGCCCATAGGTGTGAGTTGGAACAAATACTGCGTTAAGAACCGCTAACTTGGCTTTGACACCAAGCTTCGTTTTTCTGATTACAGATGACCCAGCTTGGCCAATCCTACAGGAAAGCTCAGCATTATTGCTCCCATCACTCGCGAAGAAGACCCCGAGATACTTAAACTTCTCCATCTGTTTCAATGGGACTCCACTAACACGTAGAGTGCATTGAACAGGTGTTCTGGAAATACCCATAACTTCGGATTTGTCCACGTTAACCTTCATCTCAGCATCAGCACATACAAACCACAAACCTATTTAGCGCGCCCTGGGGTTCCATCTGGGAGGATGTCATCTGCAAAAAGAAGTTGACTTGTCCCCAACTCTTCCACTGTGACACATTCCTCGCCTCAACTGCGCTGTAACATCCAGTCCATATAATAATAATAATAATAATGGCGGCGCTACAGTCCGAGGTGGACCTGGGCCTAGCTTCTCAGCAACCACTCTTGTTGTGCGTGCTATTGTTCTCGCACGAGTTTAGGGGACCTACAGTTTAATGCCGACTCCGAACGGCGAGATTGAGAAGCTATTTCTAGACAGTTATACTCGAAAGAGATGGAGCCGTGAACAATATTTTTTTGAAAAATTGTTTGTCTGAACTTGTATTCGAACCTAGACTGTGAAAGTCAAATGTGCAGGGGTCGACGCACGAACCCACACGGCCACGGCACCCAGTCCATATATGTAATGAAAAGGAAAGGTGACAAGACGCACCCTTGGTAAAGTCCAACGCCCACGATGAAAGGTGTTGTTTTACTACCGTTAACCCTACAGTTTGTGTATATAGGCTGAACGGCCTTCAACAAAGAGCCAAACAGTCCAGAGTTTAACTTGAGGAACTCGGTCGTATGCCCTTACCAAATCTACAAAATAACTGTAGATCGGTTTGGCGTACTCCCAAGACTTCTCGAGTACCATTCTTAGAGTGAAAAGCTGGTTGGTTGTATTTCTGCCGGGATGAAAACCGCACTGTTCATCCATCATCCTGGATTTAACCATAGCTCTAGAACGCGCCTCCAACACCTTAGCGTAGACTTTACCCGGGAGACTTAAACTAGATATGCCCCACTAGTTGAAGCACTCTGGTTTGTACCCCTTTTTGAAAAGAAGGACAATCACACTAGGTGTCTTACCGCGTTCCCAAGCCACCTTAATGACACGAAAGAGCCATAAAACTCTTTATCTTCATCCATTGACTTAAGCATGTCTGGCCGGATTTCATCCACGCCGGCGGATTTGCCAACTTTTAGAGATTCAATCGCTAAAATGACTTCCTTCACTGTTGGACTATTTCCCGCCCTACTCAAGACTACAGATCAGTCACCCCCTGTGCCCTGTTTGGGATTAGCTCCGAAAAGAGCACGCTCCATCTAGTTCATTGGAAAGCAACACTCCATCTTTGGATTTGACTCCTTCGATGATGTTGAATTTCCTTCCCCTAAGCCGGCGAATGGTTTGCCAGAACACCTTTTTCGCAGATCTATGGTCGCTTTCCCAACTTCTCGCCGAACTTCTTTCGAGTCTGTTCTTTAGCTGCTCGCGCAGCCAATTGCAAGTTCTTCGCGCCTCAATGTACCGGTCATGAGAATCAGAGTTCCCCAAGGGAATCCGGTCTCTGTAGGTCTTCTTCTTCTCTCTGGTGACTGAAAAATGGCTAATTGGAAAAGTTAAATTTAAAATCCCACACTCACGTCATACAACAAGAGGGCGTGCAACATTAACTTCAGATTCTGGTTAACGCTCTAGAGCGATCAACATCGTCCGACAAAGATATGACCATAAACAGAACCATTAAATTACCGCTGCCTAAATTTCCAGGAATGTATACTAAATGAGAGGTGTGACGTAGATGGTATGTGCGTCGACTCCTACGCTGAAAGTCTACGAGTAGGTTCGATTTTCGAAAAATAACTACCATATTGTTACGGCTGCATCTCTTCCGAGTCACTGACAAAACCCAAACTGTCAAGATAAAAAAAAAACTGCAGGCCCTCACCTCTCGTGAGAGAACAATAGTATTCAGAACATGAGTGACTGCTGATGAAACTAGGCCTAAGTTTACACCCCACAATATTATTAATTTTATTAAAAGGTTGATCTTTTATGAAACCTTTTCCGCATCAGTCCAACAAAAGAAATTACTGGAAACCATATCTACTATCTTCGCAGAAGGTTTACATTGGCGTATACAGTCCATAGGAGTTGATGTTAACTTGAAGGTTGAGGCTTTAAAATTGTTAACGTCAAGAAACCCATCAAACCAGTTGTTAACCCCCGGTGATTTCGAAAATCACTTCACGAATTTGTTGGCGTGGACCTTTACGTTCGTTAGCTTCATTTGACCGACCAGTGGAACGATTTAATAATCAGCATTCATCCCCTAAGTTGGATCACTTCACGAACGATGAATGGGTCGATGAACGAGTAAGTGATCGGTTTCCTACGCTAAATGAACTATGTCATCAATCAGCAAGGAAGGTGCCACTCCTTACACCAGTGTAATTACTTTCATACCCAAGTTTAGTCACACACCAGATATCCAAGCGTAATACCCAAGTTCTAGGACTAATCACATAACGTCTTAATAAATGTTTAATATTTTGCACAGACCCAACTCATTCCTTAAAGACATCATAAGTCACACGGAGAGAAGGTAAAGATGTTACTTCATACCCAACCTAATGCATCACTGCACCACCTGCGGTACCATGCCCATCTGATGCTCCCACTGCAAGCCTCAAACAAAGCGCAATTAGTTTCTCCTGATATCCATCATGCAGCAAGCTATGTGGTCGTCATAAATTCCGTCCCACCGGCGCATATCCCACGGTACCATGGGGACGGTGACACAGGAGCCAATTAATCATCGCTAGGGAATGCTGCTAAAATTATATTCGTAAATATTTTCGAAAATTTCCCGGCTCCTGATGTAATGCAGTCCTGACCCGATGCCACAGCAGGAAAATTTGCGGGTTCGCGTTGCTTTACGATCCACAGGCACTCGTCGAAAGGTGGGCAGGGGGTGCCTGCGGGGGAGCATCCCTTTAACATTCAATTAAGTCAGAATGCAAATGCGCAAGGGTCCTGGAAAAACCTGAATGCGGTGGTGAAAGGTTAAATCACAGTTGCAACACTGTACGTACATTTGTGGCGTGGAAAGCGAGTCCTTCCTCCGTTGTGAAGTCGGAATATTTATGAAAAATACCTCAGGGGTTGATGGGACGGTGACCGGTTGCAGGTGAAGGTGCACGTTGCCTGGGGTTGCATTAACAGGACGAAAGAGCACATGATGAGCACGTAGTTGTCTTCGGCGACGTGTGCATAGTTGGAGCTGATGCATGCATGAAAGAGCACGAATTGTGACGAGACATCGTGATGTGCGACCTCCTTTGGGGGTAAAGTCCTTTTACTGTATCAGAAGCGGTCCTCTGCAGGGAGTGCGAAAATGAGTGAGAGACGACTACGCGATGCCTGCATGGTGTTGATGGATGCATGCATGCATGCCATGCAACACTGATGCTAGATTTCACACATTGTTCGAGTGACACTGCGGATTTTGTTTGGCGCTGAATTGCAGAGCATGCCATGCTGATGGCGCGGCGTTAGATATTTTTCTGCTAAAGAGGTCATGCTCTGGACAATGGCATTCGTTTCTGCATATAAGTGCGGGGCGTCTTTTAATGAAATTGAAGTGCTGATGTGGGTCTTCTAATCGTGGCAGCCAATGAAAGGCTATACATCGTCAAGGATTGAAAATGAATGCAAGTTAATCAGCTTGCTCAAGGTGTCCATGTGCTCAGGCTGGAAGTGAGCGCTTCTTTCAAAACAATGGCCTCATATGGTTGCACCAGTGGATTCCCCATTCAATCCGGATTTGAATGGAAATCAGAACCTTACAGCTCAATGCAGCGCTGTGTGTGCTTTCAGCGCTGTGTGTGTGTTGACCTACTTATAAAGGAACAAGAAGCAGCCAGTTACGTAGTCTAGATGGGATTCATTAGTAACGAGATTTGAGTTCAAATAGGGTCACATTGAAAACATCAAAAGTGACGAAACACAATTTGTACTCAGCGTAAACTGCTGTAAGCCGCGTTGGAGACCAAAGTTTGAAGTGAAGGATAACTGTAGCGTTGATACCATCATGAACTATACAGGGTACGCCATCTTTTATGTCGGCGTGTAAATATTAAGTGACTGTCCCAAGTTAGAGGCGTCCCAGGTTCGAATACCAGTGACATCGAATCTGGTCGTCATCATTTGCCGTTAGGATATAATTAACGGCACTGGAGTTGCTACCTGGCAGTACAATGGGTGAGTTTTTAAGTCTGAGTGCTCCAGTGTAATGATTCAAAAAAAACCTCCGACAAAAAAAAATGTAAATATTGAATAACTTAAAAATGTCTATATATGAAGTAGTTTTCTTTAATTTGGTCCTTTGTAATTTATTTCAACTTGAATAAGTATTGAATACATCAAGTGGCGGCTTCTATTGACCAAAGCAAAATGTGTATCTTTTGCTGCGTTTTCCATCACTTTTTCGAGCATCTCGAGAGGTATAGCGAAGATTTCGGCACGAATGTTTGCCTTGAAATTATCAATGATCTGAGGCTTCCTGGCGGCCACTTTGCTTTCGAATAACCCCCCAAAAGAAGTCCGGAGGGGTTAAATCAAACGTAATGAGCCAACATCGACCGACATCGATTCCCATCTACTTTTTCGCCTTCTCTGAAGAAGAAGTTTTGTCGCTGACCCAAACACTCACTTTTTGGTTACGCAATAGTGTTTCATGGATCTCGTGTGGATTCTGCGTTTTCAAAATGCGGGAATTTTGCTTGTTAACGGCGCCAGAGAGTGGGAAATGGGCCTCGGCAGTCATTAAAATTTGCTTCCAAAAAGCAGATTCAGTGTCAACCATTCGAGCGACTGATTGGCCGTATTCTAAGCGACATGGACGGTCTACCGGCAGTATTCTTTGAATCAATTGCGCTTTCTACGAAAACAAATGCAAATTTTACTTTAAAATGTGCCACAAGGTTGTGCCAAAATGCTGAGCGCGGTGACGATACGACAGGCGACATGAGACGTTCTCGGCAACACTCTCTCTTACCGCTTCAACTTCATTGGGACGTCTTGGACGTTGAAGATCGGCATGTCGACGATCTCCCACTGTCCCTTGCTCAACAAAATTCAACACCAAACGAGGAATAGTGTTGTGAGACGGTGGTCGTTGGTCACGATATTTTCGACGATATGTTCGATTAGTTAACACAACTGAATGACTATATTCAGTGTACAGCGTTACAAAGCGCCGAGTTGTTTCGGTGTGAAGCGATTCATGGTTAAAATTGTACTGAATTGAGTCGCAAAAACTCAAGCCGACGGTTGATAAATGTCAAATTTATTCAAAGTTTATATACCGACTTAAAAGATGGCGCACCCTGTACTTGATCTAACGACAAGTTGATGCCTTGATTGTTCCAGTGATGTAGTTTAGCTCGATAGAGTCCTTGTATTTCTTGCCACAGAAAAGAGCCACGCAGAATTTGGTTGTGCTGAGAGGGTGGCATAGATCGGGAAAGAGGGCAACGAAAATAATCGAGTGCTAATTGATGAATGCTCGCCGTGAGATGAACATTCTTCTTGCTCTTGCGGTGCTACTGTCTGGGGTGGACCTGGGTCGCATCCAACAAATCGCTCCACCTGCTAAGTTGACTGAGGTCCTTCTCCATGGGTGTGCGCAATCGGTTTCGTGGGAGTCCTCTATTGCGTTGTTCCTTGGACGCGGAGTCGAATACTCTTCGGGCCGAAGTACTACGAAGTACTGGATGGCGTAGTTTGTTAAGTGCCTGCCCTAAGTTAGAGGGGTCCAAGTTTCGAATCCCAGTGAAAGCAAAGTTAATACGCTTTTATCCGGTTTGGTCCAGTCACCATTTGCCGTTGGGATCAAATTAACGGCCCTATCACTGGTGCGGTCGATCAGTGGTAGTAGTCTGAAAGTGGGTATCATAATGGACCAACATGTTCCAAGTGTGCTGGTGAATTCACAAGCAGTCCCCTAACCTAACCTAACCTAACCTAAGACTGAATGATGCCGTTTCTCAAATCGGATCAGTTAGGAGACTTAACTAAGAACGCCAAACTGAACCTTTGAATTAATTCAAGTATTTCTTGGACAACGCGCCGTTCATTTACCTCAAATGAGCAGCTCATCTGCTACTGGTTCCACTGGCTACTTAAGTGGAGTGGTTTTACATTCATTCACTCCGTTTGATCCCTTTCATTTGACAGACTTCCAATAAAGCAACTTTGAGAGTATTAATGCTTTTTTTCTGCTTGAAACCATCAACAGGTAGCTTTCTAACTAAATCATTCCAGTACTGGCGTAGAAGTCCATACCAGCAGTTCACAGAACCCCTCTTGCAACCAGTAAAGCATTAATACCTACTTAAGAGTTCCTCAACAGCAGACCACTGAAATCCTGAGGGACGCATGAACGCAAATTAAGCATAATCTGCACGTATTTAAACCTGTTTAAATGAGGATGCACAGACCCTCTCTCACACTCACACAGAGATCAGGGGATCTACGTGTACGTGCGCATACTTTGCCTGTCGTCCTTTCCATGGACATCTTGTCCCCGTCACCCAAAAAAAGGACAGATTAAATGTGCTTTCTCCTCTCTAGCGCACAAAAAGCCGGGATAACATCGCCCGAAAGGACTTACCCCCCATGAACAAGATGAAAAGGACGAAAATTAAAAAGGGACCCATGGAAAGTGTCGGAGCACAAGGGTCTTATGTCGGATCCCTGACATTCCGACAGGTTAACCGTCCGTTTTATTCTTGCAGGAGCCACCGCGCCGCACACACTGGTGCAACAGAATGGAACCAAACGGCATGCATTATCCTTGAGGGACGGCAGCATACACATGTGTTCATGTTTTCAGTCATAACTTACTCGTAGTTATCCACCCTCCCCCGGCTTGTCGACCGACCGGGGGAGAAGAAACCATTAATCGAAATTCCAGGACAATAGGTAGCAAGCGCGCCAAACAGAGCACAACGCTCGGTTGAATTCAAATTGAAAACCGTGTTGTTGAAGGGTGCACCCCTCGTGGCCACCTAACAACCAGGTCGCAGGGTGTGCGCTAGGAAAACAGAGTTCAGCAATCGGCATTAGTCCGGCAATGTCGGCGGTTATGGGTGATTGCGTTTTTTTTTCTATTTTTGTGTGCTTTATGATATGGAAATGAAAACTGAAATGAATACGCAGGGAATTTGGATCGCGTCGCCCTAGCGCTGTGCCAATCGAATTGATTGTCTGCACCCTTCTGGACGAAGAAGGGCGGATGAGGGACCGCGTCTCGCTCAGATCCCACAAAGGTTAGGCAGAGAGTTGATTAATTTTTGTGAAACAATGGGGAAAGTTGTTTCGGAAAACAGCTAGGATCTGTGCACATAACGCACGTCAACACCTCTCCACTCCTGCTGGCATGCGGCTGCCGAAATTGAACTCAATTATCCTGTGTTCTGCTCGGCTGGTCACGTACATATCACCAGCGCCGGAGCGGCAGTGCAAATAGAATATCAATGCACAATTCAATGTAGTCACATGGGTCGTTATGGTTCATTAAGGATATTGATCTGCATATGATTGGCGGCGGTGGAGGGGAGGGGCAGTGGTTAACAATAGGGTAAACAAATTACTCGTACAGGGCGATGCGGTATCATATGCATGGAGGACACTTGAATTTATTGATATAATCGTGGATGTGAGACCAGGAGGGCTGTTGATTTTCTCAAGGACTGCCTCATAAATTGGGTGATTAAGACTTCGAGGGCGGGCGGGCAGGCGGCGGGAGACGGGCGACGGATCTGAATTTGGTTGTCGTCAGACATGTGTGCCAGTGGGGGAGGAGTGTGTTTAAAGTGAATTGGGGAGGATTTGCGTATGGAATGTGAATTTGAGGCTCTGGAGATGTCGATATCGAGTCAATTGGATTGAGATTAATTTGAATGGCTGGGAGATAAATTAGATTAAGCTCCGAAGGTATGTGACAAGACTTAGACGCTCTTGATTGTGCAATTTACAGTCGAGTTTGTCGTTGACATTTGAAAATGCGGCATGGGTTCGAGTGTCATTAGGGGCTCATTCTTCTGCTGTTCCTTCCAGGGAGATGAACATTTCTTTGTGAAAATATGCTGGACAGGTTCATCATGAAGGCGGAAGAAGTACGAAGAGAGAGCTAAGATCTATTGCACACATTTTATTTTGAAAGCAGAGTTTGGTTAGATGTTAGAAAGATCCATAGTTTGGCTAATTTAGTTTAATTGAACTAGTTGGAGTTTGAAATAAAGCGGTTAAGCTATAAGATGTGTAATGGCCTTAGGTTGCTAAGATGATAACAGAAATGTACCCCAAGATACATACGTATTTCTGAGGAGCGAGAAGTCTCTGCACGAGCAAAGTACAGCGATGTTCACGTAAATAGAACACTCAAATACAAACAAACAAATTATGTCTAAAATTTTTAGACGCAACTAATTGCAAATTGTTGTTCTTTCAAGTTTATTAAGGAAAACTTTCACAAAATAAACAATTTTTTTTTTTTTTTTAAATATTCCTCAATATGGAAAATAGATGTTTATACAAGGTGGCGCAAAATTAATCATCCTATCGGAAGTTTTGGAAATGGCGTCGCACGTCAATCATATTTGACATTTATAAACTAAACAGCTGCAATATGCAAACAGATAAGAAATGGAGCCCTATACTCCACAAGAGGGTGAAACAATTGTGTCGATTTTTTTACCAATAATCGGTCGGTGGTGTTAGTGCAACGTGAAGTTTGACGTCGATTTCCTAATCGTGTTGCGCCAACTGGGCAAACATTTCGATGCTTACCTACTCGACTCGAACAGACTGGAACCACAGGAGACCATGCAGGGCGTGGCCGCCATCGGACTGGTCGTTCGGCCGAGAATATCGCGACTGTTCCTGTCGCTGTCGCTGAGAACGAAGAAACATGAACCAGACGACGGGCCACGCAATGGGGCATCATCAGAGCGATCCAACAGCGAATTTTAGTGCAAACAGTGCATCAGTTAATGCCTCCCGACCGACAAAAGATCCAGAACAGACATCTCAAGAGCGTCATGGTGAGTGGCCGATTAGAGATCATACAGACAATTTTATCGTTGCTGAAAGGACAGCAATGAATCAGAAACTCTTGCCCAGTTTCTGCGCAGTTGTCCGAGCTTGGCAAGGACCAAACAGCGTCTCTTTAGCAAACCATTCTCACAGACTTAAATTTGGTCGCAATTTGGTCAAAAAAGTCAAAAAAATATATGAACTAATCGCTCATCTAAGTTCTACTGGCTGGATCTAAACCTGTTTTCGCAGTACTTTTTCCGATACTCTTTACAAGAGCCCAGTGGCAATTGGAATTTCCTTAGCATTCTTGGACCTTCGCGTGGTTGTACACCTTGACGCGGTGCGAAGGCTTAGTAAAGGTCAAAGACTCTTGAGAATTTATTCTCTATGATGAGACCCGAAACTAAGATGCAACCAGTCCCAATTCCTCCCTCTCCCTTCCTTCCTCCCTTTCTCTCTCCCTCTCCGGTGGACCGGATCAAGGTGTCAACCGTTCCGTGCCGAGGATCAGCCTGGCTGGGGGCCCACCCTAAACTAAAGCCCAGTCGCTAAAGGATCCGAAATACCTGGCGATCTTTCGGATCAATCAGCCTTAGCTGCGTATTGCGGATCTCTGCGCAGCCGGACCTCCCCTTCTCCGCCACTCGTGGGAACAAATGCTAAATCCAAAAAAACCCCTTCTTAAAAAAAATAAAATGAGTCCGGTGCTCACTCACCGGCTGGGACATCAACTCCCAGCGCCTCTAAAGGCCCTTCAGCTCCTGAAGTGCTGGCGACCAAGCCAATTTCGGCTAGGCTCGCCAATAGCCGCGTGGAGCCCTCTAGATCCATCTCGGATCCAAGCAACGCCCGCAGTACCGCTGCCTCCTCAAAGGCCATTGGCCTTTCTACAAGGAAACACAGGGAGCGGAATACTGCAGCCCGGATTTTGGAGCGCCTTAGTGGTGTTCCCCCGGAGTCGCTTTCTGAGCAAAAGAAACGCTCGCTAGCCTGGGCAACCAAGGTAGCTAAAAGCATCGAAAGCGATAGCGCTAATGCCCCCGAGCCATCGACAGCTAAGCGTGCCAGATCGGCCGACTCTTCAACCTCCGAGCCCAAAAGGTCAAAGACTGCCGGAGGGTCTTCTAATGCCAATAGGCTCAATAGGCCGTATAGTGAGGTAGTTAAAGACAACCTCCTTACGCCGTAAAAGATAAAAGCGATGTCGATGGCAGCTTTTCGCCCTCCAATTGGAGGAAAATTGAACGAGGTTTGAACAACTTCTACCTCAGCCTTGTGCAGGAAAGCGGAGGCCTGGCACCTGTCGGGCTCGATGCTGGATGGTACCAAGGTAGAATCAAGTTGTTGTCCTTCGGGGACCTACGATCGGCTGATCTTTTCAGATCAGATTAGCCTCTCTTCTTTTCTCCTAAAGACACTCGAGAAGCTGATTGATCACCACCTCAGAAGCAGTATTGCGTCTGGCAGACTCTCGCATGCTCAGCATGCGTACAATAAGGGTAAGTCAGTGGAGACAGCTCTACACACCCTCATAGGTACGATTGAAAAATCACTAAAATACAAGGAATTTACCCTGGTAGCTTTCCTTGACATTGAAGGAGCCTTTAACAATATCACGTCCGAGGCAATTACCTTAGCGCTTAACAATCTCGGTATTGAAAAGTCTCTTGTGGCTTTTATTCACCAGCTACTGGTTAGCAGAGTAATAAACTCTAAACTCGGTGAATTCAATGTCCGCAGAACAGTTAATAGAGGAACCCCGCAAGGTGGTGTACTCTCTCCTCTTCTATGGAATGTTGTGGTCAATGAACTGCTACTGAATTTAGAGAACGTAGGATGCAGGGTGATTGCCTATGCGGATGATGTTGCTATTGCAGTTTCCGGAAAATTTGTCTCGACACTTAGGGACATCATGCAGCATGCCTTCCATAGACTAACCTCATGGACCAGTGCATGCGGTCTTGGAGTTAATCCGCAAAAAACGGAACTAATACTCTTCACGAGGAAATATAAAATTCCCCCCTTTGACCCTCCCTCATTGTGTGGCGTAAAACTTACGCTCACAGATAAGGCCAAATTCCTGGGTCTCATCATAGATCGTAAACTAAGCTGGAAGTCCAACATCATGGAGCGTATTAAGAAAGCTACCACTGCGCTCTATTGCTGCAAAAAAGCAATTGGATGTAAATGGTGCCTTCAGCCTAGAATAGCATACTGGCTGTACACAGCCGTAGTCAGACCAATCCTTCTTTATGGAGTCTCAGTATGGTGGACAGCTTTTGGCACAGCCGTCAACCGCAACCTTCTTAACCGCGTGCAAAGAACTGCAAGTATATGCATCAGTGGAGTGCTAAGGACGACACAATATTCTACTGTATCTTCCTCCACTTGACTTGTTTGCCAGACAACTAGCAGCCTGCACAGCGGTAAGACTCAGAACACTATTCCTGTGGAATAACCACCATACAGGTCATTCCACCATTCTAGATAACCTCGAGTTTCTACCGCACGACACCGACCTCCTACTGCCTCATCTTGTCTTTGAGAAAAACTTCTCTACCAGCATACCCTCCAGGTCAAACTGGAAGTCTGATACTCAGACGCTGGACGGTCCTCTGCGTATTTTCACAGATGGATCCAAGACGGACGAGGGAGTAGGAATAGGTGTCTACTCCAAGCATCTCAATTTTAGTATATCCCTCCACCTTCCAGAATATTGTAGCGTTTTCCAGGCTGAGACGATGGCAATAAAAGAAGCTCTGTCTTGGCTCAAGAACAACGTGATATCCAAGAAGGACATCACCATGTGTTCAGACAGCCAGGCAGCAATCAAATCCCTGAACTCGGTCACTTTTCTCTCTAAGACCTCCCTAAATTGCCGCCTATCTCTTAACGAGATGGCTGAGCATTTTAATATTCACCTCATGTGGGTGCCGGGACATAGTGACATTCCAGGGAATTGTGAAGCTGATTGTCTCGCCAGGAGCGGTACGATCTCCACAAACCTCCCTAGTGGGGATCTTCCGTCTATGCCATTCGCTGCAGCTAAATTTCTTTTAAAGAATCATACCATTAAAAACACCAACTCAAGATGGTCAAATGGCACTACGTACCTCATTACAAAGCAAATCTGGCCTAAATTTGATCTAAAAGGTTCACTCTATCTTCTCAGAATGAACAGGTCATCCCTAAGGATTCTCATTGGCGTTATCACAGGACACTGTGCCATTGGCACTCACGCCTCAAGAATGGGACTCCCTCATAATGATTTCTGCAGAAGCTGCAGAGACGAAGAAGAAGAAGAAAACATAACGCATCTTCTCTGCACTTGTAGCGCTTTCTCCTCTCGCAGGATGAAACACCTTGGAGCCTACTTCTTTAACGACTTGAGCGAATTGCACAACGTCGGCATCAATCAATTAAAGAGCTTCGTTGAAAGCACTAAATGGTTTTTCGGATAAGGAACACAAGATCCGCGATCCTAATTTGGCCTAAGTGTGACTGTTATCTGCAGTCAGCCACTTCAACCTAACCTAACCTAGCATTCTTGGAAGCCACCACCTCTACCAACCAACTTGAGGTAGGTCATAACCCTGCGTGACATTTTGTCAAACAACAGACGTTCTACCTCGCCTTTAAGACAAAAAAGTAAAGCTGCTTCAAAGCCATAAACTGAACGTATTTTTAGCTCCACGAATTCTTAGACAATAGATGCAACAATTTCAAAAAGAATTACGATCCATGATATTCCACATTTCAATCAACGATATCCCATCGGATCTCAGTCGAAATCGGATAAAATCTCCTGACAACAATCCGCATCAGATTACATCTTCATCCCACTGGAGAAGTGCTCTCAATTCAAAAATACAATGCAATCATTCCCAAAGCCGAACACACCCCTCCACAAGCGGTATTTATTTTCTTTCAATTTCTTTTCAATTTCCTTGAAAACCCCTTCAAACGCCCACGCCCGCACTTAGGCTTCAACGTTTACTCAGACTATTCAAGGTACAAGCACAAGTGAGACGTTCCCCGCCTCAAACGCGTGCAAAGCGTCGTCGAGGACCCTCGACGTCTCACTCCATGTACGGTGCGCGGTGCGCCTACTGAGAGCTTGGTGTTGACTCAATTTCAATTTGGAAAATGTTATTCCACCGTCGACGTCGGCGAAGGAGTTGAGAGGACTGCTAGCACAATGTCCGGAAGTTCATCGTCGTCGGGATGGGAGCGTATTTCATAATTTCATACAATTTACACAAAACTTTTAAGGATCCTTCCTGAAGGATTGCGCCGGATAAACGTGTGGACTGGGGGAAGTGGAAGCCATCCGCGAATTCATTAATTTCACTCTCAATCTTCTCTTTCGCTCCGCCCCACCGGAACAAGCGAAGTTATGTGCAAATCCAAGAAATTGCGGTAAGCATGTTATTATAATCCCTTCTATCATTGCTTCCAGTTGTTTGGGCAAAGTTGAATTGTAGTTTCCCGCGAAGAGGACTTAATTGTAGATTTCATAGTCCCGATGGGGTGCACTGCCGCGCGGAATGTTATGAATAAATTTTGAATTTTCTTCGATTCTTGCGGCGCTTGTACATTACAAGTCGCGGAATTCAGGAGTGAAATGAGCTTTGAAAGGATGTCTTGGCTGCGGGTAGAGAAACTGTTTTGCTTCGTTTCTTTTGCTGCACTTTTTACGGCGAGGAATTCGAGAGTGAAATGAGATTTATGAGAATGTTTTTGTTGAGGGAATGGACTCCTTTGTGATGTTTCCGGGGAAAACTTAATCTGAATCTGCGAAGTGCACCACCGCGGAGAACTGAAAGGGTTTTGCAAACAACAGTCATAAACACATGCAAATTCGCAAAGTGCGCGACAGCTGCAGAGAAAAGGTCTTTGGTCTCTGATGAAGTTAATAATCGCCTAAAACGTAAATATTGTCGGCAATGAACAATTTGTGGCAGCTTTTTCTTAAGGACTGAATGCAATTTCGTATGAGAAGTACGCGTCGGGGTGGTGCATTCATGGGAAAGGATCTCGACAATAGATCTTCAGCTAGTATTTTCTTCCATTACCTGCGTCCATAGTTGTTCTTCAATTTGGTTGGAGTTAGACCCTCTTTAATTTGTGTAAGCCACCTTAGCTTTGCTCGTCCTCTATTACGTTGTTGTCAATACGAGTGGGAAACAACTTCGGGGGTCTGGTCATGGCTTAAGTCGCTATTCTTATTCATTTCTCCTTTGCCAACGAAAACGGAAGACTGAATGGTAGTAAGGTGGATAGTAACGGCCGTCTTCCTCTAAGCAGTGATTAAAGAAGGCCCTTTGTTGATTTAGCCCACTCCTCCCCTTTAAGAACTAATTGGAATTTTTAATGAAATAAAATAAACTTTCAGTTCCTCTTTGGGGTCGCAGTTGTTGTTGGAAAGGCAGTTTTCTAGTTGTCTAAAGGATGTAAAAGCGCGGAGGGGTTTTAAGATAGTGTACTTCGCTTCTTTGGCCAAAGATTTTCCGGAGGAGTCATGTTATTCGAACGTGTAATCCTATTAGGTGGATTTCGAAGCGTTAATATGCGAACCATGCAGGCACAAGCGTCTGCACCTAGCCTCTATTAACGAACTCCTACTCTCACCTCCCCGTGGTGAAATCCGGGAGCCGAGTACCCTTGACAGAAGATGGGGTAACCAACCCTCGTGGGACGTCTGGGCGGCTGCATACGAGAGAGGGGGGAGTGTGAGTCTACCAGGGCTCATCACTCTTATTAGGATGGCGGCGGAGGAGCTGGTCAACTGATTGGCCAACGGCGGCATCCACAACTCCAGTCAGCAGGAGCTACCTGGTTTCCATGGTAAGGTCGGGACCCTGGAATAGAGATGGCGGCGGATGAGCCCTTCTTTTAGGGCCAACGGCGGCGCTCACAGCCTGCAAGAGGCTACCGACACCGGATCCCTCCGGACCCCTTTGTCCGGGGGCTAAACAAATGGACCTGTCCTCCCAGTTGGAGGTTGTGCGTGGGGTTAACTTCCTCACCACGTAAAAATGAACGAGTTCAGAAAGCACAAACTGCCTCGGATATGGACGGATTTACTGTTGACGACCCCAGCAAACGGAATAAGGACAATGACTTTCGGTTTTGCACGTGGAATGTGAGGTCTCTGAACAGACCACGTGCAGCCGATGAACTTGCGGAGGCCCTAGACTGCTATAAAGCAGACGTTACCGCAATCCAGGAAGTGCGATGGGATGGGCCGGGCAAAAAGAGGATGAAAAGCTGCGATATCTACTACGGCGATTGTTACAGAGAGCGAAGGCAGCGATTATTTGGATGTGGATTTGTTGTTCGAGGCAGACTTAGGCAAAAAGTCTTAGGCTTTAAGTACATAAGCGAGCGCCTCATAACAATCCGCATCAAGGCTAAATTCGGCAGCATCAGCCTAATCTGCGCCCACGCCCCAACAGAGGACAAAGATGACGATAGCAAAGATGACTTCTATGATCTCCTAGAAAGAACGTACGATCAATGCCCCAGCTACGACACCAAGATCGTTCTAGGAGATTTTAACGCTAAGCTGGGTAAAGAGGACATCTTTGCTAGAGTCATCGGTAAACACAGCCTGCACGACACCACGTCCGAAAACGGACTCAGGCTGGTGGACTTTGTTACGGGGCGAAACCTCTCTGTAGCTAGCACGCGGTTCCCACACCTCAACATCCATAAAGGGACCTGGCGGTCCCCTGATCATTCAACCGTCAACCAGATTGATCACGTTGCGATCGACGTCAGACACTCCTCCAGTATTCTTGATGTCCGAACGTTCCGAGGCGCCAACAACGACTCGGACCATTTCCTTGTTGTAGCCAAGGTAAGGACACGGATATCGAGAGAAGAACGGAGTCGAGGAAGCCAACCACGGTTTGACGTCGAAAAGCTACAATCGCAACAGACTGCCAGGAACTTTGCCGATCGAGTCTCCCTGAAACTCTCCGAAAGTTCGACGTCGCCTGCACTAACAATAGACGAAGAATGGAAACGTTGTCAAAGAGCCATCAGAGAAGCCGCTACTGATGTGCTGGGTTTCAAAACACCACCTAGGAAAAACCCCTGGTTTGACAACGAGTGCAGGCAGGCACATGCAGCAAAACAAGAAGCCTACCGGGCAACGCTGCATCGAACGACGAGAGCTGTTCGTGAGCTCTACGAACAGAGAAGAAGGGAAGAGAACCGGCTTCTCAGGAAGAAAAAGAAAGAGCACGAGAAGCGCGCGATCGAGGAGATGGAGAGGTGTTATGGCAGGAATGATGTCCGAAAGTTTTACCAAAGGGTAAAACTTTTATCGAATGGATATAAAGTTCGGACAGAAGCTTGCCGGGACGAAAATGGACAACTAATAGTAGATTCGCAGTCGATACTGAGAATTTGGAAAAATCATTTCTGCAGACTGTTGAACGGCGATGAGGACACAAATACCGCTGTCAGGCAGAATGTTCCACTCAGCACAATGGACGATGATAGAAGAGAATACCGTCCCCCCGACCTAGACGAAGTCAAGATAGCGATATCGAGACTGAAGTCTAATAAAGCTGCTGGTGCAGATAGTCTGCCCGCCGAAATGTTTAAAGCAGCTGGAGGTGATCTGGTAGGGCGCATGCACCAGCTCATCTGTAAGATATGGTCGGAGGAAAGCATGCCCGATGAGTAGAATCTCAGTATCGTTTGCCCCATCCACAAGAAAGGAGACCCCTTTGACTGCGCCAACTATCGGGGGATAAGTCTCCTTAACATCGCCTACAAGATCTTCTCTACCGTTTTGTGTGAACGCCTGAAACCATTCGTGAACAAACTGATAGGTCCTTATCAGTGTGGTTTCAGGCCCAGGAAGTCCATGATCGATCAAATTTTCACACTCCGGCAGATCCTGGAGAAGACCCAGGAAATGCAGATCGACACACACCATCTATTTGTCGATTTCAAGGCCGCATATGACAGCGTGCATAGAGACGAGCTATACAGCGCCATGTCTAGTTTTGACATTCCCGCTAAACTCGTCAGACTGAGCAGGATGACGATGGAGAACTCTCGCTGCTCCATCAAGGTCGGTAACGAACTCACCGAGACAGGCGACGCGCTGTCATGTGATTTCTTCAACATCGTTCTTGAGAAGATCGTGCAAAACTCACTGGCCAACACAAGAGGCACGATCTTCCAAAAGTCCGTTCAACTGCTAGCCTACGCGGATGACATTGACGTGATTGGGCGAACACAGCGAGCCGTCAATGATGCGTTTGCTGGCATTGAAACGGAAGCGGCTAAAATGGGTCTGGCGGTAAACGATGGCAAAACCAAGTATATGCCGTCATCGAGATTGGACTCACAACATCGACGACTTGGCCAGAACGTCACCATAGGCAGCTATAACTTTGAGGTAGTAAAGGACTTCGTCTACCTTGGCTCCGCGGTTAACTGTACAAACAACATCAGTACCGAGATCAAACGCAGAATAACTCTTGCCAACCGCTGTTTTTATGGGCTCAAAAGGCAATTGAGTAGTAGAGCCCTCTCTCGGAAGACCAAGCTGACTTTATATAAGACCTTGATCATCCCAGTCCTGCTGTACGGCGCAGAGACATGGACAATATCCCAAGCGGATGAACAGTCTCTTGGTCTTTTCGAGAGAAAAGTTCTGCGCGCGATCTTTGGTCCTGTTTGCGTTGATGGCATTTGGAGGAGAAGATTCAACCACGAACTGTACGGGCTGTACAGCGACATGAGTCTAGCCAGGCGTCTACGGATCCAACGCCTAAGATGGCTAGGCCATGTAGAGCGTATGGACAACTTAGCTCCGGCCCGAAGAGTCTTCGACTCTGAGCCTGTGGGACAACGCAACAGAGGACGTCCACGTACAAGGTGGCGCACACAAGTCGAGGGGGACCTCGGCCGGCTTGGTGTGCGAAACTGGAGACAGCTGGCGAAAGATCGTGCTGGCTGGAGAGACATGTTAAGTGAGGCCCAGGTCCACCTCGGACTGTAGCGCCCTAAGAAGAAGAAGAAGAATCCTATTAGGTAGTAACACCTATCACAGTGCCAATCCTTGAACCCATGATAGAGAGGATTCTTTTTTAATTGTGGAACAAGGATGAGATTGATTTCTTTGCACGCTCTCAGTGTACCGGAGTAGAGACGCAGACACGGAAATTAAAGACAAGGCAAGAAAAGTTGATTTAGACATAAACGAGAATAAAACTACGTATATGCTGTCTAGGCTGCTATAACTTTGAGGTAGTTAAGGTCTTCGTCTACCTTGGCTCCGCGGTAAACAGTACAAACAACATCAGTACCGAGATCAAACGCAAATAACTCTTGTCAACCGCTGTTTTTTTGGGCTCAAAAGGCAATTGAGTAGTAGAGCCCTCTCTCGGAAGACCAAGTTGACTCTGTATAAAACCTTGATCATCCCAGTTCTGCTTTACGGCGCAGAGGCATGGAAAATGTCCCAAGCGTTCATCCGCTTCTTCTTTTGGTCTCTTGGTGTTTTCGAGAGAAAGGTTCTGAGCGCTATCTTGGTCCTGTTTGCGTTGATGGCATTTGGAGGGGAAGGTTCAACCACGAACTCATATAGGCTGTACAACGACTTGAGTCTAGCCAGGCGTCTACGGATCCAACGCCTAAGATGGCTAGGCCATGTAGAGCGTATACACAACTTAGCTCCGGCCCGAAGAGCCTGTGGGACAACACAACAGAGGACGTCCACGTACAAGGTGGAGCACACAAGTCGAGGGGGACCTCGGCCGGCTTGGTGTGCGAAACTGGAGACAGCTGGCCAGATATCATGCTGGCTGGAGAGGCTTGTTGAGTGAGGCCCAGGTCCACCTCGAATTGTAGTGCCCTAATAACAAAAAGAAGAAGATATGCAGTTTCCTTTCACTAGGTCTGTCGATCTTCATTGATTGTTTTCAACGACAGCAATAATTTTTAGGTACAGGGTGGCGCACGAATCGTGCTACAAAAACAAAACGTAATAATTTTTTTTCTGTATGAGTAATCGGATTATTTTTTTTTTATTTTGCAGTTTACAATTTAGCTTTATTAAAGTGAATGCTAGGATACCGAAAAGAGGATTTGGATAGTGCAACGGTACGGAACCATGCTTTGCAGTCTTTCATTTCCGTCCAAAGGGAATTTAGTCGGGATTTTGGCGGCACTCCCCGAGTAGATGGACCATTATGAGGTTGGTAAACATGTTTGCCGAATCTGGAAGCATCGCACGGAGGCCGTACCATCGAGATCCATATATTCAGGTTCAAGACACAATCGCGGCTGTAGCATCATCAATTCAGGCAAATCCAATAGGAGCAAATTGGAGTTAGCAGACGGTTATTAATAATAATAATAATAATAATAATAATAATATAATAATGGCGGCGCTACAGTCCGAAGTGGACCTGGGCCTAACTTCTCAGCAACCACTCGTGTTGTGCGCGCTATTGTTCTCTCACGAGTGGAAGGGACCTACAGTTTAATGCCGACTCCGAACGGCGAGATTGAGAAGCTTTTTTCTAGACAGTTATACTCTTTGAGCATTGTCAGTGACTCGAAAGAGGTGGGGCCGTGAACAATTTCTTTTTTGAAAAATTGTTTGTCTGGACTTGGAATCGAACCTAGACTGCGAAAGTCTAGTGCGCATGGGTCGACGCACGAACCCACACGGCCACGTCGCCCACTAATAATAATAATAATAATAATAATAATGGCGGGGCTACAGTCCGAGGTGGACCTGGGCCTAGCTTCTCAGCAACCACTCGTGTTGTGCGTGCTATTGTTCTCTCACGAGTGGAGGGGACCTACAGTTTAATGCCGACTCCGAACGGCGAGATTGAGAAGCTTTTCCTAGACAGTTATACTCTTTGAGCATTGTCAGTGACTCGAAAGAGGTGGAGCCGTGAAAAAATGTTTGATGATTTTTTCGAGATTCGAACCGACGACCTCGAGCGTAGGAGTCGACGCACCTACCCACTACGCCACGGCGCCCACACAGACGGTTATTACAATGGATAATTCAAAATGACTTAAACTTGTGTCCGTACAAAGAGTCTAAATTACAAGCAAGTTAAGCCCTCTGGACTTGCCTATTCGCCTGGAATTTTGCCAAAAGATGATTGAAATGGTCGAAGAAGACAAACGCTTGATAAATTTATTGTTTATGTCTGATGAGGCACATTTTGATCTAAACGGTAATGTAAACAAGCAAAATTGGCGTATATGGAGTGAATCTAAACCAGAAATACTCCAAGAGACGGAACTGCACCTAGAACGAGTCACTGTGTGGTGAGCAGTTTCATCAAGGTGCATTTTGGGGCCATACTTCTTTGAAGAAAACAGTGTAACAGTAACTGTCACCGACCGTTGATTAACGATGTTGAAGGAGTTTTTTTTTACCCAGAACTGCACCGAAGACGTATCCGTTTCAATAGCAATTGGTTCCAGCAAGACGAACCAACTGCACACGTAGCCAGGCGGGTTATGGCGGAGCTCCAATGAAATTCCCAAACAAATTAATATCCAGAAACTCCACCTTCCGCTGGCCCACAAGGTCACCTGACCTGACTGCACCAGACTTTTTTTATGGGGATATGTCAAACAGGAGGTGTACAAAACGAAACCAAGGAATTTGACTGAATTGAAACAATAATTGAGGTGATTCCTTCTTCAATCCTTGAGGCCACATTGAATAATTTTCTGATCAGGTGTCGCATATGCGTAGATATGCCTGGAGGTCATTTACGGTTTATAGTTATACAAGGTGGTGCAAAATTAATCATCTTTTTTTTGTTTTTGAAATATTTTCTTACTAAATAAAAAAAAATATACTGGGCAAGTGCGAGTTGTACTTGCACGGGGAAGGTTCCGTCGCATAATATTGATGAATGATTTTTGAATATCAGACGACGTTTCCAAACTATTTCAGTTGAATTTTCTTCTAACTTCAACCCAAATAAACTATTCATTACTAAGCCTAAGGTCTTGCTACACATGGCTTCCCCCTTAATTTATAATTTTTAATTATAAGTTAGGCTTTTTTAAATAAATAAATAAATAACTATTAATTACTACATTCATTCACGCAAACAAACAAACATCCATCAATACATATTCCTATATCTCTATCCAAGTTTCCTTTCCATCATACCCAATAACTGCTTATGCCTGCTATGCGCACATTGCTGTTGGCAATTTAGGGGTTAAAATGAGTGAGAGATAACACCCATCATCGTTTCAAATTGTCGATCACAGCATGGACTTTATGTGAAAATAAAAATATTTATCGTTTTAAATCTTATTTATCTTATCTTAAATTTCCACATAAATCGATATTTTGGTATTTATCATTTCTTAATGTTTACGCAGACGTCTTCAAAACTGTGTTTTCAGATCTTCAAGATTCGCATGTCGACGATTGACCGTTTTTTGCTAATATCTCGAAAACTATTAGAGCCACAATGGTTGAATTTTCTTTAAATGAAATTATGCTTCCGCCTCAAAAACTACTGTGGAGCCCGATATTTTCAAATGGCAAACTGGATTGAAAACGTGTGTAAGCAGAGCTCTACTTTATTTAAAAAGATCTGTCGATTGATATATCACTCAAGGGTATGCGTCAATGTTTTTTTTTCAATTCAATTCAATTCAGTTACATTTTTATTTTCCTTAAAACTTAACATAGGTTAAACTTTCCACGAAGCCTTGGCGGCTTATCTGCAGAAGGTTGTATCTCAAGGTTGTACATTAATTTTAGATAAGTGAGCTTAGTTGTATCAAACACTAAGCCAATATACTTCTTAATGATAGAAAGTTAAATTTAAAAAATATTTAGATGTTTGAATTCAAATTTAGAAAAAATTGTTTTGTTTTCTTTTTTCTAGTTTTAAATTTTGCTATATTTCTTAACTCTTGTGGGATTGCATTTAGTACTTCAGACACGCTGCATTTAAGCTGTTTTTTTCCATAGTTATTGCAGTATCGCGGTACTTCGAGCATAGCTTGAGCACGTCTTCTTGTGTTTATATCATAGTTTGTGGCGTAATAAATCGTGTGTCGTCGTAATACTCCAGTATAAATGTCATCTTGAAAATATCTTCAACTTGCAGAAATTTCAGTCTTCCTTGTCCAGGAACATTGCTTCGCTCTATTTGCTTCAATGCTGAATTTTGAAGTTTCTGAAGTAAATAGGTTTTCGATGCATTGCCAAATGCCAGTATTTCGTATTTTAACTTCGACTCCAATAGGGCGAAGTACACTTGTTTAAGCACTGATTTTGTGGCATGATACTGTAAATGTGTTAGTGCGTATACCGCTCTTTTGAGGTTCATGCGCAAGTTTCAAAATGTATGGCAACTTCACTTATACGGGAGCAGCCTCCAAATGGAACCACTTTTTAAATTTGTTTGCATGGAAAATGATTTCTACGTCTAAAGTACTTACATAATTCGAAAATTTCATGCCGATGTCTTCATAAATGTATGAGATAAAAAAGTGTGACAGACAGACGGATGGAGACACCGATATTATAAATGCTCCGTTTTTGTAGGCGGAAAATTAATAAGGGCTCTTCATGAACTGCTATCACCTATACTTCTTTTATGTCTAGTCCCTTGGGTAAATACGACACCGTTAGTTCTTCACAGTGCACCATCCAGTCAACGGGAGTCAAATCATTCTACGAGCCCATAATATCTTAAATGAAATGCGAAGGGACGTTGTTGAACAGTCTGGTGGAGTAAACGATGCGCCATAGGATCTGGTATATTGAAAGAAATTCTTTGATGCTGGACATCATTACCAATAGAAACATTAAGCTCTACTTTCTCTCTAAAAACGATGCTATAGAAAAGGAGCCATCAAATCATTGATGATATTCGACCAGAGAAAATCTTCTCCGCCTAGAAAACAGCCATTGCTGCAGGATGTTGCAATTCTTTTTACACAAAACCAAAAAAAAATTCCTAAAAAATTGATTTTACGTCGGAGAACATTGGAGGATTGCAAGTCTTACATTATATTTCTTTAACTATTTCTAAACTTCCGAAAAGGAGAATTCTGTTATTGAATGGAATTCATCTAACATAACACATGTATTTATGATTTTTTTGATATTTACAAACCCATTCAAATCACTGCCAACCTACCAAAGTAAGTCATCGACCACTTCCCAGAATAATTTCCTAAGAAACTTGAAGATTATGTGGTTAACAATCATTTTACATGTTTTCTTTTCAAACATCAATGTCCCACCGTCATCTTAAAGCAAGTTTGCTTTAAAAATAACAAACCCACGCATGAAATGTCCTTATTGCCAACCGCCCCGAGAGTCAACATCAACAGCAAATGCATTAGGAATCTTTTAGCCTTATTTGACCACCAGAAATGGTTCACCGCACCACATCCCAGAATCCCCATTCAAACTTGCCTCTCACCAAAAACCATAACCAGCAATTACCCCAGAGCAACCGCATCGTCCTTTCTTTTCACTTCTGGTGTTACAACCATAATCCCTTCATACGACAAAAGCGCTCTTATTTTTCGAATTTCAGACTTCAAATTCAAACCATTACTCTGACGAGCAGACAGACACGCACACAAACACGAGCACCGATCGGAGAGTACATTCAAAGTAAAGCACTTAACATTATTCTGACCATCTAACCGGGAACGAATATTCAAAGTTTTGCATCCGGATTCGGCACCAGAACAAGGGAGGACCACAATAAGGACAACAGGATCTGCCGTCACATCGTCCTCTCCACGAGAGGGATCCGCGTCGCCCTCGGCCAAAGCTGGACTCGCCAAGAAACTTTGCAAATCAAACGCACAAACGATAATCGTTTAATCAGCTTAAAACTTCAATGCTACGCGATATACACACACACAGCCACCCACCCATGCACACACAGTGAAACTGGGTCACGGACATTGAAAGGACTCGCTGCCAATGTCCCTTCCCTTTTGGATCCATCCGCTGTTGATGCGAATACTTCTGAAGGAAGAGAAAACTTTTTATCTATTGAAACCGATGGGTTGGTCGCCCCAACGAAGGACGAACCGATAGACGGGGCAAACCAGGAGCTGGGGGAACACCGTATAACGAGGGCATTAATATACACACATCTCCAGTCTCCCCATGAATTGAAATGAGATGTGTGCGGACGGCCGTAGGTCTGAGGATGTGATGTTGTTTTGTGTGTCCTCTTCCCTCTTCCCTATGTCATTACCGAAAGGATGTTTTGAAAATCTTTGCTGTCCTATCGCGCTGCCTGAAGGCAGTGGGCATCGGCACCCCAGCCGGCGGAAGGTGGGGACCGAGTCAATGATGTTAAGAAAATTATTGTAATGGAATAAATTTATGAACGATCCAAAGGAATGTGCGCACACATGAGCAGTTCCGGAATTGCGTTCAAATTGGAGGAAGCACATCCTTCCGGCTACCGCGGACGGGGTGGGATGTGGCTGGAAAATGCAAATTTTACGTTTCGCATTGAAGCCATTGAATGAATGGGTTGGGAGTTCAGTGGGAAGTGGAAATGAATTCTTAAGGAATCCAACTGCGGGGAAACTGTTGGGGTACTCGGAATTTGCCCATGAGCCAGTGGCTTCTTCGGTTTCGGTGGACTTTCACTTGTCCGGGGTGATGATGTGGAGAGTTTGCAAGAGTCCTTTGGGGGAGAGCTGTTGTTGGAATGGGGTAGGAATGCATATTTAAGGGCAATTGACTCAAAGTAAGTTGCATTTGAGAAGCAACCTGGGTCCTGGCAATGGAATTGTGATTTATATTAAAGTGGATTGACTTGTAGCAGGTGATGCGATGAGCATGACAAGGTGATCAGAGGTCAAATGGCTGTGCGTTGTGGTGCAATGGTAGTCATGGACAGCAAACATCCTGTACGTATCCAATCTGAAAAGTTAAAAGTGTAAGGGATGGTGAAATACGATCTTATCCAAAGTGTGTCGGATGGCTAAAAACAGGGTGGGCCAAATGCAAGTTTCTTTTTAAAAATGCAATAAAATTAACAAAATTGGATTTTTTTCCATATATTATGGCTTTATTAGTAACAACAAACTTCAAAGCGTTAATACGCGAACCATGCAGACACAAGCGTCTGCACCTAGCCTCTATTAACGAACTCCTACTCTCACCTCCCCGTGGTGAAATCCGGGAGCCGAGTACCCTCGACAGAAGATGGGGTAACCAACCCTCGTGGGACGTCTTGGCGGCTGCAAACGAGAGAGGGGGGAGTGTGAGTCTACCAGGGCTCATCACTCTTTTTAGGATGGCGGCGGAGGAGCTGGTCAACTGATTGGCCAACGGCGGCATCCACAACTCCAGTCAGCAGGAGCTATCTGGTTTCCATGGTAAGGTCGGGACCTTGGAATAGAGATGGCGGCGGATGAGCCCTTCTTTTAGGGCCAACGGAGGCGCTCACAGTCTGCAAGAGGCTACCGACACCGGATCCCTCCGGACCCCTTTGTCCGGGGGCTAAACAAATGAACCTGTCCTCCCAGTTGGAGGTTGTGCGTGGGGTTAACTTTCTCACCACGTAAAAAAGTAACGAGTTGAGAAGCAACAATATGCCTCGGATACGGACGGATTTACTGTTGACGACCCCAGCAAACGGAATAAGGACAATGACTTTCGGTTCTGCACGTGGAATGTGAGGTCTCTGAACAGACCACATGCAGCCGATGAACTCGCGGAGGCCCTAGACTGCTATAAAGCAGACGTTACCGCAATCCAGGAAGTGCGATGGGATGGGCCGGGCAAAAAGAGGATGAAAAGCTGAGAGCGAAGGCAGCGGTTATTTGGATATGGATTTGTTGTTCGAGGCAGACTTAGGCAAAAAGTCTTAAGCTTTAAGTACATAAGCGAGCGCCTCATAACAATCCGCATCAAGGCTAAATTCGGCAACATCAGCCTAATCTGCGCCCACGCCCCAACAGAGGACAAAGATGACGATAGCAAGGATGACTTCTATGATCTCCTAGAAACAACGTACGATCAATGCCCCAGGTACGACACCAAGATCGTTCTAGGAGATTTCAACGCTAAGCTGGGTAAAGAGGACATCTTTGCTAGAGTCATCGGTAAACACAGCCTGCACGACACCACGTCCGAAAACGGACTCAGGCTGGTGGACTTTGTTACGGGGCGAAACCTCTCTGTAGCTAGCACGCGGTTCCCACACCTCAACATCCATAAAGGGACCTGGCGGTCCCCTGATCATTCAACCGTCAACCAGATTGATCACGTTGCGATCGACGTCAGACACTCCTCCAGTATTCTTGATGTCCGAACGTTCCGAGGCGCCAACATTGACTCGGACCATTTCCTTGTTGTAGCCAAGGTAAGGACACGGATATCGAGAGAACAATGGAGTCGAGGAAGACAACCACGGTTTGACGTCGAAAAGCTACAATCGCAACAGACTGCCAGGAACTTTGCCGATCGAGTCTCCCTGAAACTCTCCGAAAGTTCGACGTCGCCTGCACTAACAATAGACGAAGAATGGAAACGTTGTCAAAGAGCCATCAGATAAGCCGCTACTGATGTGCTGGGTTTCAAAACACCACCTAGGAAAAACCCCTGGTTTGACAACGAGTGCAGGCAGGCACATGCAGCAAAACAAGAAGCCTACAAGGCAACGCTGCATCGAACCACGAGAGCTGTTCGTGAGCTCTACGAACAGAGAAGAAGGGAAGAGAACCGGCTTCTCAGGAAAAAAAAGAAAGATCACGAGAAGCGTGCGGTCGAGGAGATGGAGAGGTGTTATGGCAGGAATGATGTCCGAAAGTTTTACCAAAGGGTAAAACTTTTATCGAATGGGTATAAAGTTCGGACAGAAGCTTGCCGGGACGAAAATGGACAGCTAGTAGTAGATTCGCAGTCGATACTGAGAATTTGGAAAAATCATTTCTGCAGACTGTTGAACGGCGATGAGGACACAAATACCGCTGTCAGGCAGAATGTTCCATTCAACACAACGGACGATGATACCGTCCCCCCGACCTAGACGAAGTCAAGATAGCGATATCGAGACTGAAGTCTAATAAAGCTGCTGGTGCAGATAGTCTGCCCGCCGAAATGTTTAAAGCAGCTGGAGGTGATCTGGTAGGGCGCATGCACCAGCTCATCTGTAAGATATGGTCGGAGGAAAGCATGCCCGATGAGTAGAATCTCAGTATCGTTTGCCCCATCCACAAGAAAGGAGACCCCTTTGACTGCGCCAACTATCGGGGGATAAGTCTCCTTAACATCGCCTACAAGATCTTCTCTACCGTTTTGTGTGAACGCCTGAAACCATTCGTGAACAAACTGATAGGTCCTTATCAGTGTGGTTTCAGGCCCGGGAAGTCCATGATCGATCAAATTTTCACACTGCGGCAGATCCTGGAGAAGACCCAGGAAATGCAGATCGACACACACCATCTATTTGTCGATTTCAAGGCCGCATATGACAGCGTGCATAGAGACGAGCTATACAGCGCCATGTCTAGTTTTGACATTCCCGCTAAACTCGTCAGACTGAGCAGGATGACGATGGAGAACTCTCGCTGCTCCATCAAGGTCGGTAACGAACTCACCGAGACAGGCGACGCGCTGTCATGTGATTTCTTCAACATCGTTCTTGAGAAGATCGTGCAAAACTCACTGGCCAACACAAGAGGCACGATCTTCCAAAAGTCCGTTCAACTGCTAGCCTACGCGGATGACATTGACGTGATTGGGCGAACACAGCGAGCCGTCAATGATGCGTTTGCTGGCATTGAAACGGAAGCGGCTAAAATGGGTCTGGCGGTAAACGATGGCAAAACCAAGTATATGCCGTCATCGAGATTGGACTCACAACATCGACGACTTGGCCAGAATGTCACAATATGCAGCTATAACTTTGAGGTAATGAAAGACTTCGTCTACCTTGGCTCCGCGGTAAACAGTACAAACAACATCAATACCGAGATCAAACGCAGAATAAATCTTGCCAACCGCTGTTTTTATGGGCTCAAAAGGCAATTGAGTAGTAGAGCCCTCTCTCGGAAGACCAAGTTGATCTTGTATAAGACCTTGATCATCCCAGTCCTGCTGTACGGCGCAGAGACATGGACAATATCCCAAGCGGATGAACAGTCTCTTGGTCTTTTCGAGAGAAAAGTTCTGCGCTATATTTTTGGTCCTGTTTGCGTTGATGGCTTTTGGAGGAGAAGATTCAACCACGAACTGTATGGGCTGTACAGCGACATGAGTCTAGCCAGGCGTCTACGGTTCCAACGCCTAAGATGGCTAGGCCATGTAGAGCGTATGGACAACTTAGCTCCGGCCCGAAGAGTCTTCGACTCTGAGCCTGTGGGACAACGCAACAGAGGACGTCCACGAACAAGTCGAGGGGGACTTCGGCCGGCTTGGTGTGCGAAACTGGAGACAGCTGGCGAAAGATAATGCTGGCTGGAGAGGCATGTTGAGTGAGGCCCGGGTCCACCTCGGACTGTAGCGCCCTAAGAAGAAGAAGAAGAAGAAGAAGAAGTAGCAACAAACATTCCCATTGAAATGCATGAAATGCAACGTCGTTCAAGTGGCTGCCTCGGCTGGCTTCGCAGTAGCGCATTCTGTCACCCCAATTTTCCAAGACCATGTTGATGGTTTCGGGCTGTAGCCCACGGATTGCTTTGATGACATTGGTCTTAAGTGCTTGAATCGTTTCCGAATTCCGATGTTGTCATAACATCGGCCCTTCACAGTTCCCCACAAAAATAAAGTCCAAGGGAGTCAAATCGCAGCTCCAAGGCGGCCAATTAGCATCGCCAAGAGGGCTGATAACACGATTTGGGATTTTGGTGCACCAAAGATTGATTGTGGCATGGGCTATGTGGCATGGCGCGCTATCCTACATGAACCAGAGGCCGTCCAAATCCATGTTTTCAATTTCAGTGAAAAAAAAAGTCGTTTAACATGGCTCTGTAACGACCACCGTTGACCGAAACGTTGTTCCCAGCCTCATTTTCGAAGAAAAATGGTTCAATGATGTCACCACTCCACAATCCGCACCAAACTGTCACTCTCTGTGGATGCATTGGCTTCTCGACAATAACGTATGGGTTTCCCGAGCATGGATCAGGTTGCGGCAATTTTGTTTGTTAACTTAGCCGCCGATGAATGATGAAAATGTGTCTCGCCTCGTCAGAAAAGATGATTTTTCGCCCAAAATCGTTGTCCAATTCAAGCTCCTCTAAGGCCCAAACTACGTAGCGATTACCAAGCGGAAGGACGCGCGCCTTTAATTGCTGAGTCAATTGGACATTGTAATCAGTGCTAGTGCGTGAAATGTTGAGCTGTTGAGATCGATTGCGAGTTGATGTTCGTGAATAGAATCTCACACTCTCGGCTACAGCCGCCATTCTCATCTCATCTGTGCACGCACCGTACGACGACGGGGTGACCGACCATGAGTGTTGTCCACTAGCGTACCAGTCTAACGAACTTTTTGCACAAACTTGCGTTCAGCAGTCGTGGTGGGTACTTCACTTCGACCGAAACTTCCTATCAAAAAACGCACTGTTTCGGCTACACAGCATTCACTTTGGAAATAAGTTTCCAATATTTCCCAACGTTGTTCAAGCGTAAAGCGACGCGTTTCCGCGGAGGCATGATACTGACTTTCTGTCAAGATTTCGAGCGGGAAACAGCTGCCAATGTCAAAATAAGCTATGATTTAAAAAAAGAAACCACTAGATGGTCCACCCTGTACAAACTCAAATAAGCAGCTCATCCTACTCAAGTTTTTGCGGAAGCACTTGCTGTGAAATAGACAAAATAAAGCTGTTATCAGAACGAATGTTCCATCTAATCAATGCTATCAGCAGTTCCCTAACAAACACCCGGTAACACCGGATAACTCTTGTTATGCGCACATACCAGCTCATCCGATAGATATGGTCGTAGGAAAGCACAGCCGGTGATGTAGGTGCCATTTTAAGGTTTTACGTGGTTTCAAGACAGTGATGTCCTCAAATTTTTACACGAACCATCTTTCGTTGGTTGGTGTTAAGCACTGATAGTGTTTGGAGGAGGAGACTGAACGACGAACTTGATAGGCTATACAGCGACATCGACGACTTTCTAGGCCGGAGCATTAGTGTCCATACGCTTTACATGAACTAGACATCGGCGACGACAGACTCGAATTCATTCAAAAAGACCACGTCTCCGGTGGCTGGTAAGGGACCTCAATCAGCTGAACGTGCGTCGCCAGAAGCAAGTAGCACAAGAGCGCGCTGGATGGAGATGAATGTTGACTGAGACCCAGATCCACCCCGACTGTTGCGACACCTAAAGAAGAAGAAGATATGCCGGCGAGCACAGCCACGAGCTATACCTCTTCAAGTCTAGTTATGACATCTCTGCTCAATCGTCTGTTGTCGATGCTAGCTTCGCTTAGGCAGAGTGTAATGGGGCCCTCTCGTTGTAACAGTATGCCAGGAGGGAATGCCAATAAAAGATTATCAAGAGATGGGCGAATAACTGAAAATTCGTTTGGAATTCCGGCGGTACGTTCGCGGATTTTATTAAATACGCTGCATTTGCATCTGGGAATTGCAAGGCAAGCAGTGTGGTGTTGCACAATGCTCAGCAAGGGCGAGTAAGTTTCGTAGACAACACAATGGATTGTGGAGAAATGATGTCCAAGCTAAGGAAAAAAAACAGAAAGTTGTCATCAAGTATTCGTTATTTCGCAATGAAAACGAAGAAATGTCAATTTATATTTTAATTTGTTAGTTTTTCTGTGCAGTAAACATTTCGTATTGAAATTGGTCTTTGACAGGAGCAGGGAAATAGTCCATCAAAGACAACATTGTGTGCCTGAACAATTGCCGATTTTTTTTCGCTTGTGTATGTTCAGACAGCCCACCGATCATTGCTTAATGTCTACGAATCTATGGGAAAGATTGTCAAGACTTCTCTTCTATTAGGCGGAGATTTAATATTTGATTAGAAAAAATTGGCGTGCAGCTTGCATCTTCAAGGGATTCGAAGGCATTCCCAATTACAACTAGGGATGCAAACGATACATCGATGTTTTGCAAACATGTTGTTAACATTGATGTTTTGATAACCGATACATCGACGGCAAAATTGTCAAACGTCGACATCGTACATTCATTTCGTTAAACATTCCCAAGATGTGTTATATATAAAATTTGCTTGTATTTATGTAATAATAAACGGGTGCGCTAGGGATGCGCAGTACAATGTAACTTTTTTATATCTTAGCCTCTCCTATTCTAACTTCCTACTCCGAACCTCAAAGTGTTTCACTTTGAGCATCGAGAAACCCTCAAGGAGACCGGGTATCCAACTCCTATAAAATTGTGGGTCGTTGACTATTCGGAGAGGGTTCATGTTTCGGCATGTATTGGCTGGATGCCTAAGCATAGCAGACCTCGTGTCAACAGCCAAACTAGCGCTTGTTCACCCAGGAGGTGCGGCTGGGAACGGGTGTCGGTCTTGAAGCAAGCGACTCGCTATGTGAACTTGCATAAAGGGCCCGCTCGGGAACCCTAATGCCGAACCATAGGATCCTCCAACGTTACTTTGGGTCGATAAGCCACAAAGTAAAAATCCAATCATCAAGAAAACGGAAGACAGAGAAGTTTTTTGGGTTGAAATTGGTAAGACTAGTATATTTTGTTGTTTAGGTACAGTACATCGTAAATATAGCCAACAATTGGTGTGATGGAGAAGATGAATAAAATATCGGAAAAACATCGATGTATCGTTGTTAATGTAATAATAATAATAATAATGGCGGCGCTACAGTCCGAGATGGACCAGGGCCTAGCTTCTCAGCAACCACTCGTGTTGTGCGTGCTATTGTTCTCTCACGAGTGGAGGGGACCTACAGTTTAATGCCGACTCCGAACGGCGAGATTGAGAAGCTTTTTCTAGACAGTTATACTCTTTGAACATTGTCAGTGACTCGAAAGAGGTGGAGCCGTGAAAAAATGTTTGATGTTTTTTTCGAGATTCGAACCGACGACCTCGAGCGTAGGAGGCGACGCACCTACCCACTACGCCACGGCGCCCACATCGTTGTTAATACCGATGTTTTTTAACATCGATTTTTTTTTTGATATTCGTCTTTGTTCGTCGCTACAGTCCAAGACAGAGCTGCGCGTTAAATAATAAACCTCTCCAACTAAGACAATCTTTTTTTTTCTAATATTTGCAGTAGCTGGGTTCTCGGTAATTACGGATAATGACCAATTTACAGGCAACCGGGAATGTCAGCTACCGGGTACCCGAGTCACATCTAAGAAATGTGTGTGTGAGTGACTGGGCAAGGGAAGAGGCAGCTGGGATGGGTTGTGACATACACGATGGTAGGGAGAAGGTGGGGGGATGATGGATAATGGCGAGAGGGAGGAGATTAAGAGATGTGGATGCTTGCGCTCAAGGATTTCATTAAAAGGTTTCTGACTTAAACAATCATTGGCATTGAACAATTTATGATTGAAATAGTAACGATAGAAGCATTGTTTAAGCCAAATGAAGAATGCCGTCGAAGTCGAGTTTTGTTGCTTAAGCCAAATGCTATAAGAAACCATCCTACTAAGTTGGCTCATGCGATCGCTGTCAGTGGTCAAGCATCCAGACAGAAAGCCAAGTTACTTAATCTTTGTTTACATGTCTACATCAACCCTGTCCGAATACATCAATGTGAGACATTATGGCAATATACTCGTACTTTAGGCTCTGATCTAAACTTCGTTTTGAAAACCTGAGGCTCGCATCAGTCTCTTTAGGTTTCTTTGTTATCGTCTCTTAAGCCGAATTATAAAAATCTATGGTGGGATCCACAAAAAAGGAGACTCTCTGAAATAGAGGCATCAGTCTTCTGAGCATTACATACAAGATCTTATCTGCCGTGTTGTGTGAACGCCTAAAGCCATTCGTCAACAGCCTGGTCGGTCCATACCAGTGTGGCTTTAAGCCAGGAAAATCCACCATCGACCAAATATTCACACTATAGCAAATCTTGGAAAAAAAACCCAGGAACAACAGATCGATACCCACGACCTTTTCAGTGATTTTAAGACCGCGGACGACAGCATCTATAGAGGCGATGTGTACAGAGCAAGGTCTATTTTTGGCATTCCTACCAAACTTGTTAGTTTGTGTAGGATGACGATGGAGAATACATGCTTCTCCATCAAGGTCGGTAAAGACCTAACCGAGAAATTTGATGACAAGGGGACGCGCTGCCATGCGACTTCGTCAACATCATTATTGAAAGAATTGTGCAAAACTCGCACATCAACACCAGAGGCACAATCTTTCAGAAGTCCGTCCAACACGCATATGCCGACGATATTGATATAATCGGAAGAACACAGCGTGATGTTAATGACACTTTTGTGAGTATTGCGATGGAGTCCGCGAAGATGGGTTTAACGGTAAATGAGGGCAAGACCAAGTATATGCTGTCAACCAGAAAGGACACCCAACACCGACGTCTAGGACAGAACGTCACAGCAGACAGATATAACTTCGGTAGTCAAAGACTTTGTCTACCTAGATACCGCTATTAATTCAGACAATGACCACAGCGCTGAAATCAGACGAAGAATAACTCTTGCTAATCGCTGCTTCTTTGGGCTAAGAATGCAATTGATAAATAAAGCCATCTCTCGAACAACCAATGTAACTCTTTACAAGACCCTAATCGTCCCAGTCTTGCTGTATGGCGCAGAAGCATGGACTTTGTCAAAAGCGGATGAGGTTACTCTTGGTTGCTTCGAGAGGAAAATTCTTCGGGTGATTTTCGGCCTCGTCTGCATAGAGGGTGAGTGGAAGAGAAGATATAACAACAAACTGTACGAGGTATTCAGCGATATCGACTTAGCCAGAAGAGTGAAGATCCACCGATTAAGGTGGCTAGGTCATGTAGAGCGAATGGAAACCAATGCTCCGACCCGGAAAGTCTTCGAATCCACCCCGAGGGATGGCGCAGTAGAGGAAGACTGCGACTCAGGTGGCGCACGCAAGTGGAAAGGTACCTCAATCAACTGTGCGTGCGAAACTGGAGGCAGCTAGCTAAAGATCGAGCTGGCTGGAGACGCTTGTTGGTTGAGGCCCAGGTCCACCCCGGACTGTAGCGCCACCTTAAGTAAGTAAGTAATAATGGGTAAAAGAAGAAAAAGTTGAGTATGACGCTTTGCAAAATTAATTGGTGAAAATAAAGACATAGTGTGCAATATTTGCGGTGTTGCAATTTCGTATAATTATTTACCATCTTCGATGAATAAACATTTGCGGAGACTGGCGTTTTCGTTGACAGGTGCAGCAGTACTTCGATTCCTCCAAGAAAAAAGAGACGCCGTAATAACGAAATTTACAATGCTCAGCGTCAAGAACAAATCTTGCAAGCAACCGCCCATATGGTATGCGCAAATGGTCTGTAAATTTCTTTTGTTTAAGCATTTCATGTCAGTTGTTGAACCCAATTATGAACTGCAAGCCGCTTCAACTATTTTGTCCCGATTGCAGCTATTGTATAGTCAAGTTCAAGAAAAAATTAATAACGCTATTTTTTCTGCATTCTTCGTAGCCTTCGTAGTCGTCAAGAGCTCAAGATTCTTTCATTTTTATTACCTTGCATTATGTAAGTTATGACTGGTAATTAAGAAATTATACGTTGGAAATTTACCATGTGGAGGAAAGGCATACTGTAGAAAAATTGGCTCTGCTGTTAGAAATGGTCATAGCAGAATGGGGCTTGCAGGGAAAAGTACATGCAGTTGTAACGGATAATGCTGCCAATATTGTATCCACCGTCAATTTCGTGGATGAAATTAAAAATAGGTTTTGTTGTGCTCCACACATAGCAAAAATGCTTTACAGGCAGTGGAATCATACACAATCACATTAAAATTCTCTTATTGCTATCCAAAGCAACCTGACAGAGTTATCAAAACTGGACATATCGTTGTATAGCTCGCCTCTATGAACGCTGTCATGTATAATAAGAATAACGGTGGCGCTACAGTTCGAGGAGGACTTGGGCCTAGTTTCTTACTAGTGGAAGTGACTTAAACTGTAAGTCATGCGGCTGTCACTTAATTATAAAGTGGTCGCCTTTCTTGCGAACTCAAAATATTACACTAAACTTTCAAATATCACTAAATTACAGTCAGTGTTAAAAGTGAGTAAACAGTCAGTTATCTGCTGAAAGTTCATGCAATAAATTAAAAATCACCTGACTGAGCTGGGACAGTTATGGATACATCAAATTAAAGCTCAAAAGTCATATTATAAAATATATTGTATTATACTTAATATAAGTCTAAACATAAAATAATTAACCAAATTTAGGAGAGAAAAGTGCTAAAAACGAAAGTTGCGTCAATGATAGTAATACATAACGGCTTTGTGTTGTTAGACATTAGTAGGAGCTTTTAGACAGGCAGATACAAAAACTGGCAACAGTAGTTAAGGCATACAAAGTAAGATTTTTTTCCAAAAGATATGTCTTTTTAGAGTTAGGTATTCACTCACATATGAAGGCTTGTTTTAAGCCCCTTTCTTAATAAATTTAACTGCTATATGTCTACCGTTATGTTGGATTAAATATAAAGTATGATTTCAGAGCTTTTATTTGAGGCATCATTGTCCGGCGTAGATCGTCCCTTTCAATTTTAATTTAGAGGACAAACTTTCAGCTAATGACTGTTCACTCACTTTTGCTGCTGACTGTATGTGTACGTACACAGTATTGTGTAAGAACATCTGCATTAATCCCCAATATTGCTTACCTTCTCAGTTTCATTAAATTTGCCCAAAATTCATCTGCATTAAAGAATCCGCTACCGGATTTTTTTGAAACTTTCCCCAATAGCTCCTGCGGCAGTTTCATTTTGCGCACAATTTCTAAAATTCCATAAGCCACTTGTTAACAGGTTAACGAAAATTTAACGAAACCGAACATAATCCCGCTATATTATTTGAATGTAATGAGACATTAGAGTAAGCTGATTTAAGCCCACTTTTTTCTATAATGGAGGTTCATTGAGGAGAGCTATACTGCGTTTAGTTTTCGCGTTTTGCTGTTTCATTAACGTTATCCTCGCGTAGACAGGCAACTCCTTCTGATTTTTGTCAACCTGGAAGGCTGACATACAGAATGTGATCTCTGAGCCACCAACGTTTAGCCTGATGCAACATTGAGAGTGCAGGAACACAAATGTGTCTAAGAAAAGATGAAGTAGATGCAAGTCGTTAATAGATGTCACCCTCGTCCTCATTTTCAAACCTCATAGCCTGTTGGACAATCCAAAGGATCAACTTAAGCTGGTGGACCTCTGCCTTCACGTGGACATCCAGAAAAAAGCGGGAAAAAACCCCTCACATGAATAACTTGACCTACTCCAACCGACCGAAATCTCATAAAAAAAGAAAACGAAGCAAACATGCACTGAAACTTCAGTTGGCCACGTGCCCAAATCCATAACGTTGCTTACTCCTCTCCGTGATCATACGTATAATTAAAATGTCACTCTGCTCACAGCCCCTACTCCCAAGAGGGTGTCCCCTCGACCATGAGAGAGAAAAGGAGAACACCAATCAATTTGCAAATTACTCAACTGAACAACAATTTTCCCAAACAATGGTCGACTCAAAAACAACAACCGCCTCCCCTCCGCACACTCAGTTCAAAATAGACAACAAGGACATCAACCCTCGCACAACTGTGGCTAATAAAACTCATTCACTGTTACACCGAAATGACACAGTCGCCATCAAAACAAAAACGTTTCCATCATCAGCATCGAGAGGCGACGGGGAAAAAACGAATCCCGCACATATGTTGCCAACATATGGCGCGTGCCAGGCTAACGACCAAAAAGGACGTCTCCCAAACCACGAAGGGTTGCTTTGAAGTCCAGTGCAACACGAAAATTATACGATCACATTCCATGGCATGCGACTCATCCCCTACGGAGAATGATGATGATGCATGTCTCGTGTCCATCCCCCACCACCGACACCGGCAGCGATCGACAGGCGAACCGTAACTGGGACCCCGTCTGTTACTCGTGCTGTCCCTCTCCTCGGGCATCGGTCGCGTGCCAAATGAAACTGCCAGACAGGTCAGAGGTGGATCTTCGGTCAGTCATTCGGTGGAAGTCAAGAAACTCACAGCACGATGGATTCGGAGTCGGCGTCCGCTCGTCATCGACTACACCACACTTCATTGACAGACTTTACCTACTCCTCGGAGGAAGACAGCTCCAACTACACCGACAGTCCATATCACTTCAACGGAGCCCCACCGTCCGGCGATGTGTACAGCCAGAACTGCCTAGACAACTGGCACGTGGACTACTTTGCAACCGCCCTGAACGGCACCCCCGAGCCCATATCCAGGGAACACCAGTTCTATGAGGACCACGAAGAAACATCATCGCGGACATCCTCTTCGCACAAATCCTCATCCGGACGATACAGATCCAGTCGCTCCTCCCAGCCAACGAGCCCGACGATTCTGCGGAAACGCCGGCAAGCAGCCAACGCCCGGGAACGCAAGCGAATGAACGGACTCAACGAGGCATTCGATCGTCTGCGGGAAGTCGTGCCAGCTCCCGCCATCGATCAAAAACTTTCAAAGTTCGAGACACTGCAAATGGCCCAGACCTACATCGTGGCACTTTGTGAACTCCTCGAGAAAGGTGCTGACGAACAATCGTACTCCCTGTTTGCGGAGGGCCCTTGCCAAGGAGGAGGAATTAGTCTCCAATAAAGGCGGACGACGGTGGGAAGGACGAGAATTTATTGCATTGCCAGTGTGTGACAACAGTACAAGTGATATCGTAAGGACACTCCATCGCAAGGCGCTGGCCTGGGGAGCAAGTAACCAACCAAAGACACAGCAACCTCCTGCCCACTCCCGCAGTGCCGAGTGTCCTGCGAACGGTGAGAGAGAGAGAGAGTGGAGCGGTTTACGTGTAGTTCATAGTTTATTGTTAGGTATTTACCGTTTAGATATTTTCCTTCTATTTTATTTTGTGTAACAACACTCGTAAGGATAATAAATCGATTTATATGTAGTAGCCTGTGCCTTGGTCCTTGTTCGTTTCGTTTTTTTGCAGATCTCAAATGGACGTGCTGTTGTGTCTCTCATTCTTCTTCATCGTCGTCCTTGTCGTCTTCGGTTTTTTGTGTGTGCCCCCTCCCCCGACGAACTAGCGACGACGTTTAAATCATTCGAAATGGTGCTGTATAGGTGTTAGCAGATGGCTTCCACTTTCGTTTATCAGTTTCGTCGGATCGGAATTTCTGTCTTTAATTCCTCCTTCCTTCCTTTCACGAGCGAACGGATGTGTATGTGTGTGTGTGGAGTCTTGCCGCGCAACACCGTTGCGGCTGATTTTCAGTGGGCAACGCCACCAACAGACGGACAGATAGTGAGGAGGGTCGGGTGTTATCAGATTTCCGTGATGGTTCAGTTGTTTTTCGCCACGAGTCGAGAGGATAATGTCGAACGTCGCCGATGGTGACTGGTGCGGTCGGTGGTTGGTGATGGGGGTTTATTTGATAGACGGTAATTATTTAACTGTAAATTGAATAAATTAGCATATTCTTCGGGGGTCAATGGTTTTTTCCATTTCCTCCTGCTCATTACTTCATTCAGTGGGGGTGAGGGTGCCTGCGCGTAGGAGGGATGATGACGGTAATGGTGATGATCCCGGAATGGTTTTCGGTCGGGAATTTTGCAGAGCCTTTGAAGTTATTTTTCGAATGGATGGAGCAATGAAAATGTATTCGTTGCGGACGCGCGACGCCTGTTGGGATGACTAGAGAGGTTGAGCTTTGAGGTAGCTGTCGGAGGGCGTAATAAATGAGAAGGCAGCTTAAACTGCAATTTTTGGAATGTTACCTAATCCATTGCGTTTCATGGTAATCCTTGTGGCGCAGAAACAAAAATGGATTTTTTGGGAACCGGAAATTGTGGATGTCGGTATTTATTAACATTAAGCGAGTGAGCTTAGACATCTGCAGGTGTGTATGTCAAGTTTTTGGTTGCCTTGAGGGAAGATAAAGGACATACTACTTACTCTGATTACGACAGACGATGAGATGGAAGGAACAAAAGGAAAAAGGTCTATACACTGGAAGGTGCAGTGAACAAAAGCCATGTATGGGACGAATATAGGTTTGCTCTCACAGAATACAATTCTGAATTGAGGCGATCAAAGCGGGCAACTTGGAAGAAAGAACTGCGAAAAAATTACTGATATGCCAGTAGCGGCACGAATCCATAAATCGCTCGTATACGATCAAGTAAACTGTGTAGGGTTTTTATAAAAGAACGACGGTACCTACACGACGGTGGGAGAAGATACTCTTAGAACGGTGCTTCAGTTACACTTCCTCGGGTCGTCTTTTAACACAACTCGTGTGTACTCAAACACAACAGACCATAGAGTCTTTGTTAATAGAAGAGTTAAAAGTTTGCCTGGAAAAGTTTTCAGTACAGATAAGGCTGAATAGGCTGTTAGCACCTTCTGACTTTTTAAAGCTCCCGGTGGTGACGGTCTTTTCCCTGCGCACTTGCAAAAATCAATCGACCTCATCCTACCGGAACTGACAGCTTTATTCAGAGCTAGTTACAACTGGGGTTACATACCAATCTCCTGAAGAAAGGAAAACGTAGTATTCATACCCAAACCGGGAAATAGACTCAGTGAGCTGCCTAAGTCCTACAGACTCATAGGTCTAACGTCATTTGTATTCAAGACCATGGAGACACTAATTGTGTGAGACTGCTTAGAATTGTTTAACCCTTTAAACTGGAATCAGTTTGCATATAGGAAAGGTTAATCCACCATAGGTGCCTTTCACTAGATTCCAAGGAATAAGCCCTATTCGTAACACTGGCTACGAATCGATTACAAGAGCGATAAGTAGCAGAGGGATTGAAGAATCGACCAACAAATGGATTAGAGCCATGATAGAAAGTCGTTCGACTACTTCCTCGTCTGGCTGACGAACAATCGTACTCCCTGTTTGCGGAGGGCCCTTACCAAAGAGGTGAAATATCTTAGAGTAATCCTGGACAGATGGCGCAGTTGGTTAAGTGCCTGAATCCTAGTGAAATCGAATCTGGTCCAGTCACCATTTGCCGTTGGGATCAAATTAACGGCACCGGAGTAGGTTGCTACCTGGCAGTACAATGGACCAGTTTTAAGTCTGAGTGTGTTTAAAAAATCCTCCGAAAAAAAAAATCCTGGACAGACATGCCTTGATCATCCCAGTCCTAGTTTACGGCGCAGAGGTATGGACAATATCCCATCAATATCCAATCAATATGAACAGTGTCTTGGTCTTTTCGAGAGAAATTTCTGTGAGCGATCTATGGTCCTGTTTGCATTGATAGCATTTGGAGGAGAAAGTTCAACCACGAACTATTTGGGCTGTACAGCGACAAGAGTTTAGCGAGGCTTCTACGGATCCAACACCTAAGATGCTAGGCCATGTAGAGCGTATGGACAACTTAGCTCCGGCTGAAGATTTTTCGACTCTGAGCCTGTCCCACAGCCTGTCAACAGAGGATGTCCACGTACAAGGTGGCGCACAAAAGTCGAGGAGGACCTCGGTTGGCTTGGTGTGCGAAACTGGAGATAGCTAGCGAGAGATCGTACAGGCTGGAGAGGCATGTTGGGTGAGGCCCAGGTTCACCTTGGACTGTAGCTCCCTAAAAAGAAGAAGAATCCTGGATAAACGACTTAACTGGAATTCAGCGTGCTACTAGAGCTCTGTGGGCCAGTAAACGTCTATACGGCAGGACTAGTTGTCTCTCTCCCAAAATTATGCATGGTTGTACACAATGATGGTGAGACCCATAATCACATTTGCGGCCACCGTCTGGTGGCCCAAATCTCTTCAACAGAAAACGCCAAATAAATTGCAAAAACTGCAGAGGCTTGCCTGGCTTGGCATAACGGGTGCCATGCGCACCTGTCTCGCAACAGCTCTAGAAGCTATCTTCGTTTTAAGCCGGGCGGCCTAGTCGGTCTGTGTTTTGTACAGTGACGGACATAATGGTCAGGCAGCATTGTTTCGGCAGGTTATTTGATGCTGAATTATTGGACCATGAAGACTGGTCCAAGGGTGTTCCAACACTAGACCCTAGGAGTCTAGTTTGGTACACAGATGGATCGAAAATGGATTCTGGAGTTGGAGCTGGACTTTTTGGACTTAACACTAGGATCTCTGTACCTATGGGGTCGAGTCCTACTGTTTTTTAAACTGAAATCCACGCCATTGAGATCTGCGCTAGACACAACCTTCTCAAGGGTATCAAGTGCGCTAAAATACAAATCTTTTCAGATAGGCAGGCAGCACTTAAGGCTTTGTCGTCCTGTTGCCATGATGCACTGCAATCCCTCGCCAAACACAACAAAGTGAAACTTGACTGGGCCGCCGGACACAAGGGGATTGCAGGAAACGAATCTGCAGATGAACTCGGGCTGGTTCGGAAACTGTGTTCATAGTTCCTAAGCCGTACTGTAGTGTCAATTGGACATCAGCTATAACGCTGATAAACAAATGGGAAAGTAAACTTTGCCTAGACCATTGGAACAATGGGTCGGGTCTTAGGCAATCCAAACGATTATTCAGACCCTATTCCTACAAGGAAATCCTTAGCCTAGATAAGGAAAGCTTAAGGAAGCCAACAAGTTTTCTTACTGGCCACTGCGGCCTGAACCTTCACAAAATGACTCTGTGCCAGAACAAGGAAAGTAGGTTATGCCTCGAAGAGAACGAAACATGTGAACACATTTTATGCGAATGTCCGACTTTACACTGGTTAAGGAAACGTATTTGGAATTTAAAAAAATCAACTACAAATGATATACTATCTTTCATAAGGGAAGCAGTACGTGTTTTAGATTAGTCCGTCGTCGTCGATACAATAGATCTCTATAGATCGCAGTATCGCTGCTTCTACGGCAGGGTTGTACAAGGGGAAGAGAAAAAAAAGATTACAGTAAGACCCAAAGTAAGAAGACTGGATGGAGCAGTTGGTTAGGTGCCTGCCCAGATTCGAATCTCAGTGAAATCGAATCTGGTCCAGTCACCATTTGCCGTTGGGATCAAACGGCACTGGAGTAGGTTATTACCTGGCAGTACAATGGACCAGTTTTGATTCTGAGTGCTCCAGTCTAGTGCTTCAAAAACCCCCGAAAAAAAGCAACGTAGATGCAATTTTGCGGGCCCTGTTCCCAGTGAACTCCCCAATTTGGTCTGGTCCCTTCGCCTTTATTCCTCTCACACTGTACTTGCTCGCAAAGCTCTCTGCCTCTCTCAAGCCGTCTTCAAACAATAATAAAAGTGCTCAACTCATTTGTGGCTAAAGTGCACCGTCGTAAATTTTCCAGCCGTAGAAACGCTTCCAACAATTCGTCTCCCCCACTGCCTACACTCAGTCGGCAAACATTTTTACTTTTCTCAGAAATTTTTAAAGGAATTCGAATTCTCCTGGGCCCAGCCCTCTACCTCTATTTGCACGCACACACAAGAGTAATTACAAACAAACAGCTACCTCAAATAACTCGTAATTATCTCTGATTTTTCAGCCGCTGTCAACCACCGGGTTTTGTCTCAATTTTTGTTTAACTTTGACACGTGTCACTGTCACATTCGTCTCCAACTTCCGTCATCCGGCAAAACGCTGCCAGTGCAAACATAATTACTCATTCTAAAATTCGTGATTTTTGCTTTTCTTTGGAGAAACAATTTTCCAAGTGTCACCGGTTGACATCTTCGGTAATCAGCATTGCCAAAGAGGATACGCACACAGCCCACGGTACACAGCGTCCATTTCATGGCTGGATTTTGACAGATCTGATATTAACGCGTCTCCACCTGTCACCGGTGGATACGAGTGAAATGAAAAACATATCACCGTGTCGTCGTTAAAATTCATGATCATGTGAACGGGATGGGGCGGCAGGATGAGGTGAAATGATGCATTTGCTGTCAAACACACAGTTAACCAGCGTCGTTCGCCGGCAATCCGCATACTAATGGCAATTAGCACCCTCAAGGCAATTAGTTTTAATTAACTGCAATTAGTACTCATAGGAGTTTCTTTCAGTGCCTCCCTTACATTCCTAACGCCACATCTTCTGGGATCTCCGACTCTCCCCTCCAGCCGGCACTTTCTGCACTTCATTTCTCTTGCGTTACAACTACAATGCCAACGCCAACGACGACGACGACGACGCCAACAACGATGATGATGATTCTCATTCAGTCATACATATAAATGACACATTAAAACGAAAGGGAGTGCGCCCGAGACGCATTTGGGGCAGCGGAGGCGGGTGAACGCGATCCTTGGACAACCGCGGCGAAAACTGGCAGAACGAAATTGTTGGCTTCCGTTCGCTACACCAGCCACTTCAGAAAACAACTCAATTGATGGCGCTTCAACCACGTGGAGGGCAGAGAAAGACGAGAAGAGCCTCATCGGCCGACGAGTAGGGTTGAATGTAAACAAACAACAATCATACGTCACTCGATACGATGGACGTCGTGCGTCGGTGAGATCGGGCGGGTTGCCTCAAAGTGGCAGACTATGATAGGCAACGGCATACACATTTTCCTCTTGAGAAGGGCAAGGGTGTAGACAAAAGTCAAAACAATGCCATGTGCTTTTCGAGGACGTTCGAGTGGCATGAGCGTGAGAGTCTCTCGACACCAGTTGACATGCGTGGGAATTTCCAGAAAATTTCAAAGAGTATCCCGTCCTCTCTTTGGGGTGTTCGTTGTGCTACGGTGCTCTTTGGTGTGGATACTTAAGTGTTTGCTTCACTTCACAGAAATGTGAAGTGTTTGCCTATCGGAAAATTGCTTAGATGCATGTTGGACTTGACGGCGGTTCGATACAACTTCGATCGCATTTCGGTATAGGCGAAAAAGAGCTATTCGGTAAGAGGTGTCATTTTGAATATTGTGTTATTGTGGAGCCGTTGTTGCTCGGAAAACCCGCATGTTATTGTCGAGAAGCCAATGCAATGCATCCATAGAGAGTGACAGTTTGGTGCGGATTGTGGAGTGGTTGTATAATTGGACCATTTTTCTTCGAAAATGAGGCTGGGAACAACGTTTTGGTCAACGGTGGGCTTTACAGAGCCATGTTAACCAACTTTTTGACTGACTGAAATTGAAGACATGGATTTGAACGACCTCTAGTTCATTCAGGATGGCGCGCCATGCGACATAGCCTATGCCACAATCGATCTTAGGTGCACCAAATTCCCAAATCGTGTTATCAGCCGTCTTAAGGAACCGCGAGGGACCGATTTTATGCAAACAATCCGGAAACGATTCACACACTAAAGGCTCATGTCATTCAAATAATCCGTAAGCTACAGCCCGAAACGAAAGGTCTTGGAAAATTGGGATGACAGAATGCGCTACTGCGAACCAGCCGTGGCAGCCACTTGAACGACGTTGTATTGCATAATTAACGGGAATGTTTGTTCCTACTAATGAAGGCATAGTGGATGGGAAAAATTAAATTTTGTTAATTTTATTGCATTTTGAAAAAGAAACAAGTATTTTGCGCACTCGGTAGAATAGCGGAGACGCCCTAGACAAACGTGGCGCAGAACAGTAGTAGAGCAATCCAGTTGGAAGCAGGTTAAACGCGTCCGAACTCCGGGCGGAAAGGCGCGAAAGCGTGGTTGACGCGCTTTTGGCACAGTAACTTTTTGTGGATGCAACGGCATCTCTATGAAGGATTGTTGATCCGGACCTGGGAAGCCTTTTACCCAGAAACTCAGACAGCTCAAACAAGATTTCGTTGTGAAATTGATGATTAGAAGCAAAACGTCAACACAGCGAATGTACGATGAAGATGATGGTCACGCGGTTTTAAGGCAAGTCCTCTTTACGAAATCTTCCTCGAAGTTGTTGAACACAGTCTCTGGCGAAGATGGAAGATTTTGTCGACCGTAAACTGGACTTAGTGCAGGATATGTTCATTCATTCATTCATTCATTTTCATGACCCGCATGTTCCACTTAAAGGGTCGAGGGGGCAATGCATGCACAAGAGATCTCCATGACACTCGATCCTCGGCCATCAACTCTAACTCATCAGGAGATATGCCCAAGCGCAACCAGGCCAGTTTCTGGACTTGGTCCAGCTATCTCGGGTTTGCCGAGCGGTCGCCTACCTGATGAAATCGCATTCAAGGCACACCTCGGAAGTCGTGATGATAGGGACATTCGTGCCACCTGACCAAAGTACAGGCTTTCCGTTCGAAGAAGCAGCTGCTCAACATTGAGTTCCTAGCGCACTGCCATGTGTCTCACCCTATACCGGCGGGTAATTCCCACAACAGCACGAAAAAATCTCATCTCGGCAGCTTGTATTCGCGATCTTATTCTTTCGGTCATTGCCCAAATGTCATGACCATAGGTGTGAGTTGAAACGAATACTGCGCTGAAAACCGCTAACTTGGCTTTGACACCAAGCTCGGCCTTCCTGATTACAGATCGACCAAGCTGTTTAAAAATTAACCCAGCTTGGCCAATCCGCAGCATTAATCCTCCCATACACTTGTGAAGAAGACCCCGAGATACTTAAACTTCTCCACCTGCCTCAATGGGACTCCTATATGTAGAGTGCACTGGACAGGTGTTCTGGAAATAATTATAACTTTGAATTTGTCGTTGACCTTCATCTCAGCTTTAGCACATACTGCCGCAAACCTATCTAGCGCGCGCTGGGATTCCATCTGGGAGGATGTGAGGATGATTACGTCATCTGCAAAAAGAAGATGACTTACCCTCAACTCTTCCAATGTGAAACATTCTTCGTCTGGACTGCACTGCAACATTATTTATTGAAGCTTAATACAAGCGATAAGAACCTTAAACTATACTTAAACATCCAGTCCATATATAAGTATAATGAAAAGGAGAGGTGACAAAACGCACCCTTGACGAAGTCCAACGTCCACGGTGAAAGGTGCTGATTTACTACCGTTAACCCGAACACAGCTGCTACAATTTGTATATTGAGACCATAACAAAGAACCATCAATCCCAACACTCCAGAGTTTACGTCGAGGAAGTCGGTGGTATGTCTTTTCCAAATCTTCAAAACAACTGTAGATCGGTTTGGCGTACTCCCAAACCTTCTAGAGTGCCATACTTAGAGTGAAAACCTGGTCATTTGTACTTCTGCCGGAACGTTCATCTTCCATCCTGGATTCGACCATAGCTCTAGAACGCGCCTCCAACACCTTAGCGTAGACTTTACCGGGGGACTTAAAAAAGATATACCCTGTAGTTGCAATGCTCTCTTTTTGAAAAGAGTGACAATCACTCCAGTTTGCTAAATGCCAGGTGTCTCACCGTGTTCTCAAACCACTTTAATGACATGAGAGAGGCCGTATCCTCCTTTACCCATAGCCTTAAGCATTTCTGGCCAGATTTCATCCACACCGGCGGATTTTCCACCTTTTAGCGATTCAATATTTTAGACTACAGATCTATCACATTCAGTGTCCTGTCCGGGATTGAGCATAAATTTATGAAGTGCGGTGAGCCAAGATCCTTTAGTTTTTCGCGACAGCATGCAACTAGTTTGGACTTGATTTTCGTTGAAGATATTGCTTTGCCGCTTGATTGTCAAATAGCTTGGTAATATCAACTGGTGGTATTGCCAAAAGTGATTTCATTCTGATCGCTTCTTTGACAGCTAGGATCTCCACTCCAAAAACATTGCCGTAGTCAGGAAATCTAATTGAGCAGTGCACCGGTAGTGCTAATAGCACCAGAAACTCCCATCTATATCTTCGTCAATGTCTTTCAATTTATGGCCTTCAATGCCGCATGCCACCGTACAACGCTGCCATAAGCAAAATGGGTCTAACAACACCCAGAAGACAGTTTTTGGGTTTGGTCCCTACTGCCGGCCGAAAATTCTAGTGCAGATGTATACAGGGTGGGCCAGATGTAAGTTTCTTTTTAAAAATCCAATAAAATGAACAAAATTAATTTTTTCCCATATATTATGCCTTTATTAGTAAGGTTCCCTATTTGTCGATTTCAAGGCCGCATATGACAGCGTGTATAGAGACGAGCTATACAGCGCCATGTCTAGTTTTGACATTCCTGCTAAACTCGTCAGACTGAGCAGGATGACGATGGAGAACTCTCGCTGCTCCATCAAGGTCGGTAACGAACTCACCGAGACAGGCGACGCGCTGTCATGTGATTTCTTCAACATCGTTCTTGAGAAGATCGTGCAAAACTCACTGGCCAACACAAGAGGCACGATCTTTCAAAAGTTTGTTCAACTGCTAACCTACGTGGATGACATCGACGTAATTGGGCGAACACAGCCAGCCGTCAATGATGCGTTTGCTGGCATTGAAACGGAAGCGGCTAAAATGGGTCTGGCGGTAAACGATGGCAAAACCAAGTATATGCCGTCATCGAGATTGGACTCACAACATCGACGACTTGGCCAGAACGCCACCATAGGCAGCTATAACTTTGAGGTAGTTAAGGACTTCGTCCACCTCGGCGGTAAACAGTACAAACAACATCAGTACCGAGATCAAACGCAGAATAACTCTTGCTGTGGAGTCTGAACACAATCATCGCAATCTCTAAACCATTATTATTATAGCATGCAACCATTGAATTAGTATTATAGCATGCTGAATTATTATAGTTAAATATATATTCATACCTTTCTTTTTATGTCATTGATATGTAGTCATACTCTTCCTTTTGACATTTCGTATATGTAAGTAGCTGAATAGCATTTGAATTTTGTATAAAAAGGAGTGTATTTGCAAGTTGAGGGTCTTCTTTTGAATAAAGCAAACGATCGAAAGGGTAAAGGGACGTTTTTTCTTTGTATGAACGAACCAGATCCGTCAAGAATCAAGAACTCGAACGAAACATTGGTGCCTCCTGTGAGAATCTGGAGCGAATATACAAAGTGGAAGCAAATCATCACAAGAAGTTTAAACGATTTAAAAATATCAGGATATTCAACGCTGCAACTCATCGAGCGAGGGACTACACCTGTACATAACCTAGTAACCACGAGGTAAGTGCAATTGAATTCTGCATGTGAATTGTTCCTATTGAGTAGTTAGAATAAACATTATTGGGAGAATATGGAAATGGACGATATTGTTGGTGAACAACTTATGCTGATGGAATCAATAGAAAAGGTTCTACGTAATTTTAAAAAAGAATCTACGGCCAAGAAAACAATAGTATACCACCATGTGCGCCTCGATTCCTTGGCATCATATAGAGCAGAATTTAGGGCAAACCATAGTATTCTAGTTCGACAATCAAAAAACGAAATAGTAAAACAGAAATATATAGATGCTGAAATAGGTGATAAATTTGAGGACAAGTACACAGAGGCGGTCATAATCATCCGCGACTCCCTCGCAACCAAAACACAACCTAAAGTAGAGAATTCGACTGTTCCTCCAACGACTAACAATTCGGTGCAGTGTGTTCCACTACCAGAGGTTAAGCTACCTACCTTTTCAGGAAACCACGTTGATTGGCCAGCCTTTAAAGAAATTTATCTGGATCGAGTTCACCGAAATGCAAGCTTGAGTAATTTGCAACAATTTCATTATCTTAAATCGGCGCTTCTAGGTGACGCATTGCAGGACATTCAACATATTGCGTTTGTGGGTGAAAACTATACCGTAGCATGGGAAATGTTATGCTCACAGTACGATAATAAGCGTATTCTTTTTACCCACTATATGGATATGTTAGACCAGCAACCAGATGTGTCACGTGACGATCCTAGTGCTTTGAAACGTTTCACACAAACGTGTCGTGCATGCTTCAATTCTATCAAAGGTCTTGGGGTCAATCTGGATGGCCAAAATCAACTTTTCGTCTATTACTTAATTAAGAAGTTACCAAATTATATTCGTAGTGAATGGGATCAATCTCTTCGGAAACAGAAAGATATCCCAACTTTTACTCAATTGTTAGATCTTTTAGACGAACAGTATTTAATGTTGGTAACCTCTTCCAAGGCTAGATCAGTAAATCAACGGAAATCGGCAGGGCCGGGAGTTACATCGGGCTTGAAGAAGGAAGTTAAGGCAATGTATGTGTACAACAAAACGATCACATGCCCGATTTGCGAGAAAGCAGAACATCCAGTTCGGGAATGCAACCAATTCCTAGAAATGAACATCAATGACAGACGGACTGCAGTGGAGAAATTTAAATTGTGTTTTAACTGCCTGGGGTATAATCACCGTTCCACAAAATGCAGTAGTCGTCGAACATGCGGGACATGCGGAAGGAAACACCACACCTTAATCCACCTTGAACGGGAGCTCGTTGTTCCAACTCTCACTAAAGCAGCAACACACATGGCGATACACGAAGAGCGGGAGGACGATCAACATTCAGAAATCACATCCTATGATGTAATTCTGCCAACAGCAGTCGTTACAATCAAGTCATCGGAGGGGGGCGTACAGTTGTTTAGGGCATTACTGGATCAGGGGTCCCAGGCATCATTCGTAAACGAACGAGTTGTACAACTGCTTGGCCTTCATCGGGATAAAGCTAGCATTAGTGTTAATGGATTATCCGGATCCACGATAACAGCAAGTCGCTATAGCGTCAAATTATCAATCGGTTCCAGGGTAGACCCTAAAATAAATTATCAAGTGACTGCGTATGTATTACCAAAGGTCGCTGGTGTTCTGCCTATGAAGAAAATTAACACCTCAAATTGTAGTCACCTTCATGGTATATCTTTAGCGGATCCAAAATACTTCGAGCCACAAACCATCGATGTCTTACTAGGCAGTGATATATACGACGAGTGTATCCAGGATGACACGCTTAAGGCTGGATACGGATTGCCAATTGCTCAGAAAACAACACTGGGGTACATCGTCTCTGGAAAGAAAGCGGAACAATCTTCATCACGTAATTTAACATCTTTATACACTAACTTCGAAATCGACTATCTGTTAAGGAAATTTTGGGAATCGGAGGAAGTTGTGGAACCAATAAAACAAACATCGGAAGATCATTGGTGTGAAGAATTTTATAGAGACACGATTGAGCGTTTGGAATCTGGAAAATATCGCGTGCGATTACCAATAAGGACTGAAATTGAACCTACACAGTTCATAGGAAGATCACGGACTGCAGCTTTAAGGCGATTCGAACACTTGGAAAGACGATTATTAAGGGACAAGGCTCTGAAAGAAGAATACATTGAATCAATAAAGGAATACATAAATTTGGGACAAATGAAACCTGTGGCGACCAATGAGGATCAACATTGTATTAAGGCACCGACAAATGTATCACGTTTTACGTGTTGCTATCTTCCTCACCATCCAATCTTAAAGGAAGCATCAGTGAGCACAAAGTTAAGAATCGTGTTTGATGCGTCTATGAAAACCTCAAATGGTAAATCTCTAAATGATGTTCTTGCCACTGGACCCGCTCTGCAGAAGGAGTTAAGTAGCATCCTAACTAATTGGCGTCTATTTAGATACGTCTTTATGGCAGATATTCAAAAAATGTTTAGACGTATCGATATGCATGAAGAAGACGCACAATACCAACGTATCCTTTGGAGAGATGACCCTTCATTACCAATAGAAGAATATTATTGTTCGACAGTTATGTTTGGAACGGCACCTGCTCCGTTCTTAGCAATACGAACAATGGAACAGTTGGCGAATGATGAGAAACATCGTTTCCCATTGGCAGCGGAAATAATAAGTCAACAGATGTATGTGGATGACATCTTGTCTGGGTCCAATACCATTGAAGGAGCATTAGAGAAGCAGAGTCAAATCATCAACATGTTGCGAAGTGCATCTTTTGAATTGAGAAAATGGGCTGGTAATCACCCCTTACTTCTAAATAACATCCCTTCTGAACACCGCTACCTGCATAGCATGCTGCAGTTCAAGTCGGCAGACCCTATTAAGGCTTTAGGTCTGTATTGGGATCCCAACTCTGATCAATTCAAATTCAAAATTAATTTTGAAATTACGATCGAATCTCCAACTAAACGGTCAATTTTATCAAATATTGCACGACTGTTTGATCCCTTAGGTTGGCTGAACCCCGTAGTTGTATCGGCGAAAATTATGTTACAAAGATTATGGTTAAATAAAATCGGATGGGACGCTAAACTACCGGAGGAGATGGAGAAACAGTGGAAAAAGTTTGGTGAAGAATTGCCCGCAATTACACAGGTCCGCATTCCCAGATGGATAGGTAGCAGCCGTAGTTTAAGATCAGCGGAAATGCACATATTTTGCGATGCATCTCAGTCGGCTCATTCAGCAGTTGCTTATTTGAGGATTTGGGATGAAGAGGGGGAGGCTACAGTTAATCTGCTGATGGCAAAGTCAAAGGTTAACCCAATAAAGCCTAAGTTAACTATACCTCGTGCAGAGTTGTGTGGAGCGGTCTTGGGTACAAAACTGTTAAAGGTCATCAAGCAAAACCTATGTGTCGGCGTTCCCATTTCAAATGTATTCATGTGGACTGACTCATCGATCGTCTTAAGCTGGATCCGAGGGGATGCAAGTAAATGGAAACCCTTCGTCGCGAACCGGATAAGAAAGATAACTGAGGAAACCACAGCAAAACAGTGGCGTCACGTAACCTCAGAAAACAACCCCGCAGATGTTTCTAGCCGTGGAATAAGTGCATCCAAATTAATCAACTGCGATTTGTGGTGGCATGGTGCACCCTTTCTCAAGCTGCAATTCAGTAAGTGGCCCAAATCAACGTTGAATGGTACGTGTTCCGAGGTGGAAGAAGAAAAAAGAAAGGTCAAGGTATTTTCGAGTCTTGTCAAGGATTTGGAGCCAAACGCACTGCTAACGAATTGGTCATCATTTTCCAAAGTTTTAAGAATGGTAGCGTATTGCCTGCGTTTTATGAAAAACTGTCGTCCTGGTTTGGGTTGTAAAACAAGCGGAAGGCTTTCAGCGGATGAATTGAATTCGGCCATGATTTCCGTAGTACGTTTAGTTCAACGCGAGACATTTCCTCGTGAATGGAATGCCCTATCCTTAGATAAGTCATTACCCGAAAACAGTCACCTGCGCCCCCTTAATCCGTTCTTTGACAAAGAGGAAAAGACAATACGACTCGGTGGCAGGTTGAAACATGCGTTTCTTCCAAAGGATCAAAAACATCCACTCATCCTACCTGCGAAACACCACATTACGGGCTTAATTGTCAAAAATAGTCATACGAGCACCTTGCATGGAGGAGTGACACTTACCTTAAATCATATCCGTAGACGATTTTGGATTATGAATGGGCGTAATGTTGTACGTTTTGCAATTCATCGTTGTATTGTTTGTTATAAGAACAAACCAGAGCCGTGTACGCAGCTGATGGGTGATTTGCCAGCTGAACGGGTTAGACCGGCAAGAGCATTTTCCTCCACCGGTGTCGACTACGCGGGGCCTTTCAATGTGCTACCATCGAAGGGTAGAGGTCGAACTTCATTGAAGGGTTACATCGCACTTTTTATCTGTTTAGCTACAAAGGCTATTCATTTAGAATTGGTCGGAGATTTGACCTCAGATGCCTTTGTGGGTGCTTTAAAACGTTTTATCGCTCGAAGAGGTATATGCAAGGACATATACAGCGATTGTGGGACCAACTTTATTGGTGCAAATAGAAAACTTAAAGAGGACAGATATTCATATCAGCGGTTTATAGACAAGGTGTATCCGCAGTTAGCGCAACAACAAGTACGTTGGCATTTTATACCGCCTTCGTCGCCCCACTTTGGAGGATTGTGGGAAGCGGGCGTCAAGTCGACGAAATTTCACCTTAAACGGATAATTGGAGAGCAAAGGTTAACATATGAGGAACTCAACACAGTGCTGACACAAATTGAGTCATGCTTGAATTCTAGGCCACTATGCCCATTAACCGGTGACCCCGATGACCTAATGGTGTTAACCCCGGGACACTTTTTGATAGGGGATTCCCTGCTCGCTTTGCCACAATCTGAAATCAACAATACCAGTCCCATAAACCGGTGGCTTCATGGTCAAAAAATGGTACAACAGTTCTGGCGGCAATGGAGTAAGGAGTATTTATCGAGACTACAGAAACGTCCAAAGTGGCTAAAACGCAAATCGGATTTGAAAGTCAACGATATGGTCATAGTAAAGGATGAAAGATTCCCCTGCAATCAATGGCCATTGGGCCGAATTATATCGATACATCCTGGTGCTGATAACGTGGTACGAGTAGTTACGCTTAAGACACGAAATGGAATAATTAAGCGGCCTATTGTCAAGTTATGTCCATTGCCCATTGAAAATAATTGGCAAGATTCATCAAAGGAACATTCACTGTAGAATCAATTGTACTTCTCCTTTTCGTTACAGGTTTTCTACCATCGCATGCGGAACAAATCTTGGGACCAATCTATGAATCTTCATGATATTCTTGAATATCATCCTGGGGCAGATATGTGGAGTCTGAACACAATCATCGCAATCTCTAAACCATTATTATTATAGCATGCAACCATTGAATTAGTATTATAGCATGCTGAATTATTATAGTTAAATATATATTCATACCTTTCTTTTTATGTCATTGATATGTAGTCATACTCTTCCTTTTGACATTTCGTATATGTAAGTAGCTGAATAGCATTTGAATTTTGTATAAAAAGGAGTGTATTTGCAAGTTGAGGGTCTTCTTTTGAATAAAGCAAACGATCGAAAGGGTAAAGGGACGTTTTTTCTTTGTATGAACGAACCAGATCCGTCAAGAATCAAGAACTCGAACGAAACACTTGCCAACCGCTGTTTTTATGGGCTCAAAAGGCAATTGAGTAGTAGAGCCCTCTCGGAAGACCAAGCTGACTTTATATAAGACCTTGATCATCCCAGTCCTGCTGTACGGCGCAGAGGCATGGACAATATCCCAAGCGGATGAACAGTCTCTTGGTCTTTTCGAGAGAAAAGTTCTGCGCGCGATCTTTGGTCATGTTTGCGTTGATGGCATTTGGAGGAGAAGATTCAACCACGAACTGTATGGGCTGTACAGCGACATGATTCTGGCCAGGCGTCTACGGATCCAACGCCTAAGGTGGCTAGGCCATGTAGAGCGTATGGACAACTTAGCTCCGGCCCGAAGAGTCTTCGACTCTGAGCCTGTGGGACAACGCAACAGAGGACGTCCACGAACAAGGTGGCGCACACAAGTCGAGGGGGACCTCTGCCGGCTTGGTGTGCGAAACTGGAGACAGCTGGCGAAAGATCGTGCTGGCTGGAGAGGCATGTTGAGTGAGGCCCAGGTCCACCTCGGACTGTAGCGCCCTAAGAAGAAGAAGAAGAAGTAAGGTTCCCATTAATTACGAAATGCAACGTCGTTCAAGTGGCTGACTCGGCTGGCTTCGCACTAGCGCATTCTGTCACCCCAATTATCCAAGACCTTGTTGATGGTTTCGGGCTGTAGCTTACGCATTGCTTGAATGATATTAGCCTTAGGTGATGCATCGTTTCCCTATTGTTGGCAAAACATCGTTTATTCACGGTTCCCCACAGGAAAAACGTCCAAAGGTGTCAAATCGCAGCTCTGAGGCGGCCAACTGACATCACCAAGACGGTTGATAACACGATTTCAGAATTTGTTGCGCAAAAGATCGATTGTGGCATGGGCTGTGTGACATGGCGCGGCATCCTGCAAAAACCAGAGGTCTTCCAAATCCATGTCTTCTATTTCAGTCAGTCTCTGTAACGCCCACTGGAACGATCGAAACATTGTTCCCAGCCTCATTTTCGAAGAAATGGCCCAATGATGCCACCACTCCACAATCCGCACCAAACTATCACTCTCTGTGACGCATTGCGTTGGGTTGACGATAACGTGCGGGTTTTCCATTTTCAGAGATCCAGGTGCGGCAATTTTGTTTGTTAACGTAGCCGCCAAGATGAAAATGCGCCTCGTCAGAAAATATGATTTTTCACCCAAAATCGTTGTCGAATTCAAGCTGCTCTAAGGCCCAAACTGCGAAGCGATCGATAACGAAGCGGATGATCGCGCGTCCTCAATTGCTGAGTCAATTGGAGTATAAGTAGTAAGTGAATAATCCGAGATCTTTGTGCAGAATTCTCCTCAGGCTAGTGCGTGAAATGTTGAGCTGTTGAGATCGACGGCGAGTTGGTGTTCGTGAATTGAGTCTCACACTCTCGGCCACAGCAGCCACATTCTGATCTGTGCACACCGTACGACGACGGGGTGACCGACCATGAGTGTTGTGCACTAGCATACCAGTCTCAAAACTAGCAGTTGCGATGGGTGCTTCATTTCGACCAAAACTTCTTTTCAAAAAACGCACTGTTTGGGCTTCACAGCACTCACTTTGGAAATAATTTTTCAATATTTCCCAACGTTGTTCAAGCGATAAGCGACTCATTTCATTTCGCGGTGGTATCGTACTGACTTTCTGCCAAAATTTTGAGCTGGAAATCGCTGTCAGTGTCAAAATAACATATGAATAAGAGAAAACACCCTGTAGAAGTATATAACTTTAAGATTTAAACTTTAAGGATTATGGTTGTACCGGATTTCCATTTCGTTTAGAAGACTTTCAGGTATTCGTCCTTAAAAACGCAATCACATTTAGAAAAAAAATCTCAAAGTCAGGATGAGTGAGTAACCAATGGCAAAAGCACTTGATGCCAAACATCCGTCCCCAAGGGGACTGTAAACTGAACAACGCTAACGGTTTGTATTGCAACTTTAAGGAAACAATAAAGGCGAAAATCCGTCAAGAGCGTTTATTTTTATTTCTATTTTCTCTCCCATCCTTTCGCTGTCACTTCATAAAGGTCGAATTCTGGAACAAAAATTCTCCGTATTCTGTCAGCTCTCCTCTTTTATTCAATCTTCAGCCGCCCTCCACGTGGACACTTGTACGGATTCAAAGGAGCAATTTAATTGACTCCTGACCCACAGACAACGATTATTGCTCTGACAGTACATAGTCCCAGAGGATAGGCAAGGAATGTGTGTCTAGAAAAAAAAATCGGCAATTTAATCGAGGCAATGTGGTGTCAAGGCATCGTAAAGAGTTCCGAAAGCCAGTTATCTCCCTGTTAATCGCACTGCGAAAGGTTTACTGAAACCAAAGGCTGTTGTGATGATTCTAAGGACCATCAATTCATTTCTTTTATTGGCTCTCCCTCAATGATTTCCTCCGACTTCCAGTAGAGTTTTCTCTTAAATCTCTTCGTTGCCGGCAAATGTATCCGACTCGTCGTGGGAAATTTCATTCTAGTGGGAAACACAGCAGCAGCATCGGTAGCAAGCTTCCCCCATTCAACCGCAAAATCAGTTCAAGACCGTACACCGTGCGTGTCGGACGCAATCGTTCTTTGAGATTCCCTACGGACTGAGGTACATCTCACTTCGAAGTTCATTACCAGACGACGAGGATTCCCTTCGAATCAGTCGTTTGCACACTGTCGCCCGGTGAAGTTGTGTCGCGTCGCGTTGTAAGGCAGCTATCCTGTCAAACGGTAAATCATCATCCTTAAACGTGTATCCCCCGCACGACCGAATGAACAAATTCAATTTCCTTCCGTCTGCCTTTGTGTTTATGCGTGGGAGGCACTCCCCCAATCTGACGCTCCAAAATAGCACCGCCATATCACAGTAAATAATAAAATAGAACTCGGAACACACTCAATCGGGAACTCATCCAGCATGATCTGAGAGACTCACCCACATGTACTCGCACATCGGAGTCGGGGGTCGCGTCTTGTAAGACATAAATTTGATTTTGATTTCTTGTAGCGGCCTCGTTAGCAGGGCAAATTTATGAATTTTTAACGAATGCCTGTGATTTTCGCCGGGATTGCGTCTGCGACGGGTGATCTGGTGACGGGATGTGTTCGCAATGTGTGTGCTGGTGGTGATTAAGAAAACAAACAAAGGAACAGAAAAAAAAAACCCAATTTCGTCTATCGTAGTCCCGCTTTCGAATTTGTAAACTTGTGAATAAATTTCTGAGATTCCTTGGCGGATGGATACACTCGCACAGATATTTCTCGGCTCCTCGTGGAGATAATAAATTTCCTAAGTGACAGTGTGGCGAATTCTATGGAACATACTCTCAGTTTTTCTTTTTTTCTGTTATTTTTTTTTGTGATTTTGAAGATTTCGAAATTAAGTGAATTATTGTGTTTCAAATTCGAGAGGGAACGTGACGTTGTGAGCTAATAAATTATGAACGCCGGGCACACACGTATGTGGAGCTAGATAGTTGGCTAGCTGTTCCCATCAATAACGTTTCGTTGTCAGGCATTGAGGCTGTTTCTCTTGCTCTCCTTGACAGGGACACAATCAATTGGGGGGAGTGTATGGGCTTTATTTATTAATTTATTTTTTCTTCTCTCGGTCAATGTTCGTCACAAATTCATGTGCTTCATTAGCTGCAGATGTGCTTGAATGAGATGCCTCTAAGGTGGACGGGGGCATCGCGAGCATCCTCCGGTTGATGGCGAGAGAAAAATGCTTGTCATTTATAAGCATTAGCTGCAGGAGGTCCTCCGGCCGGCATTCATCATTTTAATCGAGGTCCTTAATAATAATTATATCTGAGGTTGACGTATATTAGATTTTCGTATGATGTAATGTCAGTATCAGTTGTGGCGGGGGGCACGTGTTTTCGGCTTCCGTCTTTCTGGGAATTTTCAATTTAAACCCTAGTCAGCTCCGCACACACCCAACGATTGTCATGTTTGATAACAAGTCTCCTTGGCTGACCTTTAGGATGGAGACTCCTGAATCGATAGCCTCGCATCATTGGGTTGTTGTGGGGACTGAGAGCTGAACACGTTCGGGAATTTCTGAGAAAAGGAATTTCTGCTGAAGGGGAATTATTATTTTAATGCCTGCCAGTTCTGATGCAACAACTGCCTGATAGCCCTTAAGCAAATACGTAAATATTTGTCGAGTTGCTTTTCAAAGAATGACATTTAAAACGAACTAAATGAAACGCTGCTGAACGATGATGATGGCTTGAGGGGTTTTTAAAGGAATTCATTGAAAAAATATCTGTTTTGTGGACTCTTCTTATGTTTGATGTAAAGTCTGAGGCATCAAGAAGACGAATAAACTGTTTAGACTCGGAATTTACTTTCACTTGCCTTTAGACTGCAAAACCCAATGAGACACTTGAGTTTGGGGGATTTCAGCTTGTATCCTTCAACTCAGAGTGCTATACTGATACCTTTGAGGAGCCTTGTGATCATCTAGTGTGTGAGTGTTTGTTCCAAAGTGAATTTCGTCTTTGAAGTGATGATGGTTCTCTGCTTAGTTGCATGAATTCTGTTAAATAGTGAACATTTTGAGTGTGTTATTAGAATGATTTGTAGTCCTTCGAACCGGAGATACGGTGATGAGTGTAAAAACCTTAAAAGAAGTAATTACTTTGTTAAAAATAACTCCAATATTCAAAACTGGATCCCGACAATAAGTTGAGGGGTATTTCAAAACGTTCAGCTATTCCGAAACTTTCTAAATTTATTGTTCACCAAGAAACAGCTCTGCAGTTCTGCTTAGTGTCCAGCTTTCGGCTCCATATAGCAGGACTGGCAGAATAAGAGTTTTGTAGAGCATGATTTTGGTCCTTCGAGTCAGGAGTTTTGAGCCCAGTTCTTTTGACAAACCATAGTAGCATCGGTTGCCAAGGGCGATTCTACGTCCGATCTCCACTGTAATGTCATTCGTGGAGTTCACGTTTGCCCCGAGGTAGACAAACTCTTTCACTACCTCAAAATTGAAGCTGTCGATTAGGATGTTTCGTCTTCCCAAATTCTTCAAATGATCTGGTGCATGCTCCCTACTAGAACATTGCCAATGGCCTTGAAGAGCTCTGATTTCTTTTTCAGCTTTTTAATGTCTGTGCCGACTTCTTCAAAGCTAGGAAGGATGACTATTTTTATAAAAGGCCCGTATTTTTTGTTTGTCGCTAGACTCATCGATATCCTTGAGCTGGGTAGTTGCGAGCAATCTTTTCTTTAGACGTAGAAGCTTTTTCTCCTCCCGTCTTCTATCCGGGAACTCCTCATGCGCTGCTCTAGTTCTTCGTTTCAGCGCCTTTTGTCATACTCAGATCATTTGACATCCACTCGGTACTTTTAACTGAATTTGAAGTTACATTACAAATAGGATTCAAACTGTTAAAATTGGTAGTTAGTAGTGAGTTGTAGCAGTTGTATACGGTTTTAGTTTTTATAGTGTTGCTTTGAAGCTTATTGAGTGCGACCTGGCTATCCACATAAATATTGATATGAGTAGTCAGGTTTATTAGATAAGTTTTCCGCTGCTTTTTGGATAGCAACGAACTCGGCCGGCTTGAACATTTTGTGGTGGAGCATGGCGTTGTAGACTTTAGCACCAACGCCTTCATTGTGCTTAGAGCTATCAGTATAAATGTTAAGCTATTTTCGGGATCAGCACTGCGTACTTTCCAGTACTCTCTTGTTTGAATGATAATTCTAAATCTACGATTGTGGCTTTCTGTATTGATATTCGAAATATTCAATATGTTACTAAGCCCGAAGGATCTGAGCTTAAAACTATTTCTTTTTAAGTTTGAGTCTCCTTTTATGGACAGCACTTTTGAAGAACAGGCCGATAGAGAGTAAGTGTAAGATCATGTTTAGTGACGCAGTTGATGTTGTATTGAGTTCCCCTGTAAGTCTTATGCACATGAAGCGTTGAGGCCTTTCCAGTTGCGCCTGTATACATTTTTTTTCAAGGGCTTTCCACCATACCACGATTCCAGTAAGATTGGTCCTACTATATAGATTCAATGGGTCACTTTTGGTTGTAGAACCCACTTTGATCCGAACATTCGTTTACAAGCGAAATAGGCGTTCTGTGCCTTTTTATTTCGTTCTTCGATATAAGGTTTCCAGATAGGGATAGAGTGGCTGGAGTGTGCGTTTAGACCAGAGTTCGCATATGCTATCAAAGAAGTAGGCTCCCAGATGTTGGTGTCGAAGAGACGGGCAGGAGCAGAGGAGATGTTGAATGCTCTCCACTTCCTCCTCTTCTAGGCAGCTTCTGTAGAAATCATTAGCCTGAGTATTCTGGCGTGATCTTTTATGAGGCAGTGTCCTGTAATGACACCGACAATTTTACTTATGTTGGATTTATCGATAGAGATTATTTGTTTAGATCTCTTGAGGTTTAGGTTGGGCCAGATCATTCTGGGGGTGTGGCACGTAGAGCCTCCCGTCCATCTGTTATTTGTTCTATGAGTTGCATCTGCTAATAGCAACAACTTACAAGTTGTAAGTGGCATAGTGGGCGCCGTGGCCTAGTGGGTAAGTGCGTCGACTCCTACGCTCCAGGTCTAAGGTTCGAATCTCGGAAAAAACATAAAACATTTTTTCACCATTAATAAACCTTTAAGTCGAGCTTTTTGATAAATAGCGGTTACAGCCAGGTGTCAATGGTTATTATGTGGCTAGGAGTAGAAGAAAAAAACTTTTACATAATATCTTAGCAGTTCTTCTAAGGTTTCATACTTTTCGTAGCCTCAAGTATTGAGTTGTAGAGCCCTCTCTCAAAGGACCAAGCCGACTTTATATATAGCACTGATCATCCATCTCCTGCTCTATGGTGTAGAGACGCCTACAATCCCAAGAGCCGATAAAGAAGTCTTTTCGAGAGAAAAGTTCTGCGTTCAATATTTGGTCCTGTTTGCGTTGATTGTATTAGGAGAAGAAGATTCAATAACGAGCGGTATGTGCTGTACAGCAATGTGTCTAGCCATACATCTACGGGTTCGACGACTGAGATGGCTAGGCCATGTAGAGCACATGGGCAACGCATAGTCGTTTTCATAGAAAAGCTTAAACATTTATTTTGAAATTTCAAAGAAAGGACAGGGAAGGAATTCATCTTCTTTCCATCGTCCAATCTGTACTTAAGGTTGGATTTCCAGTTTTTTTTAAGCAAGATTCTTAACATTTCTGTGTGACTGAAACTCGCTGCAAGACTTTAATTTGTAGGAAAACCCCTTAAAGTCGCACAGCCAGCTGAGTTTTTTCTGGCAACAAGAAATGTTCTAGGAATTAGGGGCTTCGTAACACACGTAGTAGTATTTAATTAAGTACGTACATATGATGTTTATGATGAAACGTTGGAGCAACAACAAGAAGCTGCGAGCGCCTGCAAGTGACGAGAATTTGAAATCAAAATATTTTGATTTCAGCAAACCGCTCGTGCGTTATGCATAAATTCATTGAAATTTGTGTGCGAAAAGCAATGTTTGTGGAATCTCCGGTGCTCAGATTACCACATTAAAGTGTTAATTAATTGATGTGACACAATATGGTGGTGTTCTAGGTGCTTTAAAGCACCATCAAGTACATAGATTTACTTGCAATTGAATACGCTGGTACTTGAACTTCAAAAGAATTATGTCGGTGCGTAAATACCTTAATAATGACTTAAGGAGTGGACAAGTACTTTCAAGTACCTCTGATTATTTTAAATATTCACGAGTATGTATTTAATCACAACAAATCAAATTACCATATCCCTATGCTGGATAGGAAGTCCTCTTGTCAATGCCACAAGATTTTAATTAACACGACTTTTTCTGCTCTGTTGAGTTGTAGGTAATTTGTTGTTCGATGCGTTTGTTTATCGCATCCCTTTGCTGCTTTCATTGGCAATTTACCACTGTCAATGTGCATTGTGCGTGTAAACTAATTCGAATATTTGTGAAAAATAAATCCTCTTATAATCTGTAATCATTAAAATCCTACTGCCATCAGAAAAAAAATGAAGCCAGTTCAATTCAATTCATTTCAATTTATTTCGGTGTACAAGTAAGACTTAATGATCTTTTATAGTACAATTAATATCAAATTTAATATACATCAAGTATTTATTCTTTAAATAAATTTTAGTTCAAGGAAAAGGAACAAAGGAGGGAAAAGGAAAGGGAAGAAAGACAAAGGAGAAAGATGTAAAATGGCAATTTAATAGAAAAAATTAAAAATTTCTCTTTTAAACTTCTAAATCAAACTCCAATTGATTGTTTCACATGTATTAGAAGTGAATTAGTTAAAGCATTTAAAAAATCAATTTATTGTTTAAATACGTTTATTCATTGCTCCACAGAAATTTAAAAACTAATTCGTTGATTATTTGCGAGAAACATCAAGTGGACTGGAATTGAATTAAATTGAAAATGCATCTTATGAAATATAGACACCTTCATCTTCATATAGATAACTGCAGTTTCCAAATTTTTTTCTAAAAACCATGTTTCCAGGTACACTAGGTAGGCGGTACAAGTAGCGGTGGACATACAGATCCTGATTGTCGCACCCAATTAGCGTCTTGAAGCGGCGTTTTGATACCACATCCTATGGGATACCTAATTTGTGTGAAGGGGATGAAAAGGAGTGTGTCTTCTCTCAGATTTGCCTAATTGTTAAAACCACTTTGTGGATGCTAGCAGACTATGAATGTTTGTCTCCGAGAGACTTTTTGGGGGTGTTGTCTTTGCCCAGAGTGCGTTGTCTGACTCTAGCCAGAGCCGGAGGGTTTCTGGCTCGATTTCCTCCCGGCAGCTGCGGCAGTGCGAGTTAAATGGTATGCCTAGTCTTTCAGCATACATGAAAACAGCTCAGTTTCCAGTACAGACCACTATAATTCTGGATATGTTTCTTTTACTGTTGTTGAGGTCCTTTATTCACTTTTGATTGTAGTTGGGTCATAAGCTTCTGGATAGGACACATGTTTCCAGCTTGATCCATTTTTCGTTGGCGATTTTGAGGAGGTGATTGTAGGTATTATTTTTTACGAAGCCTAGTGGAGCCTGGATTTGTTTCACAACGAGACTATCGAGCTTGGATCCTTGCCTGGCTAGCCCGTCTGCTGCCTCGTTTCCTCTTATACCCGTGTGCCCGGCAACCCAGATCAAAGAGACCGAGCTCCGTTCACCTACAATGGATAGTTCGTTGCAGCAGCAATCCACTAGTTTTGACGTTGTTGTTATGGATGTTAGAGTCTTGATAGCAGCTTGACTGTCTGAAAAAATTGCTATCCGCTGTGCTGGTTCTGTTCTGTTCTTAATTTCAAGACACGCATCATATATTGCTAGCACTTCCGTCTGGAAACTGCTTCCAAAGCTTGGTAGCTTGAGTGACTTGAGTGACCAGATTTGAAAAACCGGATAAAAGCGTATTAATTTTGCTTTCACTGGGATTTTAACCTGGGACACTTCAAACTTAGGGCAGGCACTTAACCAACTGTGCCAGCCCAGTCGTGGGCGCCATTGTACTGTGGGAAAGTTCGACGGCTTTACACTAGACTGTCAGTTTAGGTTCAAATCCCAGTACAAACAACATTTTTCAAGAAACAAAATTGTTCGCGGCCCTTCCTCTTTCAAGTCACTGAAAATAATCAAAAAAGTGCATAACTGTCCAGAAAAAGCTTCTCAAACTCGCCGTTCGAAGTCGGCATTAAACTGTAAGTCCCCTGCACTCGTGAGAGAATAATAGCACGCACAATACGAGTGGTTGCTGAGAAGCTAGGTCGGCGATAACTCGGTCTTCCTCTTCTTCTCGATCCAGGAGACTTGGATTCAAGGACTCTCTTGGCTGCATTTTTGTTCACTCGCTTGATAGAGCCGAGTCAGTTTAGTCTCCGTATTTTTACCTCCTAGACTATGTCCACATCCTTGTACAACTCATATAATTTTTCTTTCGAATGCAGTTCTGCAGTACTGCTTAGTGTCCAGCTTTCGGCTCCATATAGCAAGACTGGTACGATAAGGGTTTTAAAGAAGATGATTTTGGTCCTTCTAGTCAATATAATAACCAGATGGTGGCTATCGACTTGAAACTTTTGGGCCTTTTCCAAGATTTGCCGCAATGTAATTATTTGGTCGAGGAAGGGGTTTAGACGCTTACACAAGACGGCATATCTGCGACGTTTAGGAAACTGATCTCTCTGTAGTTGGCAAAGTTCAGAGCGTCTTCTTTCATTAGTGACCGGGCAAACGATGCTGAGGGGCATACTTTCATCCAACCAGATCTAATAGGTGAGTTGATGTATGCATCTTACCATATAACCGCCAGCTGCTTTTCAGTTCAGTTCAGTTCGGCAGGCAGTCCATAGACACACTTGGCCTTGTTGGACATTAGTTCGGCGTTTACTGCTGTAACTTCATTGAGATCGGAGGGGGATTCTTGTCTATCATTGCTTGTGTTGGGTGGATTATTCTGCCTGACAGCGGTCGTCATCGCTGTTATACTCTCTGCAGAAGTGGTCTTGTCATATTCTTAGCACTGACTGTGGTTTGTTATCTTACTTGACCACCAAATCTATTGTTTTTTGGTCAACAAGGAAGCTTCTGCATCGCAGCTGTACGTCCGGTATATACGCCGGTCCGATATATACAATTCGTTAAATCTTTAAAAAACAAACAAAAAATTGAAACAAGATGTTTACAACCTCAGATAGTGTTGCTGAACACCATCAAATTCAAACTAATTACTTTGACAGCAAAGACAAAAAGATAAGGGTGCCTAATACATTTGGCCAAGGCTGTACATCCAGTACAAAGGAATCTGAATGATAAAGATCCCTCGAATCCTTCCTTAAAAATTTAAGGAAGTCATAGCGTAACCGTCCCATTTGGTCTCCTCATATTCAGAAAAACTTAAGAACAAACCCAGCGCGCTGGTGGGAGAGACGACTTAAAACTCTTGAGCCCAAAAAGGTCCGAATTCCGTCTTGAAGTGATTCGAAATAAAGCTTTTTTGGAGTAAAAATTACGACCCTCAAAGGCGGTATAGGAGGGACGATTATGGCCCATTCATAACTCCATAAGGAAAAGGCGATGAGATTTATTGATTCCATGGACACTTCACGGACTCTCCTCAAATTTGTGCTTAAATTTCAATAAAACACTCCTCGAGCTCTCACTGGTCAAAATTGAAGGCGTATACTCATGCGAGTTCGAACACCGTCAGGCAATAAAATAAAAGAGAAGTCCCCGATATCACACTTAAACTCCCCAGAACAAACTGTTCGTCGCTGAAAAAAAAAGTCCAAGCAAATAAATAAAGGGATCTCTCCAAATATTTGCACCTCTGGTCGTTTTCAACCAACTCCCTCAGTGCGCTTCACCCAAATCCCTCCCACCGGTCATTCATCGTATGTCGTGCAACAGTCCTGCTTCCACCTTTCACAGGCAATTTATTGGAGTTTTTTCCACACCCTATCAGGAGCATAAGGCTGGCATTCTTGGCGGGAAAATTAAAAATTGTTTCACCCCAGAGAGGGCGCGGATTTTCCTCGACTCGTTTTTCATCCCTCTTTACGACTTTAAAATAAAAATAAATTTGTTTTTGTTTTACATTTGCCTCCTGTTGTCCCTCCGGAGCACTCCGCAACGCTGCTAAGCGTTATTACATTTTTATTGAATTTAATAATATGTAAATATTCGGTTCGAAGACGCCATTATTTTCCTCGCGGGTGTGTCCTTCCTTTCGCGTCGCAACGCGACCCATTGGATTTGAGCATAAAAAAAGAGCGGAACAAAAGTGAAGAGAAACCAATAAAATCCAGAAAGGAGCCATCAATTTGCAATTATGATTAATGCCAGAGACAGAGCCAGAGCGGAGTTAAGACCCTGTGCCAGCGCCGGCAGTCGTTGCTTGGCATCTCCCTTTAGGGCAGGGTCTTCTCGATTTGAGTTCGATTGGCGGTGAGTACACTCACTCAGTGCTCGGATTCGAATTTTACGTGTTCGATGAGTAGTCCTGCCGAATGAATGCCGCTGGTGGAGGGAATGATTTAATGGATTTTATCAATCAATATATTAATTTGATGGCTTTCGAAAGGACACGTGAATAAGTGCGCCCGCCCGGAGAATCGATATGGGAGTTCGAATTTAATTCGAGGAACATTCACACCGAGAGAGCGGTGGAAGTCCTTATCCTCCAAGTCCATATTGATGCGAGGAATTATGTCTCTCTCGCGCGGAAGACAACGTTGTCATTATTTTCGTCAAGCATTTAAGCGTGTATTTATAGCAGTTCCCACGGGCTTACCCTCGGGAGGTGTACGCAATTAATTATTTGAGCAGACTGCCAAGCCGTGTGTGGTGAGGGTGGGAGACATTTACATTCTTCCTCAAGGTGCTTATGTCTTCCAACAATGAATGATTAGAGTCGTGTTGAGAATGTTTATTTGAGGAGACTTGGGGCGGGGAGAAGGCAACTGACATTCGACAGTGTTTTTGAGGAAGCCTGTGAATGACTGTTGATAGTGCGGAGAGGAGGAGGAGACTAATGTGTTACAGGAGAGCAGCTTTTGTCTGCGATGAAACTACCATAAGCCTGTGGCTGAGAAATTGTTTTAAGGAATCTTAACTAACGACTTGCTGCAAAGTTCTGAGGGGGACACATTAACATCTTCCAATACAACATCGTTCATGTTTCCTTCTTGGTTGGGTACATCTCCTTGTGGCGGAACAGTTCGTCTGGCGGTTCGACATCAACCACAAGTCTTCACAGCAAAGATTATGCTTCCAAAGATGTTTTGCAAATTTGAACGAGAAATTAATTGATATCGGTTTCATCTTGAGAGCGTGTTCTTTTCCTAGTCGTGCTTGTGGCTGGAGCTGTCTCATTCATTTGTCTACACGATCTATTCATCTTTGGCGCTAATTGGCAATTTGATCGTGATTGAACCTTCTTCTGCACTATAAAACCTAAGCAGAAGTAAGGACACGAGTTGAGTTGAGTAGTTTCTTCTCGAAGTGATTCGAATTTTTGTTCGATTTTAAGTCGAGTCAGATTGGAACCTGAGACTGTGTAGGATCTGACGCACTTCTCCTTAAACTACGGCGAAGTCCAGTGCGAAGTTATAGCATCTCATTCTACTGATTGTCGTATTTTCCAGTCGAATATCGAAGTGCTTTGTCTATGTTCACTGCTAGATTTGAGAATCGACTATTCTATGTGTTTGTAACAACTAGCATCGTAAAATTTGAGAGTACACATAATTTCTTATAGAAACTTAAGGAGAATTCTAAACTAAAATGTTCACACGTAGAGAGAACTATTCATGTCGCATAAGTAAGCAAAAGTGAACGAACTTAACGAAACTGAGCGAAGCGGTTACTATGGTCAGAGTGTATTTGCTCGGTTGCTGCAGTTCTCATTTCCATAGGGCCATTATAGTTGAACTTTTACATAGCGGATTATGTTTCAATGAAACATGGTGACTCGCTATGTTCGCCTAATAACATCAACATCATCCAAGTAAGCTATTTATTGTACAGAAAGACTATGACGGACACTAAGACAGCTCCTGTTAAAGTTAGTAACTTTCTAAGTTGTTCTCATGCAGGTTCACAAAGGACTCGGCGAACTTTGATGAGGAAGCTGGAGTTCTCCATAGTCAACCTATAAAACTTGAGTTCGGTATTAATGTTCGTACTCGAAATAATGTCGTTTAGCTCGACTTCTTTTTCTTAGGGCGCTACAGTCCGAGGTGGATCTGGGCCTCACTCAACATACCTCTCCAGGTAGCAGCTGTCTCCAGTTTCGCACACCAAGCCGGCCGAGGTCCCCCTCAATTTGTGTGCGCCAACTTGTACGTGGACGTCCTCTGTTTCGTTGTCCCACAGGCTCAGAGTCGAAGACTCTTCGGACCGGAGCTAAGTTGTCCATACGCTCTACATGGCCTAGCCATTTTAGGCCATCCGCCTTAGCCGCTTCCGTTTCAATGCCAGCAAACATCATTGACGTCAATTTCATCTGCGTAAGCTATCGTTTGAACAGACTTTTGGAAGATCGTGCCACTTGTGTTGGCCAGTGAGTTTTGCATGATCTTCTCAAGAACGATATTAAAGAAATCACATGACAGCGCGTCGTCTTGTCGAAAGCCTTTTTTGACATTGAAGGTCTCGGTGAGTTCGTTACCGACCTTGATGGAGCAGCGAGAGTTCTTCATCGTCACCCTGCTCAGTCTGACGAGTTTGGCAGGAATTTCAAAACTAGACATGGCGTTATATAGCTTGTCTCTATGCACGCTGTCATATGTGGCCTTGAAATCGACAAATAGGGGGTGTGAGTCGATCTGCATTTCATGGGTCTTCTAGAGGATCTGCCGCAGTGTGAAGATTTGATCGACGGGGGATTTCCCTGGCCTGAAATCACATTGATACGGGCCTATCAGATTGGTGACGAAAGGCTTCAGGCGTTCACACAGAATGGCAGGAAAGATCTAATAGGAGATGTTAAGGAGACTTAACCCCCGATATTTGCCGCAGTCAAAGGGGTTCCCTGTCTTGTGGGTCGGGCAAACGATACTGATTTTCCACTCATCGGGCATGCTTTCCTCCGACCATATCTTACAGATGTGCAGGTGCATGCGCCCTACCAGATCATCTCCAGCTACTTTAAACATTTCAGCGGGCAGACTATCTGCACCAGCAGCTTTATTAGACTTCAGTCTCGATATCGCTATCTTGACTTCGTCTAGGTTGGGGGGACGGTATTCTCTTCTATCATCGTCCGTTGTGTTGAGAGAAACATTCTACCTGACGACGGTATTTGCGTCCTCATCGCCGTCTGTCTGCAGAAATGATTTTTCTACATTCTCAGTATCGATTGCGAATCTACCACTAGCTTCTGTCCGGACTTTATACCCATACGATAAAAGTTCCACCCTTTGGTAAAATTTTCGGACCTCATTCTGCCATAACACCTCTCCATGTCCTCGATCGCGCGCTTCTCGTGCACTTTCTTTTTCTCACTGACAAGCCGGTTCTCTTCCAATTGAGACCGTTAAATTGATCCCAACGGCAAAGGGTGACTAGGCCAGATTTGATAAAAGTGTATTAACTTTGCTTTCACTGGGATTCGAACCTGGGCCCCTCGAACGTAGGGCCGGCACTTAACCAACTGTGATATTGAGTCGTCTCAGCGTGTCCATAAGACTTTTAATCTAAAAGATCATACAGTGTGTATAATTTAGGATCAGAAAGTGTCATTGTCCAAGGGAATTCTTCGGTAGTTGTTGCAAGGGATAGCATGGGTTTCTTTGCAGCTGGCCTGCTTTTGACGCACGAGTTTTCGTATATGCTTCCGCTTAAACTCAGAGCGGCTGTTTACAAATACCTCAAACTTTACTTACTTACTTAACAGGCCTACGACCCATGGAGAGTCTGAGCCTGAGATATTTCTGCCTTCCATCGTTGACGGTCCTGGGCATGCTGCTTCCAGTCATCAAGACCAAGTTGTCTTGCGTCCGCGATGACGTGGTCTTTACACCGGAGGTTCGGTCTTCATCTCCTTGTCGAACCAAGAGACCATATATCCGACGTAGAATTTTTCTTTCGAAGGCACCAAGAATCAGCTTAGTGTCCAGCTTTCAGCTCCATATAGCAGGACTGGTGAAATAAAAGTTTTGTAGAGCATCATTTTAATCCTTTGAGTCAGGAGTTTTGAGCCCAGTTGTTTTGACAAACCGAAGTAGCATCGGTTGCCATGGGCGATTCTACGTCGGATCTCCACTGTAATGTCGTTCAGGGGGTTCACGTTTGCCCCGAGGTAGGCAAACTCCTTCTCAACCTCAAAATTGTATCTGTTGATTGTGATTTTTTGCCCTAAGTGGTGTGCTGCGGATCGTTTCTTGCTCGACTGCATATACTTCGTCGTATCCTCATTGAGTTTAAGACCAGCTCGTTTCGTCTGTTCTTCAATCGCCGTAAAAACTTCCACTACGGCGCAACGATGTCAATGTCATCTGCGTATCCCAACAGTTGGACTGACTTGTAGAAGATAGTGCCTTTCGTGTTTAAAGCATCAAGTTAAAGAAATCACACGCCATCGCATCTCCTTGCCGAAATCCGGTGCAGGTCTCAAACGGTTCGGAAGTCTTCGAGTCGAACTGCACGGTGCATCACGTATGTGTTACCGTGGTGCGACACAATCGGATCAGTTTTCCCGGGATCCCGAATTCGGTCATCGCTTTGAATGGTTCTTTGCGATGAATGCTGTCGTATGCGGCTTTGAAATCGATGAAAAGGTGGTGCGTATCGATTTGAAACTAGCTGGTCTTCCCCAGGATTTGCTTTAGTGTTAAAATTTGGTCTATAGTCGAGTTGCGTGTCGATTGGTGCGGTGCAAAACGGCCTTAGCGCTGGACAAGATCCTGTAAGCGATGTTGAGCAGGGATATGCCTCTACAGTTGTTGCAAGAGGTAGGATCGTCTTTTTTGTGGATGGGGCATTCATATTCCAGTCGTCTGGCATGCTTTCTTTTTCCCACCTCAAACTTTGCAGTTTGAAAATGGGTAGACTTTAGTATTGAATATCAATCCTTTTTAAGCAGAATTGGTCCAAATGTTGACTTTACTCTCTTTAATTCTATCCGAAAGTAAAATTGTTTTTGCAATGGAAGAAGTATAAACAGTTTTAAGGCAAACATGTGAACGTATAATTTCGAACAACAGTGTAAATGAATAGTCAATTTTCAATTATTTTACAACTTTTTGTTGTGGTATCCCGTTTGTCAACAAAAACTCCACTTCAAATATTGAGAAATTCAGTTCAAAGTTCTTGACAATTCAGAGAATAACCATTGAACTGGAGAGGTTCAAACAAACAGAGCCCGGGAAAGTTAGGAAGCATTTCGCTCCCTCTTCAAGCATCATCAGAACTGTTGGACGTCAACGAAATTCCGAAAATCAACAACATTTATATTTTTAAATAGGACTTTCAACTGACAAGTGGATCTGAATGCAACTCCCCTCCTGTTTCACACCCCTCGGTGACCCGGTGCCCACTCAGCACTCGCACTTACACACACAGTACGCGATCAATATTGATTTTAAATTAAGGCAAACACAATAAAATGCATTTCACTTAATCAGCAACCGCTACAAGTAACAAAGTAATTATGAAATAAAACAAAGTTGAGGCCCTGGACAGTTCTGGTCGCTCTCGCGCCTCCGGGCTGCAGATTCCGTCGTTTAATTGTTGCCATTCGTGAGGTGGTGTGTCCTGACAATGAGCAGCTTTTCAAACTTTCAGACGATTCGCACTCGAGCTCGTGGGGCCCATATGGAGTTTCGTATTTTCATGAGTAATGGGTTCATGACCGATGATGGTGCAAGCATAATCGCCAATAATTACATGTGATCAAAAGAATAAAGAAAAAACAAAAATAATAAAAATAAAGACCCCTCCGCAGGAGCAGAGGGAATCAATTCAATTGCGAGTGTGATTATAAATTAATAAATGCGGCGAGGACGATGATGAGGCACATTATATGTCGGATAAGTGCGGATTGAGGTAATCAATTCGAAATCGATTTATGTCATCGGTCTGTCGGCTGATGAATTGCTGTGCCATTCGTGATGACTTTGATTTTGATGTAATAGCGATTATCTATTGTTTGTAAGCCAAACGATGGCTTTTAGAGGCTGTAAGTGGATGGGATGGATTATACCCACATCGATGACAGTTTAGTGGGATACCAGAGTTTCGGCGACGACAGATAAGCTGATTGGGTCGAAAAGCTGATTTTTGGTCGAAAAGCCGGTTGTTATTTGCTCTGAATTGTCACAGAAAGCTAAGGTAGATTCACGGGATGATGACAAAAAAATAAAAAGAACGTAGGTTGATTGTGATGTTCGATTCGATGTGTTTTTTCCACAGACCTTTTCTATCTAGGATAACAGCCTTCATCGGAAAAGCGGATAGTGACACCTTTTAGTTCTGGTTAATTCAGGCCAATAAATTTCCTCCTTCTCGTGAAGAGAACAACCTCGGTTTTGGGAGGGTTGACTGAAAGCCCATTTCTAGTACGTCAGTCGTCGATCACGTCTAGAGCTGCCTGTGCTTTTGAACACACATCCGCTAGGCACGATCGGACAGACAGTACAGCTACATCATACGCATATGCCTGGAAATAGATGCTAGAACTATTGAGAGCATCGAGCAGAGAATCAATCAGCGTGTCCCATAGCGAAGGAGACAAGACGCCACCCTGCGGGCAGCCCCTACTCACCCCCGCCATAACATACTGGCCACAATCCGCATCCGCAGCTATGATTCTATTCATTAGCATTGCTTTGATCCACAACACTAATGATTCATCTCCACCGTGTTATCTGGCCGAGTTACACATGCCATCAAAAGTCGCATTGTCAAAAGCACCCTCTATATCGATGAAAATGCCCAACGCGTACTTTTTCCTGTCGAGTGCATATTCAATTCTGCCAACGAGATTTTGAAGCGCAGTCTCGTAAGAATTTCCACGCGAAACATTTAATTTTTCTTAAGTTCTTATAATGAGTTCCCCACGCTCATTTACAATGACATCCCAGCTTTCTTTGGACAAAGCCAATCTATTTCCTGCACATTTTGCAGCCAGATTAACACTGCCAGATTGCACTTTGTATTTGAGAGCGTAAATTGCAAAATGGGACAAATTCACTTTCGCACTCGTACAGTTGCAAGAGTTTTTAAAGATCTCAACGTGCACAAATCCGCTGGCCCGGATGGTATTCCCCCAATTCTTCTGAAGGGGTGTTCTTCTTCCCTGCAAAAACCACTGCGTAAGCTTTTCCATCTATACTACTCTTCTGGTCTATTTCCGAGCAGGTGCAAAACAGCATTTGTCCAGCCCGTGCCTAAAAAAGGCGAACCTTCGTCACCCACCTCGTATCGACCCAAAGCACCCTTCTTTCCAAGCTCATGGAAACTCTGATAACCTGTCAGCTTATGAAATATCTTGAATCGTGGAAACTTCGTAATGACTGGCAGTACGGTTTCCGCAGCAAAAGGTCCACTGGTGATTTGATGGCATATATCACTGAAAAGTGGAACCAATCTTTGCACAATGCAGGTGAAAGCAAGATCGTTGTGCTTGATATTTCTAAGTCATTTGACAGAGTTTGATATCAAGCTCTTTTGTCGATGGTATCAATTTTTTTTTTTTTTTTTTTTAGCGAGGGTAGTTGAAAATCTTCAAAAGACACTATGGGGACCGTTCCCTCATAGCGAAAGGGATTTTTACCCAGTAAAAACACCTCCCTTCAAATAAAATAAAATGTGTTCATACTACAACTAAGTTTGACACTTATCCAGCAGTTTTATTTTATCGATTTTGACGCGTTTTACAAGAGATTCTCCACTGAGAGTTCCTGCTAATAGCGCAACTAAGCGCGGGATGAATTCACCGTGCTAGGTCAAGGGGTTTAGTCCTTTGAAGACGGCGCATTAGATTACTTTCGTCAAGAATTGGAAGGACAGCTGGGTTTATGTGCTCTTCCAGACGACGCTTATGCTTACGAGCAATGTTCTTCGTTTCATCCTGGATTGATGCAATTCCGAGATCTCTGTGGATATCGTCGTTCCGTATGTACCACGGTGCGTTGACGATGGTCCTTAGTACTTTATTTTGGAAAGTTTGTAGTATATTTTTATTACTTTCTTTGGTACAACCCCATAGTTGTATACCATATGTCCAGACGGGTTTTAGCAGTTGCTTGTATATAAGCAATTTGTTTTCAGTACTTAGTTTGGAATATTTTCCAATAAGCCAGCACATGTCTTTATATTTTATTTGGAGCTCTTCACGTTTCTTTTTGACGTGTTCTTTCCACTTGAGCTTTACATCGAGAGTCATCCCGAGGTATTTCGCTTCATTTCCAAAGGGTATTTGAACACCATTTATAAACACGGGCAAATTATTCACGTTGTTATATGTAAAATTAATATGAACGGATTTAGCTTCATTGAGTTCAATTCTCCAAGTGTTTGTCCATTCGTGTACCCGATCTAAAGCACGTTGCAGTTTTCTAGTTGACTCTTCGACCGTTTTGGCAGTTACCAAAATGGCAGTGTCGTCAGCAAATGTGCCTAGTACAGTGCCAAAATTTTGTGGCATATCGCTACTAAAAAGTAAGTAGAGGAGAGGACCAAGAACACTTCCTTGGGGTACTCCAGCTTCTATAGATTTAAATACCGAGTATTCTTTTCCATATTTTACACGGAAGATTCTGTCAGAAAGGTAATTTGATAATATTACGTAAAGTTTTCCCGGGAAGAACTGTCTCAGTTTGTGTTTCAAACCCTTGTGTCAAACCTTGTCAAAGGCCTGCGAAACATCGAGAAATACAGCTGAGCAGACTTGCTTTTGTTCAAACGATTTTTCTATAACATCAGTTATTCGATGTATTTGGTCAATAGTCGAATGCTTATTTCTAAAACCAAATTGGTGATTAGGAATAAGTCGTCTTTCTTCCACAATCGGGCTTAAACGCCTAAGTAAAATTCTTTCAAACACCTTAGACATTATCGGAAGTAGTGAAATCGGTCTGTAAGACTTTTTTTCTGTTGGGGGTTTACCCGGCTTGAGTACCATTATTACTTCCGCCACTTTTCACTGACTAGGGACATGTTCTAATCTAAAGGCTGCATTAATGAGGTAGAGAAACTTCAGAAGCGCTTTCTTAGGTAATTCTTTTAGAACTTCTCCTGTGATTAGGTCATAACCAGGAGCTTTTTTGGGTTTGAGCTTGTGTAATTCTTCTTTAAGCTCTGTCAGAGTAGCATTTCTTATAGAATAATTGTCAAAGTGTATGTCCGAACCGTAGGAGTTTACAGGAAGTGTTTGTCCACTGTGCGATTTAAACGTCGCTTCCAAGTGATCTGCGAAGAGATCCGCTTTCTCTTTATCTTCTTTTGCCCACTCGAATTGATTTTTTCGAATTGGGGCCGTATGTGGTTCGGGTTTTTTAAAACCTGTAGCTGCTTTCCAGAGTGAGTAGTTGGTATCCTTTTTCGCGGACAAGCCTCTTAAGTAGGTACTTAGGTTATTATTTTTAAATGACTTAATTTTCGCCTTTAGCAAATTACACAATTGATTAAGACACGTTTTATGTTCTGGCGCACGGGACTGTTGCCATTTCTTACGAGCTTTACGTTTTTCTCTTACTAATTCTCGTATTTCCGGTGGATATCGCAATACACTTTTTATTGTCGTTTTTCTAACGAGGGGTGTATTGCTCCACGCAGCGCACTGTATTACATCTATAAATTTATCGACTTCTATTTCTAAATCATATCGGGTTCTCAGCGGTACCGCAAGTTCGATATTGTCTTGTAAGTAATTTTTGAATGCTTGCCAATTCGTTCGTTGGTTAGTTAACGTAGGTGGTACTTCCTTTCTTACGAGGTTATCATTCATAGATAGTACAATGGGAGAATGATCTGAACTAAGATCAAAGCTTTCTTCAACTCTTAAGTAGTTTCGAGATATGCCTTTTATGACAAAGAAATCAACAACGTCAGGTATTTTTGTAATATCCGAAGGCCAGTAGGTCGGTTTTCCTGTCGAGAAAAATTCACAACTTAGATTCATACCAGCTCTGTACAATTTTCTGCCTTTTTGTGAGATACATCTTGACCCCCAAAAAGTGTGCTTCGCGTTAAAATCTCCACCAATTACGAAATTTGGGCCAAGAGTGTGGAAAATACTTTCAAGCTCGTTTTGATCAATTATACTACGCGGAGGGCAGTAAATTGACGAGACGTTAAATGAATAATGTTTGTTTTTTACATGAACCGTAGTTAATTGTATTGGATTGGATTCTATATTTAGTCCTACTAAGTGATCTATATTATCGCGTATAAACAGAGATGATCCGCCTCTTGCCCTCTCTGACGGATGGCAGGCATGGTAACCACAGTAGCCTTTTAAATTTACACGCGATTGCTTCGTTAAATGTGTCTCAGAGATCAGACAAATATCGATATCTTTTTCTCTGATATATATTTCTAGTTCGTCAAGTTTTTGCAATAGACCATTTGCATTCCAATTTAAAATTTTAATTGTCATATTCATGTTAAGGCACGCTTGTTGTTAATCTTACTTTCGAGGTCGAGTAGCCTTTCGAAAATAAGTTTGTTCGTCTTAGTTTGTTCGTCAAGTTTTTCTAAGATGATATTGAATATTTTTGAGACGGGATCTGGTTGTTCGCACATTTTCACACTTGTGGTTGCTACTGTTTGGGCAAAGGTTTTTGCTCCGGCGTGCAATGATTTCGCATTAGCTGTTTTCATGTTTTCTGTTATTGGAGATGTAGTTTGAGTCTGCGTTTTTGTTCCAAGAATTTTTGATCGTGTCGTTATTGGCTTCGACACGGCTTTTACAACAATATCCTTTGTTGCCGATTTTGGTTGTTGGCGGAGCTTCGCTTTGATTTGATCACGTCTTTTCTGAAGCTCTTTTGCCACTTCGCAGCCACGGTAGTTAGCTGGATGCTTTCCTTTACAGTTAACGCAAGTAGCTGGTGAAGTCTTATTTGCGTTACATACTTACTGACAGGTGTTCACCGGCGCATTTGACACATCGCGGATTTTTCTGACAGTATGCTTGAGTGTGGTTGAACCCTTGACATCGTTTGCATTGTGGAATCAATTTCGAGTTCTTACGTAATGCCTCGATTTTGACTACCATGTTGAGAATACTTTTTATGCTATAAATTTTTTCTATGGCTTCACTTTTATCAAAAGTTAGCATAAAAAGGGGTAACCCGCGATACGTTTGGGTTTCGGCACCTTCCGTCAATTGTTTCTTTTTGGACTGAATGTTAGTGGCATCTTCTATTTTAAAGCCCTTATTTCTTAAGTCCTCAACTATGTCTTCTTTTGGACAAGAGGCATGAAGTCCCCTAGCTACGACTCGAGTAGGTCTTTCTGATTTATTTTCATATGTGTACCATTGAATTTTTTCCGTATTGAGTCTCTTGGAAAGTACTCTATAACTGTCTGAGTCCTTCACATTTATTTTCCACGCACTGTTGCTTCGAGACGTTACTTTGAACTCAGTTCGTAGCGCTGATTTCAGAATTGAATGTAACTTATTGTATTCTGAAATTCCAAACACATTAATTGGCGGCGGTGGTCGCTCTTTTGGTGGCATAGTTCCTTTAATGGTTATGCCACTTATATTGTCATTGATCTTGCTTTCCGGCTGAGGAATAACTTCGGGCGAAGAACCGGCTTTTCGTTTTTTACCCGGTCGCTTTTTTACCGTCCAGTCGGTTTCACGGCTTAGCTCTTCCTCGTCAGTAGAATATTCCACGTTTTTAATTTCGTTCGAACTTGAATTTGATTTACTCGTATATTCACGATGTTCGATTTTTCCTTTTCTAAGTTTGTTCAGTTCTTCTTTTAGTTCGTTGCACAGAATTTCCATATTAGTTAGCCTGGACCGTAGTTCGGCGTTTTCATCCTCCAGACTTTTGAATTTGGTTAAGGTATCTTTTTCTTGAGCCGAATATATTATCGTCGGACTTTTCATTACTTGCGTTTTAGACGCAGTAGGTTGAGTTGGCGGTGATCCGCAAATGGTTTTGTTAGATCGTGGTGGTGGTGATCTTGTTACCCTTTTACTTTTCCCAAAAGGGTCGATTAAACGCAATAAGTGGCTCTCCCCAGAATCCGTAGAGCCTGACTCCGAAGAGTGTGGATTTTCCAGTGCGACTGGCATTCCACCTGGGGTAATAATTCCTTTGTTTTTGTTCATTGCATTTTTCTTAAATGTTGTTGTTTGTGGTAAACAAACGATGGCTTTTAGTCGCCTTTTACGACAGGCATGCCTTACCCCGGGTATATTCTAACCCCCTTACCCGGTGGGGCGATGGTATCAATGAGTCTCTTCTTCTATGGATTAGAAATTACCTTTCGAACCGTTCAATTCAAGTTGTTTTGGATGGGTTGAAGTCTGATTCTCACCAAAATAATGCAAGTGTTCCCCAGGTCTCTGTTTTGTGTCCGACTCTCTTTCTCATTTTTATAAATGATGTCCTGTCTGCTACTTCAAATCCAATCCATTCCTTCGCTGATGACATTACTCTCGGCTTTTCATATTCGTTCCAAGACTCACGACCCTGTTCTTCGGCCCTAGAATTGGAGCTAAAATAATCAGCCATTATCCCTGAATGGCACTTACATCGAAGAAACCGAAAAACTTTCCATCCTCAACACTTAGTTGGAACGATCACTTATTCGAGGTCGTCAAAAATGTGGAGGTTTCCTAAAACGATGCAAGAGATACTTCATCCGCTCTGATTTGGCTGCAATTTAAAAGGCCTTTGCACAAGCTTGAGTACAACGTACATATCTGGTCTGGTGCTCCCAAGACCTTTCTGAACCTACTTGATAGAATACAACAGCGAGCGGTAAAACTCATAGGAGACAACAATATTTCGAAGTCAATCGACTCGCTCGAACATCGACGTAATGTCTCCTCCTTATCACTGTTTTATCACTATTTCAACCAACGATACTCAAGCGAGCTAGCCAATTGCATTCCTCTCCTTCAAGAATTCACCCGCAGTAACCGTCTCGCCAGGAATGCTCATCAATACACCCTTAAGCCCTCTTTTGGACGTACAGTAAACTTCAGAGACTCGTTCTTTAGCCGCACCACACGAATATGGAATGTTCTACCCAGCCTAATATTTCCCACGCATTATTACATTTAAAGTCAACGTGCACAGGTACTTTCTCTCCCTCTCTGCATCGATATCTTCGGCCCGTGCTATGTCTTGAATCCAGACACTTAAGGGTATTCACAATCCCTTATGCTCGCGCAAATTATAAAAAAAAGAATGAATGTATTTTTCTAAAATGGGCCACTAGACGACCAATCATACATCAGGACAGGCCGAACAACGGCAACGTAGATCCTATGGCTCATGTGTGGTTGTAGACTCCACATTTTACCAACGCCTTTCTTGCTTATGAAGAGTGCCTGTGAGGCTGTTCGTATTCCTTAGAATAATGAGAGTAACTATTCTATCCGTGTAGCCTTGCCTGGAGTACAAGAGTAACTCTTCGAAATCAAGATGTTCGTCGGTTTTTCGATGAAGTTTTTGTCTCACATTTCATGCAGTTTTTAATTATAGCAAGTGTTGGGTCTGGCTCCTTGTTGGGTTTGCATTTTTTGGTGTATTGAGTGGTTTGGGAATAGATGCAGACACTTCCTCCAATCTCTAAAAAAAAAGTGGTTTTCAATACGGACATCCACACTCATCACTGCAACTCCTTGCTTTTTCCACACATAACCGATTCAAAACAAAAAAAAACCGCACCATCTGCAACAGACAAACTCCGTTCCTCTTCCCTCACTTGACCATTGATGTCTGCAGCAGAAGAACCACACCAGCTTCTTGGGATGTGGCATGTTCCCCAGTCCTTCACCGAATTCCCACTGAGAGGTTGCTCAGAATGAATGTGATGCGAGTATTTCAAAAGGTTAATCAGTATTTCGTTGAACGGACGAAGCACTTCCCCCATTCTAAGCCACCGGTCCTGCTTTCAGCAGGGTCATTGATTCACCCGTTGGTTTCACGACTTCTTCATTCGCTGATGCTAGAGTTCATCTAAATCAACTGTGAACCTTGTATCAGATGTAAACTCTCCCCCTAGTCGGGAAGATACAAAAAGATACAACTCTGGTAACGACTTCAGCCAGTAATCAATCACGGAGCTGGCTGTGTCTTACAAGGGCTCGGTCTTCCCCCCGTCCAAATCAAGACATCCATCCTCATTTTCTCTTGAAAAGAGTCAAGCAGAGCAAAAAATAGCCACACGACAAGTACAAATGGGCCAAACAGAGACCCAACCCATACCGGGCTGCCCGATCTGGGAGAGTGTCCCTCTGCTTTAAAGGGGACGTCCGGTGAGGTGGACAATGTCCTCCTTTAATGCACAATTTATAGCTCAACATCCGCACGTTACCGCTCGCTGCCGGAACCACCAGCAGAGACTATCGCCGGCACTGTCACCTGGCGGGACAGTTAATTAATTACGCTCCTAGTGCAGCTGAAACAGCGGCCGATGATTTATTTGAATTTAATTACATTGATTCCCCCATTCAACAGCTAATCCCTCATCCTGACCATTCTAGATGCAGATACAGTGACTGAGGGTGCAGAGACAAAACCAAGAGTTCAGACACAGCAGCAACCACTCGTCAGTTTTCTTTAGTGCGCAACTAAAACAACAAGAGGGAAATCCCAACTCCAGCCCAACCCAACCCATGTGGCTCGGGGTGAACAAAAAATTACAACAACAATGTTTTTAGCTATAAATCAAATTTGGCTTTCGTCCAAACGAAAAAACAGCGACAACCAGAAGCCGGAGAAAACACCAGCAGAAGCAGCAGCAGCAGCAACAACAACAGTCCCGGAGGGAATAGTCGTCCCTCAAAGATCCACTGCGGTGCCGACAGACAGCAACGAATTTCCAATGGGGTCGACAATGTCCTTCGTTTCAACACCAACTTCCGGTCGGAGTAATACGCTCAATACCAGTACAGCTGCCGCTGAATTAAACGAGAAAAGTGAAAACAAATACCACCGCCTCCGTCAGCAGCATCAACAGTACGTCCAGGACGATGGCGGTGGCGATGACACAAAACTGGAATCCGGTCGCCGTCGATTGAACGATGATGATGCTTTGAATGCCGGTCGCGTTTTCTCCGCGCCCGCGTCCGCGTTCGCCTCCTCGGTCCAGTGCCAGTGTCAGTGGAATAGCCAATGTGTAAATAAGGATCCGGATAAAGCAGCAACACAAGCCGCCGTCGGCTGTGGCTGTGGAGGTAGGTGCTGCCGTGGCAAGGGACCCGGTGTTGTTGGATCACATTTATTCCTTGGCGCGATTGTGTTGTGTGTAGCATCGATGGCAGTGATTTTATATTCGCATGTGAACAGTGAAACTGACGTGTTGTGGTTTAGGGAGAATTTTCAAAACGAATTGCTGCAGAACGACCATGTCCTCCGATCGATTGTGATCCAGATAATCAGAGATAATCAGGTTATGCTGAGCGACGGCAGTCATAACCAACATCCTATGACAACGAGGAAGTTTGACAGGTGAGTAAAATCCACATCCCTGTTTGAGTAGTCGAATTTAGTTGCTTTTTGGGTCCCTCTGCCTGGTGAGCAAGAGAAGCCTTCGGCGTTTTTGTACCGTCCACTCTTGTCTGTTGGTGAAAATTGAAAATCCAATTATGATTCGATTTGAGTGCTGAATGGCTCCAGCTGAAGTCGATATCGAGTAAGCTTTCATTCGTGTCGCTCATCTCCTCGGGGCATGTCGGCCGGAACATCTCTTTTGGTTTGTCTGTTGTTGTTGGGGCGGCTTTGTTTGCGGAGTTGCTCATATGCAGCAGAGGTTCCCTTTTTGATGCCCGCGGGTGTGCATGAGAATTCACGTTCAAATAAGGGTCTCATGCTAAAAACAACCGAGAGTCAGTCTCTGGTATTTGCCAGTTGGTTTACTGAGAGCACTGGGCAATTGCTGTGCTGCATCACTAGCTTCAAGCAATGAATTCTATCATCAGCTAAACGGAACTGAATGGTTATGGTCTGATGCGTGTTGATGAGAACCTATGTTTGTGTACTCAACGAGAAGTTCTGGGCAAATATGCTATGCCTAATACAGGGTGGGCCAAATACAAGTTTTTTTTTATAAAAATAATAATAATAAATTAAACAAAGTTAAATTATTTACATGTATTATTGGCTTTATTGTGGGCACCATGGCGAAGTGGGTAGGTGCGTCGACTCCTACGCTCGAGGTCGTCGGTTCGAATCTCGAAAAAACACCAAACATTTTTTCACGGCTCCACCTCTTCCGAAATGCTTAAAGAGTATAACTGTCTAGAAAAAGCTTCTCAATCTCGCCGTTCGGAGTCGGCATTAAACTGTAAGTCCCCTCCGCTCGTGACAGAACAATAGCACGCACAGAACGAGTGGTTGCTGAGAAGCTAGGCCCAGGTCCACCTCGGACTGTAGCGCCGCCATTATATATACTCGTATATATTATTGGCTTTATTAGTAGGCACAAATATTCCCATTAATTAGCAAATATAACGTCGTACAAGTGGCTGCCTCGACTGGCTTCCAAGTACCGCATTCTGTCACCCCAATGTTCCAAGACCTTGTTGATGGTTTCGGGCTGTAGCTCCCGGATTGCTTGGATGACATTGGTCTTAAGTGCTTGAATTGTTTCCAGATTGTTGGCATATCATCGGTCCTTCACGGTTCCCCACAAAAAAGGTCAACAGGGGTTATATCGCAACTCCGAGGCAGCCAATTGACATCGCCAAGACGGCTGATAGCACGATTTGGGAAGTTGGTGTGCAAAAGATCGATCGTGACATGGGCTGTGTGACATGGCGCCCCATCCTGCATGAAGTCCAAGGCCAAGTCCATGTCTTCAATTTCAGTAAAAAGAAAGTCGGTTAACATGACTCTATAACGACCACCGTTGACCGAAACATTGTTCCCAGCTTCATTTTCGAAGAAAAATCCGAACCAAACTGTCACTCTCTGTGGATGCATTGGCTTCTCGACAATAACGCGCGGGTTTTTTCGTTTTCCGAGCCCCAGATGCGGCAATTTTGTTTTTTAACGTAGCCACTGAGACTCGCTTCGTCGGAAAAGATGATTTTTTGCCCAAAATCGTTTTCAAATTCAATTCAAGCTGCTCTAAGGCCCAAACTGCGAAGCGATAACGACGAAGCGGATGGTTGCGCGCCTTCAATTGCTGAGTCAATTAGACCTTGTAAGCGAATAATCCGAGATCTCCTCAGGCTAGTGCGTGAAATGTTGAGCTGTTGAGATTGATGGCGAGTTGATGTTTGTGAATTGAGTCTCACACCCTCGGCCACAGCAGCCACATTCTCATCTGTGTGCACCGTACAACGACAACGACAACGACGGCGTGACCGACCATGAGTGTTGTCAACTAGCATACCAGTCTCACGATCTTTTTGCACAAACTTGCATACAGCAGTCGCGGAGGGTGCTCCATTTCGGTTAATAACTTCTTTTCAAAAAACGCACTGTTTAGGCTACACAGCACTCACTTTGGAAACAAGTTTTCAATATTTCCCTAAGTAGTTCAAGCATAAAGCGACTCATTCCGATCCGCGGAGGTATGATACTAACTTTCTGTCAAGATTTCGAGCGGGAAACTGCTGTCAGTATCAAAATAATTTACGATTTAAAAAAAGACCACTAGATGGCCCACCCTGTAGGTTGTAGGAGAAGACGTGTCCACATTTTTTTCACCCCTTTGTATTGAATTTCCTCTATTCCATGACGCATGTATCAAATATTTTGAATAACCTTCAAGTTTTTACCCATCAAAAGCCGTTGGGTCATAGTTAAATCTTTTCAGCAGTGACACAACATTTAAAATGAAACAGCTTGTTGGCTAAGACTATAAAAATACCCACGGGTATCACTATTCCATCAACAATTTTTTGATAGACTGATTAAGCTGTGAACCGTGAAATGATTACTCTTTGTCATAGGATATCAAAAGGAGTACATATAGAGTGGAGGGATGCAATTCTCATCCGTCCCTCCAGCTCAATCTGTTGACGACTTTTTGGCAAGGGTCCAACCGCTTTTTTGGACGAATCATCAGCAAGTCTCCTGTTGGATTTCAAAGGCACTATCCCGCCGTCATCGTGAACATCATTCCGTGACGTTATGACTGTTCAGTTCATTTTTTAACATCATCCAACAATTTGGCTGAGAATCAACAACAATGAGAGCCAACCAAATGGCATTTTGTCAAAGCAACAAAATTGTCGTCAGTAAAAATTTGTCTTTCCTGAGGGTATTCCTCTTGAGTAGCGACCATATTTGAGCACTTCCTCCACAGCATCACCTTCTGTTGGAGCTCCTTAAAAAATAAATTAGACTGTAAAATTAGCCCTCCCCCGAGAAGGTGGGCCCTAATCAAATTTAAAAAGAATTCCTTGCGTGAGGTTAGGCAGCAAAGAGGATTTTAGTCAGCGTACATGTTAGACATTAATGATGAACCGAAAAAAAAATCGATGGATGTGAAACTTTCACGCGTAAGGATATGCATGTTCACGTATACGTAAGAAGGTACCATCTTGGTATGAGAACACAGGAAATGAAGCTTTGACGTGAAGCGTCAATGGGTGAGCTGGTGGTCGGAAGGGGTTGCGCCAAAATGAACATCAAACGAAAAAGGCTATGGCAAGAGATTTCTTGACGATATTCTGTTCCTGGAATCACGTGGAAAAGGATACCGAAACTTGGAAAGGGGAAATATGAAAAATCGGCGAAAACCTAATGAAGTCGTGCAGAAAAATTCAAACTTGGTATGAAACTTAAAAGGTCATGACCTTATTTGCTTTTCGTTCTCATTGCGTATAGAAGTTCATGCTTATTAAACTCATTTGCAACCATCCTTGACGGCACGCTGTTCCCAGTTCTTAAGACCCAGTTGTCTTGCGTCTGCAATAACTTGATCTTTATGCCAGAGTTTTGGTCGCCTTCTTCCCAAATTATGAGGCTTAGACACGAAGAGTCGCTTAGCTGGAGCTTTGGTGTCCATGTGCTCGATGTGGACGAGTCAGTTCAGTCGACAATCCAGGGCTCGTAGAGTTGACGGTTATGTCTGCTCCTCCATTCGTTCTTCTCTTTGAATCAAATATCCGATGCACAATTTGGCTTTTGCCGAAAATCAGAATCAATTCTGAGATCCTTCTTATCGTCCAGCATTCAGCTCTCTGTAACAAGACTGTAAGGATAACGATTTTGGTTATTCTTGTCAAAACGAATCGAAGAAGAAGCTGAAGCTATGGGTTGCTCCACGTCAGATCTTCACTACGGTGTCGTTTCTGGAGTTCATGCTTGCCTCGAGGTGGATAAACTCCACATTATATCTGCCGATTCTCATGTGGTGAGCAATACCTGGATTTTCGGTCGACAACGTGTACTTCTTCTTTCTTAAGACCTGCTCCTTTTCTGCTGTTCTTTAAGTGACCGAAAAACTTTTACAACTGTATGCTGACAATTTAGACGACTGGATGGCGCAGTTGGTTAAGTACCTGCCCCAAGTTAGAGGGGTCCCAGGTTCGAATCACAGTGAAATCGAATCTGGTCCAGTCACAATTTGCCGTTGGGATCAAAATTAACGGCACTGGAGTAGGTTGCTACCTGGCAAAACAATGGACCAGTTCTGAGTCTGAGTGCTCCAGTAGTTTCAAAAATCCTCAAGAAAAAAAAAATTGCTGACAATGCTTGATAATTCAACAACGTCTGTGTAGCCTATCAGCTGGATTGACTCATGAAAGGCCGTCGCAATATCTGCCCCTGTACCAAATTGAGTTTTGACATCTGTACTTGGCTGCTGTCAGATATGCAATTTCAAAATTGATGTCTGCCAAAATGGCGACATAATAAATTAGTAAACCTTTCCAGCGACCGGCCTGTAAAATGCAAACAAACATGCAATAAATCGGACTCATCTTGTTCGCAGATTTGGGTCATCATCGGGTTATAGCTTAAAATTTAAGAAAAGTCGTCTTTTGGAATCTGGGACGAGTAAATATCTGACCACTGCGCTACAATGTATGCTACAAAAAACTACGACGACTGTCGTAAAAAATGCTTTCAAAATTAACCACACAATTGACCAAACCAACTGGCAAAGCTTAAGAACTTGATGCTGAGCGTCTTTACAGCAACTTTGTACGCAAAATTGACGATGTACCGGGTAAGCCATCTAGTGTTTTTTTTTTTAAATCGTAGATTATTTTGACATTGACAGCTGTTTCCGGCTCGAAATCTTGACAGAAAGTCGAAAATCTTGACGCTTTAAAAACGTTGGGAAATATTGAAAACTTATTTCCAAAGTGAGTGCTGTGTAGCCCAAACAGTGCGTCTTTTGAAAAGAAGTTTTGGCCGAAATGAAGCACCCTCCGCGACTGCCGTACGCAAGTTTGTGCAAAAAGTTCGTGAGACTGGTATGGTAGTGTACAACACTCATGATCCCCGTCGTCGTACGGTGCGCACAGATGAGAGAGAGTGTGGCTGCTGTGGCCGAGAGTGTGAGACTCAATTCACGAACACCAACTCGCCGTCGATCTCAACAGCTCAACATTTCACGCACTAGCCTGAGGAGAATTCCACACACAGATCTCTGATTGTTCGCTTACAAGGTCCAATTGACTCAGCAGTTGAAGGCGCGCGACTATCCGCTTCGTTATCGCTTCGCAGTGACAACGATTTTGGGCGAAAAATTATCTTTTCTGACGAGGCGAGACGCATTTTCATCTCGGCGACTACTTTAACAAACAAAAATGGCTCGGAAAACCTGCACTTTATTGACGAGAAGCCAATGCATCCACAGAGAGTGCCGATCGTGGGGTGGTGGCATCATTGGTCCATTTTTCTTCAAAAATGAGGCTGGGAACAACGTTTCGGTCAACGGTGGGCGTTACAGAGCCATGTTAACCGACTTTCTTTTTACTGAAATTGAAGACATGAATTTGGACGACCTCTGGTTCATGTAGGATGGCGCGCCATGCCACACAGCCCATGCCACAATCGATCTTTTACGCACCCAAATCGTGTTATCAGCCGTCTTAACGATGGCGATTGGCCGCCTCGGAGCTGCGATTTGACACCTTTGGACTTTTTTTCTGTGGGGAACCGTGAACAACCGATGTTATGCCAACAATCCGGAAATGATTCAAGCACTTAAGGCCAACATCATCCAAGCAATCCGTGAGTTACAGCCCGAAACCATCAACAAGGTCTTGTAAAATTGGGATGACAGAATGCGCTACTGCGAAGCCAGCCGAGGCAGCCACATGGACGACGTTGCATTTCATACATTTTAATGGGAATGTTTGTTCTTACAAAAAAGGCATAATACATAGAAACAGTTAACTTTTGTTAATTTTATTGGATTTTTAAAAAGAAACTTGTATTTGGCCCACCCTATTTGAAGCCTAAGCCTAAACTTACATCCGAGTAACGGGTGCATTTGCTCTCTGTACCAATCACCGTAGTTGATGTCGAACTTTTTCATTCTTTCTTGCATGACCCAACGTATTAACGTTTTTCAGTTCCCGAAAAATGCCAATTTGAATGTCTTAAAATTCAGTAGGATAAGGTAAAATGAATGATGACTTCAAAAAAGAAGGTCTAACATAATGAGTATAATCACTGTCTCCAAAAAGAGTACCCAAGTCGTAACCTATAATGGGATCATTCAAAATTAGCGTCTACCTTCAAGCGCCGTGGGAAGCAATAGATTACAGTTTGCAGTTTGGAGACCTTCAATCCGCCGGCATCTGTGCCCAAAAATAAATCTAAGACTCAAATTGCTTTCATGGCATCCCATCTGCCCTCCGGCTAGAACTTTACCCCGATTACAGTCCTAAGGCCACGCACAAATGAGTAGGCCAAGGTAGAGCAAAACTGCAAGTGAATCCGTGAAAGGCAACACAGTTAATGTTTCATTTTTAAGGGCAATCTCCTCGCCAAGGTACCTTTCCCGTATCTCCTCCATCTAAGCCTAACCCAACCCGCCACAACGTCTCAGCAAAGGTCTTTGTTTAATTATAAATAGCCCCTGGCCAGTGGAACACCGTGCTCAAGTCGGCAAAGCATCGCACCCTTTGTCTAAGAATGAGGGTCTCCTTGTAGCCGCCGGCAGCTAATCCTTTCTTTTTTTTCCTCTACCCTCTCCACAGGAGCAACACTAGAATACCGCAAACAAATCGCAAGTACCAACAGTAAATGACTTTAGCGCTTCTCGTTCAACACTCCCCGAGTGCCATGAAGTGGTGGGTCGGTGGAGGAAATTACTTTTCGCATCTCGTTTAAGTTATTCATTCTTTTTTTTTTTTTTGCTTACACCCTTGCGCTTCGCCTTGAAATAATTATTTCGCTGGGAGCCGGTGGGGAGGGCTGACTTTGCCTTTTTGTATCTTTCCCTTGGTCGATGGTGTTTGCTGGTTTGTTTGCTTGCTGGTGCGGGGGGGAGCCCTAACTCCTTGCTGCTTGACGTGGTTTTCTTCTCGGGTTTTGTGGGGCGAGAGTGTGTGCGGCAAGATTTTCTTTTGTCTTGGTAAAGTGTTTTCGAAATTAAATGAAAATTGTCGGTCACTGGTCGTTTGAGCTTAGATTCATTTCGTTTCCAATTCGGTTCGGAGTCCTGGCGGTGGGTTGGTATGACTACTGGCTTTTGGCGGAGGAGAGTGTTGCAATTAAGATTTATTTTGGCAAAGGGAGGTGATGGTGATGAATGGTGTTTCGTTGTAAGAGTTTTCCGTTTTCTTCGTTCGCCACTGCAGAGTCTTGTTTTCTCATTTTTCTCAGCGAGCAGTGGTTGGTCGTTTGGATAGCCCAGTTCATTTAGGTGAGCACATAATTTCTGTGCTGCCCAAAGCAGGCTGGCAATGGAGCGGTTAAGTGTGTTTATCTTGCGAGATTTTTCAAAGGACAGACTGCGTGTCTGAGGCACTGCGGAGTGTTGGTGTTAGAGGGTCTTCATTGAAAGTACCAGGTCACGGTTCACACTCTGTTTACTTAAAAGGTTGACGTTTGGTAAAGTAAAGAAGCATTAGCGAGGCAGTGGTCACGAGGACTGGCATTGGACTTTGAAGCGACTGAAGTGGAGAGGGGAAGCTCTAAGGCTTTGACGAATTTTTGACGCTTATTAAGGCTTAAAGCGCTTTCTCTTGGATAATTTAACCAGAAAGTGATCCTGGGAGTTAGGCAAGGACCGAAATGATTGCGTATTACCTATTCAGGGTGGGCCAAATACAAGTTTCTTTTTAAAAATGCAATGAAATGAAAATAATTACATTTTTTCCATGTATTATTAGGTTTATTAGTAAGAGCAAACTTTCCCATTAATTATGAAATACAACGTCGTTCAAGTAGCTGCCTCGTCTGGCTTCACAGAAGCGCACTGTGTCACCCCAATTTTCCAAGACCTTGCTTTGATATGTGATGATACTGGCCTTAAGTACTTGAATCGTTTCCAGATTGTTGGCATATCGTGGGTCCTTCACGGTTCTCCACAAAAAAAAGTCCAAAGGGGTTGAATCGCAGCTCCGAGGCGGCCAATTGATACGGCGATAACACGATTTGGGAATTTGGTGCGCAAAAGATCATTTGTGGCATGGGCTGTGTGGCATGACGCACCACCCTGCATGAGGACGTTCAAAATCCGTGTCATCAATCTCAGTAAAAAAAAAGTCGGTTAACATGGCTCTGTAACGCCCACCGTTGACCGAAACGTTGTTTCCAGCCTCTTTTCGAATAAAAATGGTCCGCTGATGCCTCCACTTCACAATTCGCACCAAACTGTCACTCTCTGCGGTGCGGTTTTTCCGAGCCCCAAATGCGGGAAGATGCAATTTTGTTTGTTAACGTAGCCGACGAAAAGAAAATGCGACTCGTCAGAAAATATGATTTTTCGCCCAAAATAGTTGTCCAATTCGAGCTGCTCTAAGGCCCAAACTGCGAAGCGATAACGAACCTTGTAAGCGAATAATCCGAGATCTTTGTGCAGAGTTCTCCTCAGGCTAGTGCGTGAAATGTTGAGCTGTTGAGATCGATGGCGAGTTGATGTTCGTGAATTGAGTCTTCAAATCCGTGCGCACCGTACGACGACGGGGTGACCGATCATGAGTGTTGTCCACCAGCATACCAGTCTCAAGAGGTATGATACTTTCTGTCAAGACTTCGAGCGGAAAACCGCTGTTACTGTCAAAATAACCTATGATTCAAAAAAAGAACACTAGATGGCCCACCCTGCACGCAACTGCTAGTTGGCAGTTTAGTTCAGATTAAAAGTGAGGACCCAAGTCACAGATTGGAGAAACGCCGCAATTAATAATGAGACACATGACCAGAACCACAGCAAGTATCAGAAAGTCAAAGCTAGATGTATGCCCAGCGTTAGAGCCAAACTATGAGCTGTAGCAAGATTCATATTGAGAGTCAGTCACCTACCTGAGAGAAGTCAGAATAAATTTTAAACCGTTGTCCGAACAGAGCCAAGGCCAAAACCTAGCTAGGTTAGATCTAATGATAGAGTCGGAATAATGGCAAGAACTTGAGCCAGAGTGAGGACAGGAGTTGGATCTAAAGCGACTTTCATTGCCGGAGTTAAAACCAATGTCTTATCGACACCTATGGGTAAAGTCAAGCCAGAAACTAGTCTCCACGACACAACGTGCCTATATCCAAGGCAAAGGTGTTGAAACTGAACTGCATCGTATTGTCAGGGTCATTGAAAATCATTAAATGCCAAGGAATATGCCCTTGCGGCTTTCTTAGACATCGAAGGGGCCTTCAACAACGTAGAGACTGATACGATTGAATGAGCACTTAACAAGCCAAAAGTCAAAACTTGCCTCGTGACCATCATTGTCAGCCTGCTCAAAAGGAGAGTAATTCATGAGAGATGAGACGACGGTACTATTAAGGCGGTAGCTTCAGGGCAAGGCACTCCACAAGTTGTCGTGATATCCCCCTTACTATGGGTACTAGTCTTCGATGAAATACTAGAAGAGCTCAAGTTTTCGGGGTGTAATCGTCTAGGCTAATGACGGTGTCGTAATCGCAAGAGGCAGATTTCTGCCAACCATTAGTGATCTTCTAGGTAACGCAATAAAAGCCTTAGTCAAATGGACCAGAAGCTGTGGGCTTGGTTAAGTGCCTGCCCCAAGTTAGAAGAGTCCCAGGTTCGAATCCCAGTTCGAATCTGGTCCAGTCATCATTTGCCGTTGGAATCAAATTAACGGCAGTGGAGTAGGCTGCTACCTGGCAGTACAATGGACCAGTTTTGTATCTGAGTGCTCCAGTGCAGAGTTTCAAAATCTCCAAAAAAAAGCAAAATGAAAGGAAAAAAATGGGGACCTAACCCTAAAAATATCCTTTAGATGTACACAGCTGTAGTCAGACCAATACTTTCATATGGCTGCGGGGTTTGGTGGCAGGTATACCAAAAAACTTCCAAATTGAAGCTGCTGACTAAAGTCCGGAGGCTTGATTGCCTAACCGGGGCTGGTGCAATCTGCAATACACCAACCGTAGGAATGAATACCCCATTGCTCCCATTAGATTTATAAATGCGAGCATCGGCGGCAAAGTGTGCGTTAAGACTAAGCCAATTGAGCAACTGGAACTCAAGCCCCACTGATCATGCCTGTATTTTGAATTCAATAATGTTAAAGGCAAACGTGAGCGACTACCCACTTAACTTCCTTGACTTTGGAAAACCCTTTCGTTGTCAATTCCCCACTAGAGACAACTGGGAGTCAAACGACCTCGAGAAAAATTGGAAAAAGGGACAGGTGCGGGCATTTTCTCCGATGCACTTAACTTGAGCTGCTCGATCAGGCTACTTGATTATAGCGGTGTTCTCCAAACGGAGGTCCTTGCAGTCAAAGAAGCGGCCAAAATGATATCGATCCTTGCAATACCATCGAATGATATTACCATTCTGACCGACAGTCAAGCGGCCATGAAGGCAATATACGCAACGAAAATCATGTCCAAGCTAGTCGCAAGCTGTCACGCAGAACTCAGGGTTCTTGGGTCACAGCACTGGATTAATCTTTACTGGGTCCCAGGGCACAGGGGCATCACCGGCAATGAGATATCTGATGAACTTGCCAGGAAAGGATCCGAAATTGATTTATGCACTGAAATTCCGGGGATTGATTGATCACCAGAACACTATCGAAATATCGAGAGAACAACGGAGTCGAGGAAGACAACCACGGTCAAGACTTTGCCGATCGAGTCTCCCTGAAACTCTCCGAAGGTTCGACGTCGCCTGCACTAACAATAGACAAACAATGGAAACGTTGTCAAAAAGCCATCAGAGGAGTCAGTACTGATGTGCTGGGTTTTGCGACACCACCTAGAAAAAACCCCTAGTGCAGGCAGGCAGGCGCACGCAGCAAAGCAAGGACCCTGCAAGGCAACACTGCAACGAACTACGAGAGTTGTTCGTGAGCTCTACGAACAGAAATGAATGGTAGAGAACCGGCTTCTCAGGAAGAAAAAGAAAGAGCACGAGAAGTGCGCGATCGAGGAGATGGAGAAGTGCGATGTCCGAACATTTTACCAGAGGGTGAAATTATTATCGAATGAATAAAGAGTTCGGACAATCGGAACGAGAATGGACAACTGCAAGTAGAGTTGCAGTCGATACTGAAAATTTGGAAGAATCATTTCTGAAGGCTGTTGCAAACATCGTGCTAGTTGGAGAGGTTTGTTGGCCGAGTCTCAGCCTCTCAGGTCCACTCCGGACTGAAGAAAAAGAAACCACAAGAAGAAGAAGAAGAAGGAAGAAGGAGAAAAAAAAGCAACTTAGGGCAGGCAGTAAATTGGCAATGTCACTTGACTTACTGAAAAAGCTTCCTCCTCCTCACAATTGTATCGCTATTTCAGCAAACAATGGATCTGGTCAGGAATAAGCCTGAATTTCGAGACTCGGGTTTCAGTTAAATCATTGGAATGCTCTACCCAAACCAATATCAAACACACAACGGTTCCACCTTTTCACTTCTGACTCTGTGCCTTCGGCCCACGTTCTTTTATAAATTGGGACATTTAATAGGAACCCTTTTACGTGCATCATTAATAACAAGAGAGTAGACTTAAAACATAAATTCTGAAGGACGAGTCTCGTTTAGTAGAGATATCTTTACACTTTACTGAATATCATGAGCATATCTTGAGAACAGATGGGAGTAACCAGTTGGGGCAGTTAACAGAATTTGTAGCTAATATCTGAAAATGATGGGCAGTATCGGTTGTTTCCCCATCTGTGTCGCCCTATATTCTAACACAAATCTCATCGGCATGTGCACGCATGCACTCAAGTAAGGATACATCCCATCTTTCAATTGAACTAATCAACCAATTCAAATAACCAACTTACCATAATACCCTCTGAAGGACTCTCAGAAACCCTATTCCATTCCGATAAGCCAACTACGAACCGGTGAATTCATTCCACTTGGACATCGGCCTCCTTCAATGTCATCTTCAAGGACTTAAGTCCCGTTCTAATTGAGTGAGAAGTTGCTTACATCTGAGCCTCCAGTGTCTCTCGGTTGCTGACTGTAGTGAACGGCCCAATGCTAATTGATTCCTTTCGACACAATCAAGTCGAATTGATAAGCTTCCAAGAATACACCGAACCCCCCAGAGCATGTCCTGGGAAGGGATGCCCATTTGGGAATAACCAACCCATCAAACAACTATCAACCCCAATCGAATCGAATTCGGCAGAATGAATTTCTGTTTAGCTGTGGCCGATGGGCGATAGTGGTTGGGAAATCCGTCCTCCCAAACGACCCGCAATCCTTTTTGTTGAGAAGTAAATTCAACATCGTCCCCTCGTCGAGATAAGCATAAAAACCGAATAAACATTTATTTTTCGTATTTATTGCCGATCCCTATGGTCCCTGCAATTCAATATCGGATTAGCATACACAACGAACCCGGCTCGACGGGGACGGCGGAGTGAGCCAGTTAAAGAGGCGAATCCGGCTTTACTTGCCCTGCCCCATTAAGGAGACAACCGACTATTCAAATAAGAAAATCCCACAAAGTCGTTCCGCAAAGCCCATAAATATCAGTAACAGGTGTACATGATTACGATTTAAGCCTTTTAATGTGGCCGTGCCTCCGTGGGTGGGCTCCCAAAGGAAGTCCAAGTCGAATCGAAGAAGAATGCGATTCGAATTTATGGTTGCGAAACAGTTTAATCGACGAACGGGGATTGAAGTTACATTTATGGATTTAAAAGTTCAGATTATTTGAGCACGATTGCTGTGGTGACTGGTGGCATTTAAAAACCAGAGATCGAAGGTTAACTAGCAGCTGTTATGGATTTTAAAATGGATAGCACCAATTTTGGTGATCCCAAATTCATCAAATGATCATAAAAGATGCAGAACTGTCTCAAACAACTGTTGAGGTGGTTGGTCTTTGGAAAATCTGGTTCAATACTGTTTTTATTCGGGCACTTGAGACCTCTGGGAAGCCAAGTGAAATATTTTTAAAAAACACTTAAGAATAAGTGTATGTACGAGGGTTGCCACTTACGTTTTGAGATTTGGTAATTCTCCAAATTTAAGAACATCGTAAAGTTTGACGCTGTTGTTAGTACACGTACTCAGAATGTTCTACGAGCACATTTTTTACAGACGGTTGACGGTTGACGGTTATCTAAGCCAAAAAATGGGATTTAATCGATGAATATTTTCGTGCGATGATTTTTTATGACTTTCGTGCTAATGAGTGAGTTGCACTTCAAATTTTGGTGATGAAGCACTATTCTGGGCTATCGAGCGTCGTTGGTTCTCACAGGTCGGCAATTGAATTATTGAATATTCAAAATATCAAAGCAATGGATTATACAGTACTGATTCGATAGCCAATGGCTTGTATTTATTCTCGAACAGCAAGCAGAGGCAGTGCCTGAAAAATAAAATGATACGTTAGAGACGCATGTTTTCGAATTATACATTCTTGGCTGGCGCTACAGTCCCGGGTTGACCTGCGCTTTTAATTAAACCGACCGAAGTAAAAACGGTGCATATCTTCATGGGGAATATTTTAGAAAGCAGTAAAACCGTTTTCGATAGTTAATACATACTCGCTTTTTTCCGGTTCTTTTTTGAAAATTTTAATATCAACTCTAATAATTGCTTGGTTAGGGAAGTCCTAACCAAGGATGCAGGCAGTCCTAGTGCAGGTTCAGGTCCTGAGAGCACTTCCTCTGATCCTTGTCTAGCAAGTTCATCGGCGATCTAATTTCCTGCGATCACGTGGTGAGCCGCGACCCAGACAAGTCTTAGCGAATTAAAACTGCTGATCAAATTTAGAGATGACTTGCATTGCTGAACTGTCGTGGAAGTGGTTAAATGGTTGAGCACGATCTTCGCCACAGACACAGATACTTCGCCCCTTCCAACTGATCTTCACAAAATAGTTTGTGGCCATAAGGATCGCACACCTTTAGCGAGGTGTGCCGTCACCTCGTTAAGTAAATTTGTCTTCTTTTTACCTAGCCTCAGCTAGCTTCGTTAGCTTCTTCAGTTGCCGTGAATGCTTCTACAACGAGCAAAAATGCCGATGTCATCTGCGTAGCCAAGCGGCTGGACCGATTTGTAGAAAATAGTGCCTTCCGTGTTTACACCTGCCCGTCTCACTATCTTCTCCAGAACCAGATTGAAGAATTCACCCGACAGCGCATCTCCTTGCCGATAACCGGTGCAGGTTTCAAAAGGTTCGGATGTTCTAGTACCGTACTGCATGGTGCATCGCGTATTCTCTTAGCGTTGCGCGACACAACCGAATCAATTTTTCCAGAATCCCGGGATTCGGCTTCTTCTTCTTCTTCTTGGGGCGCTACAGTCCGAGATGGACCTAGGCCTTACCCAACATGCCTCTCCATCCAGCACGATCTCTCGCCACCTGTCTCCAGTTTCGCACACCAAGTCGGCCGAGGTCCTCCTCGACATGTGTGCGCTACCTTGTACGTGGACGTCCTCTGTTGCGTTGTCCCTCACAGTCAGAAACGTGGATATGGATATAGCTCACAGTCGCCGTCGTTTGTATTTTTAAAATCGATGAAGAGGTGGTGCGTATCGATTTGGAAGTCGCTGTTTTTTTCAGTATTCGACGGGGTGTGAAAATATGATCTATAGCTGATTTGCCGGGTCGGAAGTTGCACTGGTACGTGCCGATTAGAAAAAAATGTCTACACCTACTCAAGGCAGTGATAAAAAATATGACAGAAGGCTTCCCCTTCATCTCAATCAAAGTGCAAGATGCTTTGACCTAGATCTCTATTGTCATTTCCAATTTAGGCGCTGAATTTATAGACGCATGGCTAGACTCATATCACTGAACAACTCGTATGCTCGGAATTCCTGGTTGAATACCATGCTTTCCAATCACCTTAAATGGAGAACGGGGTATAGATCATACGCAGAATAGTTTCTTCCAAACGACCAAGACCTTCTTTAATCGAGTCTGATACCGTATACAGGGTGGGCCAAATAGAAGTTTCTTTTTAATAATGTAATAAAATGAACAAAATTAAATGACTTCAATGTATTCTGACTTAATTAGCAAGAACAATCATTCCCATTTATAAAATACAACATCGTTCAAGGGGCTTCCTCGGTTGGCTTAGCAGTAGCGCATTCTGTCACCCGAATTTTCCAAGACCTTGTTGATGGACGGATTGCCTTAAGTGCTTAATATTGGCCTTAAGTGCCTGAATCGTTTCCGGATTGTTGGCATAACATCGGTCCTTCACGGTTCCCCACAAAAAAAAGTCCAAACGGCCAATTGACATCCCCAAAACGGCTGATTTGGGAATTTTGTGCGAAAAAGATTGATTGTGGCATGGGCCGTTTGGCATGGCGGGCCATCCTGCATGAACCAGAGGTCGTCCAAATCCATGTCTTCAATATCAATAAAAAAAAGTCGGCTAACATGGTTTTGTAACGCCCGCCGTTGACCGAAACGTTGTTCCCAGCCTCATTTTCGAAGAAAAATGGTCCAATGACGCCAACTCTCCACAATCCGCACCAAACTGTCACTCTCTGTGGATGCATTGGCTTTTCGACAATAACGTGCGGGTTTTCCGAGCCCCAGATGCGGGAAGATGCAATTTTGTTTGTTAACGTAAACGTCAAGATGAAAGTGCCCCTCGTCAAAAAAGATGATTTTGACGCCCAAAATAGTTTTCCAATTGAAAATGCTCTAAAGCCCCAACTGCGAAGCGATAACAAAGAGGACGGTCACGCGCCTTCAATTGATGAGTCAATGGGACCTTGAAAGCGAATAATCCGAGATCTTTGTGCAGAATTCTCCTCAGGCTAGTGCGTTGAGCTGTTGAGATCGATGGCGAGTTGATGTTCGTGAATTGAGTCACACACTCTCGGCCACAGCAGCCACAATCTCAGCTGTGCGGACCGTACAACGACAACAACAACGACGGGGTGACCGACCGTGAGTGTTGTCCACTAGCATACCAGTTTCACGAACTTTTTGCACAAACTTGCGTGCAGCAGTCGCGGTGGGTGCTTCGTTTCGGCCAAAACGTCTTTTCAAAAAACGCACTTTGAAAATAAGTTTTCAATATTTCCCAACGTTGTTGAAGCGCAAAGCGAGTTATTTCGTTTCGTGGAGGTATAGTACTGACTTCCTGTTAGGATTTCGAGCGGGAAACAGCTGTCAGTTAAAATAATATACGATTTAAAAAAAACCACTAGATGGCCCACCCTGTATGCACCACTGTAGCATAAAGCACGACTGGAATGATCAGGGTCTTATAAATAGGCAACTTGGACTTTGTCCAAGTTTTCTGTCCCAGACACTGCTGACGTGGATCCTATTTGAGGGCAGCATGTACTCCACTTTGGTCTTACCTATCATCAAAATCCACTGATGCGTGCGTTATACTTTCACCGCATGTGAAGAAAAGAGATAATGGATTTGGCCGTTGTTTCCCAATCAACTCCAACCACCGTCCGAGCATAATTTTGAAGATAAATCTCCCGGTTAGAGACACTCTCCCGCATGCAGTTGTCTTTGAGCGTGTGCGTGTGGGGCTAATGGAAATCATGTCAGCGACATTGATGGACTACTCAAAGTTGTCTATCCTCTACGGGGTCGAGAACATATCCACGTTTCTGACTTCGGCGCGAGAAGAAGAACCTTTATCAAGAACATCTATTTTCGTTTCTAATCTACCACCCATGTTCACCTGTCACCTGTCCAAAGGTCGAATGCCGTCCCTCTCAATCACCCACTGGTTTCCCCCCGCAGGTTTTTCCTTTTTCACTTCTCACATTAAACCTCCACGTGGATGCTTGCGAGCTCTGAAAACAACAATTAAACCTCCCAACCACGGGCGCATTTCTTAGGTTCACCCCCGAATAACAGAAAGATAATAATTTTCCTCGCACCCACACCCCGTGAATGGCTCCCGAAGAGAGATTGAATTAATTTTTCAAAAAATTTAATTTTTCCTGTGTTCCTTTTGCCCTTCGAACAAACCCACTGCAAAGAGATCCCAAACAATTCCTTGTTCGTCCCTCCTTGAGCGTCCTGTGTTCCCCTCCTCGTCGTCCTGCTGAAGTTTTGTTCTTATTTGTGTTAATGTTTCCGATGAATTTCTGCCTTTTTTTGTAACTCACTTGTTTCTCGTTTTCCTCTTAATTTTTTTTCCAGCACAACGCTGTCTTACGATGCGGCCGCTTCAGAAGTTGTTCGGAACGAAAGGAAGTACTCGAGTAGCTTTGCCAGACGAAAACGCCGGGATATTGCCTCTTCAATGCACGGTGAGTATGAGAAGCAAACTATGCAGCAGTTGCTGGTGTAGCAGTAACCAGTGCTTAGTCAGAACTCAGGCGAGTGCTTCTTATGCAACTCCGTCTTCCGAGAAGCACCGCCTGACCTGGAATCCTGTGCATGGGGATGCATGAGCCTTTCCCCAGCTGGTGGGTGTGAAATTGAACGTCCCTTTTCCACCTCCCATCCTCTCCAGGTGGCTGTCAGACAAAAGTTGGAGTAGATTGTCAATTAGATTTGAGAAGTCTCTGAGTAAACAAAACAATTTTCTCATTCTTTGTGACTCATCACAGTTCTGAGCTGTGCGGTCGTTGCAAGTCAAATCACTGGCAGGAGGAGGCGGGGGTTGAAGTCTCCAGGAAATGCACTGCCAAAACGAGTGCAAATGCTCACTCCTTCGAAGCAAATGCGACACAGAATCAGAATCACCCCCTGGAAGAGATGGTGACCTTTTTGGCTCTGCTTTATGTGGCTACAGTTTGAGGACATGATTTTTGATTGAATTCAATTTGTTTCCCTTTGTGTGCAGCTGTGTTTGTGTGCTGAGTTGGCCTTTCGGTTTTGAAGTAAATTTGATTACCACACTCTTGAGTGGATCGCAAGGCCTCATAAATTGAAGATGAACTCTGTGTTGTTGGCGTTTGTCTTTTGCCAGCAGTCAAGGATACATTTTGTTGTCACATCAAGCGTGACTGCATGAATTTAGATAGCAAACTTGAGGACGGACTCGAGTCTCACTTCAACTGGCCAACGACTCGATCAGGTGCCCTCTGCCTGGGTAATCATTTCACAAACAAATCCGAAATTCCATGCAAATACAAATATTTATCTACTGGAGCAACAACATTCCGGTTGACCGATGTTTTTCTGCTTCTTAGGGCTCGTAAACAAATAGGAGTTCCCAAAGTGCCTCCTAGACACTGAGATTGTGGGATTTGGGGGTTGTATTGTGCCCGGAACCGCAAATAAGAATTAGTATACAGTCATGGCTGTGACATAGAATCAGAAGTATTTTGAAAGGGGTTATGCAGCTAGACGCTGCCCGTAAGACGAGGCGGGGCAGCGTTCAAATTGCCAGCAGGGATCTCAAATTCATATGAGTCCTGTAGTCAAAGTTCCTAATTAGCCCTGCAATTTATTGGCGTTAGGCAAGAATTTGTCTCCTCTTGAATTTGCTAGAGAAAATCAACTCCTTCAGATGTACAGTAGCTCACAAAATGTATGATGCACCCAAAATAACAATTTTTTGCTTTTTTCTTCACAAAAAAGTATTTTTGAAAAAGAACTGTGACACTACAGTTACACACGTTTCATTAAAAAAAAACAACCAAATAATTACTTACTTAACAGGCCTACGACCCATAGAACTGTGCCTGAGATATCGCTCCCTTCAATTGTTGACGGTCCTGGGAACGCTGCTCCCAGTCATCAAGACTTGCATCCGTGATGATTTGGTCTTTAAACCGGAGGTTCGGTCTCCCTCTCCTTCTCGAACCAGGAGGCTCGGATTCGAAGACCTTCTTAGCTGGAGCGTTGTTGTCCATGCGCTTAATGTGACCGAGCTAATGCAGTCGATGGACTTTTGCCTTCAGGACTAGCTCCACATCCTCGTACAGCTCATAGAGTTCGCGGTTGTGTCTTCTCCTCCATTCGCCTTCCTCGCAGATGGGACCATTTCTTTCGAAGGCACCAAGAATCAGCTCTGCAGTTCTGCTTAGTGTCCAGCTTTCGGCTCCATATAACAGGACTGGCAGAATAAGAGTTTTGTAGAGCATGATTTTGATCGTTCGAGTCAGGAGTTTTGAGCCCACTTGTTTTGAAGTGGGTAGCATCGAAGTAGCATCGGTTGCCAAGGGCGACTCTACGTCGGATCTCCACCGTGGTGTCGTTCGCAGCTGTCGATTGATGTTTTGCCCTAGGTGGTGTGCGGCGGATCGTTTCTTGTTCGACAGCATATACTTCATCTTATCCTTATTGACCTTAAGACCAGCACGTTTCGCCTGTTTTTCAATCGCCGTGAAAGCTTCCACTACAGCGCTTTGGGAACGCGCGACGATGTCGGTGTCATCTGCGGAGGTAGGATCGCCTTTTTTGTGGATGGGGCGTATGGAGCTAATATTCCAGGCGTTGGGCATGCTTTCGTCTTCCCAAATTCTACAAGCGATCTGGCGCATACTCCTTACCAGAACATCGGTACCGGCTTTCAAGAGCTCTGATGGTAAGTCATCCAAGCCTGCGGCTTTGTTGTTCTTCAGCTTTTTAATGGCTACACCGACTTCTTCAACGTTAGCTAGGATGACTACGTCATCGAGTGGAGTTGGGATTTCTTCATTCCCTATCACTCTCTCCTGGTCCGGCCCTCCAAGCAGCTGTTGAAAGTGCTCCTTAAACACATCCACTATTCGTTGCGGGTCAGTAACTAGGTTACCCTCACAATTTCAAGGAGCCTGGGTGCCTTTCCTAAATCCTTTGGCCAGGCTTTTGGATTTTTTATAAAAGGCCCATATTTTGGTACTCCTCCCGACTTCTGGCCTGGCACTCCTCCTGCGCTGCCCAAGGTTTTCGTTGCAGCTCCTTTTGGTATGTCTCGAGCGTCGGTTGCACGTTTCTTTTGCTCACACTCGGCATCATGCCAAGGGTTTCTTGTCGGGGGTGGTAGGTAGCCCAAAGTGGTTTCAGTCACCTCTTTGATGGACGAGCGGCAGTGCAACAACATTCGTTTATATTCGAGGTAGACCTACCGGAAAGTCTCTCACTTAATTGCTCTTCGTAGGCTATGGCAATCTCCGGTGTGCTCGTCCAATGTTAAAACTCCTCTTTGTTGGCTGGTGTAGCTTTCTCACATTGGACAGTCGAGCTCTGAATCTTGCTGCTACGAAGAAATGCTCAGAGTTAACGTTGGCCCCACTAAATGTTTCCACATCCAGGATATTTGACGTATGTCTTGCGTCAATGAGCACATGGCGGTTCAGCCGTCCGGAGATCGGCAGGTTGCTGTGTGGATTCTTTTAGCGAGGGAGCCTCGTGCTGCTTATGACCAAGAATATCTCCAAAAGAAGAATCTTCGAGTCTGAACAAGGCGGGACAAGGCGACAGAGGAAGTCCACGTCTAAGGTGATGCACCCTGGTGTGGTGGGACTGCAACCAATTTGGTGTGTGCAGCTGGAAATATCTAGCAAGAGATAGACAGAAAGGCTTGTTGGTTGAAGCCCAGGTCTACCCGGACTATAGCGCCACAGAACGAGAAGAAGATATGGATCTTCCCAATCTGAGATGAGGAGTCAATCCGAGTTCATCAAAGCATCAAAGCATTTTCAAAGCATTCATCAAAGGATTTGTCTGTAAAGTTGGTATTTGCTTTCTCCACGGCACGTACTATCTGCTTTATTACTTTTCCATGTTTAAATTTTCTTTAGTTCGTTAACTTCATCCCTTGTAGCACCGAGTTCGAAGTTAATTTTAGAAACGAGTTCCTTTTAGACACTCAGTTTTTGATAAATTAATCAAAGAACCTGAGTTGTGATCACATCAAGAGAGTCCACTTTAACGCAAATTTCGCAATACACTCTAGAACAAAATGTTCACAGGAATGTTAGACAGAACGTTAGACGTTTTGAAAAGCATAAATATGATTGCATCGACAACTATGATCAATCCTTTGAAATGTAAATTTACCTGACATGTTAATGGTCATCGTTACATTCAACTCGTAAGTCCTCAGGAGCCCACAGGAGTCACATACTCTAATTCCATAAAATCGACTTTCCTTCCTAAACTGTCTATGGTAGGAACCACCTAATGGCTGTACACTTCTCTTCTCTGCCTCTTCATGAAATGGAGATGCCTACATCAATGTTATCAAAGCAAAAAATTGTGAAATGTAACTAAAGTAACTTTCCATTGCCTTCCTTATGAGTGGGAGTGGATAGTTTCAGGATCGCTTCAAGTCATTACGGCTTAAAACTGAATTTAAAGAAAACGTTTACTCAATGTTGCTCATATACGAGTATGTACAGGGTGACCAGATGAAAACTATAGAAAGAGAAACTTAAATAAATCAACAACGGTGTGAGATATGAAATTGATTCTGACTTTATTTTGAAGCTACATTCATGCCATTATGAATGGAATAGCCTCTTTGGCTTCGCTGGTAGTGCTTCAATCACTCGGTCCAATTTTAGATGACTTGGTACGATATGTGCGGGGTTATTCCGGCAATAGCGTCTCGAATGTAGGCATCGAGCTCGTCAAAAGTGGTTGGCTTCTTAGCATAGAATATGGAATTGACCTACCCCAAGAGAAAGTAATCAAGCGATGTAAAGTCGCATGATCGCGGCGGCCAATTAATGATCGTTCGCCGTAAGATAACCCAGTCGCCAAGTTTCTTCACAACTTCGACCGTTGGGTTGCGTCGCTAGTTTGGCATGTAACGCCACGCCGTCTTATTGAAACCACATCTCGAATACAATATATCGATGTTGCCGGGCTCTGGCCACAGAAAGACGATTAACATAGCTCTGTATATGAGACCATTGACGGTAATGGTGTCTCCTTCCTCATTTTGAAAGAAATAAGGTTCGATGATGCCACCATGTCATAAAGCGCACCAAAAAGTCAATCTTTGTGGATGCTTTGATGCTTGTACGAACACTTGTGGATTGTGTACCCTCCAACAATGGCGATTTTGCTTGCCGCTGAGCCAAAAGTAGATCACGTCCGAGAAAATTACTTTTTGCCAAAATCTGGACTGTCGGTCCAGTGCGAATTAGAGAACTCATGACTCATGTCTATGGTCGTCCGGCTTCAATTCTTGCGACAGCACATCTCATACGAATATAGGCCCAAATCTAACGTGAAACGCAAAATTGGCTGGGTTGACTCTCTGGGGATGCACAATTCAGCTGATGCAGAATCATTTCTGATCCTTTTTTGATACTGGCTGCTACAACGCCTATGTTTTCTTCATTTCGCACCAATCTATGTCTGGTTAGTTGCTTAAAGTCCAAAAGGGTGTACTCACGTTCACACTTTTCCACGGTGTGACGAATTGATTGCACATTGAATGCAAATGCACATATTTACAACTGAGCCGGAATTTCGATAATATTTTTTAATAATTTTCGCACTTTCGGAAACCGTGGAACGTTGCATGATGAAATGGCAAATCTAACTGTATATTTTGACAGCTGGATGTTATTGGCAACTTTGACAGTTCGGGAAACATAACAATTGGAAAAACTGTCACTACTATCTGGTCACCCTGTATTTTTTTTTTCAACAGCATGTAAGGAAGTTTCTCCATCCATCGTAGATACACCTATCTCCATCCCCAACTGTCCTGCCGACCTCGACACTTCTGTGGAGAGGCTCATAAAAATCCTTAACCACACGCTGTCTATTTCCTGTCCTATAAGCAAGCCCAGTGGCAACTCGAAACCTCCATGGTGGAGTCACTTGACAAGCTGCGCAAAGAAAATATGCTGATGATTGGGATCTCTCAATACCTTCAAACTTGAACTAAGAAGAGCCAAGCGTGTGTCTTGGAGACACTTCTGAAGAAGGCCTTCAGGCTGAGGAAAGTACTTGCATCACTCCCGAAAGCACTCGGCTTTCTTCAAAAATCGGATGGCACTTGGACATCTTTCAGTCTAGACTCTCTTTGTCTCCTTGTGGACAGCCACTTCCCGAGAAGTTTAGCTGCTAGATCAATCTGTTCTGGCAATGCATCATCCAGTTCCTCTTGCAGCCCTCATGATTCTGTAAATAATTTCAAATCGTATAAATCAGCTGGCCCTGATTGCATTATACCTGCAGAACTTCAAGCAGTTGCAGACCTTATTCTCCCCTGGCTGACAAGCATCTTCCAAGCTTGCTTAGATTTAGGATATGTCTCCAGGTCTTGGAAGAAGGTTACAGTAATCTTCATCCCCAAGGCCGGCAAATCTTCATAACGACCTTAGACCTATCAGCCTCTCTTCCTTTCTGTTAAAGACACTAGAGAAGCTGATTGATCACCACATCAGAAGGGTTTAGTATGCTCAAGGTGCGTACAATAAAAGTAAGTCAGTAGAGACAGCTCTACACACCCTCATAAGTACGATTGTAAAATCACTAAAATACAAGGAATTTAACCTGGTAGAGTTCCTTGGCATTGAAGGAGCCTTTAATAACATCGTGCCCGAGGCAACCACGTTAGCGCTTACTTATCTCGGAATTGAAAAGTCCCTTGTGGCTTTTATTCACCAGCTACTTGTTAGCAGAGTGATAAACTCTAAGCTCGGTGAGTCCAATGTCCGCAGAACGGTTAATAGAGGAACGCCGCAAGGTGGTGTGCTCTCTCCTTTTCTATGGAATGTTGTGGTGTACTGCTACTACTCACATAAGGAGGCAGGATGCAAGGTGATTGCCTACGTGAATGATGTTGCTATTGCAGTTTGTCTCAACACTCAATGACATCATGCTGCATGCTTTCCAAAGACTAACCTCATGGACTAATGTATGCGGTCTTGGAGTCAATTCGTAAAAAACGGAACTAGTACTCTTCACAAGGAAATACAAAAGTTCACCCTTTGACCCTCCCTCATTGTGTGACGTAAAACTCACACTCATAGATACGGCCAACTTCTTGGGTCTCATCATCGATCGAAAACTTAGCTGGAAGCCCAACATCGTGGAGCGAACTAAGAAGCTACCGTAGCGCCCTAGTGTTCCAAAAAACCAATCGGATGTAAATGTGGCCTACAGCTTAGAATAGCGTACTGACTGTACACAGACGTAGTCAGACCAATCTTATTGTATGTAGTCGCAGTATGGTGGACAGCTCTTGGCACAGCTGTCAACCGCAATCTTCTTAGCTGTGTGCAAATAACTGCAAGTATATGCATCAGTGGAGTGCTAAGGACGACATCATCCGAAGCACTGAATGTTATACTTCATCTCCCTTCACTCGACTTGTTTGCCAGACAAGTAGCAGCTTGCACAGGGGTAAGAACACTTTACTTGTGAAATAACCACCACACAGGTCATTCCACCATTCTAGATAACCTCAAGTTGCTACCCCAAGACACTGACCTCCTACATCCTCATCTCCTCTTTGAGAAAAACTTCTCTACCAGCATACCCTCCAGGCCCGACTGGAAGTCTGATACTCAGACGCTGGATGGTCCTCTGCGTATTTTCACAAATGGATCCAAGACAGACGAGGGAGTAGGATTAGGTGTCCACTCCAAGGATCTCAATTTTAGCATATACCTCCACCTTCCAGAACATTCCAGGCTAAGATGACAGCTATAAAAGAAACTCTTTCTTGGCTCAAGAACAACGTGATATCCAAGAAGGACATCACCATCTGTTCAAACAGCTAGGCAGCAATCAAATCCCTGGGCTCGGTCATTTTCTTCTCTAAGACCTCCCTGAAATGCAGTCTATCTTTTAGCGAGATGGCATTTTAATATTCACCTCATGTGGGTGCCGGGACACAATGATATTCCAGGGAATTGTGAAGCCGATGATCTCGCCAGGCGAGAAACGGTTTCCACAAACCTTGCTAGTGGAGATCCTCCGCCTATGCCATTCGCTACATCTAAACTTCTTTTAAAGACTTATAATTTTAGAAACACTTACTTAAGATGGTCATCACAAAATAAATGTGGCCTAAATTCGATTAAAAACGTTCACTCTATCTCATTAGAATGAACAGGTCATCTCTAAGGACTCTCATCGGCGTTATCACAGGACACTGTGCCATTGGCACTCACGCCTTAAGAATGTAACTCTCTCATAACGACTTCTGCAGAAGCTGGAGCGACGAAGAAGACAAGGAAAGCATAATGCATCTCCTCTGCACCTGTAGCACTCTATCCTCCCGCAGGAAGAAACACCTTGGACTTGAGCGAACTGCACAACGTCGGCATCCATAAAATAAGAAGCTTTGTGGCAAGCACCAAATGGTTTTCTGGATAGGTGACATCCGATCCGCGTGATATGACAATAAGCCGAAGTTGGCCCAAGTGTGACTGCTATCTGCAGTCAGCCACCTTAACCCAACCCAACCTTCTCCATCGTTGGCACCTGTAAACAATTAAACAAAAGGAAAGTGCTGCAGATGATTTGTTCCTGGTACCATGCCAAGACGACTTTATCTCCTCCGTCATATGTTAGGCTCCTGTGGACCTTCGCAACTTGAGTCCAGACCGAAAGATTAATTTGTCTGCACCCTTGTGCTAAAAGCCTCTTCCCGGAATTCAACTAGTGTCCCGTCTTCTAATAAATTATCCTCTCCTAACACAAAGAACTCGCTTGGCGTTGCCAACAGAAAACCAAAAAAACAACCAAACATCGCTGACACTTTGGTCCAGCAAAAGTCCACGACACACACACACACACACCGAATATCCGAACAGCGGCATCTCGAAAATAATTGCCTGCAACGTAAAAAGTTGATAACAATTCGAAGTTTGGCTCAAAGCCATTCTCACTGTTGCTTGTAAATTCATTAAAAACTTATTTTGCAGATTGTCCCTAACCACTCAGCACTCCACACTACTTTCAAGTGTATCCAGTTGCATTCTCAGCAGTCCCTGCCGCTCGCTCTCCTTGCAACGGGAGGGCAAATGTAATTGCCACCAATTACTGCAGAGACTTTTCCCCAACAAAATTGTCCGTCATCCCGGCAGTCATCCGTAAACATATCCATTACCAGCCCCAGCCCCCGGTGTCCCGGAATCGCATTCAATCCGTCTTTCTTCGGACAAAGTTCGAGAGGCAAGAGCGAACAAAAAATTAAATAAGTTCAAATTTTTTACCATCGTCATCATCATGGTCATCATCATTGGAACAGGCAGCATCGTCGTCATCTTGCAGTCTCGTTGGTGGCCATAAGTTCCTCTCAATATCCGTCTTCTGCTTCTTTTGGTAGTTCCCCAACTGTTTCCACTTCAGTTCATGGCATGGCTCCAATTCTATTTCATCCGGCAGCGAAAGAAAATTATTTTTCTTCTCACTCTGTCGCTTTTCGAAAGATTACTTCCACCTCTGACCCCGAGATTCATCCAAGACCCAACGAAAAAACAACCAGCCATCCGGTCGTGTCGTCGTCCTGGGAAAACAGGACCCAGGTGACACAGTGGACACACTCTGTGGATATTGTCATCATCGATTAGGGGAGCGAGCCAAAGAAAACCTCGGACCTGTGAGCTGCAAAAGGTGGAAAATGGCCGTTTTTGCCTTCCCTGGGAATTATCTTCCATCTGTTTTAATTTATCGCTTCTTTTCCGTCTGCCAAAGCAAACGCTCATGCAGATCTGTGTGTTTGTCCTCCTGGACTTGAGCTTTAATTAATGGAACTATCCTCCTCCACATGAAATATTGGTGACAACCACGATGCTGACTCTCTTTCAGAAATTAATTACATCTTTTTTTTTCCGTCAAAGACACAAACCCCACACTCCGTTGAGAGGCAAAAGGTGGCAGCACGGCGCGGCGGTGGTGTGAGAATCGATTTTCTAAAAAGTTTCCGCTTCCGTATCAATATCAATCTTGGTGATTACCATCATTGAATTGCAATGCAGTGCTGAATTGTTTGCTCCGACAGAGCCACCCTGCGCTCGAAATGACCAAAATCCCCGACCACACCACCCACTCCAGGGTCTACGTCTGCAACCCATTCAAATGCACTTTTCATTTAAATTGATTTTCTCTCTGTCCTTGTCGTTGTGTACAGCTGAGCCATTCATCGAGTTCTTCAATCCGAATCATCGCAAGGTGCTCGAGGAGCAGGATGTGGAAATAAGAAAGAGGACCGGACTGAAAGGCGCCGCACCAGGTGGCGACGATTGGATATATTTGAACACTTACTGTCGAGTGCCGGTGAGTATGGGGTGCTGGTTGGAGCTAATAAAACTTCTATTCAATTCAATTCAATTCTTAGGAAAAAATCATAACCGGCTTCTGCAAGGGCACTCAGGAGTATTGTCCACCGAGTCCGAGAGGACCGCCGGGAGTAATTGGCCCCAAGGGACCGACTGGTCCGCCTGGTTTGCCCGGCATACCCGGACCGAAGGGAAATCGCGGTGATGTTGGACTGCCAGGTGCCCCGGGAATGGATGGACTGGAAGGACCTCCCGGACCGAGGGGTCCTAAGGGGGATATCGGCATTCCGGGTGGTTCTGGGCTTGACGGACGAGATGGTGTACCAGGTGAGCCGGGCTTGGACGGTGTTCCCGGCAGAGCTGGAGCAGATGGCATTCCCGGAAAGGACGGCAAGGATGGCCAGCCTGGGCGAGATGGACGCGACGGTCTGAACGGGAAGGACGGAGCTCAGGGACCAAAGGGGGCCTCTGGACCGCCCGGTGAAAGGGGACTGAAAGGTAAGTTTTGCATATTTTTTTGATTCCTTTTGAAAATTCGTTTGTAAAGAGCTTTAACGATGTCCGAGGAGGAGACGTAGAAGTTTTTGGCCACAATTAGTTGGGTTTTGGCGAACCCACTGAAATTCTTTTCAGAATAGTGTCGTCTCTTTGTAAAGTGTTTTAGTGGAAACATGCAACTGCATCTTCAGCTGTTCAAAGTGTGTAACCAGTGGAAGCTCAGGTGACTTTGGAGTGGGTCTACTCGTATTCCGAGGGTGTCGTTGTAATAAGGAGATTGAACTGGATATGAAATGGTGATTATGTCTGTTCGCAGAACGACCTTTAAGTAAGCAACACGAAACGAAGATGGGAGAGACACACAATATTTTGTAGCGTTCCCATTGTTCGAAGCATTCGTAGCAGAATAGCCTTGATGATGTCAGTCGAAGTCATTTGGATGGTGGGAGTAGTACTCTTTCTTTTCAACGCTAATTTGAGTTTAGAAAATAGTCAAAAGTCGCACGATGCTAGATCAGGCAATAACGGTGGGCAATCGAGCATTGTGATGTATTTTTGTGCTCGAAAGCTCGTGTGTCCCTGTAACTTGTGTAGTAACCGCTGTGGTGCCTAGACGCACTTCAGACTGTTCAGTATCCGATAATGACTTCTACCACAGCGCGTCCGAGGCTGATCATTAACAATAATCTCTTTTTGCTCAAAGGCGGCCACAGAGCTCACGCCGTTGCTCACAGTCTAGATTTGGCCATCACTTACTTGCTTTTGCAAGGATTCGTCGTCTAACTTCTTCCCTAGAAAAACACAACACTGTGGAGGCTTCTCAATCTCCGAGACGTCTTTTGTCTGCTCTTTCATTTCGTTTTATCCCTGTGGCACGAATGTCTGCTTCATCACGACTTCCGAGGCGTGCCTTGAATGTGATTCCATCAGGTAGGCGACCACTTGGCAGACCCAGGACAAGATGGTTGGACCAAGTCCAAAAACTCGCCTGGTTGCATTTGGGCATAGCTCCTGATGGGTTAGAGTCGGTGGCGGAGGATCGAGTGTCCTGGAGATCTCTCGTGTATGCATTTCCCCCGCAATGATGAAGATGATGATGATAGATCCCTGTACTTACTCGTATATCGTTCGATGATCCAGCAGTTCGTTCACTCACAAAAATTAACTTTTTTTAACATGGACGAGTTATTACCCCGCACAACCGCAATCCTGCGCCTTCTTGACTAGGGCTGAATGCATTAGTTCAGCTCTCAATGGTTACTATCGAGTTTATCCAGACGGCGTCGAGGCTTGCATCTCGCTAGATTGGGAGCAATGAACTATATGCACAGAGCCTCTTCGTCCTCTTCGTTGATTTGTTGATGAGGTTAAGGGCTTTTATTCAAAGTGCTGCTTCACTGATAATCGCCTGGAAGACACGCCGACACCGAGATGTTTCTAAGAGGTTACAGAAAAGCACTGCCCCTATACCTGAACTCGTTTTTGAGTCGACAGTGTACAGTTTACTAATATGTACAACTGCCAGCTCCAGCCATTTGCTTCTACCCACACCGGGGCCAAGGTTGGTACCGGGTAGTCCTATATTGGCTATACATTAGGTTAGGTACAAGTGACCGACTGCAGGTTAGCAGTCATGCGACCACACAGTGAACGTGGTTCGAGGGTTGGATTCTGTATTATTTCCTTGAGAAAAGTACAAGGTCCGTTTTTTTCGATCGACTCAAAATCCACATAATTTGGTCCAAAAGGCTACTTTATAAAAAGCATGCTGCATGATATCTCTGGCGTGGAGAAAAATGTTCATGATATTGCGGGTCACAGGCAACCACTTTGCATCCTACCCCTTCTAGGCTTAATAGCAGTCTGCTTACCGCAACGTTTCATAGAAGGGGAGAAAGTACACCGTCTTGGGGGGGTTCCTCTGTTATCCGTTTTGGGGATTCTTGTGTCACAGTACAGTGAAATTCTGAGTTTTATCTGCAATAGTTTTCCCTGCAGATCCAAGTTAGTTAACGCAGGGGCACCTCGTTCAGTATTTGGTTTAGTCACGTATGGACGCTGTTGAAAACAAACCTAAACACACAAAAAATCGCTTGTCAATAGATTCACTTGAACATGTGTACATTGCGTATGGTTATTGCATGAAAATCCACGTAAAATACTTTTGTATTTCAAATGATTTTTTTTTCAAGTCACATAGTCGATTCCAAAGCACTTTGTAACTTTATTCCATTCGATTTGAATCTAGTCTCTCGGGGATAATAAGACACGAATAAAGCACAAGAGTTTCAGTTTTTCCTCAAACACAAAGTACTGAAGAAATAGTTGGAGGAAACAAATCTGTTCGACTCACACAAGGACCCACTATTGTCCTCAGGAACACAAAAACAGTGTTCTCAGATTCTACTGTGTACATTCCTTTTGTGGTAAGTGACATTCAATTAGTCTCCAAGCGATCACTGCTCCCACAATGGCAAAGTGCATTGCTATTTCTGAGCATTGTTAGTTAAGTTGGCACAAGATTCGGCGGCAAGTTTTTGCATCATTCAGGACATTTCATCCCTCTTTGGATGCTACAAAAGTTTCTTTTTACGTTTGAATGAAAACAATTAAAAACAAATATTTATCATTGAAAATTTACTGATTTTCTTTACGAAGATCATTTTCTTCGTAACTTTTCTACACCGCAACACCGATGTGTCGTTGACTTGGTTTAAAGGCATCAATCACTTCAGGCATTGAAAAACATTGTCCATGCTGTTTATTTTTAATGTGCGGCAATGAGAAGAAATCTTTGGGTGTTCTTCTAGAACTATACGGATGACCCATCATTTCGATGGTTTGGCCACTAGAATTTCAATTCTTTGCGATAAGGTGTGAGAGCTCACGTTGTCGAGAAAGAGAATGATCCGTGTTCGACGGTTGCTTTTCCGTATTTCTCTAAAGACTTCTGCCGAACAAATGGTTGCCTACAAATGTGAGTTGACAATTCCGCGTCGCTTGGAAAACAGTAGCATACTTACTCTGAAAGAAGTGGATATGAAAAGTGGTTTGGAGTAAACACCCGTCAGTGTACGAGATAGGCCATATACAAGTTTCTTTTTAAAAATACAGTAAAATAAACAAAATTAAATTGGTCCCATATATTATGGCTTTGTTAGAAGAACAACTATTCCCATTATGCCAGTATGCCTTGGCTGGCTTCGCAGTTGCATTCTGTCGCCCCAATTTTATAAGACCTTGTTGAAGGTTTCGGGCTGTAGCTCACGGATTTCTTGGATGACATTGGTCTCAAGTGCTTCAATTGTTTCGTTTCTGGATTGTTGGTATAACATCGGCCCTTCACAGTTCCCCACAAAAAAAAAGTCCAAATGGGTCAAATCGCAGCTCCGAGGCGGCCAATTTATATCACCAAGACGGCTGATAACACGATTTGGGAATTTGGTGCGCAAAATATCAATTGTGGCATGGGCTGTGTGGCATGACGCGAGTTATGTACACTTTCATACCGAAGTGTACATCCCAAGACAACAACCATCAGCATCAGGGCCAAGACCCAATACATCGGCAATGCAGATCAACGATCTTGTAAATTAAAAGAAGCTAAACTTGGGAAGAGAACTCGCGCCAAAAGAAGAGCTTGGGATGATTTTGTTTTTGCAGATACTTACTTACTTAAGATGGCGCTACAGTCCAAGGTGGACGTGGGCCTCAACCAACAAGCGTCTCCAGCCAGCTCGATCTTTAGCTAGCTGCCTCCAGTTTCGCACGCACAGTTGGTTGAGGTACCTTTCCACTTGCGTGCGCCACCTGAGTCGCGATCTTCCTCTACTGCGCCGTCCCTCGGGGGTGGATTCGAAGACTTTCCGGGCCGGAGCATTGGTTTCCATTCGCTCTACATGACCTAGCCATCTTAATCGGTGGATCTTCACTCTTCTGGCTAAGTCGATATCGCTGAATACCTAGTACAGTTTGTTGTTATATCTTCTCCTCCAATCACCCTCTATGCAGACGAGACCAAATATCACCCGAAGAATTTTCTTCTCAAAGCAGCCAAGAGCAACCTCATCCGCTTTTGACAAAGTCCATGCTTCTGCGCCCTATAGCAGGACTGGGACGATTAAGGTCTTGTACAGGGTTATCTTGGTTGTTCGAGAGAGGGGTTTGTTTATCAATTGCTTTCTTAGCAAGAGTTATTCTTCGTTTGATTTCAGCGCTGGTGTCGTTGTGTGAGTTAATAACGGTGCCTAGGTAGACAAAGTCATTGACTACCTCAAAGTTATATCTGTCTGCTGTGACGTTCTGTCCGAGACGTCGGTGTTGGGTGTTCTTTCTGGTTATACTTGGTCTTGCCCTCATTTACCGTTAAACCCATCTTCGCGGACTACATCGCAATACTCACAAAAGTGCCATTAACATCACGCTGTGTTCTTCCGATTATGTCGATATCGTCGGCATATGCGAGTAATTGGACGGACTTCTGAAAGATTGTGGCTCTGGTGTTGGCGTGTGAGTTTTACACAATTCTTTCAAGTATGATGTTGAAGAAATCGCATGACAGCGCGTCGCCTTGAATCCTTTTTTGACATCAAAGGTCTTGGTTAGGTCTTTACCGACGGAGCAGCGTGCATTCTCCATCGTCATCCTACACAAACGAACGAGTCAGTCACATTCTCATCTGTGCGCACCGTACGACGACGCGGTGATCGACCATGATTGTTGTTCACTAGCATACCAGTTTCACGAACTTTTTGCGCAAACTTGCGTACAGCAGTCGCGGTGGCCAAAACTTATTTTCAAAGAACTCACTGTTTGGGCTACACAGCACTCACTCTGGAAATAAGTTTATAATATTTCCCAAACATAATGCGACTCATTTCGTTCCGTGGAGGTATTATACTGACTTTCTGCAAAGATTTCGAGCGAGAATAGGTGTCAGTGTCAAAATATGATTTATGATTTAAAAAAAAAACACTAGAGGGTCATCCTGTAGTTATTTCCCTATTGAAAAAGTCTTCACTTTGTAAGGGGTTCACTCTTTGGTAAAATTAACTCCAACACTCGTATGATTTATGTCTTTCAAATAAAACACTTTCCGTTTTCATTTTATGCACTCTTTTTTACAGCCGACCAATCGCTACTACTACTGTTTACAAACTTATAATTAACTTATCTTACTCTGACCTAAGCTCTTTGTGATATTTGCATGTATGCTCCTGATCTCTCTTCGTTCTCGTTTCTTTCTTTTGTTATTCATCTTCTACAACTATTAGAAACACTAGCCTTTCCTATGTTCCTGTCAGACTTTACGTATCTACTCCGCTATTGCTCTGTTTCTAAACTCTGGCTCTCATAGTCCTTCTTTATTTAATTGCCATTCACTAAAATCCCACACGATAGTGTTCAGCACTACACTCATCCCAAGTGAAACCATTCAGTTTGAATGCAACCAATCTTGTACCCAAACTGACAGCCGAAAGGACATCTCCATCCTCTGCCACTCTTCGCAAAATAATTCTGCTTATGAAGTATTTTCTCATCTACTTGGGAAAATTACAAAATCACAAAGATGAAATTGCACACTAGCTCAGGAAAAAAAGAAAACTAACTGAAAGATTTCCATCTTCCATTCACTTCCCCCTCTCCAACACACACATCAAGTGTAATGGCCCTTCTTCGTCACATCGCACTCCAGGCAGTGAAGAGATGGAGGGTTGCTCTTATATTCTTAAACAGGCAACCACGCATCACATGTGAATAATTTACTCGTCGCCATGGTGTTTACCATTCCATGAGTCGCTGTTCAAGGACCTTCCTCCTTCCGCACACACACACACACGAACTCACATATGTACACAGATGTGTATTAATGGTAAATAATTCAACATCACGCGCATCCGGTTAATGATATGAAATGTGTGACTGAAGCTCGGATATGAGGCAGCAAAGTACCCCAGAGATAGAGCTCCTCAGTCTCAGCAGCCATGAGGACACGTTTTCCGAGTAAAAAATGATAATAGTAGTTCGGTATGTCTCCTCAGGACACATTGTAAGCGCCCGACCGCCCATCCTTTCGCTGATGGAATCATCCTGCCCTATCCATCCAGACAGCCTTTATGAACTTGAGACGAATGTTGCAATCAACTTTGTAATCTAATTAACACCGCCGCCACGTCGTTGTCTCTGCTAAGCAGCGAGCACACGCAAGGTTTGCATTCATCGTCGCTCTGCAGTGAAAGTCGCACATGACCGAGGCACACCGCCTTCTGCACCACCGGCGACCCATCGCTGCGCCAGTCATATCACGTTCTAATTAACTTTGAAATGTCTAATTAACGGCGAGCTCTGGAGAAACACAGAAAACGCTGCGTCTCGATTCGCGGATTAATATTTCAATTAACGCTGTGCCAAGTGACTAGGAAAACACCACGGGGTCAGCTAAAGCCGAAGCTCCAGCAAGAGCGCGCCTGGTGGGGGAATGACAAGCTCATCATCGTCTCTGCATATGACGGGTTTCACTGTGGGCTGGGGTTGGTTGAGGTGCCTAAAATATGCTCACGGAGCAAGTTGTCGCGCTTGATGGTGCGGATCCCGGCGGTGTAATGCGCTTAACCGGAGGAGGAATCGAACCCTATCAATGCGAGTTCAATGCATGCTGATGCATGTGAGGGAGCGCAACGTGTGGATGGGTTTCTTGTTGCTCCAAGCCCAACAGATGGGTGTCGGAGCATACAAATCAAACTACAGGGAAATGGGAGTGAGCGAGGACAAATGTGTTATGAAACCTTTTTTGTTCTGTTTGATAGATGCTCCGCGGAGGAGGGAGAGGTAGGGGTTCAAGGGAACGAAGGAGAGATGTCCCAACATTATGGCACCCTTGCGCAACAGTCGAGATGAAAATTTACGGTCGGGAAGTGAAAATGATGTCGTAACTTCTGACAGGTGGCATTCTGTTACACTTTTAATGAGGTTGAGGACGGTTATAGGGCGTTCTCTAGGGGACCAGCCGCTGTGAGTGTGTGTAAACGTGGTCACGGAGCAACAGTGCGCCTCGTTGAATTCGCCATCAAAAGTAATTTCGAAGGAGACATATCATACACCTGTGCACAGTCCAGTCTCATTATTTGTTGAACATTCGTCCCAATTTCCAGGAATCACTTTGTATGCAGCACTTTTATGATGAAATAAATGTGCGCTTGAACTGCTCCTGTGCCCTTAAGTTTTATATTCATGAATTCACGTCGGATTAGCAAGAGGAATGAACGAGTCCAAGTGATGATATGAAGAGTAAGTGGACGTAGAGTTAAATGGCTGCTGATTCATGGGCCAAAACTTGTTAAGACGACGATGGGGAGGGGATTAAAGAAGTCGACTTTTCAAAGTTTCTTTGCACCCCATTTTCCATTATCTACTGCTTCTAAAGTGTCGTCAAACGCCATGCCATTCCCAATCAATCCTGAGTTTCAACTGTCATTCAGGAGGCACTAACTGGAGTGAAATATGGGTTTTCTGAAAATGTTGCCCTGGGGAATTAAATTAGGACTAAATGCTACGTCATTCACTTGCTTCTTCTCCTTTATATGGCGCTAGAGTCAATATCGGCTTTGGGCCCTTACTATTTAGTCTTTTCAGCTAGAACGGCAATATAGCGCTCTACATGGCGCAGCCACGAAAGGCATTTTGCCCGAAGACGCGGTTTGCCCGAAGACGCGTTTGACTAGGCCCACGCTGCTGACCACAGCTCTGATAGATCGTGGAGAACATTTGGAAGAGCATTGTTTCAGAATTGTAACTGTTATGAGATTCAGTATAGAGCTCACTGGAACGTTCTATGTTGTACTGGGAGCTCTAACAGTTTTTTGTACAGGAAGTGCCATCTAGTGTTGTTTCTTTTAATCATAGGTTATTGACACTGACAGCTGTTTCCTGCTGAAAATCTTGACAGAAAGTCACTATCATACCTCCGCGGAACGAAATGGGACACTTGCACTTGAAAAACGTTGGGAATTGAAAACTTATTTCCAAAGTGAGTGCTGTATAGCCCAAACAGTGCGTTTTTTGAAAAGAAGTTTTGGCCGACATGAAGCACTCACCGCGACTGCTGTACGCAGGTTTGTGCAAAAAGTTCGTAAGACTGGTATTGTAGTGGACAACACTCATAGTATCCCTCGTCGTACGGTTTGCACAGGTGAGAATGTGGCTGCTGTGGCCGAAAGTGTGAAACTCAATTCACGAGCATTAACTCCCCATCGATCTCAACAGCTCAACATTTCACGCACTAGCCTGAGGAGAGAGAATTCTGCACAAAGATCTCGAATTATGCGCTTACTAGGTCCACTTGGCCCAGCAATTGAAGGCGCACGACCATCCGCTTCAACATCGCATCGCAGTATGGGCCTTAGAGCAGCTTAAATTGGACAACGATTTTGGGAGAAAAATCATATTTTCTGACGAGACGCATTTTCATCTCGGCGACTACGTTAACAAATAAAATTGCCACATCTGGGGCTCGAAAAACGTTCAAGAGAAAGTTAAAGCTATCCAAGAGGCTGCTTGCTTACTGGCAATGAGTCTGATGGTTGGGAAATCAATCGTAATTTCATGAAATTTCAGCAGGCGTTTCTGTGATGAGGAGCCTACATCATCAGCTCTCACCTCATCAGCACCGAATAACTGCCACCTGATCCGAGCAAAGGCGGGACGATGGCAGAGGAAGTGCTTTGCAGTGTCATCGTCTTCTTTACAGACATCGCAGAGGGTTCTGTCGCTTAGGTCAAACACATTTAGATGTTATGCGATGGCGTAGTAGCTCGTTAGTATGCCGGTAAGTTATCTGCAGTCTTGTGTCTGCAGATAACAAAAAAGCCGCGAATTTCTTACAGACGTTAGGGAGCATGCGCTTCGCCTGTCTACATCCTGGAGAGTCATGCCACCTGTGGTTTTGCTCTCGAGAGGTCCAACCATCGATGGAAGCCTTAACCAAGGACGCAGGCAGCCCCAGCGTAGATTCATGTCCTGAGAATGCCTCATCTGATCCTCGCCTAGCAAGTTCATCAGCGATCTCATTTCATGTGATCCCGTGGTGCCCCGGGACCCAGACAAGTCTTAGCGAATTTAAACTACCGATCAAATTCAGAGAAGACTTGCATTCCTGAACTATCCTGGAAGTGGTTAAATGGTTCAGCAAGGCCTTAAGCACAGCTCGGCTGTCGCTACAGACACACAAACTTCGCCTTTTCCACCTATTCTTCACAATATAGTTTATAGCCATTAGGATCGCATAGGTCTCCGCTTGGAAAACCGACGCAAATTTACCTAACGAGGTGTGCAGTCTAAAGTTTTCGCTCTCCAAGAAGGCATCAGCATCAGATGGATGGACACATTATCAATTAAATCCGAGATGACAAAACTGCCCCATCTATCTCTGAGGTGTAATCCTACCCTATGCTGGATCCTAAGGCATAGTGACATTCCAGCCGACGAAGTGTTGTCACTTCACTGGCAACAAGTCAGGAGTTACCCTATCCCTCACTGCAAGTTATCAATTATTTGTTACTTACAGACGACATCAAAGTCTAGATGGGACTAGATACTTGCAATTTTATCTGCGTACGCACTTACTTTTATTGTACAATTCAAACGCAAACGGAGGATTCTAAATTAACAATGGTTGCTATAGAAAAACAGATGTTTTCAAAAAAAAAAAAAACAAATATTATCCGGTTGGGTTATCGCATTTAACCTGCGATAGTCACCGCAAGGTCTCCATGATCCATCCTTCTTTGGTGCACTAAGTGAAGGGGACTCGCCTAAAAACTGTCTGATGGACGGCATTAACCTTGTTCGGTCATGAACTCGAATTTTTTTCCGGACTATTGTTAATTTGTCCGATGTTAGCCTACCTGCTTGTTCTGCAACTGGTGGTCCTGTTGTAACGATGTAATGGCGGACTTTATGGCTGGTATTCCCTTTGGCAAGTGGCAGATTAGTCATTGAGGGATATTTCTTTACTAGCTGGTGGAACAGTGATACGTCACCAATTGTATTGATGCTGCCTTCGGAGGATCGTTGCGTTTTTGCTTGCGTTGTCATGCATGTTATTCCGTCGACGAGCCGTTTGTTCCTTAGGTCAACGAGCAAATGGAATTGCTCCTATGATGGGTCGTGAGACGTTAGCGACAATGAAACGCCATTTAAATTGTCGTCGCAGACCAAGGTCGAGGTACAGCAATTTGTCATCATATACGAGGGGCGTTCAATATATTCTCGGTATCGATATGAAGGAAAATGCGAATTCAATTTAAATTGTTTTTATTTTTCAATATAATCTCCCCTAACATCAATGCATTTGTTACATCTTGAGATAAGATTTTTTAAACCCTCAAAAAAAAAAATTTCCTCTTTCTCTGCAAAATACCCATTTATTGCCGACTTGAGTTCTTCATCATCCGAAAAACTTTTTCCACGAAGACATTTTTTCAAATCCGGAAACAGGAAATAATCACTAGGGGCAAAGTCTGGACTATAGGGTGGGTGTTGGATTTCTTCGAAACCACAATCTCGCGCAGCAGCCTTGGAAACTCGCGCCGTGTGAACAGGAGCGTTGTCATGAAGAAGCAACACACCCGCTGCGAGTTTACCCCGTCTTTTCTTTTTAATTTCCTTCCGCAAATTATGCAAAGTGGAAGCGTAGGATGTGGCATTGATGGTTTCACCTTTTTTTTTGTACTCAATGAGCAAGATTCCCTTTGAGTCCCAAAAAACTGTGGCCATGAGCTTCCCGGCAGACGGAGTGACTTTGAACTTCTTCGGGGGGTCTGTTCCTTTTTTATGCCACTGCATGGACTCTTGTTTGCTTTCAGGGTCATAGTCTTGGACCCATGTTTCGTCACCAGTAACAATTCGATCCATAACACCGTCCGCGTTCTCACTACACATCTCCAAAAGCTCTCTACAGCATGCGATTCTCACTTTTTTTTGAGGCGCTGTGAGCATTCGTGGTACCCACCTTACACTGACCTTTGAAAGGTTAAGATGGTCATGAAGAATGGTGTGAATGGTACCAATTGAAAGCTTGGTGACCTCTGCCATCATTTTCACCTTTATTCGGGCATCCTCAAGAACAAGTTTTTCGACTTCTTTGATGCTTTTTCCTGTACAAGCAGTAGCCGGGGCGCCGGAGCGGCGGTCGTCTTCAATGCTCTCTCTGCCTCTCTTGAACTCACTTGACCACTTTTGCACAGTTGATAATGAAGGTGTGGAACCCTGGTAAACAGCCACCATCTCTTCATGAATAGTTTTTTTACTTTTTCCTTGCTAAGTGAGAAATTCAATTACAGCGCGATGCTCAATTTTCACCATCATCGTCTCAGTTGCCATTATGATTCTGTTTAACTAGAGATAAAACGCGAATTAATAATCACATTCATTTTGTTGTTGGTTCTGTTACCTCGACGATTTTGTCAGTCACTTCAGCGAGTTTCGTTGGCTGCGCTGGTTACTAAGACGGCTCGCAGACGACTGGATGGCGCAGTTGGTTAAGTGCCTGCCCCAAGTTAGTGGGGTCCCAGGTTCGAATCCGAAATCGAATCTGGTCCAGTCACAAATTTCCGTTGGGATCAAATTAACAGCACTGGAGTAGCTTGCTACCTGGCAGTACAACAGACCAGTTTTGAGTCTGAGTGCTTCAGTAGAGTTTCAAAAATCTTACAAAAAAAAAAGGCTCGCACAGGTGCGCTCACGCGTTGCAACCAGTGTGTTCGCAAAAATTCGTATTGCACGTTGTTGCCTGGAAGTGTCCTCATGCTGCGTAATATCTGTGATGATTTCTGGTCGCCGATTGCTGGATCTGATAACAACGACTCTGTAAAGATGGACGACTGTGTAAAGAAGTTTACTATACGTTCTTTAAGTAATTGATACCTGTCTTGCGCTGGAGGATTCTCAACAATGTCACTGACTTGGTCGAGCGTGGAACAGTTTAATTCGCTTACCAGTTACCACTTGGTGTATTTGGATGCGTCGCTATGAACTTGATGCATTTGGAAGACTGATTCCAAGTGTGCGAACCATAGTTTTGGACGATGTTTCCAGAGTGGGGAAAGCGTACTTAGCTGATATCCTTTTCTTTTAGTTCGCTCGTAGAGTGATCTTCGCTTTCGTTTTTTGTTTCACTAGTACTCATTTTTTTATTTAACACCAATACTTTCACTAGACAATCGCCAATTTACTAGGTATATGTTCCTTAAACTTAATTGGAATATAGTAATGGCTTCCTACAGAACAACATGTTAATATAACCCCACTCTATGTACGTCGTAGATACTTCTCATTGATGTTCAATTTTGACATACTTTCTTCTCAAATCGATTGTCCTTTCCTCTTAAGTCTACTTAATCTTTATGTTCATCCTACGAATACCCGTCATCGTTTACTCTTCCGTGTTAGCATCCAACTTTCGAACTATACTCAAAATTAACTTATATCTCGTTGCAAGCGAAGCAAACTTAACCTGGATTTATTTGAATATTTTACAAAAACTTAAAAGAATTAAAAAAAATTATTTTTTTTTATCTTGCAAAACTCGATAGTCAGCTTTATCTGAACTGAAGAAGAAATAGCGGCTTAGTATTTCCTTAGTTTTCTCTTTTGGGACTCCTTTAGCTTCGTTGGACGAAAATGATGATAGAAGTTATGTCGCATTGCAGCATTGGTAAACTGACTCCTGTCACAGTCGTTTAGCTTTATGCAGCTGTTCCTAAATACTAGTTCTGAATGGGTTCAAATGCGTTCTGAAATTTTAATATTTAAGCCGATTTGAGCAGTCACAGGAGAGTTGCATCTAATATTCATATTCAGAAACAGAGAAAGCTAAAGGGAATGTGCATATGTGATCTGCGGCGCTGATGCTTGCAATTTTGCTTTACAGCTTGGTTTACCATTTGGGTTCTGCCAGTAGTGAAGTGCTTAATTATGAATTATCGGCACACAAACACTCTACGCATGATAGCCCCAATTTTCATTACTCTGGTTTGAAGAACAAGTTTATTTATAAACTTGTTTTTGGTCACCAGGATATCCACGAATTATTCATCAATCAGCATTTTATCAATTTAGATAGCAGTATATACTGTATATAGCGTGCTAGTGTGTTATAGAGGAATCATCGACTCTTTCTTTGGTATTAGGGAAGTAGGTAGGTAAAAATTGCGGTGGACAGACAGATCACGTTTGTCGCACCCAATTAGCGCCTTGAAAGCGCGGTTTTGATACCACATCCTATGGGATACCTAATTGGTGTGAAGAGGGTGAAATGAATGTGTGTTCTCCCAGATTTGCCTAATTGTTAAAACCACTTTGTGGAGTTTATGAAGGCTAGCAGACTATGAATGTTTGTCTCCGAGAGGTTTTTAGGGGTGTTGAAGAAGGCTTTGCCCAGAGTGCGTGGTTTCACTCTAGCCAGAGCCGGACATTTGCACAGAAAGTGCTTGTGGTTTCTGGGTCGATTTCCACCCGGCAGCTGCGGCAGTGCGAGTTAAATGGTATGCCTAGTATTTCAGCATGCCTGCCAAAAGCCCAGTGTCCAGTAATAATAATGGCGGCGCTAAAGTCCGAGGTGGACCTGGGCCTAGCTTCTTAGCAACCACTCGTGTTGTGCGTGCTATTGTTCTCTCACGAGTGGAAGGGAAGGAAGTTCAATGCCGACTCCGAACGGCGAGATTGAGAAGCTATTTTTCGAGATTCGAACCGACGACCTCGAGCGTAGGAGTCGACGCACCTACCCACTACACCATTTCGCCCAGTGTCCGGTTCAGACCGCTATAGTTCTGGATATGTTTCTTCTACTATTGTTGAGTAGGTCTTTTGTTCTCTTTAGGTTGTAGTTGGGCCATAAGCTTCTGGATAGGGCACAGGTTTCCAGCTTGATCCATCTTTCGCTGGCGATTTTGAGGAGGTGATTGTAGATGTTATTTTTCACAAAGCCTAGTGGCATCGACTTGTTCCACAACGATACTATCAAGTTTGGATCCTTGCCTGGCTAGCTGGTCTGCAGCCCCGTTCCCTCTTATACCCGTGTGCAGCGTTGCCGGAATAATATTTTTCAAGTGCCGCCGGTGTCACCAAAAAGTGCCCCTGGGTGGCACAAACGGAAATATACCAAAATACGAGTATATGTAATGCAATACCTAGCCCGCTCTTGTTCATAGTTTAAATTTCAAAGCAAACAAATTATGACAGATAACTGGTGATAGCTTTTCCTGAGGTGTGTTCAACGTTGTTGAGAATGCATGTGTTCAACTATTTCCGAAGGTGGATGCAGCGATTGATTCAATCTTAAAGTGCCACAGTGCCATCTCAATGAAAAAGTGCCATAATGGCACGGTCGTTCCACATCGGCAACGCTGCCCGTGTGCCCGGGAACCCAGATTAAAGAGACCGAGCTCCATTCACCTATAATGGATAGCTCCTTGCAGCAGCAATCCACTAGTTTTGACGTTGTTGTTATGGATGTTAGAGCGTTGATAGCAGCTGGACTGTTTGAAAAACTTGCTATCCGCTGTGCTGGTTCTGGGATTAGAGTCGCAGTAAATACTGAGAATTTGAAAGAATCATTCCTGCGGTCTGTTTAATGGCGATGAAGACACAAATCCCGCTGACAGGCACATTTTACCACGCAACGTGGACGATGATGGACGAGAATTCGGTCCCCTTGACCCAAATGGAAACAAGATCGAGTCTGAAGTTTCACAAAATTGCTGGGGCAGATGGTCTGACTGTTGAAATCTTTAAAGCAGGGAAATCATCTTGTTGGAAGCCTGTAAGATATGGTCGAGGGAAGGTATGCACGACGGGTGGAATATCAGTACCGTTTGCTAGATCCACAAGGAAGATGACCCCTTTTACTGCGCCAATTATAAAGATATTCTCTGCTGTTTTGTGTGAACCCTTATTTTTCTTCTTCTTGGGGCGCTACAGTCCGAGGTGAACCTGATTCTAACCCAACATGTCGTTCCGGCACGATCTCTCGCCAGCTGTCTCCAGTTTCGCACACCAAGTTGACTGAAGTCCCCTTCGACTTGTGTGCCCCACCTTGTACATGGACGACCTCTGTTGCGTTGTCCAACAGGCTCAGAGTCAAAAATCAAATCGATACCCACCACTTATCCATCGATTTCAAGGTCGCATATTACAGTATAGAGCCGAACTGTACAGCTCCATGTCTAGTTTGGACATTCATACTAAACTCCTCAGTATAGGATGGCGATGGGCATCTCTAGCTGCTCCATCAAGGTCGGTAATGAGTTCGCCGAGATCTTCAATGTCAAAAATGGATCTAGACAAGGCGATGCGTTTTCATTAGAGTCCGACCAAACATTCGGTTTCGGCCGAAAAACTAGCCTTCGGTCGGACTCTAGTTGTCATGTGACTTTTCAATATTGTTCTTGAGAAGATCGTGCAAAATTCACTGATCAACACTAAAGGCAAGATCTTCCAATAGTCCGTACGTGGGTGACATTGATGTGATTAGTCGAAGACAGTTAACCGTCAATGAGGCGTTTACTTGCACTGAAATAGAATCTGATAAAACAGACACACTACATCGTCGACTTGGTCAGATCGTCACAATGTGCAGATATAGTGAATCTATAGTGAATTACTTCCTCTATCTCAGTTCAGCAGTTAACAGTACAAACATCATTGGCGATACCAAACGCAGAATCAATCCAATCGCTGTGTCTTAAGACTGAAAATTGGAATTTTCAATTCTCCAAGCTCACTTTGTACAAAGCCTTTATTATCCCAGTCTAGCTCTATGGTGCAGAGGTATGAAGAGTATCCAAAGCGGATGAAAAAGCTATTGGTCTTTCGATTTTGAGCATATGGAAGAACGCAACAGAAGACCTTTTTTCCATTTTAAACTCATTTTTATTAATACTTAATTTAACCTTTTTTTTCGGATTTTTGAAACACTGAACTGGAGCACTCAGACTCAAAACTGGTCCATTGTACTGCCAGCAACCTACTCCAGCGCCGTTAATTTGATCCCAACGGCAAATGGTGACTGGACTAGATTCGATTTCACTGGGATTCGAACCTGGGACCCCTCTAAATTGGGGCAAGCACTTAATCAACTGTTGACTGGAATTGCTTTTTGACAACGTTTTCATACTTGTCCTATTGCATGTAAAGGTGGCTGTAAGAGGATTTCAGGGATACTCGATAGGCAAAGTTTTTAGTGGTCTGTTGTGATTGTAGCCTTCCGACGTCAAACTGTGGTTGTCTTCCTGGACTCAGTTGTTCTCTCGATATCTGTGTTCTTACCTTGGTTACAACAAGGATGTTGGCGCCTAGGAGCGTTCGGACATCAAGAATATTGGAGGAGTGTCTGATGTCGATATCAACGTGATCAATCTGGTTGACGGTTGAATGATCAGGGGACCGCCAGGTCCTTTTATGGATGCTGAGATGTGGGAACCGCGTGCTTGCTACAAAGAGGTTTCGCTCCGTGACAAAGTCCACCAACCTGCGTCTGTTTTTGGACGTGGTGTCGTGTAGACTGTGCTTACCGATGAATCTAGCAAAGATGTCCTCTTTATCCAGCTTAGCGTTAAAATCTTCTAGAACGATCTTGGTGTCGTAGCTGGGATCATAGAAGTCATCCTTGCCATCGTCATCTTTGTCCTCCGTAGGGGTGTCGGCGCAGATTAGGCTGATGTTGACGAATTTAGCCTTGATGCGGATTGTTATGAGGCGCTCGCTTATGTACTTAAAGCTAAAGACTTTTTGCCTTAGTCTGCCTCGAACAACAAATCCACATCCAAATGATCGCTGCCCTCGCTCTCTGTAACAATCGCCGTAATAGATATCGCCGTATAGATACCGGTAACGTCTGTTTTATAGCAGTCTAGGGCCTCCGCGAGATTATCGGCTGCTCGTGGTCTGTTAAGGGACCCCACATTCCACGTGCAGTCCTTTTTCCCTTTGCTGGGGTCGTCAACAGTAAATCCGTCCATATCCGAGGCAGGTTGTTGTTTCTGTACTCGTTGGTTTTTTACGCACAACCTCCGACTGGGAGGACAGGCCCATCTGTTAAGCCCCTGAACAAAGGGGTCCGGAAGGATCCGGTGTCGGTCGCCTCTTGCAGGCTGTGAGCGCCGCCGTTAGCCTTAAAAGAAGGGCTCATCCGCCGCCGTGTTTATTCCAGGTTCCCGACCTAACCATGGACGCTGACATATCTAAGATATTCAAATGAATAAAATTCTCTAGTGTTGTGCGAGAAGGCACATGGTCAGATGATCAGAAGCAATACGAACTTTACGAAAATATTCCCAAACACTCGCATTTTCACTGTTTTTCTAGCGAATTTTCCCTATTTCAGCACATTTTGTGAGAATACGAGTATATCGATCCATATGTGCTAACCGCACAATTTTTACTTCTCAGAAGTCATCGCAACGACAGTTGAGTGAGGACAGCTCAACCATGGAGCGACTTTTAAAATGACACTTCTTATTCGATCAATCTATATTTTCATTTGTCTTACTCTACAATGCTGCATGTTGGAAGTTAAAATGTCCAACGAGGTATCTGAACTGCCCCACTCTTCATACGAAAAATGTTGCAACGGTCCAGGACTTTCATGGCCGTCGGTTACTCTCCACAAGTCACTAAAACAACACTTGACCTTCGCAATACATTGTCCACCTCGGTATGCCTCATTGTGCAAACCCCTTAAAGAGCTTTAATGCCGTGCTCACTCATCCCAGCGAGGTACAACGTGACTGGAGACCTCCAGCAAGTTAAAGAGATAATCAGTGCTGCCATGCATGTCAGAGTGCCTCGTTTGTTCCCGAAACAATGCCAGTCCACATGACCTCCGCCCCCCAGTGGATGAAGTTTCCTGTACACGGACCTATCTGGTTTCGGTTTTTCAAAAAAACCACAAAGCCACCTCAACCGCTTCGTACACCGAGTTGTGTGTCAAAGGGTTTCCCAATTTCTTTTTTTTCGTTCATTATTCTGCCGCCCTAGGTGTCCGCGTAAAGTTGGTCTTTACTGTAACCCGCTGAACTGCTGTTTTATGCGAATGTCCTTTATTTTTTATGTTACCGTGCTCCGTGAGTGTGAAATGCTGACAAATGGGGGCAGGTACTGGTAATGGGACCCGTGCATGGATATTTTATTGTATTTTTTCCTGTTTTATGGGCTTTGAGAGCGGGGCTGATGGAGGGTCTTGGGGTACAGCCGTGCACTCTTTTGTTAGAGATTATCGGGACAAAACAAGACCGAATGATGGTACGCGATTTGCAAATGATGGCGCAATATGTTGTGCATTGGAATAGGTGGTTGGGAACAGGATTTATGGCGTAGGAAGTGTGATGGAAGACATCTCTCAGTCTAGGACCCTTTTTGCGCGCGCTTTATGAGCCCTAAACATTAGAGTGAGTGTTGACGAAGAGACATGTGCTGGATTTTTGCGGGCGTATGCGACAGCATTTTTGAAATTCAAATTGGATTTTGTTGATGAAGTGCGGGGGGTGGTTGCTACGCGAACGTTTTTCCAATTTGAAACTAGTTGTCATGGTTCAGTTAACGAGATCGCTTGCTTAAAAATGGAAAAAAAATATGACAACAATGGTTTAATTAGACCCGGAGTATATATTTTCGGAACACGCTGTGCTTCAATTGAGTACATTTGATGGAGGCTACGAGGCGGGGTAGTTTTTTGTTTACCTTTTCGCCTCTCTGTCAGTGACTGAATCAAGGGTTCATTGGGATAAATGTACAGAATGTACTTAAATTAATTGGATAAAGTCTAAAAAAATTGTGGTCGACTTTCAAAGGAGAACAGAGATGTAAATCGGAGCTACTCAGCTCATTGGGATTTTCAGTGAGAGACGCTTTTTAGGGATGTTTCTGGTGTGGAGCACCATAGACGCAACACAACACAAAACTACCTGTAATCAGATAGCAGACATGTTGTACCTTGTAGAAGGTGACTTGTTAAGCAGACCACTTTTGGAAACATCCTTACATTCTGCTAGCCAAGATATGCCCTTGATCGCATAGATCTAGGGTTGTGTTTGAGGTGAGTGGGAGATGTCCGCTTTTCTTTGTTACAGTAGCACTACTGCTTCCTCTAGGAGCCGACCGAAAGGAGTGAAATCACTCAGCTAGCAAAGGCAACCATACTATCCGAGGATCGGATCAGATCCAGTGGTAGCTGAAACAAAGTCGGTTGACGAATTCGAGGCTTTAAGCACTCTAGACCTAAACTTTTTTCAACTTCCTGCATCTGACTCCATTTTCTGTAGCCATCATGCAATTCCAGATGCGACGACCCCATAGTTGCCTTCGCTCTGGTGAGCATCCCCCTTTCTTATTTCGTCAAGGAGTTGGCGTTCACGATGTTTGAGTCTACTGATGAGTCTTTGAGCGTTGCTTTAAAGCGCCCTTCAACGTCAGATGGTGTTTTTCTCTCCTGAAACACTATCCAATGTAGAGTTAATTTCTCCGCTTCACTCTTCATTCAGTAAGCCCACTAGGACATGATGCAGCAGGGTTATCAGAATTAGCTTAAGAGGTTGAAGCACTTGCAGATTCGCCTCCTTCAGTGCCGCTGCTCTTGATTTTTATGTGCTCATGCCATAGGTGGGGGTAAACGCAATAGAGCATCGTCACTCTTGACATCCCCCGGAGCAGTCTTTCGACAGCAAATGACTAGTACACGCCCGCAGACATCTCTTTTAGAAGGTCGAGTGCTTTTTAAAGCTTTTCCTTTTCCTGATTCCTAGGACTAGTTTTTTCCCAAGCCTATGTATCGCCTGCTTACCGTCGCGGATTTTACTGCACATTGAAGCAACATACATACGAGACTGATATTTTGGATGAGCAAGAGTCGTTATTCGCCATAATCAAATTGACAAGGCCGATGTCAATCACCCGAAGTCTTTTTAGCAAGTGACAGGAATTCAAGTGACCATTCAAAATTTCGTACAAACGCGGCAAAGATATCTGACTTTTTTGAAAATATAACCTTCGAATTTCCTGTAAAATAGGACAAACGGCAAAGAATTGGTAGATATCTTCGTTTTCCCTTCTGTTGCATAGAGTACATATTTTAGGCAGATCGTCTCGGTGAGGTATAAAGTTCAAGGTCAAAATTTCGACTCAGGCTTTAAAGATGGTACTAATTACGTTGGATGTGAATTCTTTCCTAAAATAGCTATTATCAAAAAGAAGGTGGTTTAAGTGTTTGTAAACATTTCTGGATGTAGACGATGTTGCTCTGGTGAGGTTTTGGATATACAGCTTTTCGTCAACCTTTGCTGTCAAATCTGAAAACATGTCTTGCCATAGATCAACATTAGACTCCAGCAAAGAGAGAACTGTGTCATGGGATGCTGCGATCTGGTTCCTATCTGGACACTATTGTTCTTTTTCATCACCCTTGTTATGAAGTCCGCGTTAGCTTTCAAACTTTGTATATAAATGGGCGTAATACTTGACTCGACGTAAATAGCGTAATTCGGTGTTGAGTTGGGGAGCCGGAACAAGCGCTTGCTTTACCTAGAAATCCCACCGCTGCCATCAATGTTTGATTCGCGGACTTGGCAATTCAAAATCGAAACAACCGCTTGCTGTTGGGGTGCGGTCAAGACTACCTCAACCGTTCATGCTGCATGCCCTCGCAACCTCTGATCGTACTTCCCTTTCTGGGTCAATCTCGTAATCGAGCTGCCTCCGTTAACCGGGTCGGTTGCGCAGCATGTGTTGTATTCTTGCCTTTGCTCAGTGGGCGAGAATACGTAACATGTGCTATTGTCATTGTTGCGTTTGACCTGTATTCTTCCATTCGGTCAAGTGCATGGAAGAATACGTAACACATTTGGGACTAGTAACACGGTTAGCTTTAGCACTAGAGGCCTACTTGCATGTTATGTCACATGTTTCGGCACTTGTGGCCTACTTGTGTGTTCTGCAAGTATCTCATGTGTTGTCTCATGTGTGGTCTCAGGTTGTTGCAGTGTTGGGCACAACAAGGCATCGATGACTGTATATCCGAAAACTTGGACTCCATAACACATGCAGGCATTAACAGTCGCATTAAATACTCGGTATTTAGAAGCCAGATCAACATTTTGATTTGCGAAAAACTTGGGCCACATCATGTTCAGAGCGAGTTTAGCCTAATAACTTTTACTAACGGAATGCTGGACAAAGTTAAGGTTGTGCGTCAAAAGGACACCCAGATACTTAAACTCCTGAACAACCTCGATGCAAGCGTCTTTAAAAAACCACGTTTCTTCAGGTAGTCTTCTACTTATACGCGCTGCAAAAATAAGTACCTTCGTCTTTTGGGCGTTGATATGTGGCAGTGGCCCCAAGTCTCGCAAAATGAAAGGAGTTTGATAATTTGCAGTTGCAGCGTAAATGGCAAAACCAAATCATCAGCATAAAGCAAGACTTTCACCAATATGCTGGCAAAAATAACTCCACCGGGAAGTAGGTGACTGATTTCTTCGATGAACAAGGCAAAGATGAGGGGACTTAGGATAAACCCTTGAGGAACACCTGCTGTTGTTTCAAACGAATCAGAGAACTCAGAACCATCCCAAACAGTTGCACTCGATAAGGAAAGAAAATTGATATACATCAGCAGAAATTTCCGTGACAAACCTAAGCACGATAGTTTGTAAATTAAAGCATGTCTATTCACTTATCAAAAGCAGCTCTAAAATCTAAGAATACTAATAATAATAATGGCGGCGCTACAGTCAGAGGTGGACCTGGGCCTAGCTTCTCAGCAACCACTCGTGTTGTGCGTGCTATTGTTCTGTCACGAGCGGAGGGGACCTACAGTTTAATGCCGACTTCGAACGGCGAGATTGAGAAGCTTTTTCTAGACAGTTATACTCTTTGACGGCGCCCACAAAAAAATCTATGAAGCAAGTATATAATTTGCGTTTCTTCTCTATGTAATTTCTGGCTATGCTTGTTAGAACGAAAATGTGATCCATCGTCGAAAAGTCTGGACGAAACTCGGCTTGGAAACTGCTAAGATGGTTGTTCGCTTCAAGAAGGTTTCCCTATCCTTCTGTCATAGGAGTTTCCAATCCGGTTCCTTTGTCGTTGGAGTTCCTTTGTCGTTAATTGGTGAAATGTTGATTATTCAGGTCCCACTAGAAAGGATGGAAAAGTGGTTGCACTGTACTGAACGATTGAACCACAGTATAGCACCGTCTTAAAATCCATAGAGACTTATTTAAATAATGAGGACTGCTCCAAAGCAATTCATACTGATCCACAATGATCAGCGATATGTCTTTTCAGTGCAATGATTTAATTTGTTCGAATTGGTTGAGCGGACAGCTCTGCTGACTTGTTGACTGGTGGATGCACCTAAGGCTGTTACTGCACTTGTGTACGGTACATCAATCAGGAAAGTGAAACTTACTATCTGTTCAGGCCAGCTGCCCATAAAGAGTCAGTAGTAAAGGTACTTTCTATCGCGATATAGTTGTGTTGCAACCATGATCTTCCTCTTCTTCTCGAACCAGGACGTTTGGATTCGAAGACACTTCTAGTCAGAGCATCGGTGTTGTTGCGCTTGATATGGACGAGCCAATCTAATCGATTGGTCTTTGTCCACAGCTCGTAAAGATCACTTTTTCATTTATCTCCCTCACAGACATATCCAACATATAGTACAGAGTGACCAGATAAATCGATAGGAAAATAAATTTAAATAAAACAACAGCGGTGTGAGATATGAAATTGATTTTGGGATTATTTTGAAGCAACATTTACACCATTCTATATGGGATACCACATTATTCAAATGGCCGCCTCAGCTCCTCTGGCAGTGCTTCAAGTGGTCGGTTAAATTTTTGATGACTCGGTGTGCGACGTTATTCCGGTAATAGTGACTCGAATATTGCCCTTGAGCTTATTGAGCTTGTCTAAATTGATTGGCTTGTTAGCGTAGACTAAGTACTTGACGTAGCCCAAAAGAAAATAACAGAGAGTTGTAAAGTCGCATGATTTCTCCTTCACAACTTCGTGGGTTGCATCATTTGTGCGGCGTGTAGACTCGTCTTGTTGGAATGGGTTGTTGCTTAGATAGATCGATTGTGTCGATCTCTGGCCACAGAAAGTTGTTAGACATCGCTCTGTACCTGAAACAATTGACGGTAACCGTGTCTCCTTCCTCATTTCGAAAGAAATATGATCCAATGATGCCGCAATGCCATAAACCGCACCAAACAATGCATTTCTGTGGATGCATTGATGCTTGGTCGAAAACTTGTGTGAATTGTGTTCGCTCCGAAAAATTTACCAAAAAAAAAGGCCTCTTTCGAAAGAATTATTTTGTTCCCAAAAATTCGGGTACGAACTCACAGTCATGGGTTGTGTATGGTCGTCTAGCTTCAATTCTAGCATCCGGACAATCGTATATGGATGAAAAACAAAATTCGAATGCAAATTGAACCGGATTGACTCTTTGGTGATGCCCAAGTCAGCTGATCGGCGCCAAATCGACATTTCAATACCTGTCTGGTTAATGGCTTGAGTTCTAAAAGAGTATACTCACACTCAAACTCAGTGCGCACTTCGGCAAACCTAATTGAATATTTCGACAGCTGCATGTCGGTAATTTTGAACCTTTAGTTGAATGCTATTTTGTGGACGGACCTTTTGTACCATACCTTTTCGTATTAATAATTTGGGTTAGTAAGCCCCAGTTTATTGATCACGTTCATCGCAGCAAATCTTCTTCGCCAGGAAAATGTCCACTCTCATCAAGCTAACCATATTGTCTACGACTACGAATACCATTTTTACTATTTCTGTTCAGGTGAAGGCTAACTCTGAGTTAAGCCCTCTCAAACTCCTGAACATTTACAATAAAACCTGCTTCCACGTTAAACAACACGAGGCAGCCAAAGCCGAGCATTTGAGGCCATGTAGCAGATAACCTTCACCCTCACATCTAGTTGGCTGTTATAAAATATTCTTGTAAGGACGAAAGCACCTTGGGCTCTGACCAGAATAGCATCTACATTTTTGTGAAAATAATTATAATTCATTGAAGAATAATCACCACTCATCCCTGTCTCTGTTTTAGATCCATTCCTGTAGATGTTTACGGATTCCTCGAAGGATATATGTACAGGGTGGGCCAAATACAAGTTTCTTTTCAAAAATGCAATGAACAAAACTATTTTTTTTGTATGTATTATGGCTTTATTAGTACGCATAAACATTCCCATTAATTATGAAATACAACGTCGTTCAAGGGGCTGCCTCGGCTGGCTTCGCAGTAGCGTATTCTGTCACCCCAATTTTACAAGACATTGTTGAAGGTTTCGGGTTGTAGCTCACGCATTGCTTGGATGACATTGGTCTCAAGTGCTTGGTTCGTTTCCGGATTGTTGGCATAACATTGGCCCTTCACGGTTCACTACAAAAAAAAGTCCAAAGGGGTCAAATCGCAGCTCCGAGGCAGCCAATTGACATCGCCAAGACGGCTGATAACATGATTTGGGAATTTGGTGGGCAAAAGATCGATTGTGGCATGGGCTGTGCGGCATGACGCGCCTTCCTGCATAAAACAAAGGTCGTCCAAGTCCATGTCTCCAATTTCAGTAAAAAAAAAGTTCATTTAACACGGCTCTGTAACGCCCACCGTTGACCGAAACGTTGTTCCCAGCCTCATTTTCGAAGAAAATGATCCAACGATGCCACCACTCCACAATACACACCAAACTGTTACTCTCTGTGGATGCATTGGCTTCTCGACAATAACGTGTGGGTTTTCCGAGCCTCAGCATCAGATGCGGCAATTTTGTTTGTAAACGTGTCCGCCGAGATGAAAATGCACCTCGCTTCGTCAGAAAAGATGATTTTTCTTTCAAAATCGTCGTCCAATTCAAGCTGCTCTACGGCCCACACTGCGAAGCGATAATGACGAAGCGGATGGTTGCGCGCCTTCAATTAATGACTCAATTGGACCTTGTAAGCGAAGATTCCGAGATCTGTTGTGCAGAATTCTCCTCAGGCGTGAAATGTGGAGCTGTTGAGATCGATGGCGAGTTGATGTTCGTGAATTGAGTCTCACACCCTCAGCCACAGCAGTCACAGTCTCATCTGTGCGCACCGTACGGAAGACAAGACTCCACCTTGAGGTGTACCTCTGCCAATAAATCTTTCGGCAGTGTCCGAGCCCAGCTTTGCGTTGATTACTTTGGTGTATGGTTGGTGTATTACTCTGCCAAGCTTTGCGTCTGTTCCACACTTCGACAGTGCGTTCGTGATGACACATGGGTAGACGTTGGCTTTCTCAAGCTTCCTAGATATTTGGGAGACATACTGTAGCTACGTTCTGTTTAAGGTAGAATTTCAAGAGACTTTTCACTAGATGTGATCATCATGCTTTTTTTAGCTATGACTGGAGATTGCTGGTCAACTGTAAAAAAAGCCTCACTGAAGAGTCTCCGGAGCTGCATCCGTGCTTTTCTCAGCTCTATGTTGCCGCTTCTAAGGGGTTCTTGGTCCCAGTATGAATCTGACTCTAAAGCTTTTTCCGAGAGATTGTGGGGGAATGTGATGGTAGAGACTGATTCAAGGTGCTTATACATGGTTACTGAGAAGTTTAGCCCAAGGTACCTCGGACGAAAAGAAATTTAATTTTAAATTAAATAACAACTGATGGCGCTACAGTCCAGGATAGATCTGAGCTTCAACCAACAAGCTTTTACAGCTGCCACGATCTTTAGCCAGCCACCAAGTGGGTTAAGGCCCATTTCCTTTCGTGTGGGCGTTTTCCGATGGGCGCGGGATCGAAGACTCTTCGGGCTCTATAAGGCCTAGCTATTTTAGGCGTTGAATCCATAGGCGCCTGGCTAGATTTATGTCCCTGTACAACCGGCACAGTGCGTGGTTGAATCTTCTTCTCCAAACGCTCTCAACGCAGACAGGACCAAAGATTGAACGCAGAACTTTTCTCTCGGAAAGACCAACGGCTTCTTCTTGTGATTGTCCATGTTTCCGCGCAATAGGGCAGGACTTCATCTGACCCTTCGAAAGAGGACTCAATTGCTTCCAGCAGAGTTCTGGACGAATGTCTCAAGAATTATGTTGAAAATCTCATATGACATCGCGTTGCTTTGTCTAAATCCTTTTTTGACAGTGAAGTTCTCTTTGAGTTCGTTACCAACCTTGATGAAGCAGCGGTAGTTTCCATTGTCGTCCTGCTCAGTTTTGACGAGTTTGACACGTATGTCAAGAGTAGACATGGCGCTGTATAGCTCGTCTCTGTGCACGCTGTCATGTGCGGTCTTGTAATTGTCGCTTAGATTCGGGAGAAAACTGCAGGTTCTTCGCAAACATGAACACTTGCTGAGGCAAAAATGCAAATGCTCTGCATGCTGGCTTACCTTTCTTGTTCTTACACAGTCTCACAAAGACGATGTACTTAAAATTCAAATTTGCAAAAAATTGACTAAGTCCCTTAGCACAGTAGAGTAGCATTTGATCCCAAGTACCTTTTATCAAAGTCCTAAACTCGTTTACATTTACGATCCTCCTGGCACCTTGACAGAATATTCCCATAAGCACAGCACACACCTCATCTCATTAAAGAAACGGAAACAATCTTATCGTATAGTTGAACAAAACACCCGTCGTTGATATTTGCTCAAGTATCCCACTCGCGTGGGCTGTTTTTCTTGCCAAAACTATAACCAACTGAACTCATGTCATTAACACCTAAGCTCCCCACACAGAAACCCATGAGGGAACAGAAATCTCAGAAGAAATTAAACGGCATCCTTTGCATACCAGACACACAGTTCCCCTGATCTCCTTACATAGTTCCCATTCCGGAATTTAATTGCAAAGCCGCGCCGCGCATCCACCGCCATTCACACCATCCCCCCGCATCACACGCGATAACTTTGTAAACAGGTCCCCACAAAGTTTTACAAAGTCACACAACCACTCAGTGCATTTCCCAAGAGCACCGCTCTTAGTCAACAGCTCCCTTTGATGGTTCAGATACACGCACCATTAGTTCAAAGCCCCATTCAGAGACAAAAATGGAACGTCTGCTGCTGCTTTCGAGCAAATACTCTTAAATGTTTCAAAAAACTAAGCGCAATGCAATCCAAAGCATCGACCTCCCTTTGATACCGGATAGACAGACCCAGCCTGCATATGATTATGGAGCCCTTTTGTATTCAAAACTACTCAAAAATGTGAGAGGACCTCATCCCGCCCGCTTGGAGTTTATGTGTCATCCTTCCTTTCACAGAGCTCCCACACTCAGTCACCTCCACTCCCGAATAAACTCGCAGAGGGTTCCCGCTTGAAAGGGGAGGAGAATCGCACACATTTTCAATCCAGGAGAGCTCTTTGGCCGACTCCCTCTACCACTCATTTCGTTCTATTTCTTAATGAGCGCTCCTCCCAACTCCGAGCACATTTTCCACAATTCACCAAGCGCTTAAGTCACATTATCATCCCGCACATCGAACACGGGACGGACGCATGCATGCATCATTAAGTTTAGCCCTGGCCATTGGGTCAGCGTCACACAAAGGAGTCCTCCGCGAGGATATCTGCCGGTTGCACTCATTTAGCTTTACCCAACGACCATGTGTTTTGCAACATTTTCTTTTTAGATCCCATTGAAGCGCTGGACACACATTTTACGAGCATTTACTCTCTCTCTTGCAGGAATCGCTGGCCCTCGGGGACGTCCGGGCAAGCCCGGAACTAATGGAACACCTGGCATTCCGGGCATAAACGCGTGGAAAGTTAAAATTAATGGCACCTTTTCAAGTGACTTGCTCATTCCGCCATCGATTGCCGGTAAGTGGACACGATGTGGGCGGACGTTGGGGGTTAAGCTCCCTGCCTCTGGCCCGCACCGTTGCAAGGACCATTCCTGCGATTTATTAATTAAAAAAAGAAAAAAACAGAAACGAGGACTGGTGGCTGTCCCCGGCACCGCCGGTATCGTTTGCAGTAAATCCATGACAACTTTTATATCGCTTTACAATGTGTTTCGGTTAGAAGGAGCAGTAGTTAACTTTAAAATCCTTTTCACGCCTCCGCTTCGCGCGCCCGGCTCTTCATACAGACGTCAGCCAGCCCGACATCCAGAGGACCATCATCGTGGAGGAAGGCAAGAACCTGCGCCTGGCTTGTGCAGCGAATGGTAATCCACTGCCGCATGTTGAGTGGCGACGTGGCGATGGCCGAACCATAGCCATCGAGGGAGAGGAGTGTAAGTACGAATCACGTCGGATCTCGTGCTCCACTAGGAGCGCCGTTCAAGTGCAGGTAGTAGTTACATTTCTCTTCTCTTTTGGTGGGCAGTGTCGTCGGTGAGCGGGCATACATTGCAGATCAGCAACATTACTCGAAGTCACATGGCGCCGTACACCTGTTTCGCAGACAATGGCATACCGCCGGTGGCGAACGCCACCTTCCTGGTTGAGGTTCACTGTAAGTATCCTGGCGGCGGGTGTCTGGCTGTGGATGTCAGTGGAATTCGATTTCGCAAATGAGGAGCGGAATGGAATTTTGATTGAGGATTTTTTCTGAACTTCTCTTTTTCTCTTTCTCGACAGTCTCACCGATGATAGCCGTTTACAGGCAGATTGTGTTCGCGCTAGAGGGTGGCAGTGCAACTCTGGAGTGCCAGGTGAGTATTGTGCATTTGATGGAAGGAAGTTGCTGCATCTGCGTTAATTGCTTTTTGGTTCTCTGTCTGAAGAGGCGACGTTGAATTTGGTTAAATGTGGGGGATGATTGGGATGATTCGGCTCATGGCGATGATGCGGATGATAGGGATGATGGCACAGATTAAGAGTTTAGTTCGGTTTGTGGATCGAAAACAAAGTTCGCTTATTGTCTGGAGTGAGCTTTGAAGTGTGTGCGGAAGTTCCAAGTGGGATACTCGCCCTGAAGATGAAGATTGAACAGTTTCCTCTTTCGGCAAAATTAATTTGAAGAGTTGCCGAGGGCTTTGGGGATGCCTCTCCATAAATTTTTGGATTTTTCCAATCTTTCACGAATAGATGGAGGTAATGGATAAGCGGTGAATTGTTGGTTGTATTCTGAAGTGTTCGATACGTCGCACGGATCACAGCAGCTCACAGAAATCAAGTCACGTCATTTAGACCATGATATGTTATGGTTACCACAGAAGTTTTATCACGCAACGAAAATCACGTCATGAAAATGAAGTAACGACACGTAACGTCACGATACGTAGCTGAAAATGTGTCACATAACTGAAGCCCCGTTGGGTAACTAAAGATACGTCAACTAACTGAATTCTCGTCTCATAGCAAAAGTCGCGTCGCGTAACTGAAGTCACATCTCGTTACTGGAGTCACGTTATATAACTGAAGTCTCGTCACCTAATTGAAGTCACTTCTCATAACAAAAATCTAAACGAAAGCTACTTCACCTTACTAAAGCCACGTCACGTAACTAAAGCCACGTCACGTAACTAAAGCCACGTCACGTAACTAAAGTCACATCAGGTAACTAAATCCACGTCACGTAACTAATGTCACGTCATGGAACTAAAGCCACGTCACGTAACTGAAGTCACTTCAAGTAAATGAAGTGAAGCCGCGACACATAACTAACGTCACGTCTCGTTATTGAAGTCACGTTACACATCTGAGGTTAAATCTCATAACAAAATTTAAGCCACGTTAACACCATGTCACGTAACTGAGGTAACGTCCCGCCGAGTTACTGAACTGAAGCCAGATCATTTGACTAAAGTCAGATCACCTTACTTAAGTCAGGCCATGTTACTAAAGTCACGTCACGTAACTAAAGTCACGTCACATTACTAAAGTCAGGTCTTGTTACTACGGTCAGTCACGTAACTGAGGTCACGGCACGAAACTGAAGTCGCGTCACGTAACTGAAGTAATGTCAAGTAACTGAAGTCACGGCACGGAATTGAAGTTATGTCATGCAACTGACGTCACGTCACGTAACTGAAGTCATGGCATGTAACTGAAGTAACGTAACACAACTAAAGTTACTTCTCACAACAAAAGTCACGTCACTTTACTGAATTCACGTCACGTAGCTGAAATAAGGTTACAGAAGTCATTTTTAAGATTAAATTCTCGACTAAAGTCACGACACGAAACTGAGGTAATGTCCCGTAACTAATGCCGAGAGACCCGTCACGTAACTTAAGTCACGTCACGTAACTCAAATCACTCAACTCAAACCACGTCAGTCTTAACCAAAATCACGTTACATAACTAAAGTCGCATCACTGAATCCGTTACAAACCCTTGTTGCTTTTGGAAAAATACATTTTTATTGCAATCAAAGAAACAAACACAAGAAAACTTACAAAGCTCACTTCTTCTTTACGATTTTTGCATAGTCTCCCCTACGAGGGCACTTGAAGCAATCCCTAGTGAATGACACATCGGGTGGGATGGCGTTGAGCTTGGCTTCTCTCTCTTGAATGTATCTACGCAAGCCAATATTTGTCCGGTTGCCGAAGCTGTTCATCGGATCAAAACCACATGTCGGTATAGGATCGTGCGTAAGCCGGCCACACTCGTTTCTGCCCGGCTTAATGCGGAAGAAAACATCCGAAGTGCTGGTTAAGTTTGCCAAGAATTGCTCAGCATTGAAGAACTTCACCGATGAGTGATGGGCTCGGGCACGATTTCGAAATGCCTGCACATAGCTGGACGTGAAAATGTCAAAGAGTTCATGGTTTCGCGGTGCGTTCGCGTAGTGGCTTGAGTATTCGGAGAATTTTACTTCATCTTTTTGCCCCGTTGGTGGGGGTATTTTGTCGAGGACTGCACGATTCTCGAACCAGTTCCCGATGAGCGTATTGTCGTCGTAGATTTTGGCTGTTTTTGTATCCAAAAACGTGCTTCTTTTGTCCATTTCGTGATTTTGAAAAAGCGATTGGAGGCAGGCTTTTCTGAAGTTGTTGACGTCTGGGTATCGGGCACAAGCGTAATTATTTTTTGAATTGACTGTGAAGATCTGATCGAAACTAACGAAGTTGTCTCTCTTTTTGGAGTTCTAATATCGAACTATGGACCACAAATCAATCACATGTAGATATCCAACTCCTACTTCTCTTGCCCCTTAATTTCATCTGACGTTTTTTATAACATTTTCACCGACACGATTCACCGAGAATACGTGTGAGCTATGCCGAACAGCTGATAGGCTTCCCCTCCAAGCTGATGTAGTGAAATGGGCATGGACAGTGTTTACATGAACGGAAGAAGGCAGGAGCATCGAAAATAAAGTATTTGATTTCCCACAAATTGAAATGAAATAGTGTAGATTCGGCGAAAATCTTACTTACCATGGGCAACCATTCATGAATGTGCCGCCATTTTTATGGGGTAATGATGAGTCCTAATTAGTGTGAGTGAAAATGAGAAAATATTTGTGCATTCATCATCAACCGTCAAATTTATTGGAAGATTCGTCAATAACTGTCGAATTTATTGGAAGAATCATGAACAACTGTCAAATTTTTGAGTTGGCTATGGGTTTTCCATCTGGAAAGTTACGCATCTTTATATGACTGATTTGTGCTATGGACTAAGGTTGCTGATGGGAGTCTGAAAAGAGGAAGATCACAGCAAATTCGTTTTGGTAATAACTCTGTAAAAGAGCGCGCATGAATGAGGACGTACAACAACTGCTTTGTTAGGACGTCACATTGATCAGCTGTTACTTTGAGGTAGTAAACGATTACTTCTGTCTCAACTCCGCATCAGTACGGAGATCAAACGATTAACACTGTTTCTTTGGACAACAAAAACCTCCTGCGGAAGACTAAGATGACTTCATGCAAGAACTTGAACACCACAGCCCTTCTCCGGTCAAGGAGATATCTTAAGTAACTGTGTAGCTGCCTTCGACTATACTCCAGATTCTGCAAAAATACAGGGTGACGAGATAAGAATATGAATAGGAAAAGAAATTCAAAGAAAACACCTGTATTAGACATAAAATTGATTGTAGGTTTATTTTGGAGCTACATTTATGCCATTATGTATGAAGAAGCACATCATTCAAATGGCTGCTATGGGTTCACTGCTAATGTTTCAAGCGGTAGGTCAAAATTTTGATGACTTGGTCCAATATGTGAGGCGTTATTCCGTGAACAGTATCTCGAATGTTGGCCTCGTTCGAATGTTGGCCTCGTTCGAATGTTGGCTTCGTTCGAATGTTGGTGCTTGTTTAAAATAGTTGGCGCAGACTAAGGACTTGACGTAGTCCCAAAAAAGTAATTGAGGGATGTCATGTCGCATGATCGCGGCGGCCAACTGATAAAACCACGCCGTAGATGACCCAGTCGCCAATTTCCTTCTTCAGAACTTCGAGTGTTGCCTCGCTTGTCTGGCATATAGCGCCGCGCCATTTTGTTAGAACCACAGATCAGATATATCGATGTTATCAAGCTCTGGCTACAGAAATCCGGTTGACATCACCCTATACCTGTGTTTCCTTCATCATTTCGGAAGAAATAAGGTCCGATGATGCCGCCTTAATGCATGTCATAAACCTCATCAAACAGTCAATCTTTCTGGATGCTGGTTCGAAAACTTGTTGAATGTTTTTTTTCCAATAACGGCAAATTTATTTGTTGACACAGCCGCTGAGCAAAAATTGGGCGTTGTCCGAGAAGACGATTTTTTTTACCAAAATAAGGATCTCCAGTGCTAACGAATTCACAGGGTTGTCTATGGTCATCCCTTGACAATTCTTGAGTTAGCATAAGCCTATACGGATGTAGAGCCAAATCCATTCGCGAAATAAGCCGGGTTGACACTGGCAATGCCCTATTCAGCTGGTCGGCACCGAATCGACATTTCTGGGTTTTCTTCAATACTGGTCTCTACGGTGGCTATGTTTTATTCATTTTGCACCAATCTGTGTCTGGTTGAAGGCTTAAGGACCAAACTCGCTCAAACTTTTCCACGGTGTGACGAATTACTTGCCACACTGAAGCCATGATGACGACCGATCTAACGACGAAATTCACGTTGTGTATTTACAACAGAGTCGAAATTTCGATAATAATTTTAAAATACATATTTGCGCACGTTTCGACAGCGCGATAAGAGGAATGAAGAAATGGTAAACCATACTGAATATTTTTAGAATTTCATTAGAAACTTTGAGAGTGGTTGAAATATTGGGTCAATAACTTAATTCGTGCGGTTTGCTAAGAGATGGGGAAAAGTCATAGCTTCAGATGGGCAATACTTTGAATAATACTATTGTACATGTTTTTCTTAAATAAACGTTCAAATTTTGAAAAAAAAAACCTCACGAATTAAGTTATGTACCCAATACAATTGGTCATACCTATTATAGTATACATACATATACAGGGTGGACCATCTAGTGGGTTTTTTTCTAAATCATAGTTTATTTTGACACTGGCAGCTGTTTCCCGCCCGAAATTTTGACAGAAATTCAGTATCATACCTCCGCGGAACGAAATGAGTCGCTTTACGATTGAACAACGTTGGGAAATATCGAAATCTTATTTCCAAAGTGAGTGCTGTGTAGCCCAAACAGTGCGTTTTTTGAAAAGAAGTTTTGGCCGAAATGAAGCATCCTCCGCGACTGCTGTACGCAAGTTTGTGCAAAAAGTTCTGGTAAAAAGAGACTGGTATGCTAGTGGACAACACTCATGGTAGGTCACCCCGTCGTCGTACGGTGCGCACAGATGAAAATGTGGCTGCTGTGGCGAAAGTGTAAGACTCAATTCTCGAACATCAACTCCCCATCGATCTCAACAGCTCAACATTTCACGCACTAGTCTGGGGAGAATTCTGCACAAGATCTCGGATTATTCGCTTGCAAGGTCTAATTGACTTAGAAATTGAAGGCGCGCAACCATGCGCTTCGGTATTGCTTCGCAGTTTGGGCCGTAAGCAGCTTGAATTGGACAATGATTTTGGGCGAAAAATCATTTTTTCTGACGAGGCGAGGCGCATTTTCATCTCGGTGGCTACGTTAATAAATAAAAATGCAACAAATAAAATGTTAACCGACTTTTGTTTGCTGAAATTGAAAACATGGATTTGGACGACCTCTGGTTTGTGCAGGATGGCGCGCCATGCCACACAGCTCGTGCCACAATCGATCTGTTGCGCACCAAATTGCCAAATCGTGTTATCAGCCGTCTTGGCGATGTCAATTGGCCACCTCGGAGCTGCGATTTGATCCCTTTCGACTTTTTTTTGTTGGGAATCGTGAAGAACCGATGTTATGCCAATAATTCCGGAAACGATTGAAGCACTTAAGGCCAATGTCATCCAAGCCACCCGTGAGCTACAGCCCGAAACCATCAACAAGGTCTTGGAAAATTGGGGTGACAGAATGCTGCTGCAAAGCTAGCCGAGGCAGCCACTTGAACGACGTTATATTTCATAATTAATGGGAATGTTTGTTCTAACTAACAAAGCCATCGTACATGTAAAAAATGTAATTTTGTTCATTTATTGCATTTTTAAAAATAAACTTGTGTTTGGTTCACCCTGTATACAAAACGGATGTTAGCAATATCTGAGAATTTATTCGCACGTAAAAAGTGGTTTCAAGAGTTACAACTTAAGCTGGCTCTGGTGTGTTGCCAACTGGACGTTAATCGGTCTAAGTGCACTCTACCGGGTGCGGAGGGAACTCACCTCACTTAGCTACGTACAAACATCTCCGGTGGTCGCCTAACAACGCCCCCGACAGAATTCTTACAATTTCATTTTTGACAACAACCTCATCCAGCGTGATGCATCCCGCAATCCATGGTCACATTTTATTAAGCCCTGGCACGCATGAAACGTGCACCAATTCAGCGGCGTCCTTCTCGACCATCCTCACTCACCGCAGCCGAGTATTCAATACAACATGAGGGAATTAGAACCCTATTACAGTGTAACATAGTGTTGGGTTGTGAGCTCGTGGCTAATTTGTTGTTACGCCAACACACTGTCAGCCTTGGACCGCATCATGATGACGATGATTGGGTTGGTGAGCGCCGCCGTCTATCCACCCCATGCTCAGATGCCATCGTCGTGTGGTCCTGTGCCACATGCAGAATCCGTCCACAGGGACTGATACCGGATTTGCCCATAATTAATGGCAATTTCCTTCGTTTTATCACAATGAAGCAGGGCCCCAGTACTTCTTGTGTACGTGGTTGGTTTCAATTGACCCCACGCGGCGCCGTTGGGGGTGTGTTACTTGTAAGCCTCTTTTCTTAATTTATTGCCACAGGAAATTAATTGCTGAATAATAGCGTTTCTAAATGTATTTTGCCGAACTTTAATTACACACCACACAGGGGCAATCGCACGGCCTGGCCTCTCGCTCGCGCCATTTTGGAATGTCCTTAATGTCTCCGCCCGGCTGGATCTGTAACAGACTCTGCTCGCTGGCCAGTCACCTCCGCGCTGAACCGCCGGTGAGCTGTGTTCGCCTTAATTACACGTGGAATGCTGTGAAGACTTTTGCATTTTATGATTAATTAAATGAGCTTTAATGAACATTCTGTGAGATGCTTCCGAAACTGTTATTCGTGTCGATGGACTGTCAGTGGTGCTGGGCGGGGGGAGGTTGGCACAACACCGGCAGCGATGCCAATGGACGCGATGTCTAGGGAACTCAGAATTGTGTCTGGAACATACATAAGTCATTTGATGACAGGGATTAATATGCAAAGCAACGAACTTCACCAAATTGAGAGTCTTAGCGCTGTGAAGGTGCCATAAGTGGTTGTAGAGGACATTCCACCGCACCACTAAGCGCCTTATTCATGAACAATAAAGGAGACAAAAGACGGGAGGGGTGGAAAGGGAATCTAGTCGTTGACAATGGAGCCTAACTCAAACGGTGTGTGGATGCGAGACGTTCAACAGTGGCCCGCAAAGAAGAGCGTAAGCTGTCAAAGGATCTTAAGTTCTGCTGTGGTGACTTAATTTTTTTTGCTGTTGACGAGCAAAAGGTATTCTCATCGTGGTCTTATGCGGTGTTTCAGTTAATGAACTCTCGACAGGAAGCAATTAACGAACAAGTGGGGTTTTAACAAGACTACTTGTGGCACAGTTGATGGTTGGAAAGTGATGCTAATGCCATAGTACAAAATTGGTTAAAATATCTCTGGTGACTGGAGATAAATCTTCTTGTACCTCCTTTCCAGCAGACTGGATTGTACGAAAATCGACAGGTTTTTGAAGCACTACTGGAGCACTCAGACTCAAAACTGATCGATTGTACTGCCAGGTAGCAGCCTATTCCAGTGCCGTTAATTTTATTCCAACAGTAAATGGTGACTGGACCAGATTCGATTTCACTGGGATACGAACCCGGGACCCCTCTAACTTGGGGCAGGCACTTAACCAACTGCGCCATCCAGTCGTGTACAATTGCTCATAATTGAATAAAATAAAAAGTTCTGCTGACATGCACTTCACGAGCATAAATCGATTTTAAAGGCACTTCGCATGCTTCTTATTTCATTCACTTGAAGACCTTTTCATCGACAAACTTGCTTTAAATTAAATTATTGAACGTCACTTGAAGCAGTCGCACAAGTGACATTCTATGCTCAACTCCCAAGTACCCATTCGATCGATTGCTCTGCTCAAAAATTGAATAACTCTCCATAACAAGTTACAAGGATTCGTACGAACTAATAGACTCGTCCAGCACTGTCGTCCGCAGTGACAACTTCAGCAATACACGTCGAACGAGTATGTGCATGGTGGTCCTCTTGAAAAACTCCTTCACTAATCCATTGAAAACTACCATAACCCCTCTAGGCTATTTCGATGGAAAATTCAATCACATGTTGTACCGGAAATTCGAAGACTCACCTCCATCCAGCAGCATCCACTTCAAAAGAGAATCATATTCAAGTCACATATCCTTTAACAATGAACCCATTCTGTGAACATCACCGCCTCCACCGAACTGGAACCACGACAACTTCCCCGACAACGACGACGACGACAGCGATGATTCCTCTCCAGAGTCTCGCATTAAAAACATTACAAAGCTGTAATAAGTTTCACTCGCCTTATCCCTGTGTGCGGATATTAAATGTCAGTACTGCAAATCTTTTCACTCACGGCCAGGCCAGGACCTCTGACGCGTCCTGCCGCCACGCCAGACCACCAACTCGCACTCGCACATACAATAAATTATAAAACTCTCAAGTGTTGCGTTGAATTTCAAAAAGTTCCCTCAAAATCCCATCCACTGGTGGGGAGGGCACATGCTCGGATGTATGGTGTAATCTGGGACGTTCCTGTGAACGCCTCGCAAACGTGAATATGATGAATGAGAAATATTTTCCCCAGTCCCGGTGTGGAGGAGTGCTGCCAGGACGAAAGAGTTTGTTTGTACTCAGCCCCCCGCCAGCCAACAAGCCAAAGATTGGGGCATCTTCGAGAATAAAAAGTTAATCCCAGCACGGAACGTAACGCGGTCGATGCGATGGTCGGTGCTGGGATGAGTGCATATTTGTAAACTTCTCATCCTGCACGCCTTGATGGTGTTTGAAGATTGGATTGGATGGTTATGGCTAGGAGTGATTGTCTACCGCACACATGTTGGATGTCTACATTTTTGGGGTTGTGACAACTGAAGTTTTGTTTTTTGCGTCAAAGTGAATCCGACAATGCGATGTTGCCTCTGTAAATTTGAGGAGGTCGTAATTTTGATTAATTTGAGACATGCGGCATAAAACAAATAGAAAGTTCGTCGGTAGACTTGTGTCAACAAAAGAAACGTTAATGTACACAATTCCTAATCGAGCGTGAATTTTGGCTTAAACCTCAAAGGAGATCTTCCAATTTCTCAGTTATTTCGGGAACGTCTTGGATATTTCAATATTGACATTCAAAGTTGACTTACTCGTAACACCGCACCAAATAAATGTTTTACGAAATTTGTCAGATACACGTTTCTTCTTTTACAGTCCGTGCCAGTAATCCTCTCCAGCTTACTAGCTACTTGAGTTCCTTCTCCACCGTGGACACTCTCTTTTGCGTTGATCACAGGCTTGGTAGCGAAGATTCGGACCCGGAGCTACAGTCAGCGTCAAAAGTGAGTCACTAGCTGAAAGTTTGTCCTCTAAATCAGAATTGACCGAAATGATCTGCGCCAGAAATTGATAACTCAAATAAGAGCTCTGAAATTATACTCAACATCCGATACAGGGTGGGCCAAATACAAGTTTATTTTTCAAAATGCAATAAAATGAACAAAATTAAATATTTCCCATGTATTATGGCTTTATTATTAAGAACAAATATTCCCATTAATTATGAAAAACAACGTCGTTCAAGTGGATATCTCGGCTGGCTTCTGGCTTCGCAGTAGCGCATTCTGTCACACCAAATTTTCCAAGACCTTGTTGATGGTTTCGGGCTATAGCTCACGGGTTGCTTGGATAACATTGGCCTTAAGTGTTTGAATCGTTTCCGGGTTGTTGGCATATCATCAGTCCTTCGCGGTTCCCCACAAAAAAAAGTCCAAAGGGGTCAAATCGCAGCTTGATTTTGGAATTTGGTGCGCAAGAGATCGAGTGTGGCATGGGCTTTGTGGCATAACGCGTCATGCTGCATGACCCAGAAGACGTCCAAATCCATGTCTTCAATTTCAGTAAAAAAAAGTCGGTTAACGGTTATGGCTCTGTACCGCCCACCGTTGACCGAAACGTTGTTCCCAGCCTCATTTTCGAAGAAAATTATGCCACCACTCCACAACCAACACCAAACTTTCACTCTCTGTGGATGCATTGGTTTCTCGACGATAACGTGCGGGTTTTCCGAGCCCCAGATGTGGCAATTTTGTTTGTTAACGTAGACGCCGAGATGAAAATGCGCCTCGCCTCGTCAGGAAAGATGATTTTTCGCCCAAAATCGTTTTCAAATTCAAACTGCGAAGCGATAACGAAGCGGATGGTCAAGCGCCTTTAATTGATGAGTCAACTGGACCTTGTAAGCGATTAATCCGAGATCTTTGTGCAGAATTCTCCTCAAGCTAGTGTGTGAAATGTTGATCTGTTGAGATCGATGGCGAGGTGATTTTCGTGAATTGAGTCTCACACTCTCGGCCACAGCAGCCACATTCTCATCTGTGCGCACCGTACGACGACACGGGGTGACCGACCATGAGTGTTGTCGACTAGCATACCAGTCTCACGAACATTGTGCACAAACTTGCGTACAGCAGTGGCGGTGGTGGGTGCTTCATTTCGGCCAAAACTTCTTTTCAAAAAATGCTCTGTTTGGGCTACACAGCACTTTGGAAATAAGTTTCCAATATTTCCCAACGTTGTTTAAACGTAAAGCGGCCACTCATTTCATTCCGCGGATGTACCACTAGATGGCGCACCCTGTGTGTGTCAAATCATTAGCACAACATATACTCGGGATAAAATCGTTTACCAGAAATATATAGCAAAAGATTGATGACTTTGCAACCCTCGAGTTACGTACAAGTAATCATTAGAAGTTCAATCTGCTCAAAATTTCCATCGAAGCCATTAAAGCCAACGCACTTTTTAAACATGTCATCGAAGCTCTTAACTCAAACTCATCAAATCTGCTAGATCAAGCGAAGATAAACTCCCTCGGAACCCCGTTCCCCCATAGCAACCCCTGAGAGGAGCTCCCGCTACCATATCTCACTGTAATTACAGTCTCATCTTGCACCCACACACACCGCCCGTAGTAAGAAATAAAAATTCGCAGCCCCATTGACATTTACGAGCGCAAACATGAACCATATAAGCCGCGAGACATAATAAACCCTGCGTGGAGGAGATATGTACACCGCCTTGACTGGCGTTGTACATCTTCCCCAAGCGTGCCGTGTCAGTTGGCGTTAACGTCATCTCGTGATTTGTTTGACAGACGAACCCAAAAAGATTCAAAATATTCATGAACCCATCGGAGGACCGTTGAATAATGATGCCATTAGAGGTGCTCCTCGCCCTCCGAAAAAGAAACGAGGTCACCGCACAGAAGTCTAAGGACTTCAACCCACATGTGCCTCGCTGCTGCCGGGTGAGGGGATCTTTTCATAACCGTTGGAAATTTTATTAAACTAATTTCCGTTCAACCTGATTTAGCAGTGTACCCACAGATCCAACACATCGAGCGGGGTGGGCCATCCTTTAAACAAGGACGCCTGTCGTTTTCAAAAAAAAAACGCGGTGGAGGACGGGGAACAAAAAACCTGAAAATATGATGCAGTCAACTCCTCGACTCTCAAGGCAAACAAATCTTTCAATAATACATCCTGACAAGCAGGATATATCCTTGCACCGGGAAGGGGGCTCACACATGCACTCCACCGAACCAAAGTCGATATCGCAGGACCAAGAACTTGCCGCCCCTCTGTGACCCTCCACCAGTCAAGCACGCTGCCAAACTATCCTGTAATGCAATTCGATAAACCAGTTCCTTTTTTTGTGCTGCTCGTTGGTTCTTGTTCGACGATGTGTGCCCGTGTACTCATGATGGCAATAGTGGTGCGGTGGTTGTGTTCTTTTTGTCGCCTTCGGGCTGCCGAGGCAGAGACAGGGGCTTGTTGGATTCCCTTTTTGTTCATTGAGAAAGCTGAATTTGAATTCGGCTGTGGATCCAGATCGAGGGGGAGGGGAGCACGCCCTGACACCGCACAGCCACCACCGCTGGTTCATCTTGTGCTCCTTTTTTTAGCGCTCGTATCTTTCATGGAATTTAATTGCCTACGGGGGCGTGCAGACTATGGCTAAACACTTTTGCGCTTTCATTTGCTTTTGCCTCACCCCACGGGGGGATGGGTGTGAATGGAGGCGCTCACCATCATCATCAACATTTTCTCATCACTGGAGGAGCTCTATAGACACAGCAGGCGCTAGAAGGGTGGAGAAGGAGGCGGATGGGGTGGCAGGAATCCGTGCTTGTGTGGCATGATTCAGTGGATTCATGTCCCTAAAAGCGTATCAGTTTAGAGCCTTTGGGCCTGCCGCCGGTGCTTCCATTCCATCCATATCCTTATCAGTTGATTATGTATCTCGGTATTTGTGTTTAAATTCCTCCATCCAAGCCGGGGGATCCGAAGAAGAGTCGAAGAGGGCCAGCAGAAGCTGTTATACCATGCAAATATTGGCGTTCCGATGATGCTGGGGTTGTTTATCAATTATAATAAGTGTTCTGGGCGGGGACGGCAACGCGTAATGGGTTTTACATGTGAAAGGTCGCCTGTTGAGGGTGTGATTGATTACATGTTGTGGAATTGGAATTGGTTTCCCCCCGCACTCCTGTGTCTGTCATTCGGGATTTTGCGGAGTTCGATTTTGCTGAGATACCAGGCGAGCCGTGCGGCGCGGCTACACTTTGTCGGTAATGAATGTCATTGGAACTGTCGAATGGGCCCTTCAGATTGAAATGGAAAAATTTCAATGATTTTAGAGACAAATCGTGCGTAAACATTCCGAATACACGAGTTCTTTCTGGGAATTCAATGACATTTTTGCCGGGAGTTATTTTTTTTCCTTCCCGCGGAAGAAGAGTGGAATGCGACGCTGCGTGTGTAGGAATTCTATTTTCGGCTCTATGAGCAATGTCCCTTTGGGAGCAATCAGTGCGACATAAGCGATGAGACAGAATTAAATCTGGATGATGTATCATTTGATGTAAGAGGCGATTTGGTTTCAATGATGGATGGAGGGGAACTTGAAGTGTTTCCTCATTTTTCTGTGCGAACGAGTCAAGGGTGGAGTATCGTAAGCATAAAAAAAATGGGATTGCATGAATTTATAACTTCTAAGGTTTACTCTTTGTTCAAGTAACCACTCCAGCTTCAGACAAAAGGCTAACGTACCCTTTTCTGGGCTAAAGCCGATGGCGCACCATTAATTGATTGCTACTCCCTTTTCCTGCATTTTGCTGATTCCAAGTTCTCCAGATATTTCTTTAAAGAGAATATTATCAAGACGGTTAAAAGGAATGAAAAGGGAAATCGTCACTCTGCACAATGAGGAAGACATTTTGTAGCCGCCTCATCGATTTTCCTACAGACGGCCACACATTTGATACCTGTGCAGAGTTCTAGGGCTGAGAGCTTGGCAAAAATGTTATTATGCAAAAAAAGCCTTTGCCTGGATTTCTACTGATTTTATCAAAATCCATTGAGGCTCATCGGTAGGCCATTATGCGCACATCCAAAACCCATTTCGGTGAAATCTGGAACACTGATAAGTTTCAGGAAGTTGCGTCTACTAACGTTAAAAAACTGACCTTAAAAGGAAGAACTAAACAAATAATCTAGTCAGGTGTTAGTGGCTGTCACCGACGTCCAATACGACGACCAAAAAATGTCCTTCGTGCTGCCTGGTACATCCAGATATCTACTCTAAGTACTAATTTCAACAAAGCGCAGACTATCTATGAAATCGACAAGGCTTGTCATAGGTACCTTACTGTTTCTCAAAGAGATTGTTGAAGAAAAATGCTCCCAAGTGCAGGCGTCGAAATGAATCAGAAGCCGGATAAGTACGGAGAAGGTGAAGACTATTGTCCTCCTCCTCCTCGCTCAATCAAATTTTACGGAAGTCATTTGAGAAAAGCTCAAGTCCTCCAATGAGGCAGTGTTTTGCGTTGGCACCTACCATTTTACCAAGCTTTTCTTTCTTAAGTGCGGTCTGGATCTAGTTTTGGTCAGCCACTCTCTGGAGGTGTAACACATCTATTTTTCGTTTTTTCAGTTGCAACTTTTTGGAGCAACAATTTGCAAGCAATTGGAGGCAGTGTAGTGCCATGCCTGGCCTGACTGGTCTGCCGCTGAGCACATGTTGAACTGTTCTATCATCTCGTCAAAGGATAAGGGACTGTTATTGTGGAATCGACAGAGAAAAAATAATTCTCCAAGAACTTAACTTTATCTTTGGTTAACGTTCCGACCACTCTTCCATTCTACATGGTGGGCCATCTAGTGTTTTTTTTTAAATCATAGGTTATTCTGATACTTTTAGCTTTTTCCCACTCGAAATCATGACAGAGAGTCAGTATCATTCCTCCGGGGAACGAAATGAGTCGCTCTACGTTTGAACAACGCTGGAAAATATTGAAAACTTATTTCCAAAGTGAGTGCAGTGTAGCCCAAACAGTGCGTTTTCTGAAAAGAAATTTTGGCCGAAATAAAGCACCCACCGCGACTGCTGTACGTAAGTTTATGCAAAAAGTTCGTGAGACTGGTATGGTAGTGGACAACACTCATGGTCGGTCACCCTGTCATCGTACGGTGCGCACAGATGAGAATGTGGCTACTGTGGCCGAGAGTGTGAGACTCAATTCACGAACATCAACTCGCCATCGATCTCAACAGCTCAACATTTCACACACTAGCCTGAGGGGAATTCTGCACAAAGACCTCGGATTATTTGGGTACAAGGTCCAATTGACTCAGCAATTGAAGGCGCGCGACCATCCGCTTCGTTATCGCTTCGCAGTTTGGGCCTTAGAGCAGCTTGAATTGGACAACGATTTTGGGCGAAAAATCATCTTTTCTGCCGAGGCGAGGGGCATTTTCATCTCGGCGGCTACGTTAACAAACAAAATTGCCGCATCTGGGGCCCGAAAAACCCGCAAGTTATTGTCGAGAAGCCAATGAGTGACAGTGTGGTGTGGATTGTTGAGTGGTGGTATCGTTGGACCATTTTTCTTCGAAAATGAGGCTGGGAACAACGTTTCGATCAACGGTGGGCGTTACAGAGCCATGAATTTCTTTTTATTGAAATTGAAGACATGGATTTGGACGACCTCTGCTTCATGCAGGATGGCGCGCCATGCCACACAGGCCATGGCACAATTGGTCTTTCGGGCACCAAATTCCAAAATCGTGTTATCAGCTGTCTTGACGATGTGAAGTGGCCGCCTCGGAGCTGCGATTCAACACGTTTGAACTTTTTAATGGGAAACCGTGAAGGACCGCTGTTATGTCAATAATCCGGAATTGGTTCAAACACTTAAGGCCAATATCATCCAAGCAATTCGTGAGCTACAGCTCGAAACCATCAACAAGGTCTTGGAAAATTGGGGTGACATAACGCGCTACTGCCAGGCCAGCTGAGACAGCCACTTGAACGATGTTGTATTTCATATGGGAATGGGAATGTTTGTTCTTACCAACAAAGCCATAATATATGGAAAAAATTAAATTTTGCCCATTTTATTGCGTTTTTAAAAAAGAAAATTGTATTTGGCCCACCCTGTAGAGTAGAACATTTGATGGCAGAGCCGATTTTCTGTTCTTTCGAAAGAAAATTCTGCGTCGTAAGTTTGGTCTTGTCAGCGAGGACGACGAATGGAACTCTACGATTTGCACAATGTGATGTGAACAAAGATCAGTTGACCACACAGACTCGATCAAATCAAGCACATAATCACCAATTTTTCGGGTAAGATAGTCTTTGAATCCGAGCGTCATGAGAACGATGGGAAGATCGAACCAACCGTAAATAGATGAACTGATAGCGGATGCAAGACAAGTTGATCTTGACAACCGAAACGAGCATGCTCTGAAGACGAGGGGCATCGGTAGATCAGCCGCAGATCCTCCATGACTCGCTTGGGAACTGAAACTTGGGTTAAAATCTGTCCTAAGGGATGTGGAGGAGTTTCTCAGAAACTGCCCCTCCTGATCTGCATAAAAATGTGTAAAGGTTATTCCAATCGTTGAGGAATAGCTTCACGCCTTCTGTAAGGAGTTGTGGGGGAATCGACAGTTTTATTATTTTTTGAAAAAATTACGATTTTTTTAAACAAATTCGCCAGAAAACACTGAAAATTCTTTTTGGTTTTAATTCTTCGTATTCGACAACAAACGTTAAATTTTTCAGCTCCAAACATGACGTGAATTTGCTCCCATCCACCACATATGGTCGAGGCATATGCCTTAGTTCGGCATCACCTCTATGACTCTCTGAAAATAACCCAAAACTAATTTTTCAGAATCCTATCATTTTCACGGGCCTCCAACCGCCCTTTGACGAAGGATTGAAATCAAAGTTAAACATGCACACGGATATGCAACCCTTTGCAAAATCCCTTCCCCAAAGAGCCACGGCTTTTCCCACATCACTCATACGCGCTTAACAATTCATAAGAGGGTGGCTCCACTTGTCCGCACCTTCCCATGCTTCTCCTCCTCCTCATGCATAACGGACAAACAGATATCAATTTGAATCCTTCCACTAGCATAGTTGATAAGCGTAATTAAAAATTCAAGACTCGCGCATGGAAAGCCCCGATCCGAGGCTCCATTAATATTTCACGACGGCATTACTCGCTTGACTTTCCGATGAACTATGCGAACGAAAAGTCATACATACGTGTACCGACTTTGACCACCACCAACAGCAGCTTCCCTTACCCCATCTGACGAAGCACATATCCCAAAAAAAATGCACGCAACTATATACGCTTTTTTTGTATTCTAGGTTGAAGCGTTTCCCGAGGCTATCCGATATTGGGAGCGAGTGTACGATGGCAAGCTGCTGGACCCCGGCGAGAAGTATCGAATCGAAACATATCCCGACGGGTAAGAGGAGTGCTGACGACTCAGTTGATAGACGCAACCCACACCATCCATCAATAAATTCAACGTTTTTTTCTGGTCACGTTGTAGGTACAAAACGACGATGCGTTTAACAATTAACAATTTAAGTATCACGGACTTTGGACAGTACTTCTGTGTGGCCAAAAACGAGCTGAACACCACGATGGCGTCGTTCGAGATTATAAGTGAGTATCTGAGGTTTTTTTGTGCGCGGGTATCCGGTTTTGGCATCGAAAACGGGGAGTCTGGGCGGGTTTTGTATTATGCAACAGACAGAATTTTGAATGAAATTTTGGCTTTTTGTGTGACGTGCACGTCCTGTTGGAGGTAGTCATTGACAGGCATTGTTTGCTTTAAAGCGACACGCAAAGCGTTCATTGTGCTGCAGGGATTCAGCATATTTTGGATTCAGCTAAAGATTCCTTTGTTCGGAGGTATTGGATGCCTTCGGCTGCATGGGGGGACTGTGAACAGACTTGAGTTACAGGAATGTCATTCGCTTTGTTGATGGCATTTTTGATGGAACATGAACATGATGGCGTTCCATTTTTGGACTGGCGTCGATGTCGAAGGGATATTGAAAGTTTTTGAATGCATAGATTAAGGGGGCAGAGCAGAAAATCAAGCAAAGCCTAGGGGTAGATGACGCTTGTCTCAGATGTCACCCACATGTGTACATATATCACTGGGGATCATATTTTAACGTCATATCGTATTTGGTGGCATATTTGGAAAACTCATTGATTAATTGATTTAATGGAGATCGAGGCCAGTTTTTGGTCACCAAATACGACGGTAATGCATAACACGCCTTCGAGCTTTGTTTCAGCAAAACACGCCGTTTATTCACTCTAAAAACCAGTATTTTTCGAAAATGTTTTCAATCAGACTTTTGAAAAGCTCAGGAGGGGGTACCAAATGGGATAAAATCACACAATTTTGGTGTTCAGCTTACCAATCCTTACCAATTACCAATCGAGCAAGATGTAGCTGAATCAAGTTTTCTGTAAGTAATTCATCTTCAGCGACAAGACTGTATGTAGCGTCAGTCCGCTGAAAGCGTCGGTTATTATAGTGTAAAAATTCAGATTTTCGACAAAATACTCACTGGCCTTCGTTCAGTGATTTTGAGCTTGTCTGAATCGTGGAACCAGCCTCCTTCTTGAAGTAATGATAGATGATGTCTTTAAACTAATCTGAAGATCGTAAGTTACTGGTGCCAGAAAAATGGCTACACTGAAAACGATAATATAGGGTCATTCGATAAGAGGTGTCATTTCAATTCAATACAGAAAGAGAATATTTTAAAGAAAAGTGGTAATATTTTCTTTCAGTCTAGTTTAGGTTAGGTAGATGGGTGCCCGTGCTGACATGAAGAACATGTCAACATTGTGCCCAAAAAGTTTAAACCGTGGAAAACCTAAAACTTCGATGTATCAACAGCTAAGTTAAACCACCCAGATGTAGATATGTATCTCAGGAGTTTGCTTAGCCCTATTTTCCCTAGATCATCCAGCTCCGAAAAGAATAAACTTCCTAGAGTTTCTTCCTCCGAACTGCTAGTGCAGGACAATCATACAGTATGTGACAAATAGATGCTATTTTTAAGGTTCCGTCTACAAAAACGGAACCTTTATAATTTCGGTGTGTCCGTCCGTCCGTCCGTCCGTCCGTCCGTCCGTCCGTCGTGTCTGTCACACTTTTTTATCTCCGAAGTTTATGAAGATATCGGCATGAAATTTTGGAATTAGGTACTTCAGACCTAGATGTCAATTCCTATGCAGCGATTTTAAAAAGTGGGGCCATTTGGGGGTGGCTCCAGTACAGGTGAAGTTGACACTAATTTTGAAAAATTGTCGCACCCCATCGATATATATATCAATCGACAGATCTTTCGAAATGAGGTGGAGGTTTCTTTCAACACTTTTTTATCAAAAGTACCGTTTGGAAAATATGGAGCTCCAAAGATTTTCTCCCCCTGCCATTTCTAAACCAAAGTGTTTAAAAATCTGAAAAAATCACAAAAACTTGGCTTCATTGAGTACTTTCATTTAAAACCATTGCGAGCATTCTGGCCCTAATGGTTTCGGAGATATTGGCCAAAAACGGTCAATCATAGACATGCGAATTTTGAAGATCTGAAAACGCAGTTTTGAAGACATCAATGTAAGCATTAAGAAATGATAAATTTCAAAATATCGACTTATGTTGAAATTTTGAGATATCTAAGATTTAAAATGAGAACGATTTTCATTTTCACACATAATTTCATGCTCTCTATTCGTTGCTGAGCGTTATCTTTTCGATCTCACCCCTAAATGCCCAACAGAAATGAATACACACACACCGCAGGCATGAGCAGTGTTGGGTATGTGTATGATGGAAGGGATTTTCTGTGTTGGATAAACTTGGATAGAGATATAGGTATATGTAGGGATGAACATTTGTTTGTTTAGATGTAAATATGAATTTATTAATAAATGGTTGATTTGGGTTGAATTTAGAAGAAAATTCAACTGAAATAGTTTAGAAACGTCGTTTGATCTTCAGAAATCATCCATCAATATTATGCGACGGAACCTTACCCGTGCGAGTACAACTCGCACTTGCCCAGTTTATTTCTTCGTCTCTTCAGCTTCTACAAAAGTCGTTATGGGGTATTCCCAGACATGCTGCGTGATTTCATATCGCGCAGCGCCCTGTCACGACCCCGACAGCTATTCGTATATCCCTTCGACTTAGTTTTATGAGATCGGTAAATCTCCTCTTGTCGTAGACTGGCCATAACGATTTAGCTGTAGCGCATGTGTCTAATCGACACTACCGTTTACTAGCTGCCTCGTTAGATTCAATGTCTATTTCCCTGTGCAAGGTGCTAAGTGAGACGACTGGATGGCGCAGTTGGTTAAGTGCCTGCCCCAAGTTCGAGGGGTTCCAGGTTCGAATACTAGTGAAATGAATGAATTTGGGCCAGTCACCATTTGCAGTTGGGATCAAATTAACACCACTGGAGTTACCTGGCAGTACAATGGACCAGTTTTGAGTCTGAGTGCTCCAGTAGTGTTTCAAAAATCCTCCAAAAAAAAAAAAAAAAAAGGTGCTAAGCGGTGTGCTGGCCTCAGGTAGAGCCCGCAAAGAGCTTATATGTGACCCAACCCTGACCAGCTCATACGCCTTTTCATTACCGGAATTCCCATGTGGCCGGGCACCCAACAGAGGGTCACCTTATTGGCTACTGAAATATCGTCCAGTCTTTTTATGCTTGGATCTTATCGATGTTGACTGTAACGCTTTAATGGTTGCTTGACTATCAACATAGATACCGATTGTTTGTAGCTTGTTTTATTGTAACAACTTCCGCCTGAAAAACACTGCAACTATCCTCAAGTCTGAAGGACCGATTTGTATTTCGAGACTCACAGTAGACCACAGCATCAGTACCAACATTCATCTTGAATCCGTCAGTATAGATGGCAAGGTTTTTGTCGGCACAGACTTTCCCCATTCCCATTCTTCCCTGCTGGGAATTCGCTCACAGTTCAAACGTGGTATGATATAGTCCGTTTCCGTCCGGAGTCTCTATATTCCGTCTGATTTCCTTAGTCTTATTACACTCTTAGCTGCCAAGGTGCTGCAGTGGTGCAGTGTTTCTAGAGCTGCTGTTTGTGTTGAACTCATCGATGCGCTTTGAATCTTTGTCATAAAGTCTATGATACAACTGAAGTTAGCAGCAGGATGTATTATTGTATGGATATGTACAGTTGAGGCGATGAGAAATAAAATCGAAACACCTCGTTTGTTCATTTTCTGTTGAACATCCAGTGTTGGTTTGAAAGCCTTTGTCCATTCCATCATTGTCCATAGGTATGTTCGAATAAAATCAAATCATCCAACCACTGGTTAAAATCCATTGTTTGTGAAATTTTTCAAATTTCAAAATAGAATCGTTTTCAGGTTGAGTACAAATTTTGGCTTTCGGAATATTCACCAATTAATGCTTAAGGTACCAATCATAGCTAATGAACATGCACCTGAACACACATGAACCTATTCGTTCACACTTTTAATTAAACTGTTTTTTTTTGCCGCAAGCTTTTAGTTCAAAAAGCGAACATATGTTTGTCCGTTGGATACTTGCGTATGCTCACGTAGTGTTTTTTAAGGTTCCGTCTACAAAAACGGAACCTTTATAATTTCGGTGTGTCCGTCCGTCCGTCCGTCCGTCGTGTCTGTCACACTTTTTTATCTCCGAAGTTTATGAAGATATCGGCATGAAATTTTGGAATTAGGTACTTCAGACCTAGATGTCAATTCCTATGCAGCGATTTTAAAAAGTGGGGCCATTTGGGGGTGGCTCCAGTACAGGTGAAGTTGACATTAATTTTGAAAAATTGTCGCACCCCATCGATATATACATCAATCGACAGATCTTTCGAAATGAGGTGGAGGTTTCTTTCAACACTTTTTTATCAAAAGTACCGTTTGGAAAATATGGAGCTCCAAAGATTTTCCCCCCCTGCCATTTCTAAACCAAAGTGTTTAAAAATCTGAAAAAATCACAAAAACTTGGCTTCATTGAGTACTTTCATTTAAAACCATTTCGAGTACTCTGGCCCTGGTTTTGGAGATATTGGCCAAAAACGGTCAATCATCGATATGCGAATTTTGAAGATCTGAAAACGCAGTTTTGAAGACATCAATGTAAGCATTAAGAAATGATACATTTCAAAATTTCGATTTATGTTGAAATTTTGAAATATCTAAGATTTAAAAATGAGAACAATTTTCATTTTCACACATAATTTCATGCTGTGTTCGGCCACTCTATTCGTTGATGAGCGTTATCTTTTCGATCTCACCCCTAAATGCCCAACAGAAATGAACACAAACATACCGCAGGCATGAGCAGTGATTAGATAGGTATGTATGTATGTATGATGGAAGGGTTTTTCTGTGTTGGATAAACTTGGATAGAGATATAGGTATATGTAGGGATGAACATTTGTTTGTTTGGATGTAAGAATTTGTGAATAAATGGTTGATTTGAGTTGAAGTTAGAAGAAAATTCAACTGAAATAGTTTTGAAACGTCGTTTGATATTCAGAAATCATCCATCAATATTATGCGACGGAACCTTCCCCGTGCGAGTACAACTCGCACTTGCCCGGTTTATTTGAATAAAGAATAGCACTGTTACCAATATTCGAGGACAATTAATCAATCAATAGATTGCGGAACTCTCGGTGGTGCCACACGAAAATTAAAATGTTGGCCCAATTCGTGAGTTTTAAGTTAGGTTAGGTTAGGTTCAAACAAAGGGGTTGCTTGTGAATTCACCAGCACACTTAGGTCACATTTGTTCGTTCTTATAACCACAGTCAGACTTACTACCACTGCTCGGCCGCTCCAATGATCCACTGCCGTTAATTTGATCCCAATAGCAAATGGTGACTAGACCAGATTTGAAAAACCCGATAAAAGCGTATTAATTTTGCTTTCACTGGGGTTCAAACCTGGGACCTAACTAAGGCCAGGCACTTAACCAACTGCGCCATCCAGTCGTTTTTTATGTTCAGGTGTAAGTCTTTCCATGTTGAAATGGCAATACTAACTCAGCATGTTTGACTTTGACACATTTAACGAATCACGCATGAACTGTTAAAAATACAAGGTGGCGCAAAATTAATAGGATATCGGAGGATGTTACAATTTTTGCAAATGGCGTCGTACGTCAATCATTAGACAGCTGCAGTATACAAACAGATAAGCAATGGAGCGCTATACTCCGCAAGGGCGTGGAATATTTGTGTCGATGTTTTGACCAATAATGCGTCGATGGTCTTAACGCAGCGTGAATTTCGTCGTCGATTTCCTAATCGTGTCGTACCAACTGGGCAAACAATTCAGCGCTCAGCTACTCGACCCGAATAGACTGGAACCACAGGAGATCATGCAGGGCGTGGCCGCCACCGGACTGATCGTTCGGCCGAGAATATAGCGGCTGTGGCTGCTGATATCGCTGAGAACGTAGAAACATCAACCAGACGACGGGCCACGCAATTGGTCATCAGCAGACATTTGTGAACTAGATAGCTGCAGTACACAAACAGACAAGCAATGGAGCGGTAAACTCTCCAACAGCGTGGAACAATTGTCTCTATGTTTTTGACCAATAATCGGTCGGTGGTGTTAGCGCAATGTGAATTACGACGTCGATTTCTTAATCGTGTCGCACCAACTGTGCGCTTAGCTACTCAACTCGAACAGACTAGAACCACAGGAGACCACAGGAGCAGACCGTGGCCGCCACCGGACTGATCGTTCGGCCGAGAATAACGCGGCTGTGGTTGCCGATGTCGCTGAGAACGAAAAAACATCAACCAGTTAGACACCACCAGACGGACCCTACAGCGAATTTTAGTGAAAGACTCATACATGTTCCCATACAAAGTGTAAACAGTGCTTCACTTAATGCCTCCCGATCGTCAGTCGCGTATGAATTACTGTCAAGCCATCCCCAATCCCAAAAACGGAAAGGACGTTTTTGTGTCGAAAATCATCGTGAGCGACGAGGCGTATTTCCACCTAAACGGTTGCGTCGATTTCGAAACAAAATCTTCGTTTCTGGGGCACTGAAAATCTGCGTGCGATGCACAAAGAGCCACTCAAAGCCACTCTGTGGTTCGGCGTTCACGCAGTGAGGAGTGATTGGGCCGGTAATACGGTCACTGTTACTGGCGAAGGCTACAGGGCCATGAACGACTTCTTCATGCCGGAATTGGATGAGCGGTGCTTGGTGAAAATGTGGTTTCAACAAAATGCTGCAACCGCACACACAGCACGAACCAGGAAGCCTTTCCTGGTCGCGTAATCTCCCGTTTTGGCGATTTGACATGGCCAGCAAGATCGCCCGATTTAACGACCCCAGACTTCTTTCTTTGAGGCTACTTAAAGTCGTATGTTTATGCCAAGAAGCCTGAGACAATCGCGGCCTTAAGGGGAATATTCGACAGGAATGCCAACAGTTATCACATGAAACCTTGTGGAAAGTCCTGGAAAATGGAAAAAACGAGCACAAATGTGTATCAACACTGGCGGCAGCCACTTGGCGGATATCATCTCTTCCACTTAGCAGAAAAAATTGTAAAGATCCAAATAAAGATTTCCATTACTCAAAATCATTTTTTTTATTTAGTGAAAAAGTAATTCAAAAACAAAATTGGATGATTAATTTTGCGCCACCTTGTATATAGCACTGAAAAACCAAATAGAAAAAAATCACCCTTTATATGGAGTTTCCGTACATTTTTTGAACGCATAAGAGATGCTAGTATCAGAATAAAATATAATTCAAATAGAATCCAGCTTACGGATCACCCATTATTTTTGACCCAGTTCGCTGAATTGTTAAAAAAATATTAAATTTGTAGATTATTCTTTCAACAGTGTCATTCATTAAGTAATTGTTGAGGAAGTGCTATCGGAGTTATTTCCATTTTTTTCCTGCAGTCGTCACTATCTTAACTAACTCAATTTTGTCAAATCCTTCCCTTACTTTTTAGTTTTCTCAACAGAGTATCCACCTCGTGATTTGCTAATAAAAATTCTCTGCTTGATATTTATTCGCCTCCCATTTTTACGACCTGCCCAGTCCTTTAATAAACTCGTATTTAATTTAATTACTCCCAGAACACTGGGTTATGGCTTCTCTAGTTCGCTGGTGTGCGAACTTTAATCCGTTCACCCGTTTCCTCGTTGCTTTTAGCACGATTTTAACTCCACTTAACCATCGACTTATATCTAAAATATGTGCATTCATGGAACTATTCCACTTTCTGTGTTTGATTTAACGTCAACTGGTGGCATTCTGATTAAACTTTGGTTTATATTTGCTGAGATGAAACTTTTTGTACAAATCTGATTTATATAGAAGGCAATGATGAATCCAAAACTGCGATGCTTGTATTTGCAGCTTACAAGGTTTCGTGTTGCCAAACTATAATAATAGTTTTTGTAAGTAATAACAATAATGGCGGCGGTACAGTCCGAAGTGGACCTAGGCCTAGCTTCTCAGCAACCACTAGTGTTGTGCGTGGTATTGTCCTCGCACGAGTGGAGGCGACCTACAGTTTAATGCCGACTTCGAACGGCGAGATTGGGAAGCATTTTCTAGACAGTTATACTCTTTGAGCATTGTCAGTGACTCGAAAGAGGTGGAGCCATGAAAAAACTTAAGGTGTTTTTTCGGGAATCGAACCGAGAACATCGAGCGTAGGAGTCGACGCACCTACCCACTACCCCGAGGCGCCCACTTTTTTTCCATGTATTGTGGCTTAATCGGTCAGATCAAACATTCCCATTCCCATATGAAATACAAAGTCATTCAAGGGGCTGCTTCGGCTGGCTTTGCAGCTGCGCATTCTGCCACCCCAATTTTCCAAGACTCTGTTGATGGTTTCGAGCTGTAGCTCACGGATTGCTTGGATGATATAAGCCTTAAGTGGTTGAATCGATTCCGGATTGTTGGCCCTTCACGGTTCCCCACAAAAAAAAGTCCAAAGGGGTCAAATCGCAGCTCAAATCGCCAAGACGGCTGATAACACGATTTTGAAATTTGGTGCGCAAAAGATCGATTGTGGCATGGGCTATGTGGGATAGACTGTTTGGCATTGCGCGCCATCTTGCATGAACCTGAGGTCGTCTAAATCCATGTCTTCAATTTCAGTAAAAAAAGTCGGTTAACATGGCTCTGTAACGCTCATCGTTGACCGACACGTTGTTCCCAGCCGCATTTTCGAAGAAAAATGGTCCAATGATACCACCCCGCACCAAACTGTCACTCTCTGTGAATGCATTGACATTCTCGACAATAACGTGCGGGTTTTCCGATTCTGGATCTGGTTGCGGCAATTTTGTTTCCTTACGTAGTCGCCGAGATGAAAAGATGATCTTTCGCCCAAAATCGATGTCCAATTCTACAATTCTGCTCTAAGGCCCAAACTGCGAAGCGATAACGCAGCGGATGGTCATGCGCCTTCAATTGCTGGACCTTGTAACCAAATAATCCGAGGTCTTTGTGCAGAATTCCCCTCAGGCTAGTAATATAATATAATATATAATATAATATAATATAATAATTCTTTATTCCTTTACAAATGATAAATACAATTCATACAAATTCTTTGAGATACATTGTGAGTTAACACATTTGTAGAGAATAGTTTGGTACAATCTATTGTCAGAAGACAAGAGGCGAGAGTACATATCACTTTATGTGTATAAAAACTAATATAAAGATAATTGATGAGGAAATGAAATACAATATTCAATTAAATAGAGAAGTGATAACAAATAACAATAATAGATAGATAAGATAAAAAATTAATTTTATACCAATGGATTAAAAAACAAATCGATTTCATTATGATCAAAAGAGAAGAGCCATTTTTTAACATTTTTCAAAAATACTGATTTCTTTCTCTCACACCTAAGGTTAACAGGTAACAAATTAAATAAGCGAGGGGCAGTAACGTAAAAGAAACGGGAGAAGTGAGTTTTATGTGTAGTTGGAATAGTAGCGACGTGCATGGTATTGATACGTAGCTTATACCTATCATCAAGTCTTACTTGGTAGTAACCGGAGTTGTCAAAAAATATGCTTAATACCTTATAGCAGTACAGATGTCTCAGAGGGAGAATATTAAGACATTTGAACAATTCGAAACTGGGTGTTCTGCGATTTACTTTTGTCATAATCCTTATTGCATGCTTTTGCTTAATCAATAATGGTTCTATTTTATTACAGTAAGCACCACCCCAGCAAGAAATACCATACTGTATTTTAGATTTAAGTAAGCCATTATACACCATTTTTAAAATTTGCGTATTACAGTAAAGACTAAGGTGGTAAATTTGTCTAACGATCTTATTTAAATATAAAGTTGTGTGATCTGTCCAAGCTAGCTTATAGTCTAAAACAATACCTAGGTATTTAAAACTATCAACGCACTCAATTCTAAAACAATCCTCACTGCAACTTATATTTTCATTAAATGCCGCTAAATTACCTAAAAGTGAATCAGCTAAACACATCCGTTGGCAATAAGGCGAGTGATAATATATGGGCAGATCTTTGCAGATTAGACCCTTGATATTAAACATCATAAACTTAGTTTTGTTACTGATTACCAAGCTATGTTTTTTAAACCATCTTCTTAAAATGTCTAAATCCCAATTTACATCTGATAACAAACTATGATAATTCATATTAGAATAGGAAATGGCTGTATCGTCAGCAAAAGCTGTAATTTTGCCCTTAAAAGCCTGAATAAATAACGAATTCACATATATTAGGAACAGTAAAGGACCCAATACAGATCCTTGAGGAACACCTATATTGGAAAAACGTACGGAACTGAATTCGTTTTTAATCTTTACCACTTGTTTACGATTCAATAGATACGAGGTAAACCACTCAAAAATGAAGCCCCTAAAACCTGCACTAAACAATTTATGTAACAATATAGTGTGATTAACCATGTCAAATGCCTTAGTAATATCAATAAAAAGACAAGACGGGATTTGCGAGTTATTCAAACTATCGTATATTTCCCCAGTCAGCTTTAATAATGCACTTTCTGTAGACTTACCACTTCTGAAGCCAAACTGGCAGTCGCTAAAAAAGTGGGTCTTATCTAGAAAAGATAGCATTCTACGCTTTATACCCTTTTCAAAGATTTTTGAAAAAACTGACAAAAGGGAAATAGGGCGATAGTTATTCAATACTCTGGTATAATCCTTTTTGTGGAGAGGAATTACCACTGCTGTTTTAAGGCAATCCGGAAAGACTACTTTATGTACACAATCATTAAAGATAAAACAAAGAACGTCAGAAATCAGAAATGAAATTTATTTCAATATTTTTTTAGTTAGTTAGTTTTAATGCATTTTTTTATTTTTGTCTTTTAAAAAAAATCTTACATTCTAGAAAAAATACTTAAACTAGTTATACAAAACGGGATTCTTATACTATCTTACTGGCCCTATGCGGGCACTCTAAGTTTATCTATGAATTTACAATTTACTTTGCCTTTCGGCTTCTTTTTGTTTATTTTAGATATATTTTTAAATAATACTAAAAAAAATACTTATGCTAAGAAAAATTAATTAAAAACTTAGTAATCTAAAATTTTTTCTATTTATATTCTTAACCTAACTTAACACTAACTTACCTAACTTAAACTTACCTAAATCTATCTAAATTTTTTTTTGTTTTTACTATTTTTTGTATATTTTTTTGATTTTTTTTTTTTATATATTTTTTTTCTTAAAATTACCCTAATCTAATACCCTAACCTAAATGTAATATGGCCGTAAGGGACCAACAATTTGCTGTTTAAACTGACAAAAACTGGGGCGTCTGATGGGGCTGCAACCACCAATAGAACCCCCGAAGCTTTTCACAATCCGTTCTGTCGCGAACAGAGATGGATCTGCTGAACCGGAGATCATCCGGACTAACGCTTGCAACATCGCCCGCGTAGAGGAGTCGCCTATCCACTGTCCTTCGCACCACGTGGTAGATTAATGGACATCCCTCCGCATCCTGGATTAAGCCAATCCGGTCAAGGTACAAGAACGCTTCCGGTGGAATGAATCCACTCCGGCGAGCGTTCTCATGATATGCTTCATTGTGGTAGTAGGCTCCAAATATAAGCTCGTTTTCCGAGGCCATGGCTCGTGCAACGTGCCTTCGAATCAGCTTAATAATAAAATTATCCACCCTGTTCACGTTTGCTTCGTTATACAAGAACTCGTTGGAATAGAATTTTTTGTACTCAGATTCTGGGGTTCTGTACTTCTTGAGACAAGCCCGGAGACATTGCCTCTCGAACAGCCTCATCTTTTCCATCTGGGAAGGACTCACGTTGAACCACACTGGACAACCGTACGCCATGACTGGCCGGATGAGGGCCATGTAGCAGATCACCTTCACCCTGGTATCAAGTTGGCTGCTATAAAACAACCCCCTTGCCACAGCAAAGGCTTTTCTGGCTTTCGTCAGGGCAGTAGCTATATGTCTGTCGAAATATAGATACTGATCCAGCCAAATGCCCAGATACCTTACTACACTTTTCACTGCTAACGGCTCCCCCTGCGGGTTAACTATGCCGAACTTGCGCCAGTTTTTTTTCGTGTCCCTTGAGGCCTTGTATAACGGAGTTCGGAAAAGGATGGTTTCACACTTCTGGTAGTTGATTTTTAACTTCCAGTCGTCGCAAAATCGCTGAATTTTGTCGAAGTCACGTTGCAGGAGGATGTTGATGTCCTCAACCTTCGGCGCTGTCCTGTATGCCACCAAATCATCGGCGTATGCGATCAAGTGCTGCATGGAGCCAATCAGTTCACTGGTGAAAATAGTGAAGAGGATTGGTGAATTAACTGCACCCTGCTGGAGCCCATTTTTTATGTGGAAAACTTTGGTAGAAGTCATGTTGCCACTTTTAACAACAAAACTTCTACCTGTTACCATGTTATAAATCGTGTAAAGCAGTGATTTGCTTATACCCATCCTCGTCAACTTAAGGAAGAGGCCTTCTAACCATACGGTGTCGAATGCCTTTTCCAAGTCAACGAGGCAGGCCCCGGTGCACTGGGTTTTTGCTTTGTTCCATTGAATGTCCGACACCAATTTTGACGCGGCATGTACAGTATCATGCCCCGCCCTAAATCCAAATTGGTTATTCGGTATTATTTTTCTGTCCTCAGCCCACTGTACCAGAACTCTATTGACAATCTTCTCGAAAACTTTGCTTATGCATGGAATTTATTTCAATATGTTGCTTGAGATATTATCATACGAATGTGAATTAGAAGCTTTAAGGGAATTTATAATTTGTTGAATTTCAAGTGAAGTGAATTCCTCAAAGAAAAAACTTTCTGGTTGAAGGCTCGATTCCAATATGGTATTCTCACTAAAATACTGAGAATTGCTATTAGAATTAATGTGATGAGAACCAATATTAGAAAAGAAACTATTAAATAAATTGGCAACTTCGAATGGTTCAGAAATCTCAATTTCATCATTTAGCAAGACAATATCAGCGCACGATTTATTCTTATTGAGTATTTCGTTGACAAAGTGACCTGCCATTCTCTTTTAGAGTTGCCAATGTTATTAGCTAATTTACTGGTAAAATAATAATTTTTGCAAGTTAATATGTCAGATTTAACTTCCCGGCAGATCCTCTCGTAATATCGTTTAAGCCTAGCATTATTAGGGTGTTTCTGAATAAGTAAACAGATTTTCTTTTTCTTATTAATTTTTTTAAGAAGCGGCATAGACATCCAATTTTTTAAAGGCTTTAACTTACTGTCCCTTTTATTATTTTTATGGCTTGATAAAGAAATAAAGTATTTTAGTCTTGAAAGAAACATATCAAAAGTGATATTAGGATCAGTAGCATTATATACTTCATCCCAGAATTCAAAATACAAATGTGTTTTTAAGGCAACAAAACCTATTTTATTAAATTCTCTGCCTGTAGATAAGTTTTTTCTGGCAATCTCACAATTAAGCTGAATACTGGTTAAACTATGGTCAGTTATTTTCAGGTCATAAATTGTTGTTTTATAGTCTACGCGGCTTTTCCTGTGTAATCTTATAAACATATGGTCCAAACACGAATTAAAACGAGTAGGCTGGTTAATTAAAGACTTTAAACCAAATGAAGACATCAAAGACATATAGCTATCTACATCAAAAGAATCAGCGAGGATATTAATATTAAAGTCACCCAATAAGACTATGTTTCTATTTTTTATGCTTTCTAAAAATACTAAGAACTCATCTAAAAATGTTTTTATAGAGCACTTATGGAATCTGTAGATACAGATAAAACAGAAATGGACATCAGAAACCACGCAATTAAGACTAATAATATCTGCACTTGCTAATTTATACTTTCCAATTACACATTCTTTTATTTTATTACTATAAAATACTGCAACACCGCCAGCTGCATAATCTTCATTACAGACAGCATCGAATGTGAAATTTGGAATAATATTAAAATCTGATATTTCTTCTTCAAATATCCAGATCTCAGAAAGAAATATCAGATCTGGTAAGTGATTCAAAGGTGTGAGATGAGAGAGAAAAGTATTAAAATTAGCTCTTAAGCTACGAATATTTTGGTGGACAATTGAAAAACCGGAAGACTGCTCATTAATGTGGTCAATACAAAGACAATTACAACAATCAGAATTAAGTAAGGAAACATTTGAATTAATACTTAAATCATTAAATTCATTATGAGGATCGGCAATTGAATTATCATTTAAACTACTTTCGAACATGATTTGAAAGAAAAAAGAGAAAAACTAATAAACTTCCAATTTGGAGAAGTCCTCAAAAGAATTAATTTTTATTGTTCTATCGCCCTCCTTTTTTCTGATAAAGACAGATGATTCTCTTACCCAAACATATTTGCATTTGTTTTTGCGTTTGAGATCATTAGCCCTTTTTAATAATGACCTCGTATAATGGGTGAGGCTGTCATTGATGAAAATCTTCCTGCTGTTGTTATCGCTGCTGCCACTGCCATTGTTGTTGTTAGGTTGACCGCCGAAACTATGCGATGTAATTCTACGTTTATTTTTACGCATCATTGTCATTACATTATTCTTACTCCCAACATTAGAAAATTTAACACAGACTATCGAAGATCCAACTGTGATGTTTGTGTTGACAGGTTTGATGCTCTTTACGTAACAGGAGTCGATTTCATTGTCATTGAACTCTTCTCCCATAACAGCTGTTAGCAATTTATTTACATTCAGTTTCACATTTGCATTGTTGACGTCAGGAATTTCAATTATGTCAACTGAGCTCTGTTTCTCTTTTTGCTCCAAGAAATTAAGCCTCAACTCAAGTGTATTTACTCTCTTATTGAGAGAAGCATTGCTCTCTTCAAGAGATTTGATCTGATTTAGTGCCTCAGTATTTACACGCTTAAGTTGCATAATCTCGCTGTACAGCATATGCAAGGTTATTGTACCCTCACCCGAATTGTTGTCATCATGGGAAGTAAGCGTTGGACTTAATGCTGTAGTTCTTGTAGTTGCAGAGGTTCCACTTACTGTAGATTTTTTGTTGTGGAGATTACCACTAGTGAGAGCGTTAGTACTGGAGCTCATAGAAGAGATTTGGCTGAACGATGAATTAATGGGAGCATCTAACAGTGTTGATTTTCTTCGCTGAGTAATACATCTATCACATATATAACCTTGGTTGCTCTTCTCATAGAAATCAATTTCTCTTTTATCCAGTTTCGCGCACTTTGCATGGTAATATTCATTGCAAGAGGCGCACTGAATTTTTAAATCTGATCTATCAATTTTTAAATGACATACACTGCACTTCATTTTCTTTTATTTCTTAACTTAGTGATTATTATTTAAACTAATTATTAAGAACTTTTTTATTGCAATATAAGAAAAATAAAAGATTTAAATTTGAAATAATGGAAGTGAAATTCTCTCCGCGTGTGTCCCCATCAACACTTTCGTTGAGAAATTGTGCGTGAAATGCTGAGCTGTTGAGATCGATAGCGAGTTGATGACCGTGAATTGAGTCTCACACTCTCGGCCACAGCAGCCACATTCTCAACTGTGAGCACTGGACGATGATGACGACGGGGACCATGAGTGCTGTCCACTAGCATACCAGTCTCACGAAGTTTTTGCACCAAATTTGCGTACAGCAGTCACGGTGGGTGCTTCATTTCGGCCAAAACTTCTTTTCAAAAAACGCACTGTTTGGGCTACACAGCACTCACTTTGGAAATAAGTTTCCAATATTTCCCAACGTTGTTCAAGCGTAAAGCGCTGACACTTTTTGTTCCGCGGAGGAATGATACTGACTTTCTGTAAAGATTATGAGCGGGAAACAGCTGTCAGTGTCAAAATAACCTATGATTTAAAAAAAATTCACTAGATGAGCCACCCTGCATAATCACAATTGAAGCACCGATTGCGAGTCTTATGATTCAGAATTTAAGCAAGAATAAGCGACACAACTAAAGAACAATGTAAATGAGGGAACTAGGTAAGAAGGTAAATTCATATGCGAAGACGTTTTGATTCTCCGATATCCAATGGTTTGCCATTTAATTTGAAATGCATTTAATTTCCTGTTTGTCTTGCTTTTCCGATGAAAAGAGCAAGTTCTGCCTTTGAATTTTTTTTAAATAAATGAGGAGGATGATCTTTTATAAAAAGTCAAGGGAAAAGTAAAATACTTGACTAGGAATATCTTAAAGAACAGTTTTTCAGTTTTGGAGTTCCTTAAGGGTCTGTGTTGGAACTCAGTTTGTTCCTTATTAACATTTTTCTTTTTGGATTAAACTTAAGAGGACACTTACAACTTTTGCGGATGACGTTAGCTGTATTCTTTTAAATTAGAGTTCTTTCGTTTCGGTCAAAGTTGGGAATTCTAGTTCTAATTCTGCAAATTAATTGCCCCTAAAGACCAAAGATACAGGGATTGACAAGTATAGTTTTGTACCTGATCACTGTGCAGATTTTGTTACAACCTTTTCTTGTCAAAAGGCTTGCATCTTCAATTGTAAAAATTATATGAAATAAATTCAAGAGTCATTCGTTGCAACATCTCTGGTCGACACTGCCGCGTCCCTGGCAGTTATTTCTCGAAATAAATCAAAAATTTGATATTAAACTTAATTCTTTATTGAATGACATTGGTAATGAATTACTGCGCTCACCAGAAGAGAGTAGAGCGAACCAATTTAATGTCGCCTCCTGCCTTGCAGCCAAAGATACATTGGTTTCTCTATAAATTCCCTAGCAGTACAAACCACGTCCCAGGATGTAATTAAATTCAAACGAATTAAATTTTTCCCGACTTCCAGCTCCTGTCATATATATCGTTCCAACAGAAGAACTCAGTAGAGCAGAGCGCACACAGAGAGACCTTTATTGCCATTCATTCCAGCACAAAACCGTAGCACATTTTTCATTCATAATTCATTCTTATGCACGACGAATATAATGCGAATCCTTGCAATCCGTTTATAATTTCAATTTCAGAAAAAAATCCAGCCCTGGAGACACCAATGATTCGCAACGAGTTGAAGGTCTTCGGTAGTAAGCCGCCACAGAGTACCTGCCCGCCGCCACCGGTTTGTGTTGAATGCCCCGATCCTAGGTAAGTTTGATTGTATTGTTATAGTTACCCACCGAACACCGTCATTCGGAATTGTGTTAATAAGCTCGCTTTCGAATCACGCCGGTGGCAAAGGACGCGCGGTGGTGGGGTGTGTTCACTGAAAAATTGCAAAAAGAGATATGAAGTAATGGGCGATGGAAACCCCTTTGAAACTCGAGCTAAATGGGGCCGACAAAAAACCGTCGAAATGATCCTTAATGGGGTAATGGTGCCGCGTCCACAAAAATATCTCTGTTTTCCAATTTAGCACTGGCGCGTCCTTTTTCATAGCGCTTCGATCTGTTGTGTTGCCATCGTAATGAACATGGAAATTTGTGCTGTTTTTTTCTTTTGCCTTTCAGCGAGTATCAATGCAAGGACGATACCACTTCGAATTTCGATATCCAGCCAACGGCCAATTACAGCTATCCAGGATTGCCCAAGCGGGAGACAAGTAAGTGGATACTTGGTTAACATTTATTTTCGCATTTTTTTCCTTTGCCATCTTCAAACGGTCGGTTATACATTTCTTTTTGTTTTAATTCAATTTGTGGACTCAACAACGGAAATCAATTTTGTTAAGAGCTTCGTGGTTAATTGTTTAAGGATTCCTCTGGATGGCGCTTTGCATTGAATGTGTTTGGAGATGAGTGCGTCATTAATTGGCGTTTGCATTAAGCCGTAACGCCCTTGATACGAACCCTTTATGTGTACTTGAGAAGGGCGTGGACCTGAAGTACAATATCAATAAATGTTGCAGGGATTTAAGTGAACGAGGTATCAAAAGCATAAATTGCTGTCATTTTTCACGCTAAATAAATTCGGAAAGTACAACGAAAATATTTCGCTGACGACTGGGTATCGATAGCAAATCTCATTCTAGAATAAATAGTTAGTCATAAAGCACTTAATCTCCTCGACAATTTCATTCAAAGTCACAACTGAAGGTTTTGGCGTAATAATAAATGTGGGCGCCACCGTGGGAAAGTGCGTAAAGTCCTACGCTGGAAGTGTAGGTTCAACTCCCGACTCAAACATCGGTTCATAGCACAACCTTTTTCGAGCCACTGACAAGACCCAAGGAGTATAAATGCCATGAAGAGTTTCAGAAGCTAAGACCAACTCCGCCTCAAACTGTAGCGCTTCGAGCGTGGGAGTCAAAGCACTTACACACTACTCCACGGCGCCCACTGTAAAAGCTGTAAGTGTCCCCTTAAAAATTAGAAAGAAAGGAGAATTGTTGTAGATAAAAAAAAACAAGATGAGCCCCAACACAGTCCCTTAAGGAACCCCACCATTTTGAAAGACTGGATTCGTCTTTAGAATCGAATGCAAAGATGAGATCTAAAATTCTTTATCATGGAGGATGGATCCACAACACCGATGACTTGGTCAGAATATCGTTATAGACAGCTTCGATGTAGTCAGGTACTTTGCACTTTTCGGGTCAAGAAGCACTTGAGTAACAGAAATCCCTCACGAAAGACCATACTTTATGAGACCTTATTCATCCCACTCCTGTTCTACGGGGCAGAAGCGTGGACAAGTGAATGAAGAAGCCCTTGGCCTTTTTGATCTTTGGTCCTGTTTGCGTTATTGGCAACTGGAGGAAAAGATTCAACCACGAACTATATGGGCTGTACAGTGACAGTCGTCTACGAATACTACGCGTAAGATGACTAAATCAGGTACAGCGTATGGACAACTTATCTGTTACCAGAAGAATCTTCGACTCTGATTCTGTTGGACACATTATCATTATTAATATGGTTGCGAGTAAATTGCACCGCGACTTTTGTGTTCCCCTCAAATACAGTTCTTTTCAGAGTTGTATTGAGGGTAATGGACTATTTGTGCATAGGTGAAGAAATCTGTTCTAGAGTATTCTCTCTAAGCCAGTTTCCTTCAGGAATCTGAGAATGAGAGATGGTTCTAGTAATTGCCTTTCTTCTTCTGATAGTAGGTACTTGCCCAGACATCTTTTTCTTTTGTGGGCTAGTGCCTCACAAAATCCCAGTATATGTTCTGGAATTTCATTAAATTCTCCACAAAATCTGCAGAGACTTTCTTCTGATACCCCTAGTGTCCTTAGATGCTCCCTCAGTCTACAGTGCCCTGTCAGGAAGCCTGTTATGATGCGGAGGTTATTCTTGCTTATTTTGATGCATGCCTCGAACCTCTTTCGGTCATATTGCCCCAGGAGTTTCTTGGCCTGCTTCATTCCACGAGCATTATTCCAGTTTTCTATCCAGTTCCATCTTTCTAGTTCCCTGAATTCTTTTCTGAGGCGATGGTCTCCTACAGCGCAGAATGGTTCAGGGCCTGCGAAGGGTTCTAATGCTCCTTTCCTTGCCAGGGAGTCGACCATTTCATTGCGTTCTATCCCCGTATGGCCAGGTATCCAGCAGAGTTTTACTCGGTTTCTCCTACTCAACTCTTTGAGCTTTTGCAAGCATTTCCATACAAGTTTGGATTTGATGGTGTAGGAGTCTGGTGGCAAAATAGCGGCTCGACTGTACGACATTATTGCTATGTCGCAGTTGGTATAGTTCCTTTCAAGATTGATCTGAGCGCATCTGTATATGGCATAAATTTCCGGTTGAAAAATGCTGGTACCATTGCCCATGGGTTCGATGTATTTTGTCCTGGCTCCAAAAACTCCTGCTCCAGTTCCTTCATCAGTTCTTCTTCCATCTGTATACCACTTTACCGTGTTGCTGCTCAGTCTGTGGGCCATGGATTCATTGCTCCAGTCCCTTTTGGTGCTGAGCTTACTGGTAGATTTCTTTTGGAATTTGAATTTTCGAATCACGTCATCCTTCGGAATGGCCAGGAGTGGTAGCTTTGTGACTAGTGTGTCAAATTGCCTCGATGTCTTGTACCTGTCTTTTCCTATCCCTTCTTATGATTGTTTTGTTTGCACACTCTGTAACACCTAGATGCAAAGGAGTCAGCTCCAATAGCACCTACATGGCCGCAGTTGGGCAAGTTCTCATGGCTCCTGTGATACAGAGGCATGCCAACCTTTGAACTTTACTGAGTGTCTCCCTCGCGCTGATCAGATTAGTTCTCTGTCCATGCTATTCCCGTAGGTAATTGTAGGTCTAACAATAGTTATGTACATCCATCTTAGGATGCTTGGACTGCATCCCCAGGATTTGCCCGGTAGGCTCCGGCACGCGTCGCTTTCCCGGTTATCTCTTCTGTGTGTCTCTTCCAGATGAGTTTGCTGTCTAGAAGTACTCCTAGGTATTTAACTTCTTTCACTGGCTCGTCGGTGTTGTACCCGACAGACTAATTGGTTTTAGTCGTCCCAGTTTTCGTTTTCTTGTAAAGGGAACTATGGTGGTTTTTGCCGGATTTAGGCTTAGCCCAGCCGGCAACCACCAATCCTTAGTCATTGTTAGTCCCCATTTGATAATATCGCATAGGGTCTCCTCCATTTTGCCTCTGGCTATGATTACTATGTCATCGGCATATGCCTGACACCTGATGCCATGGTTAGTTAGTATCCCTCGAAGCTCGTCTACAACTAGGCTCCACATGAGATGAGAGAGAACTCCTCCTTGTGGGCATCCTCTTGTTGTATCGACTTTTATTATGCCTCCTGGTGTGCGAGTCTCCTCTGATCTTGCGCTCAGGAGTTCGTACATCCATTCCGAAACTGTGTGGTTTACTTCCTTTTTGTCCAGAGCTCTAACAATTGCATCATGCGATGTGTTGTCAAATGCTCCTTCAATATCCAAGAAAGCACATATAACTATTTCTTTCGCATCAAGGGCGCTTTCTATTGTTTCTGTCAGTTGGTAGAGTGCAGTTTCTGTGGATCTGCCTCAATTCAGTGGCAACAAATACAAGTGGCGTAGAATTAGTGTGCAAAACTGGATACAGCTTTCGAAGGATTGTTCTGGTTTGTTGGTTGAAGTCGAGGTTGACCTCGGACTGTAACACCATAGCACGACAACTTTCCCAAGGTTTTTTTTTCAAGGAAATAGAGTATAACCCATTTCGATGAAGCGAAATTTTTAACATCTTTTTATTCTTCTTGTGGCGCTACAGTCCAGGGAGGACCTCGACCTCAAGCAACAAACCAGCTAGTGCGATCTTTTGCTAGCTGTCGCCAATTGCGCCCACTAAGTTGCTTGAGGTCCTTCTCCACTTGTGTGCCCAACTCAGTCTAGGACGTTCCCTGCGGCGCACAGTGGTCGATTTAGTACATCGTAGCTGGACATAAGTCAAAAAAATTTTTTTTTTCCATTAGAAAAAATACCGCTCGGTTCGAAGTCAAATACCCAAATCACAAGAAACAAAAAACAAAACATTTTTAATTCCCTTACTTTAGCAATGGGAAGATTTCCAATTCAATGTATAAATCTTTTCCTACTCTTGAGTTTGCCTTTCGCCGATAAGGAGTTTTTTTTAAAGTGGTATAGTGAAATAAAAGTGAGGTATATATTTGAAGCAAATATGCAAGAATATGCTTTGGGAAGTACTTTTAAATTGAGTGTATTTTTATTAATATAGTAGCGACGATTTAGTCGCTATGAACTAAATACGGTGATACTTTTTTTTTACGAAAGACAATCTAACTTTTTTTTATTTGTTGGTCCATAAAAAAAAGTACAGCTGAGTACAACCTCAAAACTTTGCTAATTTAAAGGTTGTATTATTTCCTTTAAATAATGTAAAACTTAAGAGCCGACACTCAGCGCAACATACTTTTTTCTTCTCTTACAGTTACCAATACGTCCTTTTCAGGGCGACAATATCCCCTACGGGAAGAAATTTTTTCATTTATTCGGAGTGAAAATCTTTTCAAGGCATCCGTAACGGTGTGTGCAACTGCCGTTTTACAGTAGGTGATGCCAAAAAATTTAATATCTGTTCTTGATGAAGCTGATCATAAGAAATGCTTCGAGTATAGCAAAATGTTTGTATCACGCCTTTACAAAAAGTACAAAGGGAAGAAAATATGACTAGAACGATTTTTAAAAGCTGAAGAGTGTTGGCTTAGCGAAGAGTTCCAAATTCCATTGCCTGAAGTAGATATGCTAACAACTTCTAGACAAGGAAGACCTGAAAAAGAATTCCAGGAGTGTGGAAGCAGAGCCAAAAAACGAAAAATTCAAAATCTCATGGAAAGATCGGCCGAAGAATTATCATTTGCTGTTGAGTCTAAGCTAAGAATAGAAGGAAGCCGTTCTAAAGCCGAAGTTGTTAAAAGGGTTCTCGAGTATTCTCCGAAACAGTATTCTCTCAGCTTAAAAAGCCTGAGATATCGAATACGGTCAAACCATATACATCTGAAGAACCCCTGGCCCTTATAACTGGCTTGAGACTCACAAAACATCAATATAAGCTACTTTAAAAAAGCGTAAAAGAAAGAAATGCTTATATCTAGCCAGCTTACGATAGTATTTTAAAAGCAAAACAAGAGTGTTATCCGGCAAGTAACTTTTCGGCTGTAACCGAAACCTTATGTGAAGTCAAACTACAGTCATTGTTGGACTTGACAGTCTGACAAATCAGATAGAAAACGGTGATACCTTAGTATGCTCGTGGAAATGGCACTCTGATGGTAGTGGAGGGCACTCGCGTTACAAGCAAAACTTTTTGGTAAATCCTGAGGCAAGTGATACTGATACTGTGCTAACATGCATAGTACCTTTAGAAATACGTAAAGCTGAAAATATCTGGATGAATTCAAGTTATGGAAATGATTTTAAATTGATTTTAAAACATATTTCCAACGAGCAAAACAAAAGAAAAGTTAAATCCGATTTAAGTCAAGCTAATGACCCTAAGTCGACCACTGTGCGGCGTTGCCACACTGGGCCGGAGTTTTCAACATCGTAATAAGACAAAAATATTGGGACAAATATGTTAAAGGACGAAAGGAAATCAATCTATTAAACAATATTTCAAAGATTGTTTAAAACAGGAGGAAGGGAATAAGAACTTTAATTGCTCATAACTTCAGCAGAAACTTTTTTTTGGTACATTGGGATATTTGAAGTCATTCGAGAAAACTTCTGAAAATAAAACACTTTTCAACACCACATAAGAAATGTCAACCGCAAGCAGTAGAGTTCTTTAGAGAATCAATTTCCTTTGAAAGTTGAAAAGTAATCATTGGCTTGAAGGCAAAACTATTCATTTGCACTGGTTCCGAATCGAACACAAGAGACAACTTTGTTCAGCTCTTTGTGTTGGTAAATTGCTAGATGTTGAAGAAAAATTAATATTGGAGGCACAAACAGTGCCAAGTTCATCGGAACTACACTCATTAACAGGAACAGCGGTGGGATATTTAGGAGGAACGGATTATTCGGTGCCTGACATTCACTTTTAATATTTGCATTGGCAAAAAATAAACTGCCTTCGATAACAAGCTTCGCAACCAATCTCAATTTTATTTTCAAGAAGGAGGCACAATTTCGTATACCTACAGCTGTTTCAATCTGAGATAGTTAGGATAGGAGGCTTTAAACAGTTATTTCAGTATCTGGTAAGACTTCTCTTTCTCTTTCTCCCTGAAAAGTCGGGTCTCATCCCTTAATTTCAGTGCACCGTTGCACCGAGATACGAGAGCTGTTCGTGAACTGTACGAACTGAAACTAAGGGATGAGACCCGACTTTTCAGCTGTGCTTGCCTGCGCTCATTGTCAAAAATAGCTGTTTTTTAGTGTTGTTGTAAGACCCAGCACAGCAATAGCAACTTCTCTGACGCATCCATTCTTCTTATATTTTTTGTATAAACTGCGTTGAATTTTCAAAGACTTTCAGGGTGACTCGATTGACAAAGTTCCTAGTGGTCTGTTGCGATTGTAGCTTTCCACCGTCAAACCGTGGTTTTTTTCCTTCACTCCATTGTTCTCTCGATATCTATGTTCTACAAAAAAAGAATCCGAGTCCATGTTGGCTCCTCGGAACGTTAGGTCATCAAAAATACTGGAGGAGTGTCTGACGTCGATCGTAATGCGATCAATCTAGCCAAGTTTCTTTATGGATGTTGAGCTGTACGAAACAGCCTGAGTCATTTTACGGACGTAGGTCGTGTTAATTGGTGTCTCTAGCATCCTTAAAATCTTCTAGAACGCTCTTGGTGTCGTAGGTTGGACATTGATCGTATTTTCCTTTTAGGAGATCATAGAAGTCATGCCCTCTGTTATCGTCCTTGTCCCCTGTAGAAGCAGGTACGTAGATTAGACGGATGTTTCCAAATTTAGCCTTGATGCGGTTTGTTATGAGGCGCTCGCTTTCATACTTGAAACTTGAGATTTTTTGCTTAAGTCGATCCACTTCCGACTTAGGCTTTGCTCTGTGTAGCAATTGCCTTAATAGATGTCGCTGTCCTATTTATGTCAGGCCTATACCACCGCACTTCCTGGATTGCGGTAACGTTTGCTTTCTAGCAGCTTAGGGCTGCGCGAGTTCATCGGCTACGTGGTTTGTTTTCGGGCCTCACGTTCGCCGTGGAGAACCTAAAGACGTTGTCCTTTTTTCGCTTGCTGGGTTCATCTACAGTAGATTCGTCCGAATCCTGGTATGTTGTTGTTGCTGAACTAAACGTTTTTCACGTTAACCCCACGGACAACTTCCAACTGGAATGCCGGGTACAATTCTTTAGTCGCTGGACATGGGAGCCCGGAAGCATTCAGTGTCAGTATGTACTTTTAGTCTGACAGCACCGCCGTTGGCCCTAAGCGAAAGGTTTGAAATCCGGCATAATGTAATCATGTTTTACATTTTACTACCTAATTTTGTGAACACAAAATTCTGACATGCACACATCCCTTCTAGTGTTTAGATCCTCTAGAACAATTATTGGTCTTCCGTCACTGCTTCCTTGTCAGTTAGGACCCGAATATTTACAAAAGAAAAACCCTTCATTCCCTATTAACAAGGTCTCCTCCTACGTTTCCAATTATGGCCCTTTGGTCCGCTCTTATTCCTGAGTATCTAAGTGTGTACCTATTTTGCAACCCTAAGGTACCTTACCAATTCACAGTAGATCCCAGTGCAAATGTTTCATCTCTTGCTTCAACTCGACTTTTTGTTCTACAATCGTGTTCAAGTCAAGGTTCGACTTCTCTTTTCAACTTCGGTCGTCGTTTTGTTGATCCGTCAGTTCAGTGGCTCACTTGTTGTTTTGGAACCGATTATAGTAGTAGAGCAGGTGATTAGCTTAACTGTGGGCACAGTGGATTTAGTTGGGGCACCGTACTATTACCCGACGTATGTGAACCAAGGTATGTTGATGACGTCTTTCTTCTGCCGGGGTTTTGGTATCGGCATTGAGCGTAGGAGGAAATGATTTAAATAACAAATGCACCCAAAAGAATAGAAGGGACATGCTTCGAATTGCAGCCTTGTAAGAAAAAGTATTCCATCTTCAGGGCCGATCCTACCATATGTGCAGGATGCACGAATGCACAGAGCATCAATCCTCACTTCCTACGGATTCATTTGAGTGGGGGCGCTAAACGCATGCCTTGCACAGGGCGCTCATCTAGCTAGGACCGGGCGTGTCCATCTTAAACTACGGAACTGAGCCTCCAAACCAAGGATGACGCTAAAGCCAGAAGCATATTTGATTACGTCCTAGTCTTAGATCCGGAGCTGTATCACTCTTGTCATAATCGTAGCTCCAGTCAGAGCCATTGACTGTAGTAACCATTCAGGACTACGGAGGTGCGGTTAGCGATAAACACCTCAATTTTGAGATCCCAAAATACAAAATCATTGCACGACAAAGAGGAGACAATTAATATCGGCTAAGAATCTGATTTTATGTTCACTCCCCTTACCAAACTCTGACACAAACACAATCATTGCCCACCTCAACTAAGCTCCCGCAGCATCCGTAACCTGCAGTCTGTGGTCAATCGATAAATTTCGAACAATTACCGCAGAGAACATCGCGCTTATGTTCGCCATCACACGAACAGCCAATATTTGACTCAAAAACCAGAAACACAGTCTGCATCGTGTGTCCTTTGAATTATCTATGCGCCAGAACACGGAAACAGTCGCACGCCCGGCGCCCACAAATTCACAAATTCAATCGCATCTCTGGAATGCGACTATCTACGGTCCGTATGTCACAATGAAATGCCATTGCTACCGCGTATCGCCGCCGCCGCTGCCATTGGCGTTCAATTAAATTCGCATTCCATGCGTATCGCTGCGCGCCATTACTAACAATCGCAAAGCGAAAGCAAGCGAAATAAAACTCAAATTAAAGGATACCCCGGCCCAGACCACAGCGGCAGCGGTCCACAATGCGAGTGCAAGTCGCGGCAAGTTTTAAAATTCAATTTCAGATACATCATCCGCATTCAATTCCCGGCAGAAGATAATTCGATGAATTAAATCGTACGGGCTGCTGCAAATATCAATAACAGCGATCAGATGCCCCGTTCGAAGGGACCGAGCGTTGTAAATGCGGCCCACACGCTCGCTGATTAAATTAAATGCAGACAATGGATATCCGCATCCGACCGGGAGCGGAGCGAGCCCAGGGACCCCTCGCACGGCGACGGATATTCTAAAATACTCGTACTTCAGGAGCTCAAATATTTGAATATGACTTTGTATCCCACTCTAGAGAAAAAAGCGTAATTAATTGGGAAAATATGCATAATGCTCGATGCAACCGGGGACTGGCATATCGTCTCTAAAACCCACCGCGGCGTGTGTAGCTTTATTGGTTCTGATTCGGATATCTGTTCAATGGAGGCATTCGCATCGCTGGGACCGCTCTAAGTATCGGTGTACTCGTGTGCATTATGGTCTGTAAACACCGCCCCCGCGGTGGTTTGAAAAATCGGCGAACTTCCCTCAGAGCCGAGGGAGGCTCCACTGAACCGAGGTGGATGGGAATATTTCTGATTTGGAAATTGTGAATTTTATTTCGCAAAATAGGTAGACCGTTGAATGTGAGTGTAATATTTTGTCATCGGCAGGCTGCGGGGGGTATCCATTTGAATGGGAATTTAAAGATTTATTGGCTGAACTGTTGTCTCGGTGGTTGAAAATGTTTTAATGAACAAATAAGTTAAGCTATTTGGATAATAAAGGTTTATGAGGCTGAAAAGTGGGGACTGTTCGCAGCAGGGGGTCCCCGTTGACGCTGGGGTGGTCATTTTGTCAGAATTAAATGGAATAAGTTGATAAGGGAAATTTCAGAACGGGGGTTATCGTTATCATTCAAGTGGACCCTTGATCTGTGGGGAGTTTACGGAGAAGACGCTGTGGTTCGTTCTTGTCCCGGTGAAAGAAAATGAGAAGGGCAAGGAGTGTGGTCTTGATGGACGCCGACAGCTGTCATTTGTGATGTCCATTGCTCCTTGAGATAATGTCAAGCAAGGAAAAGATGAGAACGGTGTTTCTTTCCATGACAGATTGTTAAAGACACTTGGCGAGCAATCGAAACAGGGGAGAAAAGTCTACTACGAGTGGAGTGAGATTTGTCTTCGCTAAGCCTACGATCTGGATTTCCAAAGACGACAACTGCGACTAGTAAGTTCTCCTTGATATTATCTGCCAATTTATGCCTTTTCGCTTTAGAGGAGTTAGAAGAGAGCGACTCGTCAAGCATACCCCTATTAATAATTTCTTTGCCCACTTTAGCTAAAGGTCACGCTGAAGTAGTGACAGCTGAGGAGAGAGGAAGATGTCCTCGCTGTATTGTCGCTCCATACCTTTTTCCTTGGGGATTAAAATCCTAGCTACGCTACTCTGCTTTTGGAGGAAGCCAATTCAAAACGTTCAGGAATCGGCTTAGGCTCAGTTGGTGCTGAGCGATGGCCCTCCTTCCCAGTAGCAGTCAAGATTTTCGCTTCTGCCCGGCTTAGTTTCCTTGCCTTGCAGCTTTCGCATCATCTAGATAGCATCATCCTCTCTTTTTCCGTTAAGGATTTAGAGTTGCTAAATTTGAGCCTATTAATAAGTCGTTTGGCCCGTTGCTTGGGAGGGTACTTCAACTCTGACGTGGTAATAATAATAATAATAATAATGGCGGCGCTACAGTCCGAGGTGGAGAGTCCCCTCCACTCTACCTACTAACCTACCACTCTACCACTAAACCTACAGTTTAATGCCGACTCCGAACGGCGAGATTGAGAAGCTATTTCTGACATACATATACTTTTTGAGCATTGTCAGTGACTTGAAAGAGGTGGAGCTCTGAAAAAATGTTCGGCGTTTTTTTTCGGGAATCGAATCGACAACATCGAGCGTAGGAGTCGACGCACCTACCCACTACGCCACGGCACCCACATGACGTGGTCACGCTTCTAATAAATGTCCTGTCACTATCTTACATAGAGTTCGCCTCTCTGGGTCGATAGAGAGGGAGAGTTTACCGGCTTTTGATGGAGAGATATGGTTGACCATTTCCACCCGTAGCCGCGGTCGTTGCACTCTCTGTCAGATTTGCAAACGCCGTCTTGTAACTACTAGTATGCGCATCGGAGCATGGCCCGATTTCTTGGCGTAATTTCTTGAGTAGCTGTACTCGCCGGGGGCTTCCAGCCTAGAATACCATACCGGTTGTACACAGCCTTAGTCAGGCCAATCCTATTGTATGGAGTCGCATAATGGTGGACAGCTCTTGGTACAGCTGTCAACCGAAATTTTCTCAACCGCGTGCAAAGATCTGCAAGCATATGCATCAGTGGGGTGCTAAGGACGACACCATCCGAAGCACTGAATGTTATAATTCATCTCCCTCCACTCGACTTGTTTGCCAGACAAGTAGCAGCTTGCACAGCGGTAAGAACATTTCACTTGTGAAATAACCACCATACAGGTCATTCCACCATTCTAAATTACCTCGAGTTTCTACCCCACGACACTGACCTCCTACTACGAGTAGCTCATCTCGTCTCTGAGAAAAACATCTCTACCAGCATACCCTCCAGGTATGATTGGAAGTCTGACACTCAGACGCTGGACAGTCCTATACGTATTTGCATAGATGGATCCAAGGCGAACGAGGAAGTAGGATTAGGTGTCTACTCCAAGGATCTCAATTTCAGCCCTCCACCTTCCAGAACATTGTAGTGTTTTCCAGGCTGAGACGATGGCAATAAAAGAAGCTCTGTCTTGGCTCAAGAACAACGTAATATCCAAGAAGGACATCACCATCTGGTTAGACAGCCAGACAGCAATCAAATCCCTTTCTTCTCTAAGGCCTCCCTAAATTGCCGCCTATCTCTTAACGAGATGGCTGAGCGTTTTAATATTCACCGCATGTGAGTGACACAGCGACAATCCAGGGTATTGTGAAGCCGATGATTTCGCAAGGCACGGAACGCCTTTTTGATCCAGTCACTCCTTGCTGTGACAGGATATGTCCTGTGACAGGCAAGGGGGGTTGATTGAGGACTTCATCACCCTTGATTTCTTTTGAAGCTTTCTCTACGAAGTTACTAACAAGCGCCTGATACTCCTCTGTGGATATCTGGTTAAGACTGTCTATAGCTTTGCGAAGACTTTCTCTCACCCTATCTTCGAAATCTTTCCCATTTCTCAGTCTTCGTATCTGAACTTCACTGAAGCCTTACGGAAGCATATACTCTACTACCTCAGGAGAAAAGACAGCATTTGAACTTTCTTCCAGCCTGACATTGCTGAGGTCAGCTCTCTTGAGGGAGACTTTGTGCTGGTTGTGCTTAAAATATTTTTGACTACAAGGACGTGCTAGTTTATGGTCTAGTGGCTGGTTATAGGGTAGAAAATGCAACATTTCCGTTAAGTAAACCCGGTTGTGATACATAAGCCAGATAATAACAAATTGAATCAACCACACAAGTCGTCCAGTAATTAATTTATATACAAGGTTAGGTTAGGTTAGAGGGCTGCTAGTGAATTCACCAGTACACTTAGACCATGTTGGTCCATTGTGATACCCACAGTCAGACTACTACCACTGATTGCCTGCCCCGGTGATAGTGCCGCTAATTTGATTCCAACGGCAAATGTTGACTAGACCAGATTTGAAAAAACCGGATAAAAGCGTATTAACTTTGCTTTCACTGGGATTCGAACCTGCGATGCTTCTAACTTGGGGCAGGCACTTAAGCAACTGCGCCATTCAGTTGCTTATTGCATACAAAGTTCAATTATTAGTAGTTATTGTGACGTTTCTTTGCCGCCACCGTGCTGCGCTTGCGGGGTTCCATAAAAGATCGATGCTTGAACTTGAGCTTGAGACGATTCAGGCACTCAAGAACAACATTGGTCCAGAATTCGTGAAATAGGTGCCGAAACTATCGAAAATGAAGAATAGCCTTCTCCCAAGCCAGTGGATTCAGTCATTTGACTTTATATTCCACTAGTAAACTGGGTGTTTTTTTATAGCTTTTTTAAATTAAATTAACAGATGGCCCGTTCTAGGTTAACGAAACATTGTCCTTAAATGGAATTTTCTCTCAAATAATGGTCTTCACGCATTACCACTTCTTTCACTCGCAGTTTGAGTAATGAGCCATGTGAAGTTCTCCCCCACCCCAGTATGGAGTTGCATTACAAGCGTGTGCTGTAATCCCAGGAACAGCAGGAGTGATTAAATAGATTAAATGTATATCCTTACCAAGCGAATGCCAGAGTCCCTTGTGGCACAAATTCGAATTGGTGTTTGAATACGACACTCAAGTGGTTAGTCGGTGTCCCAGGACTAAGGGCGGTATAAGCCCCTGAGGCTGGTGACTTCGTAAATCCAAACACACAACTGTTCACCTATCAAAACAATGTGTTCCACCGGCGTGCAGTATAGCTTCTTGTACGCAATTATTGTCAACCACTTGTGGTGTTTCCCAGAACGATAACCAATTCAAATTGTCAAACACTTTGACTATCGGCACCTTCTTTATCAGAATCAACAGAAGTGACTTTAGTGAAAGGGCCCTCAGACCACCATAAGCCAATAAGTCAATTCAAACACATTTGCGGTTGTTTTTCGAACTCTATCCGTCAGTTCGCCGCAAACTATGTTAGGAAAGTGGTGAAAGCAAAAAAGAAAACTTGAGACCAACAAAAGCCTTTGTCCCTTCAAGTCAAACATTCTCAGCACAAATCCCTGGAAAACCTGAACTGCAACACAATTCCTGCGTGCAAAGTTTTCTTTCCAGCAAAACCATCACAACAGCATTTTTAGAACTCATCTCCAAGCGCCAACAAGTCTTCACCCACCAGGGAATTCAATATTTATTCATTGAGAACAAAAGACGGATTAAACAAACACACACACACATGTCCAACGTCAAGGGTGTGGTCCGTCAAACACAAAAGCATGCTCAACTGCAAGAAAAGTTTTCTTTCTAAGCGCCTCGATAATGCAGCTTGTGGCCATCGCAGAGGAACTTAACAATCTTTCAACTCCTGACAATGAGATTAAATGAACATGTTGGTGCAAGGATATAAAAAATACTTTTCCGGAACTTTATAATCCTTCTCATTTGCTGGTCTGCAATCTCCTGCTGTTTTTCGATTTTAACGAGATGAAGTTTCTTGGGAAAAACATCAGCAGTTAATTGGGAGATATGTGTGTGCATTGGATGCCCAAAAATGGGTAACACTATGTCCAGCATGAATGTCACTGGACGGATTTGTGTGACTTTTGAAAGTTTATCTATCGTTGAAGTTCACCATATTGTCAAGTTCTTTCAATTGGAACCTGGAACAGCCGACCTGTGTTACTGACATACTTTTTAACAGAGAAGGTCTGAAAACATGGAAGACATGGATCCCGTGGAGGAGAAAGTTTAGGTTTTCTGTCAACCTTTCTTCTTCCTCTTCTTCTTAGAGCGCTACAGTCCGAGGTGGACCTGAGCCTCACCAAACATGCCTCTCCAGCCATCACGATCTCTCGCCAGCTGTCTCCAAGCCGGCTGAGGTCCACCTCGACTTGTGTGCGCCACCTCGCACGTGGACGTCCTCTGTTGCGTTGTCCCACAGGCTCAGAGTCGAAGACTCTTCGGGCCGGAACTAAGTTGTCCATACGCTCTACATGGGGGGATGGGGGACTTTGTTGGCTTGAAACCACACTGATACCGACCTATCAGATTGGTGACGAAAGGTTTCAGGCTTTCACACAGAATGGGAGAAAAGATCTTATAGGCGATGTTAAGGAGACTTATCCCTCGATAGTTGGCGCAGTCAAGGGGGTCTCCTTTTTTGTGGATCGGGCAAACGTTACTGAGATTCCACTCATCGGGCATGCTTTCCTCCGACCATATCTTACAGATGAGCTGGTGCATGCACGCTACCAAATCATCTCCAGCTGCTTTAAACATTTCAGCGGGCAGACTATCTGCACCAGCAGCTTTATTAGACTTCAGTCTCGATATCGCTATCTTGACTTCGTCTAGATCGGGGGGACGGTATTCTCTTCCATCATCGTCCGTTGTGTTGAGTGGAACATTCTGCCTGACGGCGGTATTTGTGTCCTCATCGCCGTTTAACAGTCTGCAGAAATGTTTTTTTTCCAAATTCTCAGTATCGACTGCAAATCTACTACTATCTGTCAACCCTTACAGACCAAAAAAAAAAATGCCGATTGTTAAAATAGGCTTAATGCCCCGAACACTTTTCTTTTTTTTGTGGTGCTACAGTCCGGGGTGGATTTGGGCCTTAACCAACTAACCTCTCCAGCTAGCTCGATCTTTTGGTGACTAAGTCTCCGAGGCAGCCAATTGACATCGCCAAGACGGCTGATAACACGATTTGAGAATTTGGCATGGGCTGTGTGGCAAGTCGGTTAACATGGCTCTGTAACGCCCACCGTCGACCGAAACGTTGTTCCCAGCCTCATTTTCAAAGAAAAATGGTCCAATTATGCTACCAGTCCACAATTCGCACCAAACTGTCAGATTCTTATCTGTGCGCACCGTACGACGACGGGGACCATGACTGTTATCCACTAGCATACCAGTCTCACGAACTTTTTGCACAAACTTGCGTACAACAGTCGCGGTCGCGGTGGGTGCTTCTTTTCAAAAAAGGCACTGTTTGGGCTACACAGCACTCACTTTGGAATTAGTTTAAAATATTTCCCAACGTTGTTCAAGTGTAAAGCGACTCATTTCGTTCCGCGGAGGTATGATACTGACTTTCTGTCAAACAGCTGCCAGAGCGGGAAACTGCTGTCAGTGTCAAAATATCCTATGATTTAAAAAAAACCTCTAGATGGCCCACCCTTTATGTAAGTTGTGGCTGAATTTTATCCTTCAATCGGCATCAACACAAACCGGACCAAAGATCACAAGCAGAACTTTTTTCTCGTAATGGCCTAGGGCTTCTTCATCTAGTTTAGATATTGTTCATGTTCTGCGCTGTAGGACTGGGAATCATCCCAGATTCTTTGCATCAACAGCTTTGTTTAACTGCAGCCTGCATATTCCTATTCTGACCTCGTCTAAGAAAGGAGAATGGAGCTCTCATCCATCTTCGTCCAGATTAAATTGAACACGTTATTCCGAGACTGGTACAGATTTGATTGAATGCTATGTGAGAGAGACGATACCAGCCACAGACGGGCAGAATAGATGTTTCGACTCGTGTCACACATAACCGGCCCACTGTGCTGAACAGATGTCACAATTTATATTAGGCTCAAGGAACAATATGACCATGTAATCAAGCAGCATCAATCCTTATCAAAGAGAGTAGACATGTCACAGGAAAGGAAGATGCCTCGCACACACGGTATGTCAACACTATGCAACTAAAACAATCAATGTGATGAGGAATTTATCTAAAGATCCTTTGACAACAAAGGAATTTCGATTCACAAAGTATCTGCAGCACTTCACCTCAACAACGTTCACCTCAGGCAGAGGCCCACTTCAAAGACAGACAGGACGTGCATCCATTAAGCTATCGAGTCAAATGCTATCGTCTTATTCAATACCCTTGATCTCCTGTACCGGGCGGAGTACGTTTAAATTGATTGCATAAACATACACCTCCCCCCAGCCACAGCAGCTCCTCTGTTCGGTCTTAAGAGAATTAACACCTTCCGAACACATCCCCTGCGAAACCAGTCTGTGGTGACGGTAGCCCTTGGCTGGAGTTTGACAACATGTACGCACTCCCAGCCTGTGTAACCCGACCGCAACTTATTAGGAATGCTGCACAATTGCTGATCACTATCGTGGGTGTCCTTCGTCGCTTACGTGACTCAAAGGAAATTAAATTAATTACCGGATACAATTTGCTGGTAGTCTCCGAATTGACTTTGATTGAATCTGCCAAGGCGGGGCGTGGCGACGAGGATATACATTGGTTCGAGATAAGAAAGATATCTGCCAACTCACTCGGTTCACTAAATGTCATCACAATGCCTAGCTGTCACAGCCCCGCTCTGCCGGCTTGCCTTCACGCATAACCCAACAAATCACTCAGCCACCATCGAGCCAGTCAGCCAGCCTCCCTCGGAGGCATTCGGTTTATTGTCAGGCAACAATAACGATGAGCACGAGTCGGGGATATGGAGTAGTAAATCGTGGAATTTTCATCAGCGACCTGAAATCCTTTGTTTGGTTTTGAACGACTAGCAGCGAAGCCACTCTGTGCCGGGGGGGACGTGGCGTGCAGTGCGCGATGTATTGCGGTTGGCCTGGTAACTGGCGGATTTTATTCAGGATTTCTCAATTTCTTCCTCAAGTGTAATGATTTACATTCTTCCGTTTTTTGTGTGTCATTCCGGTCGCCGCTTTATGCCTTTGTTGAGAGCGGGAGGCACTGAGACACAACCGATTTCAATGAAACCGAACCCGTGTAGGTTTGAATGGACATTTTTTTTCTGTGTTGTGTTGTGAACGCGCTCTCCTCCGCCTCTTTTGAGGGATAATGCCTTCTGTCAAGGAGATGGGGATTATATTGTTTCCTTCATTTGCCTTCGTTCTCTTCCGCATGTGAACCCTTCAATAGGATGACAAGGCTTCAAAACATGATTCGTGTCCTAATATAACTTCATGGCCATGGACATGAGAATGTGTTGTTAAAATTGATTGCACAGTCGGTGCGACACTGATTTGAACTTGAGTGAGACAGTGAAATGATTACTGCCTCTTCAGAATTTGTTCACCTAGAGTTGTTGGAAAGATTGAGAGAAATCTTAGTTGAAACTACTCGGTGCCTGGTAAATAGTGTCGGCAATGCAGCGTGGCACAAATTTCTCAATCGTAACGATTGAAAATGATTGGATTAAAATAATAAATGGATATGCCGCCCTAAGATTTGTTGGTACATAACAACAGTAAGTCGGGTCCTACTACAGGGTGGCCAGTCTAGTGTTTTTTGTTTAAATCATAGGTTATTTTGACACTGACAGCTGTTTGACAGAAAGGCAGCATATACAACATACCTCCGCGGAACGAAATGAGTCGCTTTACGCTTGAACAACGTTGGGAAATATTGAAAACTTATTTCCAAAGTGAGTGCTGTTTAGCCCAAACACTGCGTTTTCGAAAATAAGTTTTGGCCGAAATGAAGCACCCACCGCGACTGCTGTACGCAAGTTTGTGCAAAAAGTTCGTGAGACTAGTATGCTAGTGTACTCACGGTTGGTCACCCAATCGTCGTATGGTGCGCACGGATAAGAATGTGGCTGCTGTATGAGAGACTCAATTCACGAACATCAACTCGCCATCGATCTCAACAGCTCAACATTTCACGCACTAGCCTGAGGAGAATTGTGCAAAAGATCTCGGATTATTCACTTACAAGGTCCAATTGACTCAGCAATTGAAGGTGCGCGACCATCCGCTTTGATATCGCTTCGCAGTTTGGGCCTTAGAGCTTGACGATTTTGGGCGAAAAATCATCGTTTCTGACGAGGCGAGGCGTATTTACATCTCGGCGGCTACGTTATTGTCGAGAAGCCAATGCATCCACAGAGAGTGACAGTTTGGTGGGGATTGTTGAGTGGTGGCATCAGTGGACCATTTTTCTTCGAAAATGAGGCGATGCTGGGAACAACGTTTCGGTCAACGGTGGGCGGTACAGAGCCATATTAACCGATTTGCTTTTTACTGAAATTGAAAACATGGATTTGGACGACATCTGGCTCATGCAGGATGGCGCGCCATGCCACACAGCCCATATCACACTCAATTTTTTGCGCACCAAATTCCCAAATCGTGTTATCAGCCGTCTTGGCGATGTCAATTGCCCGCCTCGGAGCTGCGATTCGACCCCTTTGAACTTTTTTTGTGGAGAATCATGAAGGACCGATGTTATCCCAACAATACGGAAACGATTCAAGGATTCAAGGCCAATATCATCAAAGCAATCCGTCAGCTACAGCCGGAAACCATCAATAAGGTCTTGGAAAATTGGGGTGACAGAATGCGCTACTGCGAAGCCAACGGAGGCAGCCACTTGAACGACGTTGTATTTCATAATGAATGGGAACGTTTGTTCTTAATTTTGTTCATTTTATTGCATTTTTAAAAAGAAACTTGTATCTGACCCACACTGCATATCGGAACGTGACTACGGGCCGCTTACAGCACAATGGATCAACTCAGGCCAATGAACTCATACTGGACTAACTGAGCCGTTGATTTGTTCTTCATGTCAGCAAGGGCACCCATCTACCTAACCTAACTTAGGCCTTAGGGCATTATCAAAACTTCAAGAATTTTTCCTATGGGTCATTTATGCAATTACCTCGAGGCAAATGAAATCCTTCAAATGGTTTGTCCCAGGTGGTGAGTTTGTCTTATCCTCCTTTATCTTAAGACATGCTTGTTTCAACTCAATTGGCGATGGAGGATCGATGTCAATATCATATATCCCAGCTCAACCAACATAATAATAATAATAATAATGGCGGCGCTGCAGTCCGAGGTGGACTTGGGCCTAGCTTTTCAGCAACCACTTGTGTTGTGCGTGCCATTGTTCTCTCTCGAGCGGAGGGGTACAGTTTAATGCCGACTCCGAACGGCGAGACTGAGAAGCTTTTTTTTAGATAGTTATACTCTTTGAGCCTTGTCAGTGACTCGAAAGAGGTGGAGTAGCGAACAATTTTGTTTTTTTGAAAATTGTTGCTTGTGCTGGAATTTGAACCTAGACTGTGAAGGTTTGAAGGTCCTACAACTGAACTGCGCAACGAATGGAAGACTTTGTGTGTATCGATTTGAAGCTGGTTTTCCTCAAAATTTGTCAAAATATAAAGATTATGTCTATATCAGATTTCCAGTCCCGGTATGTGCTGTTCCGAGTGGTGCTAAAGAAGAAGAAAATACTAAAGACATTCGCAGATAACCCTGGGAACTCAAAGGTTTTTAAAACGAATTCCTGAGAAATTCTTCAATCGGATTGCAATTCTTTCATCATACAGACGAATGCTTCAATAGAAGCGGACTAATTGGGAACTGCCAATCGCATCCTCATCACTTTTAATAGTTTCTTAATAGAATGCCATCATCTACCATCGAGCTCATCCGGCCTTACCGGGAGACGTCCTGCATGGTGCGCTTCAAGGGTAAGGACATCACCTCTTTCACCAGCACCAGAGGCGTAAGGCAAGGGTGCATATTATCACCCCTGTTTTTCAATAGTTTTTCATCATTCTCCTTGACCTTGTTCTAGACCGCACAAAAAATACCGCCTCCAAAGGAATCCAATGGCCCCTGACGGAGAAACTCCACAACCTCGACTACGCCGACGACATCTGTCTGCTATCCAACTCCTTAGTCGGCATTCAAGAGAAACTACACGCGCTGGACATCAACGCCAGAAGTGTTCGTTTAAATATTAACGTAGCCAAGACAAAGTTGATGAGAATCGGCTCAAGATGGGAGACACCTCTCCTCCAATTAAGGTTGTCAATAAATTCTGCTCGGCAGCACTTTGTGCGAAGATGGAGGTGCAGAAACTCACGTCTTGCCTCGTATAGACAAAGCCCGTCACGCCTTTTTTTGGAGGATTTTTAAAACTCTTCTGGAGCACTCAGATTCAAAAATGGTCCATTGTACTGCCAGGTAGCAACCTACTCCAGTGCCGTTAATTTGATCGCAACGGCAAATGGTGACTGGACCAGATTCGATTTCACTGGGACTCGAACCTGGGATCCCTCAAACTTGGGGCAGGCACTTAACCAAATGCGCCACCCAGTCGTATGAACCGCCACGCTTACTTCCCGCTTGATAACGTACGGAGATCCAACCAGCTCTCCACCTCACTCAGCTTCGGATATTCAATTCCAACGTGAAATCCGTACGCATGTGAGACTTGGAAGACAAAGACTATCATTGTTCGCAAGCTTCAAGCCTTCGTCAATAAATGCTTGAGACGATCCAAGAAGGTCTTATGGTCGGAATGGATAACGAACGAATGGCTGCTTCAGAGAGCTGCGCAGAAACCCATCGCAGTAGAGATCCAACATCGGAAGTGGAGCTGGACAGGCCATACCCTACGTAAACCGGGACATTGAAAGGATGGCCCTTACTTGGGTACCGCAAGGAGTGCGCAGTCGGGGTCGACCACGTTTAATTTGGAGGCGGACCATGGAGAAAGAGCCGATCCTGGATCCGGAATTGACTAGGCTGGCCGAAGACAGAGTCGGGTGAAGAGCAATCACGGAATTCCTGTTACGGCTATATGCTCCATAGGAGCTACCTTTCACTATATTCAAATAAAATATGTGATATGTTATATGTTTTAAATTCTGAAGCTTAAGTAAATATATATACCACCTTACATCAATCAATCTTGTCCAAATTACCCAGACACGCTACTTTGATGCCAACCGTCCGTGATGGACGACCACCAATCTCCACGTTACCCAGCTAAAATTCAAATTTAAACCTGTCTGCAAAAAAAATACCATCAAAACCAACTCTGACTTGACTTCAGAAGGAGCAGCCCTTTGACCCGAATTTATCGTCAGGAATTCACTTCGTTCAAATCAGCCACAACAGTGGTGCACTATCCTAAAGAGCTGAGTTTCTTTTTGATAACCCTTTCAATTATTTAACCCTCTCGTCGCCAGCAGTAAATTTTCCATCTCGCCGACAATGGCCAACTCACTGCCATACCCCTCATGATTATTCCCATAATTCACTTAATCCCAATTATGGGTATCCGCAATTCCAGAGGAAAGAAAAAAAAGTCCTCCTCTGCGCACACAATGTACCAGTGCTTACTGCCGCCTCTGCTGCCGATGACGACGACTTGTTGTTTGCACACTTAAAGGCACATCCTTTAAACTGTATAATTGCTTCATGAAATGCGAAAAAGGAAATAAGGCGGTCCACCAACAAAGGCCGGCTCTCCGGTCTTTACGTAGACCACAGGGAAATGCAATTACCACGCACAATAGAAGCTCATATATCCCTCGCTGCCATATGGCGGCAGGGGGTTCGCTGCCGTTTGAATCCATGCCACAAGGACCCTCTGCAACTGTGTGTCACCTTAATCCTTACTTTTCATATTTTCAGGGTTTTTTTCTCGGTTTTGTGTCTGACTTTGGTCCTCTTCTCTTCCGCAGGTTGCCTCCTGTATGCGGTGGGTAAGCCGGTTTTCCATAAATCTATCGATGAGACCTATGGATCTTGGCTAAGGGACGCCGCCGCTAAGCCAAGGGACAAAGAGAAAATCTATGTAACCAGAGAGAATGTTACCAACCGCCTGTACGAGTTCTCCAACAAAATGGAATACCGTGGCAGCAGCCTTTCGAGCAAATATTACGAGATAAAGGAAGGATTTATGGTATGTTATGCTATAAGTTTGGCCGTCGGCACCTCCCTTCGCCTTCGGGTAACGGGACAGTGGACGTTATGTGCCCTCCGATGATGTATCCTGTATTAACTTGAACCAAAAAAAAAAAACCATTACTTTCTCTCATTCCATCCATCCTTTGGGAAATCGATTCGAACTGAATGTCATTCGGGCGTGAACTGGATGTCTGGCTGGATGGCTGGTCGATGCACAGGGCAATGCACACGTAGTCTTCAACGGCTCGTTCTACTACAACCAGGAGAACACTGACATCGTAGTTAAATTGGATTTGGCAAGTTTGAAGAGAACAAGTGAGTTGTAAATTGTGTATTAATTGTGTGGTATTGTTCCTCTCTCTTGATGTGTCTGAGGAGTGTAAGTCTCTTTTTGGGGTGAGGGGTGAGCGTTGCGTTTGGTGCCTCGTGTAGCTGATTTAAGCACTTTTGTCTATCAGCAGATCAAAATTGATGTAAAGGGTGACCAGATAGCATTGATATTTTTTTCAATTGTCATATTTCAGTTGCTGCCACAGTTACCAAAGACATTCAGCTGTCAAAATATTCGTATGGCTTACTATTTCGTCACACATCCTATCAAGCTAGCCGAACGTGCGGAAATAAAGGGTGGGCCAAATACAAGTTTCTTTTTAAAAATCCAATAAAATGAAAAAAGTTAAATTATTTCCATGTATTATGGCTTTATTAGTGAGTGCAAATATTCCCATTAATTATAAAACACAAAGTCGTTCAAGTGGCTGCCTCAGCTGGCTTCGCAGTAGCGCATTCTGTCACCCCAATTTTCCCAGACCTTGTTGACGGTTTCGGGCTGTAGCTCACGGTAGCCTTAAGTGCTCAAATTGTTTCCGAATTGTTGACATAACATCGGTTCACATCAGTTCACGGTTTCCCACAAAAAGGCTCCACAAGGGTCAAATCGCAGCTCCGATGCGGCCAATTGACATCGCCAACACGACTGATACCACGGTTTTGGAATTTGGTGCGCAAAACGTCGATTGTGGCATGGGCTGTGTAGCATGGCGCGTCATCCTGCATAAACAAGAGGTCGTCTAAATCCATTTCTACATTTCTATTTTATATACGTACCAAACTGTCACTCTCTGTGGATACATGGGCTTCTCGAGAACAACGTGCGGGTTTTCCAAGCCCCAGATGCGGCAATTTTGATTGTTAATGTTTAACGTAGCCGCCGAGATGAAAATACGCCTCGCCTCGTCAGAAAAGATGATTTTTCGCCCAAAATCGTTGTTCAATTCAAGCTGCTCCAAGAGCCAAACTGCGAAGCGATAACGACGAAGCGGATGGTCGCGCGCCTTCAATTGGTGAGTCAATTGGACCTTGTAAGTGAATAATCCGAGATCTTTGTGCAGAATTCTCCTCAGGCTAGTACATGAAATGTTTAGCTGTTGAGATCGATAGCGAGTTGATGATCGTGAATTGAGTCTCACACCTTCGGCCACAGTAGCCACATTCTCATTTGTGTGCATTGTACAACGACAGGGACCATGAGTGTTGTCCATTACCATACCAGTCTCAGGAACTTTTTGTACAAACCTGCGTACAGCAGTAGCGGTCGCGGTGGGTGCTTCATTTCGACCAAAATTTCTTTTCGAAAAACGCACTGTTTGGGCTACGCAGCACTCACTTTCGAAATACGTTTTTAATAATTCCCTAAAGTTTTTCAAGTGTAAGGTATGATACTGACTTCCTGTCAAGATTTCAAGCGGAAAACAGCTGTCAGTGTCAAAATAACCTATGATATAAAAAAAAATCCACAAGATGGCCAACCCTGTATTAAAAAATATTCTTGAACTCCGGCTCAGTTGTAAATACGCAACGTGAACTCCCTCGCGAGGTTGGTCGTCATCATGGCTTCAGTGAAGGAAATTCGCCGCACCGTGGAAAAGTTTGACCACGAGTACACTCTTTTGGACTTTAAGCCACCAACCAGACAGAGATTGGTGCGAAATGAAGAAAACATGGCCGTCGTAGCGGCCAGTATCGAAGAATACTCAGATTCGATGCCGATTAGCTGAATTGAACATCGCCAGAGAGTTAACCCGGGTTATTTTGCGGTTCGATTTGGGCCTATATCCGTAAAGATTGTACTAGTGCAATAATTGAAGCCGATCGACTATAGACAATGCCGCGAGTTCGTTAATTGGGCACTGGAAATGTCGGCAGGAGATCCGGAATTTGGCCAAAAAATCATCTTTTCAGACGAGGTCCGCATTTGGTTCAGTATCAACATTTGAGCGAACACAATTAACTGGTGTTCGACCACACATCAATGCATCAACAAAGATTGACTATTTGGTGCGGTTTATGGCATGCATCCATGGGCGCCGTGGCGTAGTGAGTAGGTGCGTCGACTCTTACGCTCGAGGTCGTCGGTTCGAATCTCGAAAAAAAATATCACTTCATTTTTTCACGGCTCCACCTCTTTCGAGTCACTGACAATGCTCAAAGAGTATAACTGTCTAGAAAAAGCTTCTCAATCTCGCCGTTCGGAGTCGGCATTAAACTGTAGGTCCCCTCCGCTCGTGACAGAATAATAGCACGCACAACACAAGTGGTTGCTGAGAAGTTGCGGCATCATCGGACCTTTTTTCTCTCAGAATTAGGCAGGAGGCACAGCAGCCGTCAATGGTCTCAGGCAAAGAGCGATGTTAACTGACTTTATGTGGCCAGACCTCGACTTAATCGATATATCCGAGCTGTAATTCCAATAAGACGGCGATACATGCAATACAAGCGACTGGGTCATCTCACGGCGAGTGTTCATCAATTGGCCGTGGTTATCATCTCTGGGCATCAAGTCCCTAATCTAGCTAACAACTCACTGCCTTTCAAGAGCTAGAGGCTGACATTCGAGACGCTATTGCCGTCTGAACCACTGGCAGCAAAGTCCTTTTCTTTTTCTTCCGATTCTTTTTGAAACACTACTGGAGCACTCAGATTCAAAACTGGTCCATTGTACTGCCAGGTAGAAACCTACTCCAGTGCCGTTAATTTGATCCCAACGGCAAATGGTGACTGTACCAGATTCGAACCTGCCCTCTGGGGCGGGCACTTAACCAACTGCGCCATCCAATCGTGTCAGCAAAGTCATAGTGCCCATTTAAATGATGTGCTATTCCGTACATAACGGTATGAATGTGGCTTCAAGATAAACCAAGAATCGATTCACACCGTTGCTGTTTACATTTCTTGTCCTGTTGTTCTCATCTGATCACCCTGTAATTGATGTATGCACTGTATTGCCGGCACTAATTTATAGGCATCACTTGTACGTACCGCACATGTCTGCACTCTAAAATGGATTTCTCTCTTAATTTGTGTAAAATAACGAAAGATAACTACGACACCCAGTCCACCTAAGAATCCACAACAAAGTGCCCTTCACTAATCTGGTTTTAAAAGCAAATTTGTGCCAGTGTCTGTGCAAAGGGATCTAACAAGCAATGACAGCATTGTTCACCGCAAGCAACGGTACCCAGACATGGTACTCACGTGATGTATGATGCGTGGGGTGAGAGAGATTTTATTGTTCGTTTTGAACATTAACTGAAGCTTACTTCCGCGCTTAAATGCCTGCACTTACACTCACCCATCGGTCCTTTTGCCCCGCATTTTCGTTTCACCCACCGGCCACTTGATAGTTCCATCTAACGACCAGTGAAACAAATACTGACACTCATAAAAATCATTCCTCCTCCTCCCTCATTCGCTTCTGTTGATGTTCCCATGATCATTTGTCTTCCGTGGCATGAGCTATCGACCCTCTTAGCGCATAGTCGGCTTTACGAGGCCGTTAAGCATTCCCCAAGAGCGAATATTGTTCCTCTTTTTCTCTACTGTTTCTATCATTAAATCGAAATCGTCCATTCCACTGCCGCCTCAATCAACTAATTGCCAAACGATGGTGCCAATGGCCCAAGCGAAACACACCCTAACTCAGCCACCAGTGAGTGGCCACCGATAACCAATTAACTTGAGCACAAATCAATGCCCCAGCAGCAGCAGCACCCACCAGCGAAACAAAATAAAATCCAATCCTATTGCCATGAATTATTTACATCCATTAAGCTGTTACCCAAAACCACTATCTACTCGTATCTCGTACTCGTACTCGCGCTCGTTGGTCTGCTACCCTGTCCAGGAGGAGCTGCTCAAACCGCCGCTAAAAACATATCTCACCGCGTGGCATCCATAAAAATGGATTTATCGTCCGAAAACAATCGCATTTCGGACGTTAAACTGTCCAAGCAGACTGACAAAAACAAGCAATTGCAATCATCACAAAACATTGTCGTAAAAATTAATGCGACAGCACATTAAGGGGCAGGAACTGCTTCTTATCCTTTTTTTCCCCCCGAAACATCAAATTGTTTTGCCACTCCTTTACGAGGAGTTAAACGCGGGTTAGCTGAAAAATCGTTGAGTTCGACTACCCGCTGAGTTTCGTAAGTTCCGGTGATGCTATCTTAAAATTATTCAGGCGAACGAATTCTCGAAGAATTCATAAATGTCAATGGAACATATCAAATGTCATAATCCGTCTCTATCTTCCAGCAACGAAGCTGCCTTACACGGGACTTGCGTCTGGCAACAAACTGTACACAATCAACTACAACTACATGGATTTCAACGTGGACGACGTGGGCCTGTGGATCATATACAGCACGTACGACTCCAACAATACCCTCGTCGTGAAGGTGAGTGCAAGCACAGATTCCGCCCGCCAGCAGTGGGGTGGATAATATTGTCAAGGAAAAGAGTTACAGCGACACATACGCACTGCTGGTGGTTCGGGCGAACTGATGTGTATTGTATTTCCTCGTTCTCTATCCTTCTCGTCTGACACTTTTATTCCCCGGCAGATGGATGGGGAGAGTCTGCAGATCCAATACAGCTGGAACATCACATTGGATCATCATAAATTCGGTGAGATGTTCATTGTGTGCGGGGTCCTGTACGCCATTGATTCAGTGACGGAGCGGAATTCCCAGATTCGTGTCGCTGTCGATCTGTATAATGGGAAACTGATAAAAGTCGACTTGCCGTTTTCAAATCCATTCCGGAGGACCACTACGGTTGGATACAATCGTCATCTTGGGGTAAGTAATATGTTTCCGTTTACATAGGATTGCTGGTTTGGTTCGGGTCCTTTGGGAAGGATTTGGCTTCTATCTTATTGAGTTGACGCTGGCCTATAACTTTGTGCTCACAGTGGGGACCAAAAAACTGTGAACATCTGCTATAAATTTTTAGGCAGACCTAAACTTAGTTCCTTTGTCAGTCGTGCTTAAACTCTAATCCTAACCAATCATATATAGTCAATCAGTCCTTAAATCAGTCAATCAATCATCAGTAAATTATTAATAATTCTTCAAAATTTCTTCAGAAATTAATCAATCATCTGTCAATAGTCAGTCAGCCTTCTGTCACTTTACCACAAGAAGCTGTCCAGTTCAATCCCATTTGTTAGTAAGTTGTTCAGTTAGTGAATCAGCTGGTGAGTTGAAAGCCAATTATGAGCCACTTTTTTGGAATCTTTGTGTTTAGCTAGTGCGATTCATTCATCAGTAATTTTTTAGCAGTAGTTATGATAGTATTCAGTCTGTAATGGGTCCATTAGCGAGTCGTCAGTAGTTAGCCGTCAGTACCTAGTCAGTCATCAGCCATCACTTGTCAGTATTCAGTCGTCAGTCGTCCAGTCGTCCAGTCGTCAGTCGGCAGTCGTCAGTCGTCAGTTGGCAGTCGTCAGTCGTCAGTCGTCAGTCGTCCAGTCGTCAGTCGTAAGTCGGCAGTCGGCAGCCGGCAGTCGGCAGTCGGCAGTCGGCAGTCGGCAGTCGGCAGCCGGCAGTCGTCAGTAGTCAGTCGTCAGTCGTTAGTCGTCAGTCGTCAGTCGTCAGTCGTCAGTCGTCAGTCGTCAGTCGTCCAGTCGTCAGTCGTAAGTCGGCAGTCGGCAGCCGGCAGTCGGCAGTCGGCAGTCGGCAGTCGGCAGCCGGCAGTCGTCAGTAGTCAGTCGTCAGTCGTTAGTCGTCAGTCGTCAGTCGTCAGTCGTCAGTCGTCAGTCGTCAGTCGTCAGTCGTCAGTCGTCAGTCGTCAGTCGTCAGTCGTCAGTCGTCAGTCGTCAGTCGTCAGTCGTCAGTCGTCAGTCGTCAGTCGTCAGTCGTCAGTCGTCAGTCGTCAGTCGTCAGTCGTCAGTCGTCAGTCGTCAGTCGTCAGTCGTCAGTCGCCAGTAGTCAGTAGTCAGTCGTCAGTCGTCAGTCGTCAGTCGTCAGTCGTCAGTCGTCAGTCTTCAGTCGTCAGTAGCCAGTAGTCAGTAGTCAGTAGTCAGTCGCCAGTCGATTGGAGACAATCCATACAGCCAAATTTAGCATTCTCCATAAGACTTTTTTAATGAGCCGCAATGAGAGTGAGGCTCTTGTCCACATTGTCGACTCTATATAGCGCCAATCAGCATGCTATTGGGCAATCACTCAATGAAGTCTTCAACAAAAGGTTCGATGAACTGATGAACTTTCTTTAAATTGTACTGGATAACTCTTCCCTTGCTCCTATTCAGTTGTTTTGTATTTGCGTTTTCAATAAGTCAACTACACCACCTCTGTCTACCAACAAATACAAACAAATTTAGGCTACCGGTGACAGTATTTTCAACCAACTAAAAAAATTGTTTCCTGCGAATTTTTCAATTGATTCCCTTGTTCAAACTGAATGCACATGAATGCGTAACTACCACCATTTCGTGAAGTATACCCTTCAGCAGTCATCACAGCGAGTGTTAACACGTGTCACAATAAATGTCAATCAAACACGGTAGCCTATCACACGTCAAATCAATCACTTCACTTTGATGTTAACTGTTCAAATGTGTTGCGAGAATAGTCTGTCCAATATAATTTAGTGAATTGCACAAAATGTGGGACATACGTCAACAAGTATTTACTTTACACAGAGAATCCGGAATGCAATTGGTACGGCTATATTCAAGGCTAAGCCAGCTTCTTTTCTGTTTCAATTTAAATGCCCAGTGGAAGGAATGCATTGTTGTAGCAGGAAATTTTAAAAGGTGTGGGCGTAGGATGATGTCGTTACTTTCGAGTCATTTAAGGAGATATATACCCCGCGGTAGTTGTTGCAAGAAGTAAGGTATTTTTCTGTAGATGAACAAAATAGGCCTGGTATGATGTCAAAAACCATGCTTTCGTCGTCCCAAATTCTAAGAAAAAACTTCTGGTATAGACTCACTAGTAAAACATCATCATCAGCATCAGGGCCATCTGAGCTTGCTGCCTCACTGTTCCTCAGCATGTGCAAAGCTGCGCCGCCTTCTTCAATGCTGGGTGGGACCAGTGCTCCAGCTAAGAAACTGCAAGTCCAAACCTTCTGGTTCGAGAAAAAGATGAGGACCGAGCCTCCGTCTCTCACCCAGATGTCTTTTGTGGAATTCACATTTCTTACCTACCTTCGCGCCATCTTGCCGTTGTGTGCCGGCCCGTGCATCCGCGGCAATTTGCTTTTCCATAACAATTTTTTTTTACTTCGGCGGGTGTTAGCCCTCCACAAAATCGCTGCTCTGATTGGATAAAGTTACGTCCTTTTGCCTAGAACGTTCACTGCACTCATTGCTTCATCTCTCAATGGTTGCTGTAGCGACAATCCAGGGGGCACCGTGTGGAGGCGTTATCTCAACTTGACCTGGGCCTTTGCAGAGATTGTTGCTGGCATCTCCCCAGGTTAGGAGCAATCAACAACTTTTCCCTGTGTGCCCAGGTCCTAGTGGTTGTCAGAGAGAACATGAAAACCAAAGTTCAATCGAGACAACTGGACGGTGCAGTTGGTTAAGTGTCTGGCCCAAGTTAGAGGGGTCCCAGATTCGAATCCCAGTGAAATCGAATCTGGTTCAGTCACTATTTGCCGTTGGGATCAAATTAACGGCACTGGAGTAGGTTGCTACCTGGCAGCACAATGGACCAGTTTTGAGTTTGAGTGCTCCTCGAAAAAAAAAGTCCAATAGACGAAAATCTGTGGGCATTGCCAGGAGAATGAAAACATACAGTATCCATGTGACTTAGTATTCCCCCACTAAATATTTTAACATACTTAGAGCCAGTCTTCCGGTTTAAGAGCTACCTAGTATACCATCGCTCAAAGCTAGCAATCTATTGTGCCACCTAGATATCCTCAAACTCTAGACCCAATATTCGAATGTGTTGCTTAAGAGAAATCGTTTCTTTAAAAACTTCAATGTCATCATAAGTGACAGAAACATCCGGAGAAACAAAACATACAAACCTAGGCTCTCAAATCGAGGCTGCAATTGTCTGAATTTACAAACCTATCACGATGTTCAACTCACCCACAATCTTCAAAACCCAGGTCTATGCCATGGAAATCTGCGTGAGGGAATTACTATGCAAATGTGCCAACAATGGTGGACACGGTACAGTTTGTGACAGGGTGGGCCAAATACAAATTTCTTTTTAAAAATGCAATAAAATGAACAAAGTTAAGAACAAACGTTCCCATTAATTATGAAGTACAACGTCGTTCAAGGGGCTGCCTTGGCTGGTTTCGCCGTTGCGCATTCTGCCACCCCAATTTTCCAAGACTCTGCTGATGGTTTCGATCTGTAGCTCACGGATTGCTTGGATGATATTGACCTTAAGTGCTTGAATCGTTTCCAAGTTGTTGGCATAACATCATGGTTCTCTACAAAAAAAATCTCAAAGGGGTCAACTCGCAGCTCCAAGACATCGCCATTTCAATTCAAGCTGCTCTAAGACCCAAACTGCACTCACTTTGAAAATTCAATATTTTCAGTATTTCCCAACATTGTTCAAGCGTAAAGCGATTCATTTCGTTCCGCGAAGGTATGGTACTGACTTTCTGTCAAGATTTCGAGCGAGAAACAGCGGTCAAAAACAAACACTAGATGGCCCACCCTGTACTCAAATCGAAAAATGCTAAATCGGCTTTATTTCTTTTTCTGAATATTTATTTCGCGTCACCTGAAAGTCTTTATCTAACCATGTCTAGTTTTTAAATGGAAGTCTTGTTCTCCTGAGGAGTCAATATGTAAGACCACTTTCAAATTTCCTTCAATTACACAGGGTGGCTCTACAATGAACATTTCTTCAGATTCCTGAAGTTCTTATCAACCGGTGTTCGGTAATCTAATTTTCGAACAGATGTCATGTGTCCCTTTCCCGTCTAGTTTGGCAGTAATACTCGTATCTCTCAAATCCAACGCAATCCTTGCATCACCGCCTTTCTTTCTTTTGATATGTTTACCTAAATGACGACAAAAATTCTGTCGTAGTTAAATGAGGGATGCCTCAATTTAAGGAAGATGACGTTATATCTGGGCAATACCAGACTAAACTATCTGCGTCAACAGAATGCCTGTCTTCATCAAAAGGAAAGGAAATTGAAGCAACCGTGCGCATACAGAAAGACAACACACACTGACCATAGTAACCGCTTCGTTAAGTTTTAGGTAATTCGTTCACTCTTGCCTACTTACGTGGAAGCGAAATGAATGTATGTAAATGTCAGTTGACACCTGAATTCTCCTAAAGTTTTTCTGTGCAGTTATGAACACTTTGAAATTTGACGACAGTTCTGGTTACTTTTCGTTTGCTTTTGACATATGACACTGAAACACAATAGTGCGTTGCGCTAGCCGACTTCATGTTACGGAGGGTTGACGCACTGCGTTAATCAGCTGTTCCCTCTCTCTCTCAAATACCAAATAAAAAATATTCAGTCAGTTGTTTTAATTTCTGAAATGTCAAGTCAAAAAATATTCTGGTCAAACAATTTAACGTTAAAGAAATTAATTGCGGAAAATAAATGTTCTCAATTTAGGAAAAAACAACGGAAACATTTCTCAATTTCGATCTTACAGCGCATCCCTCTGTCAAAAAAAATATATAACATGTTGAATAATGACGTGCGTTGGGATTACGTTTTACGTTTTATTACGATCCTCACATCTCTCTCATTTTTCACTTACGTAGGTCGATGCAGTATTTCGTGCATGTCCATTGAATTGTATGCGTTGAAAGACAACGCTGACGCTGACGCACGGTTGTGTTTCATCCAATAAGCTTAAGTTTTCCAACGGCTATTAAGTCTTAGTAAAATAGTCTCATCATTCAAACAAAGTAAAGTACCTCCCTTGACTCCAAAACGATACAGGGTGTTCCTTAACAAGTCGTTATACTTCCCTTTTATACAAGGTGGCTCAAAATTAATCATCCAATTTTATTTTTGAATTACTTTTTTGATAAATAAAAAAAATGGTTTTGAGTAATGGAAATCTTTATTTGGACCTTTACAATTTTGTCTGCCAAGTGGAAAAGATGATATCTGTCAAGTGGCTGCCGCCAGTGTTGTTACACATTTGTGCCCGTTTTATCGCATTTTCCATGACTTTCCAAAAGATTTCCGGTGATAACTGTTCGCATTCCTGTCGAATATTCTCCTTAAGGGCTGCGATTGTCTGAAGCTTGTTGGTATAAACCCGCGACTTCAAGTAGCCCAAAAGAAAGAAGTCTCGGATGGTTAAATCAGGCGTTCTTACTGGCCATGTCAAAACGTCAAAATGGGAGATTACGCGACCAGGAAATGCTTCTTTCATAATATCCATTGTGGCTCGTGCTATGTGTGCGGTTGCAGCGTCTTGTTCAAACCACATGTTCACCGAGCACCGCTCATACAATTTCGAGCGTGAAAGTCATTCATTATAGCCCTGTTGCATTCGCCAGTAACAGTGACAGTATACGACCCAATCACTCCTCCCGTGTGATCGCCGCACAACACAGTGGCTTTGTGTGGATGAAATGGCTCTTTGTGCATCGGACGCTGATTTTCAGTGCCCAAGAAACGAAAATTTTGTTTATTGACGCAGCCGTTTAAGTGGAAATACGCCTCGTCGCTCATGATGATTTTCGACACAAAATCGTCCTCCCCGTTGTTGAGATTGAGGATGGCTGACGGTCGGGAGGCATTAAGTGAAACACTGTTTGCACTTTGTATAGGAACATGTGTAAGTCTTTCACTAAAATTCGCTCTAGGGTCCGTCTGGTGGTGTCTAATTGCGTGGCCCGTCGTCTGGTTGATGTTTTTTCGTTCTCAGCGACATCGGCAACCACACCCGCGATATTCTCGGCCGAACGATCAGTCCGGTGGCGGCCACGCCTTGCTCCTGTGGTCTCCTGTGGTTCTAGTCTGTTCGAGTTGAATAGCTAAGCTCACAGTTGGTGCGACACGATTAAGAAATCGACGTCGTAATTCACGTTGCGCTAACACCACCGACCGATTATTGGTCAAAAACTTAGAGACAATTGTTCCACGCTCTTGGAGAGTTTACCGCTCCATTGCTTGTCTGTGTGTATACTGCAGCTGTTTAGTTCACAAATGTCAAATATGATTGTCGTACGACGCCATTTGCAAAAATGACAACATCTTCCGATAGGAATTTTGCGCCACCTTGTACAACTTTACAAAAACAAAATGGCTGAATGTAAACAATAGACAATATCGATCGATAAAGGAATCATCTTGCCATTCCTCAGTCGTATTACCCAGAATTGCTGGTTACACATTCAAGACAAACTCCGATCCTAAGTGGACAACAAATGTCAAATTTGCATTCATTCATTGTCCACTTCCTTCAATTTGGAAAGCAGCGGAGAGTCGAATGCATTTCCCAAAGCACACGTCGCTACCACTCACGAATGAATACACATGACCCTAATCAATTCTGATTCAATATCTTCACTTGTCACCGGCAAATCAAACCCACTCTGACAGAAGAACCCACGGGTCATTCGCCCATGGTATCGATTCAACTGCTAACCCAGATTATCACCTCAACATCGGCGACGGCAGATGACAGATATGACGAACTAATGAGAGGAATACCGTCCATCATATCAATCCGTGTCAGTTGAACGTCAAAACCAGATCAGCTGTCGGATTCAATCAAGCGACCGATGGCATTGCGTCGAAGACCAACGCTCCCTCTGCGGTTCAAGGTGATTTTTTGCAGAGACTGTCCCTAATCGTCCGGGGTGCTGTTGCGAATGCCATTATCCAGCTGAGAAGACGATTTCTATTGCTTCCCAGAGTGTGTGGGGATTTTTTCTTTTTGGTTTTCCGCAATTTTTTGATGGTGGGCTGGAGTGGGCGTGGGTGGGTTAAGTAGCCGAGTTTTTACGAGCCCAAACAATGGTTACTTGGGGGCCACTACATGAGATTAGATAGGATATACAGAAGAGACAAAACGAGACAATTTACTTGGGTATTGATTTTTTCCTCTGCTTCCTTCCCATCCTGTGCGACGGGGGAGACGAGGGCGACGGCACACACCAGACATTCCTCATGTTTGATCGTCCTGCAGTCATAGTCACATCCGTACACATCCATCCGCACACGTATGTACACAGAGAAAGAAAGAGGAGATTTGGGATTCAGTGCGCTAGTCATTTGATTGTTGAATCATGCCACGTCATCCCCGTCATTGGTGGCTATTTGATTTGGAATTTGGAACGTTGCAGCTTTCCTATTCAGTTTGAGTATCAGCAGCACGTCGTCCTGCCTCGGCTCGGCCCGATCCGGTTCCCATGGCATAAGGATATAATCTAGTAATTGTTTATTGGATTTAATATTGAATGGATTGTTGTGGCGACATGTCAGGAGGATGCTCTTGGCTTTGGCTGGTCTTTATTGAATGTTGATGTACTCCATCCGCCGCTCGTTCCCCTGCCCATCGTCGGTGTCCTTTCATCATCTGCCGGAGAAATGTTTGTCGTTTATGATTTTGCTGTGGCGAGCAGTGGCTGATTTGTTTGCTCTTGCCTGCCGATTGAATTTAAATTGATCCTAAGGATTGTGAATTTGTGAAGTTAATCCAACAGTCTACACTAGACGTATCCTTTGTCGTGTGGTCAGCAAATATTGGGTTATTAGCTCTGCGGCGCGGCGTCACGGGATGAACGAAATTCATTAGGTACGTGCAGAGGTTAGGTAGCCCGAGAAGTGATGAGCAGGACATTCATAGGGGCCTCGATGGGATTGTGTTTTCGAATGACGAACACGTCACTCAGCGGAGAGACAACCTGTGACAGGCACACAGTGGTGTAGTCCATGTCCCCTTTGGGGCACGTTTGCCGTTTATAGCCAGTCCTTGCAGAGGACACCAGTTATGCTGCTAATTAAACTGATTCGGATTAACTAGATGAGAAATAATAAAATTTCATTGTTTCGCTTTTGACGGGACATAAAGTTGCGTCCAAAGAGCTGATAATTAGAAGCAAGGGTTTGTGCATCGTAAAACTAGCGACAGATTTGCATAAGTCACAAAGTGGCGATGGATGGGGCTCGCATTAAATTTTAGCATGATGAGTGGTCAAGATAGTTTCATTTTATTTTATCGCCAATAAGACGAAACGCTGAAATGAAAAGTTTTTATCCATGCGTCCCATCAGGACGACGATGTGGCATAAATGATGTGAATCATCTCAGAGCGGCGCTGTGGAGACAGTAGGGCGCGTATAATGTGAACAAAACTTTAAATTAATTTTGTCTTTATACGACTTATTCAAAACATTGCTGTTTCGGTTGAGATAACACTGAGAATGGTCTTGAATAGTGAAGTGTATTTTGTGGTCATTTGCGATAAAGTGTGATACGGCCAACTTGTTTTTCTGAAACTGAAAAACAGTCAAAACTTTGTCCAGACGTATGGATTTGAGGGCGACAAATAAGCTGTGTGTCGGGATGTGTTCGTAAAAACATGTCATAAATGTCTTTAGATTGCCATAGGTGATCATCTCCACAAATCTTACATCGGGTTTTCCAAATTCAACATTTTTTTTTCAATAAAACGCAGACCATTGGAGCTATCTCGGAAATTGTGTTGTACTATTGGTTTGAAGTGCAATCCATTTATGTATTGAATTTGACGTCGTTCATATGTCCACCATGTCGATTCGTTGAACGCAATTTTCGATGATTCAACGTTTCCAACGTTCGATTCGTTCAACACAATTTTCGATGATTCGTCCTTTTCAACGGAAACGACCGCTATCTCCCGCTTTGAGCTCCTCTAACGACGCCAGTTTGTTAGCTTAGACCAATGATTTAATGAAGCCCCATAAAAGAGCTAGTCTAGAGCTGTTAAATCACACGATCTAGGCGGCCATTCGACTGGACTATTTCTCGATATAACACGTTCCTCGAATTGAGTTTTCAATAAGTTGATTGTTACACCCGCTATGAAGCCACATGCCATTAATGTTTTTTTGTATTTTTAATCGAATCGAATTTTCAACATTCTAATTAAAGCTACCTTAAAAACTATGTAAGCTGGCCACAAAGGTTACCTAACATGTCAATCGTTTTGAGACGTGAACGGCGGCGGGGGCTTGTTTTGATGTAACCACCAGTAAAAGTGACATTCTTTGGCGGATAGTGCCCCATCTCGGGCGGAGATCGTCCTACTGAACCGAAGGTGATTCTCGTGGCTGCGAGCGACGTCCGGCTCGTATTGTAGTCACCTGTCCACTGTTCGGCATACGACATATAAGATGATAGAACATCCTTCCGTATCAGGTCTTTCGTATCCAAAAAGAGGAAAGCTTCGGGCGGTATGAAGCCGTTAAGGCGCACCTTCTCGTGGTACTTCATATTGGGGTAGTAAGCCTTAAAGATCAGACTGTTGGTGGAAGTCATAGCTCGTGCAATGTGTTCTCGCGTCAGCTTAATAATAAAATTATTTATTCTGAACAGATTTGCCTCGTTATACAAGACCTCATTGGGATAGAATTTCTTGTACTCGGATTCGGGTGTGCAATACAACCAGAGTCAGGCCCAAAGACACTGCCTCTCGAACACCCTTATCTTTTCCATCTGGGACATGTTATTCATGTCTAGTCCATACAATTAACCAAAGAAATAACGTTGCAACATATCTCTGCAATTATCTCTATTGTGCCTGTTATTTTCATCAAAGAAAAAGAACGGCCCAATTACACCATTGGCATGTAAAACACACCATACAGTTATTCTTTGTCGATGAAGTGGTGTTTCTTGAAGCACATGATGTTTTTTACCTCCCCATGGGCGCCGTGGCGTAGTGGGTAGGTGCGTCGACTCCTACGCTCGAGGTCGTCAGTTCGAATCTCGAAAAAAACATCAAACATTTTTTCACGGCTCCACTTCTTTTGAGTCACTGACAATGCTCAAAGAGTATAACTGTCTAGGAAAAGCTTCTCAAAATCGCCGTTCGGAGTCGGCATTAAACTGTAGGTCCCCTCCGCTCGTGACAGAACAATAGCACGCACAACACAAGTGGTTGCTGAGAAGCTAGGCCCAGGTCCACCTCGGACTGTAGCGCCGCCATTATTATTATTATTATTAAAGCATATTTAGTTTGTTGACGAAGCCGTGAAGCCAAAAATACTCTTCATCAGTGAAGATGATTTTGTGATGAAATTGGTCATCTTATTTCAACATTTCTAGAGACCAATCCTAGAGCATTCGTCGCTTCATATGATCGATTGGCTTTAGTTCTTGAGTTTTCTTATCTTATTTTCATCTTATTAAAGTGCAGGCCAAGATCCTTTCGCGAAATTCGCCATAATGTGGTCTTAATGATGACCAATTATTAAGAATGTCGTGGAAGCGACTCTTTTGGTTCGTTTAGAACAGACGCTTGAATGGCAGCAATATTCTCTGCACTTTGACCAATCCATTGTCTCACTGGCACGGGAACTTCCAGCAGCGAAAATTAAGACTCAAATTTAGTCCATGAATTGCTTGTCTACTGGGATCAGAATTGCGACCAAAAATGGGCGACTCGGAATTTTTGAAATAAATTTGAATTATTTATAAACGTTCTTCATTCGTGAACTTCACGGCGATGAAATGTTGTTGAATGTTTGAACATTGACAGCTTGGATTTGGTTTGATTCTTGAAAGGAACCATTTGAAAAAATTGCCCAGCCCAGGAGTGACAAGAAATCGCGTGAGAGAGACATAGAGAACTGCGTATCCAGCAAGAGGTGCATGTTGTTTGAGGCGCAGGTCCACCGCAGACTGTAGAGTTAATTGAAGAAAAAGAATTATGACTTTGACTTTTAATAGGTGGGTAGATGGCAGAAGCCACTTCTTAATTAGGTCCTTGTGGAACCATTGTGACGTCCTGATGGGGAATAGTCCCTTTCTCCCGTACCATAACTCCAAATCTCAAATTTTTCTCTTGAGATCCCGTAGTTCTTATAAGCCTGCAAAGATTGATTGGAGGTGATCTGTGTCTCAAATATCCTTTTTATGGCATGGCTTTTCAGACAATTACAGTTAGAGCTCCAATCACCATCGTCAGCAACTCCTCGCCGCACTGAAGAAGTTTGTTGGTTTTAGCTCTGCCGTATCTTCGTATGGTTTCGCAGGTCTACGATCCTGTTGTCCACTTTTTCCTTAAGTTGGAGAGTGGTGATTTGATCCATTGGATTGATTGTGACAGATCAGTTTCTGACACTTTTCTAGAAAGTTTATCAGCTTCTTCAAGACATAACATATTCTTATTGTACAGCGATACTTACTAACAAATAAATGAAATTAAATAAATGAAATGAAAATAACCGTGTCTTTATGAGCAGAGTCCTAACATGGATTTATCAAGTACTGTGAGGCAAGGGGCTTGAGTTCTGCGCAACAGCATGCAAATAGCTTGGACTTGATTTCCCCTTGTAGTTGTCAAATAGACTAGTAGCATCAACATTGATATTGGTTTTTGTCAACGTTGATATAATCCAGGCCGCTACCATACAGCCAGGTCTATTTCTGTAGTTTAATTCTTCGAAGAATACGTACTCGCCTATGCCTGTCATTATCTTGGGCCCATCAGTATATACATATGTGCCTTAATGATCAAGTTGTGGGCGCCGTGGCCGTGTGGGTTCGTGCGTCGACCCATGCGCATTAGACTTTCACAGTCTAGGTTCGAATCCAAGATCAGACAAACAATTTCAAAAAATTTCAAAAAAAAATTGTTCGCGGCTCCACCTCTTTCGAGTCATTGACAATGCTCAAAGAGTAGTCTGTCTAGAAAAAGCTTCTCAATCTTGCCGTTCGGAGTCGGCATTAAACTGCAGGTCCTCTCCGCTCGTGACAACACGAGTGGTTGCTGAGAAGCTAGGCCCAGGTCCACCTCGGACTGTAGCGCCGCCATTATTATTATATTAATGATCAAGTTATTTATGGGCTCAGTAGCTACGCACTCATATCTAGTGGGAATGCTGTTTGTGCTTCAGCCCGGAATGGATATGAGCTTCAACCGAGAGCCTCTCCATCTAACATGATATTTAGATACATCGTACCATACGATGTCACTGGCAAGTGCAACAGCGTGTGGCCATGTCTGATCCCATTATAGTCCTCGTGATACTGGCATTGTATAGAGTCTAGTCCCAAAGAAACTGTTAACGATGCCTTGTTTTGAGAATTGTTGCAATGGGTTCCGTATTCCGGCTTGTGTCAAGAATGTTATCGCTAGGACATACACCTATTTTACACCACGCTTGTGGAAGGATATGCCCTTTGGCGTGGCCACATATCAGGCGTTTGCCGCTTTTTTGGCAGACCAACCAGATGTGCCCCGCATCCTTTTGAGAGAAGTTCTTGGAAGTGTTTGCAAGCAGTTCAAAAGTAAGCACACCCAATTTGTGTTTATAACAAAAAGAAACGTAAATTTAATTGAATCAGGTTTGCTCGTCATTTTTCTCCGCAGCAACGCGATTTTTCCTTAGAATTTTCCTTCCTGAGATACAGTTGATTTTCAATTGCTAACGATTGCTTGTATATACAGCCCGGAAAATTCTTCATTAAATATTTTCCCCGAATCGCCACTGATGCAATCGAGATAAAAAATATTGTGCCGCATAATCTTGCTCGCTTTCTTGTCTGATTTAGACAGCCTACGTCTCATCGCCACAAAACAGGCTGGGATAATTACTTGTTCAAAGCTGACCTTGGAGAGTGAAGGCTCTATCAATTTCAAAGAAACAGAAGTACCAACAATTAATCTGCGTATGATCTCTATCCCTGCGGTACTTATGACGTCCTTCAGCATCAAATAAATATAAGGCATGTAACATCCCAGCATCATACCGTGGTCCAGGAGATTTATGTTCGTAAAAAAAACAACGATTTGGTGTGCTGCACTTGCACATAATACCAAACACACGACAACTTGACTTGTCCGAAGTATATGCTTTCCAACCTACTAATAGTGGCAATTTGTTGTTTGGAATGAGTCATCATCCCACTGCATCCACTAAAAGGGTGGTATAGCAAATACAGAATATTTGAAAATTCCTTTTGAATTCCTCTTTGAAGGGATTTCATCCAAAGTTAATATTAACCAGAAGTGTTGGATTGATTTTGAGGCAAAAAGTTATAAAAGCCATTATTTTTTTATAATTTCTTATTTAGCCAAAATATGAACCGTTAGCATGTAAAACTCTTTTCCAACGGGATGCACGGTCCATTATTCCTTCTTTTTATAGAAAGCTTGATTATTTGACGGTTAAACCATCAAATGCTCCTACTACCTCCACTCGGTTTCAAAACACCTTTCGCCAACAAAACGACTACAGACTGCAGAAAAAGTGGTACCCCGTTAAAAAATTTCCATTTTTTCACCGTTGCGCGTGATGTACGACTATGGGGTCTAGCATTATCAGGCATTAGATTTAAAACAGGCGGATCAGTGAAAATATGAAAGCTGTTTGTTGGGAATCGAACCTATTTTTATTTTTTCGAAGGATTTTTGAGGCTCTACTAGAGCACTCAAACTCAAAAATGGTCCATTGTACTGCCAGGTAGCAACCTACTCCAGTGTCGTTAATTTGATTCCAATGGCAAATGGTGACTGGACCAGATTCGATTTCACTGGGATTCGAACCTGGTACCCCTCTCACTAAGGACAGGCACTTAATCAACTGCGCCATCCAGTCGTATTAAATCGAACCTATACTTTGAGCGTAGGAGCCGACGCTCTTACCCACTGCTCCCATGTGCACTCCTTTTAGTTCAAAAAAATTGCAGTCAATCAATGAATGGACACATCGAACTGAGTTCCATCGGAATTACACCTAGTTTCAGTGAGTTGGAAAAATGTCGCGACAATATCCATCCATCATGCGCTTGAACTGATTACACTCAGTTTATCAATAACCCAATGTGTTGACTGAGTGGGCGCTGTTGCGTAGTGGGTAGGTGCGTTGACTCCTACGCTCGATGTTGTCGGTTCGATTCCCGAAAATACACCAAACATTTTTTTCAGGGCTCCACCTCTCTCGAGTCACTGACAATACTCAAAGAGTATAACTGTCTAGAAAAAGCTTCTCACAATCGCCGCTTGGAGTCCTCATTAAATTGTAGGTCCCCTCCACTCGTGAAAGAACAATAGCACGCACAACACGAGTGGTTGCTGAGAAGCTAGGCCCAGGTCCACCTCGGACTGTAGCGACGCCATTATTATTATTATGTGTTGACTAAGGTCCTTAGAGAATCCTGATACTTCACTCAAATCGTACATTGACATCTTAAATTTAATTTCACGCTTTTTCTTTTTGATTTACCCTTCATCGTCAGGACTCGTTGCACAGAGTTGGCCGCAGAAACATATTTGTCTGTCCTTACTTAACTGAGTGGCAGGATTAAGTTCTATCGGTAAAGACTCATCTAAGGCAAATTTTCAGTTTCCCCGAACATCACATCTCCAGAAAGTGTGTCACCTCACAAAATTCCCTATTTATCCTTGATAATCCTTATAAAATGGAATCGGTTCGATCGACTATGTGCTGTTTCATAACACAGTTTAATCCGCACTCATTTGTCTGCTCTGCGGCAACTCCACTGGCAAATTCACTGTTTGACGTGCACCGTTCGTGCTGCCAATTGACGGAACTCCGAGTGCCAAGGATGCCAAGGTAATCCCCTTCGAACTGAAACTGGCTGAGGACAATACCTCCACTGACAAGGACCGGCTTAGCTGCGACTTCATTCGATCGGAAGGGTGCATCAGCAGTGTAAGCCAGCTCCTTCTTCGATTCTCCGTAAAGCCCTGTGCTCAATGGTGATGGACAAAATGTAGCCTCTTGGGTTGTACTCTCCTTTTATCCTTAGAGCAGCTCTCCCATGATGTCGCTGGATGGGTGGTGGGTGGTGGGTGATTGGAAAAACTAAAGAATTCTTGTATCTCCCCCATAGATGATAGATCCGAAATCCATCTCATCGTGAATAGCAGCAAAACATAATGGCTATCGGTCGGATGCAGCAATAAAATAAAATGTCTGTCCATTTTCATTTTGCAATTGTTTTCTTTTTTCCGTCTTCTTTCGCAGGAACTCTACTCTTGGGATAAAGGCAATCAGCTTACCTACCCGATCCGATACAACGAGCAGACCATCGAGCCGGACGACATAAACAGCAAGCACAGTGATTTCATCAAGAATTTGTAAATACCCATTCGTGAGGAGGGGGAACGTTCTGCCGAGCGGAAGCAAAAGGATGTCGCCTCGACCTCGAGGACGTGGGGGAGGAGCGGAGACCGATAAGGGATGCGGGACGATATGTTATAATTTATGAACTAACTGAATGTGCAATTTAAATGTATTTTAATCTTTGTATCGGGGGTGGACACCGTCCCCCGCCAAAATGGGGGCACAATGGAAATAAATTGTTTTCGACGGTAATCTGTTTTAAGTGAGATTGGTGAGGGGCAGTAGAGGGAGAGGAAGAGGGAGATTGTGTGAGTTTTTGGGGATGGTTGCTTGAATTCAATAAAGGTGGCATTTTAAACGATGTTTTACATTATTTATGCAGATAGATGTTTGTTGTATCGCTTATGATTTATTGGATTTGTTGTGGGAATATTAAGCGGGAATTGTTTTTATGATTCGCGAATACAATTATGTTTGCAATGGCATTTGAAATTCATGAATTAGTCATGGCGGTGTGGTGGCGATGGGCCGAGTTGAATTGATGGCGATGGGGTCGTTGGTTTTTTCACTCGAACCGAAATTGGAAATAATTAGGGGCGGTGACATTAGCATTGAAAATGGGATCAATTGAATTTGATCGGCTTCAGTGCACGCGTCGGGATTTGTTGAACTTGATGGGGGATAAATCCTCTTTCCGTAAGGGGATTAGGTTTTGCAGAGATTGCTGAATCCACTTTAGAAAGCTGCTTTAAGAACTGAGAAATCACTCCATCAATTGATGCAAAGTGCTGTACTTCGATTGGGGTAGAGATCAACAGAAGCACTCTTAAACGTGTGAATGAAACAGAAGGCATTACCCTTTCGGAAGTTGATGTGATTTTTGCAAATGATTTAAACAGAAGCGAAATATACACATATGAGCAATGGATTGAGACCCTTTTCCAAAAGGCGGTTTAGCTGTGTTAATCCGGACAATTTGGATCGCTAATGGGACGCATTTTTGCTTGAACGAATACGAGAATTAGGAGAAGCACGATGAATCATTTTGTATATCCAGAGTGGACCATCTAGTGGTTTTTTTTTAATCATTGGTTATTTTGTCACTGACAGCTGTTTCCCGCTCGAAATCTCGACAGAATGTCAGTATCATACTTCCGCGGTTGGAGTCGCACTTGAACAACGTTGGGAAATATTGAAAACTTATTAAAAAAATGTAGTGCTGTGTAGCCCAAACAGTGCGTTTTTTGAAAAGAAGTTTTGGTCGAAATCAAGCACCCACCGCGACTGCTGTACGCAAGTTTCTGCAAAAAGGTCGCGCGACCATCCGCTTTGTCGTTATCGCCTCGCAGTTTGGGCCTTAGAGCAGCTTGATTTGGACAACGATTTTGGGCGAAAAATAATTTTTCTGACGAGGTGAGGCGCATTTTCATCTCGGCGGCTACGTTAACAAATAAAATTGGCGCATCTGGGGCTCGGAAAACCCGCACGTTATTGTCGAAAAGCCAATGCATCCACAGAGAGTGACAGTTTGGTGCGGATTGTGGAGGGGTGGCATCATTGGACCATTTTTCTTCGAAAATGAGGCGAGGCTGGGAACAACATTGCGGTCAACGGTGGGAAAAACATGGAATTAATTAAACTACACTGGATGAAATACGGAACGCGACTGCCTACAAATACGTTGTATTTTGCAGGTATTTTGACTGTCCGTGGCTTGGAATGTCCAATAATGCTTCCTGGTGAATGTGGCGTCATCTGTGCTCCACAAACAGTCGCTGCATGAGGACGCGTCAGTACTTTTGGCAGGAGTCGTTGTGCGAGGTCGCCACGAAACTTGCATTTGGCCGTCCACGTCCAAGGTGACCCATTTAGGTGGATAGTGACCTTAACTAACTTGGTGTGCGCAAGTGGTTACTGTTAACAAAAGATGGTGCTAGCTAAAGAGGCTTGTGGATTGAGGCCCAGGTCCATCCCGAACTGTAGAGCCAATAGAAGATGAATGTTCGCGTGGTTGACTGCAGATTAGAGTCTCATTTAGACCAGCGTAGGACCGTTTGTATATGAGGGCTAAACAAAGTACAAAAAAAAGGAATCTCAACACAGCCGCTGTAACAACCTCGAAATGGTTAATGAAATTTCTACCCGAATTCCGCAGTCAACCTAATCAACTACACCAACGCAGAAAAAGTCAATTACTGTTTCCTTGAAATTAGTATGCAGCCTATGGTCAGTTGAACTCAATTCTATCGTCTATCACATGTAGGCCAACTCGTAATGTGTTCGTTTTCAACAAAGAGATATAACACTGTAAAGGACGACTTCACTTCCATTGACGTACGTAACTGGAAAGAGAGCTTAGTCTGCTTAGTCTGTGTGTAAGAAGCAATGTTAGCATGACTTGGAGCCAATGTTGGCTAAGACCGAAGTGCGCTTCTCACTGAAGCGAATAAATAGAAATTTGTAATGAAATTACTTAAAGTTTTCTTTCACCAATAAAACTTCTGATGAAGTAGGTAGAAGGTACATCTCTCACGACTCCGAACGGCGAGTTCAAGAAACTTTCTTCTTGGCAGGTATACTCTTTGAGCATTGTCAGTAACTCGAAAGAGGTGGAAGCGTTAAAATATCAAAGGTGTTTTTTTGAGAATCGAACCCAGACTTCAAGCGTTGGAATCGACGCACTTACCCACTACGTCACGGCGCCTACGCTTTGTGTTTACCGTTATTTTAACTAAAATATAACATGTTCTGAAGTGCGATTTCAGAGCTTTTATTTAAGGTACCAATGCCTGGTGCAGATTAATTTAAATATACAGGACAAATTTTTATCTAATGATTGTTGACTCACTTTTGACGCTGACTGTGTGTGGGCGATCTAGTGGCTTACATTGTACACTGGAAACAAGATACACTTCCATCGTGAGACCTATACATTCCACTGATGAACACTGATGCAACCACCTTCCCATTCTAAAGAAATGGTGATTGATTATTTCTTACGATTGCTAAATCTAACAACCTCGACTATCAGCCTACAGAAAGTAGGAATTTTAAGGAAATGAAACAACACAACGCCGCTGCTGTAGACTATGCACTGTCATGGAGGTAAGAAAAAAAAAACAATAAATCCCCCACTACGTACGTAAACCCCGTCTATAATCAAGGCCGCAAATGTACACATTGTACGAGCGAAAAGTCGAAAAAGGATTATGTTTGTACGAAGATAATTGGAGATTGAATATACAGTGGCTCACAAATGTATTCGGAATTATGTTTTTTTCTGGATTTTACTATTGTTAAACAACAAATAATTTTTATAATTAAAATAAAAAAAACAGTTTCAATTCAACATTTATTCTCTGTTAACAAAAAATCAGAAAAAATAATGTATGTTTTCTGTTTGCAACAACAACAAAATGCAATAAACTAGGATCCAGGAAAAAATATACTCTTAATTCCGAATATTTTTGTGAGGCACTGTATGAATAGATAATGTTTTATTGACGACTTGAAGTACTTCTGGCGGAAATTTTTGGTAGCTACACAGGAATATAGAATTCTGACAGTTCAACGGCGGGAACAAATTTATATTGAAACTTGAAATTTGGTGGAGAAATAAATTTGTAAAAGCTAACATAAAATTGTTAGTTTCAAATACAATTTATTATGGAATATCGAGTAAAGATATGTTCCTTTTGGTATTGTTGGTTGTGAAGTGTTTAGAAGTGATAAGTTATACACAATTGTGCCTTGAAAAATGCAAGAAAAACACGTGTGTTCGAGGAAATTTTATATGTTTTTCATGTTCAATTGAATTTTAAGTGACTAGTACATAATGCAAACTGTGTTTGTTGATCAATTAAATAAACAAACGCTGTATTAAAGAAGAAAAAACAACAATTTCTTCTTGCCACAAGTGCAATTTTCACATTTTTCAAAGCACTATTATACTTGAACTGTCTCTTATAATCACTTGACAACCACTTAAATCCAGACTTTGGTACATGCTTTCAACATTAAAACATTTATTAAAAGCATTCATTTTCTAATAGATAATATCGTTTTAAATCACGACCGAATTGGAAGATTCTATGGAAATTTGTTCCTGCTTACGATCTGTCAGAATTCTATATTCCTTTGGCAGGGACAAAAAATGCCGCTACGTGGTGCTGTGCCTCAATGACTTCGCGTCAATACATTACGCAGAAGAGTTTGTATACACCAAACGTCAAACTATTCGAACACAAAACGTTTCTCTGAAGACCAAAAAATTTTCGATGAGTTTATCACAAACTTACTAACCTTACAGATGTGACCAGGTTATTCCTACCTCACAGGCCAAAGCCCTGGTAGCTGGTGCCGTAATTTAAGATTAATCATGTAATTTATTACTGATTAATAAAGTTATAATAATAATAATAATAATAATTCCTATCAGATGCTAAACATTTCGAATTGCATTAACACCCTTAATCTATCCAACCACTGCTACAGCGCCGATGTAAGATAACCAATTCTTATTTTGACACAACAGCTGATTTTCTTTGCAACCTATCTGTCACTTGAAATTGTTACGCAGAATGGCTGCACGAGTTTTTCTTCGTTCGTTTTCCACAAATTTACCAAAATATTCAATTAGCAAGAATGCAATTGGTGGTCGAAATCTGGTAGAAAAAGTCGCTGTCACCGATGATGGCAAAACAATTGTCGCTTGGCATCCAGATGCACCATTTCCATATGAGTTCTCGCGACCAATTCCACCACCCGCCGATCGTAAGTCTGCATCTCTGCTCAAGGATTCCGCGCTATCGACAGCTATGAGAGCATTCAAAGATAAGCATCCAGAAGTTGCCCGACAGGAGCTTATGAATCTGACTCATACAACAAAGCATCGCTGGTACCCCAGATCTCGCGACAAGAGAGCCAAAAACACACCAATGGATCGCCCTTATTTGTAAGAGGAAATATTTTGTTAAACAAAGCAATAAAGTGCTAGTGTTACTCTATAAATTGAAGTCCTTTATTTCAATCAACTCTTCGCTTCTTCAGAAGACTCCCCAACAGGTCAGAGATTGCTGGCAGTTCTGAAACGGGTTGTGCGCTGACATGGCCTTCTTTTGCTTGTCTCATGTTCCGATGTTGAGGGAATGTGGGCATGAGTTTGGGGTCACATGCTAGAAAGAATAACTTGAGTAGGTTGGACTCGAGTCGGTAAATATGAACTTACGCAAAGGTGGGATCTTGAAGTAGGTACTTTGGAGGCATTCCTCTGCGGTGGCGCGCTTCTTGGGGTCATACATGAAAAGGAAATTAAGCAGCCTCAGTCCGGCCGCCGACAGCCACTGAAACTTTGGTTTTAGGTTGTTGTACGGCTGAGCTTTGAGTGTGAAGTTCTGGAGAGCGGGCATCGTGTTGAAATCTGGCCAAATAGCTTCTGAAGGAGTGCCCAACAGGTCCACTATCAGTTCCAATTGTTGAATTTCTGTATTCCCCGGGAGAAGAGGTTTGTGCGAAAGAAGTTCTCCCAGGATGCAACCGAGGGCCCACATGTCAATAGCAGTCGTCTGATTCTGAGACCCTAACAGCAACTCTGGCGAGCGGTACCAAAGTGTGACCACTTGCGGCGTCATTGGAAGCGGTGGCACGCCGAACAATCTCGCCAAACCAAAATCGGCTGAAAGAGGAGGAAAACAAATTTCAGTTGTTGTCGCTGTTCCCTGTGGAAGGATTCCTCACCAATCTTAACGCATCCCTTATCTGTCATGAGAAGGTTTGATACTTTAAGGTCCCTGTGCACAATGTAACGGGAATGCATGTACTGCAATCCCTTCAAAACTTGAAGCACAATGCACTTCACCTCGGACTCCGAAAAAGGTGCAGCCATGTTGTCCAACAAGGAGGCCAGGTCCTGCTCACAGTACTCCATGACAAGGAATATACTGAAACGAATCAAACAGGCTCATGTCGGTTTCAGAATTCAAGCTAAACATACCTCTCCAAACTCTTTCCCACCACAACATCCATCAAACGAACAATGTTCTCGTCGTTGCAGCTCTTCAGAATTTGAATCTCCCGCAGTCCACTAATGGGCAGGCCATCCTTCTCCTGGTCCATCCGAACTTTCTTCAGCGCCACTATTTCATTTGATTTCGTATCCCTGGCTCGATCTGTAATAAATTTCTTAGTCACATAGGCAAACTCAAAAGGAGATTCGTACTCACAAACAATTCCATAAGTTCCCTCGCCGATTCTATTAAGTTTTTCAAACTCTGTCACAGGCCTACATCGTCCAAACTGGGAATGTCAAAGAAAATTGCATTAAAACGGAAAGAATGTGTTCACAAGACAAGGCCTTACCACATCGCGCTCCTTTATTTCTGTTGGTTCGCCGGTCTTGAATGAAATCAAAAAACCTTTCCGGGTGACTGGCGCCTGTGGATCTGAAGCACTTTTCGGTTTTTCATCTAAAATAGAATTAGATTGAAATACTTCTCCACAAAAACATGATTGTTTCCATTATACCTTTACTCATTTTGATAAAATTGTGTTTTTCTTCTCTGATAGTTGGAAAATAAATGCGATACTCTTGGAAAATAAACATTTGTTTGACAACTGGCTGTCAAAGGAGAGAAGGAAATGGCATTGCCAGACTTGCGTTCAAATGCATAGCTGACGGTTGTTGTACTTACTAAATCACGTAAAGCAACACAATTGATTTTCTCTTTCCCTTTTTTCTGGTAAAAATAAATAGTTTTAAATAGTTAATTAGTTTATGTCAGGCATATGTCGATGACATAATAATCATAGCCAGAGGAAAAATGGAGGAGACCCTATGCGATATTATCAAATGGGGACTAACTTTAACTAATAAATGGTGTCTGTCGGCTGGGCTAAGCCTAAATCCAGCAAAAACCACCATAGTTCTCTTTACAAGAAAATGAAAAATGGAACGACTAAAACCAATTAGTCTGTCGGGTACAACACTGACGCCAGTGAAAGAAGTTCAATACCTAGAAGAAATCCTAGACAGCAAACTCATCCAGAAGAGACTCACAGAAGAGATTGTACTTAACAAAGATTGTGTATAACAAAATACTTCGAATCCATGGGCAAATGTACCAGCATCTTTCAAGCGGAAATTTATGCCATAGACAGATGCGTTCAGATCAATCTTGAAAGGAATTATACCAACTGCGACATAGCAATAATGTCGGACAGTCGAGCCGCTATTATGGCACTGGACTCCTACACCATCAAATCCAAAGTTGTATGGGAATGCTTGCTTGAGTAGGAGAAACCGAGTAAAACTCTGCTGGATACCTGTCCATACGAGGATAGAAGGCAATGAAATGGCCGACTCCCTGGCAAGAAAGGAGCATCAGAACCCCTCATAGGCCCTGAACCATTCTGCGCTGTAAAAAACCATCTCCCCAGAGAAGAATTCAGGGAACTAGAAAGAAGGAACCGGATAGAAACCTGGAATAACGCTCGTGAAATGAAGCAGGCCAAGAAACTCCTAGGGCAAACCGAAAGAGGTTCGAGGCCTGCATCAAAATGACCAAGAATAACCTCCGCAACATAACAGGCTTCCTGACGGGGCACTGTAGACTCAGGGAGCATCTAAGGAAACTAGGGGTATCAGAAGAAAGTCTATGCAGATTTTGTGGAGAATTTAATGAAATTCTAGAACATATACTGGGATTTGTGAGGCAGAAAAAGAAATGCAATCACTAGAACCATCTCTCACTCTCAGATTCCTGAAGGAAACTGTCTTAGAGAGAGTACTCTAGAACAGATTTCATCATCTATGCACAATAGGAGCCCATTACCCTCAATACAACTCTGAAAAGATCTGTATTTAAGGGGAACTCGTAATAGTGCTAAGGTATTAAAAGTAGAGGTGTGGCGGATATCTGACAAGTACTGGGTATCCGTCCTATCCGGCTTCTTTTGAAATATCCGGCCGGAGCCGAATAGTCTTTTGATATCCGGCCGAATACCCGATAGTCGTTTTTTCAGTAAAAAAACACAAAATAAAAAAACAATTTAATATTGGAAGTTTACTAAAGCCAAATTATGATGAATGAAAATTTGTTTTTCTGCATTCAGGGGTAATAATTTATTACGTTTGTTTTCGTATACGATGCATGCTTCAGAAAAGAGTCTCTTACTGTATACACTGCTACATGGAAATGAAAAAAAGTTTTGGCAAATTTGAGCAAAATTGGGTACTGTCTTCCATTTAATGACCACCAAGCCCAGGGGTCACTATTCCGTTCAAACCTAACTGTTTTGAGATATAAGTCAAGCTCGTGGGCGGTATTATTTTTTGGCAGAAAACTCAATCTGACTTTTCTTCCGCAATGTCCCAAAAACTTTGCTGTGTAGAAAGTAAAAATATTTTGTGGAGGAGAAGGAAAAAACATGTTTTACTTGTACCGATATGATTCGAGTATCAGACCACCAAACTATTATACTTTTAATTTGGGCAGATATCCGGCCGCCGAATATTCGGCTATCCGGCCTAGCTGGAGGCCGAATATTCGGTATCCGGTATCCAGCCAAATCACTATTCGGTACAACTCTAATTAAAAGGTCGCGTGGTATGAAGTTAAGCTCAATAAGTGACATTCGCGGCTTCAGCATCATTGATATTTCATCTATGCTATAATCGTCTCTAAGGAGATGACTGGATGGCGCAGTTGGTTAAGTGTCTGCGCCAAGTTAGAGGGGTCCCAGTCCCTCGAATCCGAGTGAAATCGAATCTGGTCCAGTCACCATTTGCCGTTGGAATCAAATTAACGGCTCTGGAATAGGTTGCTACCTGGCAGTAAAATGTACAAGTTTTGAGTCTGAGTGCTCCTGTGTAGAGATGCAAAAGAAATCCGGATAAAAACAAATTATGTCTAAAATTGCTTTCTTTCAAGTTGTGATTCAATCGGGAGTATAGTTCTCTGTATATAGATCCTGTTGCAGCATTAAATATACTTCTGTTGTCTTATGTCTACTGCAGAAATGTGCTGGTACAAAGACACTTTCAAAAGATCGTGATTAAGGTTCTCCAGATTTAGTTCCAAACCACATTCTCTAGCTAAATCCATCCAATAGGCACACCAGCTTATTTCTATTCCAAGTTACATTAATTGCACCTTTAGCCTTCAACAGTTTATTTTTAATACGTCTTTCCATACTTAGACTTTTTGGTGAAGTGGAGAACTCCTAGGTATTTGAATTCAGTAACGATTTCAATGTCCTCACCATTGTAGTGCCATTTTTCGTTTGCACGATTTCGTCCACCTCCACATTTGAGGACCAAAATTTTCGACTTATCCAGATTCAGAATCAAGCTCCAAAGCTGGCAGTACCGAAAAAGACTATTTATCATTAGTGATTCAGGTGATGGTTCTAAAAGAACAGTATCATCTGCGAAAAGCAACGCTTTTATTCTTTTAACAGCGTATTCGATGCCATACGGTAAGATGTCTACTAGATCCTCAATAAACAAGGCAAACAGGCTTAGGCTCAATGTACAACCCTGTCTGACCCCTGTTTCCATCTTGAATCTTCCTGACAGCTCCTCACCATTCCACACCTTAACCATGGTGGATTCATAAAGATTCTGAATAACTCGCCCAAACTTCCAGGACATACCGATACCATAGAGCTTGTAAATACGTGCTTTTCTATCGACAGTATCAAATGATGATTTAAAGTCTACGAAAAACGTGTACAGCTTCTATCCCTTATGGAGAAATGTTTATGCAAAACTTTTGAGGACAAAGATGTGGTCAGTCGCGAATAGCCTGCCCCAAAACCTGCTTGGAACTCCTTGTTCGCTTGTTATCTTCGATCCATTTATTAAAGCGTTTTTGCAAAATTATGGCGAATATTGTATACGAAGCATTTAAGAAAGATATGCGTCTATAATTGGACAGTTCGGCTAATTTCCCTCTTTTATGAATCGGGAAAATAATAGATTCCTTGAATTCCTGTGGTATCCCCCCGGTTTCCATAACATTGTTGTGTATGATAGTCAACCTGTTGATCAACTCCGCTGTTCCATACTTATAAAATTCTGCTTGTATGCCAAGGAAATCTACACCGACGGATTTAAGACTGGTAGTGGAGTTGGCGCGAGTATTTACTCGGAACATCTCCAAATCAGCCAATCTTTTAGACTACCGGATCATTGTAGTGTTTTCCAGGTGGAAATTACGGCTATTCGTGAAGCCACTGAATGGCTATCGATGGGAACGATATAGAGTAAGAGCATCGTCACTTACAACGATAGTCAAGCAGCATTAAAAGCACTCGAATCACCAATTATAAGATCTAGGTTGGTAAGAGTCTGCCGTATGTCTTTCAATGAGATATCGAGACAATGTAGCCTTATGGAGTGCTGGGTACCTGAACATAGAGATATTCCAGGAAACTGTGAAGCAGACGAACTAGCCAGGAAGGGCACAATAATTACTAACCCCACCATTATGAATGTTTCTGTGCCAATAGAAATCTTGAAAACCAAGATCTCAGAGCTAACAATCAGCAGGGCTTGTGAAAGATGGAGACATCTTAACACCTGCCTCCATGCGAGACAAACATGGCTAAAGGTAGATCTTCGGAAAACCACAGCCATCCTCAGCCTTAACAGGAATAAATTGGGTAACCTAGTAGGAGTCCTCACAGGGTATGGGAAGACGCCCCGCGAGTCTAGGGCTGCCTTACAACGACTTCTGCAGCAGATGCATGGATGAAGAAGAGGACGAAACACCCTCGCATTTTCTCTGAAACTGTCCTGCAATCGCCTCCGCAAGGAAAGAAACCCTAGGAGTTTTCTACTTAAATGAACTAACGGGCATAGACGAAATAGGTGTCAAAAGAATTTGGATGTTCATCCAGAAATCAAAATGGTTTCAAGAGTAGCGGTTGGAAGCCGACTCAGTGGCATCGCAATGGACCCTTTGGGTCTAAGTGAATCCTTCATCTGTGAGGGAAGCCACCTTACCTACCTACCTATGCCATTCGAAACGGATGCTTTCCATCCTTTAGCTTTGTTAAAGCTATAATCACTTCTTCTTGGCTTATTGAGGCATCTAAGGTTTTGGTTATAAATTCCGGAGTAGCATACTGGAAACTTAGTTTATCCTGTTTGGGATTCAATAACTTCTCGAAAAAAAATGCCAGGAGACTTGGGCTTAGACTATAGTAGATGGAAATGTTTTTGCCGTTCAGTTAGAAAAATCCTTAGATATCCTACAAAGGCCCAATTTTCCAGATTCAGATTCAAGGTATTCTGCTTCTTACGTTTACATATTGCCTTGTAAGCAATGTTAGCCAGTAAGTACTGTTTCCTGAAATAACCATCACTCGAAGTCCTATATGGCTCCTCGGAACGCTATGACATCAAGAATACTGGAGGAGTGTTTGAATGACCATGGGACCGCCGGGTCACTTCATGGATGATGAGGTCTGATGAATCGCGTACTGGCTACAAAGAAGTTCCGCCCCTTGACAAAGTTTACCAGCCTGTGTCCGTTTTGGGACGTGGTGTCGTTAATCATTTTTACCATACCCGCTAACGCTAACACTAAGCTAAGATTGCAATTACTTCATAAAAACTTAATTTATGCGATACTATAGTACCAAGCGCTTTCTTTTCTTAACAATTGTTTATGCTTTTTTGTCCATGCTATCACGCACTTTTGAGCAAAGATCATAAATGGAAATGTAGATGAGGACTGCATAAAACGGGTATGTTTTCTGCAACTCTTTTTCTCTTTGTCCATTACTTAATAATTAAGAATCTAACCAATCTAGCCAATTAAGGCACTAACCTTAGGAATACATATAGTATATAGAGCCCCGACTACCGCGATCGAAAAGTGTTCCTCATACAGCTTGTTCTTTCCTTGACTCAGTTGTTAGACTGAAGTATTTCCTTACTACACCCAAAAGATCATTGCAATAGTTTTGCAGTAATTTCCTTTTCAAAAACGTATTCCCTCCTGTACGTATCTCCCTAAAACTATTATTAGATCGTCTTACATTTTCATCCCCTGATAATGAATTGAAATGAAAATGAATATTTAAATATTCTCAATTACAGCTTAAGAGTGTGTGGTCATATCCGTTTTATAGTTTTCCCGAGGTGTGATAATTGTTGACTGAAGTCGTGATCGATTCGCCGAACATTTCGTGCATTGCGAACTATCTGAGAAACTGGCTTAATTGCAGATGTATCAGTGGTTGAAGAAATCACCATTTCTTGTATACGATTGTCTCTAGACGTGATCGGGCAATATTTTTTTGGAGATGAGTATGAAAATTATGTTGTTGTCAGTGGTACCCATAAGAATTGAACAGTTTGCTACTTTCTAAATCGGCTAATTTTAGCGTGGGCAATATCTCTTCCCTCGCAGAATAACAATTTATTGCAGAGGTTATTAATGTCAACTGACCTCCAAGGCCGAATAATTTTAAATTAAAGTTAGAACCCATTTTGTTGAGGTTTTTCCTGTTGTTGGCTTTTTCCTGTAGGCCTACTATTGTTGGCAAGTTCGCACTTAAGCATTTAACTAGTTTGAAAGTTTTGGCTCGTACCTGAACCATAACACCCGTTTTATTTCGCAAGTGTTAAAGAAACACCATCCAGCTTTATATTTAAATTAAACAAGTGTGGCTTGATCCATATAATTGCTCAAATTTTCTCAATTTCGGGTTATCTGCTGGTATGCTCGTTTGCCCGATCCACAAGAAAGGAGTCCCCTTTGACTGCGCCAACTATCGAGGGATAAGTCTCCTTAACATCGCCTATAAGATCTTTTCTGCCATTTTGTGTGAACACTAAAACCTTTTGTCACCAATCTGATAGGTCCGTATAAGTGTGGTTTCAGGCCGGAAAAGTCCACCATCGATCAAATTTTCACACTGCGGCAGATCCTGGAGAAAACCCAAGAAATTAAAATTGAAAAATTGACACACACCACCTATTCATCGATTTCAAGGCTGCGTATGACAGCGTGCATAGAGACGAGCTATACAGCGCCATGTCTAGTTTTGACATTCCCACCAAACTTGTCAGACTGACCAAACTTCAGTTGCTCCATCAAGGTCGGTAACGAACTCACGGAGACCTTCGATGCAAAAAAAGGTTTTAGACAAGGCGACGCGCTGTCATGTGATTTCTTTAACATCGTTCTTGAGAAGATTGTACAAAACTCAATGGCCAACACAAGAGGCGCGGTCTTCCAAAAGTCCGTTCAACTGCTAGCTTACGCGGATGACATTGACATGATTGGGCGAATACAGCGTGCCGTCAACGATGAGTTTGCTGGCATTGAAACGGAAGCGGCTAAAATGGGTCTGGCGGTAAACGAGGGCAAAACCAAGTAAACGAGACGCACAACGTCGACGACTTGGCCAGAACATCACCATAAGCAGCTAAAACTTTGAGGTAGTGAAGGACTTCGTCTACCTCGGCTCCGCGGTAAATAGTACAAGCAACATCAGTACCGAGACCAAGCGCAGAATAACTCTTGCCAACCGCTGTTTTTGGAGCATTTGGAGGAGAAGATTCATCTTCGAACTACGAGTATATGGGCTGATCGTTCGATGGAGAGCCATGTTGGGTGATGCCCAGGTCTACCTCGGACGGTTTCGACCTAAGAAAAAGAAGAATAAGTTGAGGACGATGCATTGTTTGTGAAGCAATCAATATATACTTTCAATAGAAAAGCATGAATACTTGAACTCGTTTTATGGTCAATAAGCAGCTCTAAATAGATAGATCTACTGCCACTAACCTTTCTGTTTTTTTGAATACCTTGCATTCTAACCTGGAAAAAAGTAATATTTACTGACTTTGTAAAAGCCTTTGACTGAGTCAACCATAGGGTACTAATGTAAAATGCGGTAAAATGCGCCTATGTAAAGTTTTATTCCCTCTCTTTCACCTTTTTCATTTCATCTCGCTTAAAATGGTTTGAATCCTATTTCATTGATCGGATTCAAATAGTGATAGCCAAAAATTAGATTTCCGAAAGCATATTAGTGCCATAGGGCGTGCCTCAAGGTGGCCACTTAGGTTCACTATTATTCCTTCTATTTATTAATGACATTCCTTCAATGTTTCAATCAACAATGTGTTTATTTTACGCGGATAATCTTAAAATTTATAAGAAAGTCGCATCCATATCAGACTGTCTCCAATTACAGGACGATTAATCGTTTGTTACATTGGTGTTAGTCTAAAGAGTTTAAGACTTAAATATCTCTAAATGTGTTCGTTTTTCCTGTTATAGAATAAGAATCCTAATTATTCTAATGCCATTCAAATGATCGAAAGAATTCAGCGCAAATTTACTAGGTATATATTCCTTAAAGTCAAGTTGAATGGAACCAACATGTCAAATACTTAGGTGTGTATCTTGATACTAAATTAACCTTCAAGGAACACATTACAAGAACTTTAGGTAAAATTAGTATCGGCATTAAAATGTTATATCCTTTTATTAACAGGAAGTCCTTATTATCAGTTGAAAACAAAATATTGTTACATAAAGTAATATTTCAGGCAATTTTGTTATATGGATGTCAAGTGTGGGGTAAATGTGCTGATTGTCATATAAAAAAACTACAAATCCAACAGAATAAAATCCTAAAAATGATGTTGAATTTACCTTGGCATTACTCAACTTTCGATCTTCACGTGAAGGCCGATGTTGAATTGATTTCCGATAGAATACGCAGACTTAATGAAACGTTTATGACACGTTGTAATTTACCTGATAATCATTTAATTAATCAATTAAATGTTCTACCTCATAATTAGCTTCAATATGCTTTTGGTTTTTGTTAACTTCGAATAATTCGTTAATGCAAAATGTTATTTGTATAGTTGTTTGCATATCATAAATTTACTTTCACATATTTATTCCTTTGTATCGGGCAATAAAATTGTTTAATTATATTTATTTATTTATTTGTTTGTTTATTTATTTATTTATACATTTATTTATTTATATAATTATCTATTTATTTATTTAGTTATTTATTTATTTATTTACTTACTTACTTACTTATTTATTTATTTTATTTTATTACATATTTATTTATTTATTTATTTATTTATTTACTTATTTATTTATTTATTTATATATATATTTATTTATTTATTTATTTGTACATTTATTTTTTCAATTTTTTCTTTTCTTTATTTTAACAAACATTTTATATATATACACATATACATATATATATATATTTTTTTTTTTTTTGCATTAAATGAAGGGTTTTTTTGTTATTTCCCTTTAATTTCCCAAATTACTAATTTAATATATATATTACAACCAATTAAATTATTACAGTTGAAAGATATTTACATTATATCACATCTCTGTATTGTAAATTGTGCGGTGGCAAACCTTTGTAATATTATAAACGAAAATAAAAATCTATCTATATTCCTTAAACTTAATTGGAATATATAAATGCTTTCCTACAGAACAAGACGTCTTTTATTTAATATAACCCCACTCTATGTGCTTTGTAGATACTTCTCATTGATGTTCATTCGTGACATCCTTACTTCTAAAATCGAAAAGGAAAGGACTCCTCCTAAGTCTTTTTTTTATCAGAGGTTTTTGTAACACTACACTGGAACACTCAGATTCAAAAACTGGTCCATTGTACTACCATGCAGGAACCTAGTCTTACTAAAATTTCATGAGAATGCCACATCTGATCCTCGCCTAGCAAGTTCATCGTTCATCTCATTTCCTGTGATCCCGTGGTGTCCCGGTACCCATACAAGTCTTAGCAAATTTAAGCTACCGATCAAATTCAGACTTGCAATCCTGAACTATCCTAGAAGTGATTAAAGGGTTGAGCAAGGCCTTAAGCACAGACGCAAATACTTCGCCCCTTCCATCTATTCTTCACAATATAGGTCGTAGCCATTAGGATCGCATAGGTTTCCGCTTGGAAAACCGACGCAAATTTACCTAACGGGGTGTGCAGTCTAAAGTTGTCGCTATCCACGAAGGCACCAGCACCAGATCCCACTTAAGTCTACTTAATATTTGTTTATCCTATGAATACTCGCCACTGTATACTCTTTCATATTAGCTTCCCACGTACGAACTATGCTCAAAATGACATACATATATCTCGTTGCACGCGCGAAGCAATCTTAGCTCATAATGATCTGGATTCTTTGAATATGTTATAAGAGATGTCTTTAAGAAATTATTTTTCTATATCTCGCAAGATATTTAGCATTTAGCTTGAATGGTATTTACGTTTGTATCTTCTGCAGGTCTTAAAAGAAAAATCTACTTGATGAAGTAAATGAATAAATGGATTGAATACAAAGCAAGGGCTAAAGAATAGATATTTCGCAGAATTTTTGAGGTTCTTGTATATATGACTTTTCGTATTCTAAGTGCGTCACATAAAATGATGTTGGTCATCAATAGAAACAGCCACTCTACCCATATTATGAAATCTATACGGCCAAAAATAAGTAATCTATAATCTATACCTGTAATAGTGCAGTCAATTTTAGCAATTCAAAATTAAAAGCTTGCTACCATAACACTCAGAATTCAAATATATATGGTAAAAAAATAGTAACACTATCGACAACTGTTTAATAAAAATTAAATGTCTGTCCTCAGAATTCTGATTGCTAAATTGATCGCTGTGGCTGGACCCTAAGGAAATTTCCTTGCCAAAACGAATTTGCTCCAGATTTCCTTCGATAAGAAATCCGAACTCAATTTACGTGAATGAATGAGTTTATGAATGTTCAAAATCTGTCAACACGACATTTACTGCACTTCAGTCTTACCGAGTCCCTAACAAATAAGAATTAATCCAAAAATGCATACGTAATTGATAGATTTAATTTCTTCGCTAAAGAAACCGGAACAGTCTGCGTGTCTACTAGGGTCACCAGGTCAAAAATCAATGAGTAAAAATCAAATGAACGGCATAGTAGCAATCACTAATATGCGCTGCCACTGCTTGCAGACATCCCCATTCAGCGATGTTGTGTATTGTGACCATTTAGACCCTACTCACTAATTGAAAGCTTCAATTTACTGGAAGAATCCTTTTGTGGTGGCACACGCCCTAGCATAAAAAGAAACGACAAGTGTGAAATGGACAATGGCTAATGGCAAACCGAGAATTTTAAGACACACAAGCCTAACCACAGTTCACACGTCTGTTAGAAATCCCTCATTTTTAAGGAACAAATTAGGAATGATTTGTTTCGTGGTAAAAGTAAAACTGCTACGTACACAATTCCACGGCACTGTCAGAACCTTGACATAACATAACGTCATTCAACACAGTTTCTATTCTCGAAATCATAAAACAATCAAAAACTCCAAAACGGTTGCATCACATTAGAAATTATGCTGAAATACACTTTCATTCAAAAGTCGTAACACCAATTAAATAAATACACCAACAACAACAAAACAAAAGAAAAAAGAGAAATTCTATTAATCAACACCACTAAATAATTTAAATTCGATCATGACAATCACATTCACTCCTTCCCACCCCAAATTGCATTTCCCTCAACACTCTCTGCACGACGCCTTCGACTTTATTCAAAAAATTAGTCAAATAATTATCACATCACACGCTGTAGACCGTAATATATAAAAAGCATTTCCCCCTTTCGAATAACTATCATTTCAGTTTTGCCATAACTGTCAGTAAGACATACATTCATTTGTCGGATTTTGAAAGGAATCAACAAACGCCGCGAGGATATACCAGAATACCGTTAAATAAATATTTTTTTTAATTTTCTCACTGACAAATACAAGTTTTGCTTTGAAAATGTCTCTTAAGTCATACGGCATTACGCTCTTAATACTGGTTGTCTATTTGACATGTGTGTGGTGTGAGGAAACGGAAGTGTCAACTGAGAGTGGTGATACAAAACTTGTGGAAACAGGACGAAGACGTCATGGAATTCATCGATGGTGTAAGAATATAACAAAACTTATATAACCTACATTATATAGATTATAACTGTAACAAAGTGTGAATCTGATCAATTAACATGTTCTCGGACTGACTGTCATGCTCAGTGTTTCTGAATCAGTTAACACTTTTCACTTTCATGATACAGATTACAACATTTCAAAATGGTTGAATTCGAAAGAACATCACGAAAGAAAGTAAAAGTGACAGTTGATTGATTTTCAGTGGATTTTACCCTGTTAAATAGACATTTCGTTTTTTCAATGACATTTGTTGATTCAAAAGTCAGACAGTTCACTTTGCAGTGCTCTCCCATACTCAAATTCCACAAAATTGGCATTAATGTGTCATATCACTTGCAAATTAATTGATATACAGTTAAATAACTGTCTCATATGCAGCCCGTGGCGAGTCTTTAAAAAATAAAATTTCTTGTCAGCGCACTCCCTTGCCGACAACATTATGCACGCACTGACAGCATAACCCATAGCTTTTATGCTTTAGTAAAAAGCTTTAAGTTATTTTATGCTATTATTGTCAGAATATTGCTTTCATTGGCTTTCCGGATGACGTGTCTATGTGAAGTCTTTGAGACCCGCTCAAACACATCTCCGTTAGCCGTGATCGTCTAGTGGTTAGGACCCTACGTTGTGGCCGTAGTAACCCAGGTTCGAATCCTGGTCACGGCAATGTTACCAAACATTGTCACGGAAGGAGATTTAATTTTTTTTCCATCTCACGCCTGTTTTCTCTTTTAGGGGGTATCTATGGCATCCACGCTTTGGCCGCGTTCTACATGCTGAAAATTAAGGCAGCTATTGCGGCCTTCCTCATTGGATCGGCAATCGTTTTTGGCTTCCGCTACTACAAGAATCATGGATGTTCTGGAATCATTCACGAGTCGCCTGTGATTACCTACGACCATGGGTAAGCAGCAGAATACATCCCTCGACCAAAACAGTCTTTTTCAAAATTCGCCTTCTTTCAGTCCCGCATGGGATAGCGGCCCACATGACCACATCCCATACTCTTTGGACCACAACCCCTACGAGCACGACCATGACCATCACTTCGGCGGCTCGGACATCGTTAGCGACTCTTATCCCGGCTCATTCTCTGGTGGATATTCTGACACCGCACCCACTGCCCCATCAGCCGTAGACGAACATCAGCATGGAAGACAACTCGAGTCAGAGGAACAGTAAGTTTACAGCAAAACGTTGCCTCGCCGCAAACTAAAACTTATTCGCCCTTTTCAGAGTAAGTGAGATAATGTTCGCGTTCTTGGGTATCAAGAATGTCGCTTGCCGTCGTCGGTTCATCTGTGAAATGGAGTACCGTTCCAAGGACAATCCCTTCACTCGCATGGCGTTCGGCATCGTTGGACGCGGCTTATTCTCAAAATATGTGAACAACAAGAACGCCAATGGACGTGCGCATTCATTTGCAGAGTGCGCCAGTGTCAATCCCGAATGCGAGCTGGTGGGTGAAAACTTCGAGAACAACGAGACCAGCGAAACCAATGAGACCAACGAAACCGACGTACCCAATGACAGCGAAAATGAAGCCCGCAGCCTGAGCGATGAACCCAGAGACCTAGAGCAGGAGAACGAAGCCAACCTGAAGGCAGAACTCAAGAGTGCAACCCCCTTGCAGAAAGATCCAATCGCTCAAGCGATTTTCTCCCGATCACAAACCGCCAACTAATGAATGATAACAAGCATGAATCCTAAAGCAAAATTTCTATCTTAACGCCTCCCCAGCCACGTCAGGTGGGCCTTCGCTTTCGCTTTTCACCGAGCCGAGCGAATCCACTTTCACTGATTTCATTGACGGACCCCAGATAATTTCGACTTCACGACTGCAGACATCAGTGGTGGCAGTGGAAAGGCGTTAAGAATAGTGACTACGTCTGCGTTTATTGTTATTGATTGCTGCTGCTATTGCCTATTTATTTATTTATTTATCTAGTTTTAAGATGAGTAGTTGAGAATTTCGAAATTGATAAGGTGTCAAGAAACTTGCCGGAGAAATTGTAAATAATAAGTTAAACAAAATATAAATTATTTATTGAAAAGAAATTAACTAACTTGAGTTTTAGAATTCACCAGAGTGACTTAAGACACAATTGAGGGGGTTCTCTCGTCCTTTCTATTCCAAGATTTTGGAAAGCATACCCTTCTTCTCATTCTTACAGTGCTACAGCCCGGGATGGGCTTGGGACACAACCAACAAGCCTCTCCAGCTAGAACGATCCGCCGGCTGTCTCCAATTGCGCACACCAAGTTGGTTGAGCATCATCTCCGCTTTTGTGCGTCACCTTAAACGCAGACGTTCTCTGACGCTTGGTATAACAGGCTAAGAGTCGAAGATTAGTCGGGATGGAGCTAAGTTGTCCATGCGTCTACATGGCCCAGTCGTCTTAGGCGTTGGATTCGTAGACAAGAAAAGGCTCTGCTGGCGGTTGGTAAAATTTATTCTGCGGTCCTGATGTTGCACTATTTACCTTTCAGTACAGTACAGTATAATTAGAGAAGTATGAAGCGCTATGCTTTTCCCTATATTGCGCCTTGACTTTCGTCGAATTAAGTTTCTGCTTCTTCGTTGTGTCATCGTAGTGCTGTAAGTTGTGTACGGATTGTGGTTTGTTATGGCTCATGTTTTTACATAGGACGTATATAAATGGGCTCACAGTGGCATCCCCATCTCTCTCATACTATGTATATACTTGCGTCGTATCCCACAGTCGAATTCGACTATAGTCGCATTTTGTTATTACGAAGTCAAATTTTTCGAACCTACTCTTACTCAATTTTTGACAGAATTCGTGTACGGTTCTCATTTTTGTCTGGTATTAAGATAGAATCAACCAAACGTTTTAGTCGTATTTTGCTGTTTTTTTTTTAATTTCACACGCGTTCAAAGTGATTACTACCCTGTTATGTTAATGTAACACAGTACGAGTGGAAAGAGGTAAGGGAGGGAAACGTGAAAGATACCGATGCACATTGGTGTTAAAACTTTTGCATCTTATAATGTTGGGAAAAAACCGAGTCCGGTAAGGCAAACGTGAACTCCACAAACGACATCACTGTGGATATCCGACGTAGAATCGCCCTTGGCAACCGATGCTACTTCGGTTTGTCAAAACAACTGGGCTCAAAACTCCTGATTCGAAGGACCAAAATCATGCTCTATAAAACTCTTATTCTTCCAGTCCTTCTATATGGAGCCGAAAGCTGGACACCAGAAATCAACTACAGAGAGATACTCAACTCTCGAGCTTTTTTCGTCTCGCCTATGACCGTCCATTTCCAATATTTTTCCAGAATTTCCAATATTTTCGTTAAACTCACGCATACTGCCTTATTTTGACGCACACTGCCACATTTTTACGCACACTTCCACAGAGTTTAACGAACTCCCGTTATCCTGGGACATTTGCCCACGAAAATGGCGGACATTTGCCCATGATAGTGTCATTTTTTGTCGAATTTGCCCACTACTGGAATAATGCACTGGTTGTGTTCATGAGGCCGAACATTTTTCAAATATTAAAAAAACGTTGGATATTGTTGTAAAAATTTTGCTTAATGTATTGACATTAAAAATTGTATATGTTGTATATTTGGATACTATTTAATTGTGTAAGATGATATTTCATAATTATCACTCCGTATTTATTCACATTTACACTGCATTGTTGTATATAAATAACAAAATTAATTCTTCAAATAAAAAAAAACACGATTGCAGAAGTACAAATAAATTAAAAAAACAAGTTGTATACATAACTGCATATACTTATATAGATTCATGCATATTTAATTTCATCCGTAGTTATTTGTGAATATAGCCTTTGAATTCCTAAACAAAGGAAAATATAAAAATGTTGGAAATAAAATTGTCTTTTTTAAGGATGTTTTGAAACATTAATGCATTATCACGAAAAAACTAAAATAAATGCATAAATCCATGGAATTCAAAACAAACAAATTTTCTGAATTTCAATATTAACGTTTAATAAAGGAACACTTTGAAAAAACAAACCAGTTGTTTTCTTAAATCTGAAGACCACAAGGAGATACTTCGGTCATTTCAATACTTAAGGATGAATTTAAATTTTGTTAACTATTTTATTTGATTTTCTCAGGTTCAACGTCAATAAGTACATTTATCACTTATATCTCTGATTGTTTCAGTATTTCCAATGAAATTAGAATAAATAAAAAATATATCAAACCTATTTCCATATATTTCATAATATAATAATTTAAACTTCAATTTAAAAATAACCGATAATTAATAGTTTCCAATAGTCCTTCCAGTCGTAATTATTTATGTAAAATGAATGCTCTTACTAAACATTTCGTTTTCGTTGAACTTCCCCTTCTTTTCGTGGTGAACGTATTGCAAAGGATTTGTGATAGCGTTTGGAAAAAAAGGAGAGTGGAGGTATGGCCAACCCCCTGATAGATTTCTTCCCATATGTATGTAGATAAGGAATGCATGTTTTGCATGAATTTGTTTGGAGGGGAAGTCAATCAGCTGTTCAAAACAAATCACACGTATTCACGGATACTGTACGAAAAAATGTTATAAAAAACGCTGTCAGATGACGTCATGAGGGTAGAAGGGAAAGAGTTGAGTATCTCTATGTAGCTGATTTCTGCTGGACACTAAGCAGAACTGCAGAGCTGATTCTTGGTGCCTTCGAAAGAAAGATTCTACGTCGGATATATGGTCCTATCTGCGAGAAAATCGAATGGAGGAGAAGACACAACCGTGAACTCTATGAGCTGTACCAGGATGTGGAGCTTGTCCGGAAGGCAAATTGGCGCGGCCACATCGAGCGCATGGACAACAACGCTCCAGCGGGTCTTCGAATCCGAGCGTCCTGGTTCGAGAAGGAGCGGAAAACCGAACCTCCGGTACAAAGACCAAGTCATCGCAGATGTAAGACAGCTTGGTCTTGATGACTGGAAGCAACGTGCCCAGGACCGTCAACGATGGAAGGCAGCGATAGCTCAGGCTCTGACCTGCCATGGGTCGTAAGTAGTGCGGTAAAGAAATTAATCTCTAAACTTCACAGTAAGACCGAAAACAGGCTTGAGTATAAACTGATGAGCATTCCTTTCGAGGCGGTTATTGGGAGGAAATTGAAGCAGGGGTGGAATGCAACTGGCTAATTTTATGACCGTGTTGTAGAGAGTCAAATGACTCCGCAATGTTTCTATCTCCAATTAGTTTTATTGCGCAATTTTGTATTCTGTCTAGCAGACGTACTCCAGTTTAGGACGGTTATCACACCCATCGTCCATCCATTACCCATGCACCCCTTTCTCTTCTCTTCTTTCTACGTTCCTTCCGAATTCTGCAACATAAGCAACTCATACGCGACCATATGCTTTTACAGAAACTGATCGCAGTTTTTATTTTTGGTGATTTTTGCACGTGTGCACTTAGAACACGTCTCCAAGCAGCAAATTTGAAAGACGATTTCCGCTACAGAAGTGCTCTTGTGAAACCAATTGCTCGAAGTAGTGGTAAAATTATGAAGGAAAAACTAAGAGCAAACCCTTTTTGTTTACATTTCTCACTGCTTTTTTGACAATTCCACATTTCAATAGCTGCGAAGATATGCGTTACTTTTCTGAAGAAGTCGAATGCAACGCATACGAGTGGCGGAATACAGACTTCAATCCGATATGACTCGTTATATGAAAGAAAAGAAGATGAATGCGTAATTGAGCTGATTGCCATTACATCGACATCCCGAGTTGTGATTTCTAAGTCCTCTATTCCCTTATATTTAGTTTACTCCATAGGTTAAGTGGAATGTTGAGCTCCTTTGGCTATTCTGAAAAACCATCGCAAGTTGCTTGAAACTGCATAAGGGTTAATTTATCATCGTTATCAGCGCCACTAAAACCGGTCCCAATTCATTAGTAAGTCGACCTATCGCTATAATTTTTGAGCCTTATCCTTTGTGTTCAGTAGCCCATTTTAAGTAAGATACCTTGCAGCTTGGATTGCAATTGGGCCTCAAACAAAAAGCTTTCGGTAGCTAGAATGATTTTGTGCTAGCTTGCTGGCTTAGTAGGATTACGTTAGATTCAACTGCATGCTAGCAGTCTCACTTAGCCCAACATAGGCCTATTGTGGTACCATGTGAATCGGGTACCTCCTACCCATTAAACCATTTGGGGCTTGCTATGAATCGTTTAAGTCGACCGATGCCGAGGTTTTTCAGCTCACTCAAGTCATCGAAGAAGTGGGCTTTATGTGCAGAGGAGATGTGTTACAGTCTAATCCTCTTCCTCGTCTCTGAAGCGTCTGCCTAAATCCCATTTTTGAGCCGTGTTTGTTTTGCTGGAGCGAACTGTATGGGCGTTGGTTCTCCACTGGGTAAGAATGATGAGACCGTTCCACGCCTGGTGAGTGCCCAACGCACTTTCTAGATTGGAGTAATGCCTGCTTTGAAGCAGTCTAGTTCCTCTGCGAATTCTTCGGCTGCGCTTGGTCTATTAAGGGACCTCACGTTCCATGTGCAGAACCGAAAGTTGTTGTACGTTTTCCGTTTTCTGAAGTAAACTACAGTAAATCAAATCGAATTCGTAGCTGTTCATTTTCTCTGAACTAAGCATTTTTTACGTGGTGAGGAAATTAACCCAACGCACAAAGGGGTACTAAATTCGATTTCGGTAGCCTTTTGCAAGTTGTGGCCGCCGCCATCCCGAGATCATTCACCGCCGTTTCTATCCGGGGTTCAGGGCTAATTTTGGAACAACCTTTTAAGACCTAGGCTACGAAATAGGTTAGAATAGCTCTAAGAGGATTGAGAACCATATAACTCCTGCTCACTGAAACTCTGGATGCCGTCGTTGAATAATCATCTGATTAGCTTCCTCGGCGTCATCTTAAAAGAAAGATAAGCCGTGGTACAGACTCACTCTCCCCCTTCTCTCGCTTGCAGACACCAACGACGTCCCACGGGTCTTGGTTACCTCATCTTCTGTCAGAGGTACTAGGCTTCCGAGTTTCACCACGGAAAAATGAAAGTAGGAGTTTGCAGACAGAGGCTCAGTGCAGACGCTTGTGTCTGAATGGCTCGAAATTCACAGTTAAGTTCAGAGACTCATTTTTTAGTCGTACGACACGGATATGGAATGTTCTTCCCAGCCCAATGGTTTGCATTGCAAATGAAATAAAATACAAAATCTAGCTTCTAACTGTACTACGTGATCAATCCTTGATCTGAACAAACAGCAATAGACTATCAGAACATTCAAGTCCTAGATTAAGAAAGGGGGCACAATAGACCTATTATGGTTGCTGTGTACATATGTGAGAATTATACTTACTCCCTATTATTTTCAAATCAATTCAATCACCTGCTTTCCTCCACTTCAAAACTGTAATCGCGACAGCTGTCTCACCCATCAGTTTACCCTACAGCCTATTTTCTAAAGCACCGTGGAATTAAAAGATTCTTTTCTGAAACGTAACGACCGATGAAGTCCTTAGCAAAGCAGCTTAATTAAGCGCAGTGCAGTTCATCCCTTTTCCCTCTGGTGTATTTTCCCGACGTGTTTGCAGTTGAATGGTATAACAACAGCATCGTCAGGAATCTAGTCTGCTCCCACGTCCACACAAGATGTAAAAATTAATAGAGAATCGTTTACATGCTCTTCAATTCCCGAATACTAGAACTTACTACAAGACACATGAGTTCTTTTAAGGAAAACAAAATCAAGAACCCGAAAGCAGTCTTTTTATACCAGAGGTTCGGTCTTCCTCTCCTGCTTGTACCCAGAGGTTCGGTCTTCCTCTCCTCCTTGTACCCAGAGGTTCGAAATCGAAGACTTTCTTAGCTGGATGTTCGCTCAATGTGGTCGAACCAGTTTAGTCTAGTCCACAGGTTTTTGCATTCCGAACTATGTCCACATTTTTGTACAGCTCGTAGAGTTCGTGGTTGTGTCTTCTCCTCCATTTCGAAAATATCATCTCATCATCTCATACTATCGCCCAGCTTTCGGCTCCATATAAGAAGACTAGGCGTTTCGTAGAGCATGATTTTGATCCTTCGAGTCAGGAGTTTTGATCCAAGCAGCAGCGGTTGCCAAGGGCAATTCTACGTCGGACCTTGTTTCGACAAACCGAAGTAGCAGGGGTTTAACAAAAGAGATTCTAGGTCACCAAAATTACATTTTGGAGTTCATGTCTACCCCAAGGTAGACAGACTTCTTAACTACCTCAAGATTGTCGCTGTTGTTTTAAAAGGAAAAATCATCTATCAGAAAGAATTCGCACTTGATCATTATTTGGTCTTTATTTGTATGAAATCGGATCCTATAACCAAATTATTGCTTTAATGAACTCAACATACCACCAGCGGTGGTATTTAACATTTACACTCGCTTCTGAAAAATTAGAAACGCCCTCGATACATTGGAGTACTCTACTATGAAAACAAAACACCGAAATGATAATAAATTACAGTCACGCGAGCTTAGATCTTTTTGGTCTTCTTCTTGGTCTTGGTGGCGTTGATGCGTTCGGCCATTTGTTCGATTTCTTTGTAGTTAATTGGCTCATTCTGACGCACGTCCTTCTTCTTGGTCTGCCTTTGGGCGATGTCTTGAGCGATGCCATTCAGGCGACTCCACACAAAGTTGAGGAAGTCCATGGCGAGGTCCTGTTTGAAGAAGGCTATGGCCACCAAAGCTACCAGAACCAAGGCGGAGATGGAGTTCTGATTCAAATCTCCCTCCACACCACGGACCTCGGGCTTGAAGTCGAGTTCGACGTACACAGAACTTGTGTTCGCTAAGAACTGCGCGGCGGGCAGGGTGAAGGAGTAGAGTTTGTCGGAGATGGTGGTTTTCAGTTCGACGAAATAGGTCTTGCCGTCTAGTGGGATGCGTGGGAAGAACACCATGATGCCGGGGTTGTAACGACCCTTTGGATTCAGCGGGCTCTCCACTCTCTGTGAGTAGATTGGACTCTCCGAGTTGCCCTTGCGGTACATTTGGATGCGCAACGATTTGTAGTGTTCGTTGAGGGAGGCGGTTACACGAGCTGTCACATCCACGAAATTGATGGGCGAGATGGCGATCAGATTGACGTTTCGGATGTCTGCTGTGCCCACTTCGACTTGGCGGGATTCAGGTATGGAACGTTCCACGTTCGTGTTACCCACGCCTTCTTTAGTGCGAATGGTGTACGTACAGCCTGGCTGGAGGCCGCGAATGCGGTACTGGCCGTTGTTTTCTGTCGAAGCCTCCTCCTGCTGGTGCAAGCACTTGTCGTCGGATATGGCCTCCAGGTTGACCTGGGGGAAGGGCTCACCGTTCAGAGACGTCACGGTGCCAAAGACGGAGTAGGCCACGCGCTTACCTCTGAAAAATGAAAGAATTTTAAATTGACTCCACAAAGCTGGACAGAGTTTCTTACATCAACTCCACGTTCACAGTTTCGCCGTCCTTGACGTCGATCATCTTTGAGTTGGGGTTGAACTTGTACTCCTTCATCATTGGCCTCAGGAAATACTGACTGGGTGAGAGTGAGTGGAAGTTAATGGCGCCGTCGTCCCCGGTGACAAGATTCTTGCGGTAACTCTCCGATCCACTCAGAGACAGGAGCACTCCATTCAAGGGGTTGCCCAAGTCATCCTTCACCGCCACCACGATCTCGCAAAGCTTATGGGCACTGAATGAATGCGTTGCCTTGTTGTAGTCGGAGAAGACGTAGGATTCCTTCTCAGCGCTCACTTCGTACACCAAACTCTCGTCGATTGGGCCGAACTTGAACGCACCCGAGGCGGAAGACAGAGATGATTGGGGCTGGAACTCTGGATTCTGGGGGAAGGTCAGCGTGATCTTTGCCTCACGGATGGGCGGGTTGATCTTTCCGTTGATGATGAGACCCTTGGTGGCGATGAAGTTGAAGGCGATGTCGATGCAGTCATTGCCACCCACAAGTTCCTTGGAAACGGGCTTAAACAGCATCACGTCGCTCTGTGGTTTGATGGTGATGGCCTCTTCTGGCCGGAGGTAGGTGTCGAAGCGGAACGAGTGGTAATTGTCGACCTTGTGGTCTTCAGATGTAAGGGTGACAAGCTCCTCGCCGGCCTTGGTTTCGATCAGGAGTTTCAGCGATTCTACGTTACGCTCGGTGGACAGGACCCGAACTCCGATCTTGTGGGCAACAGCGGTGAACATAACGGGACTCTTGTCGTATGTGTTGAAGGACTTCGGGAGTGTGGACTCGTAGAGGTGGCAGCTTTCCAGGTTGATGCTGTATTCTCCCGCCTTCGGGACGCAGAAAGTATTCACCCCAGACATGATCTTCATGGCCTCGGTGGGACCCTTTGAACCATCGCTCCCGGTCAGGCCGTAGTGCATCTGGAAGTAGGGGTACCTGAAGTGGCTATCGTTTGCATAGGGAGGTGATTAGAGCTTACCAATGTCCTGTGGCTGGAGATGATCGATACTTCGTAGCCCTTGTGGATGAATGGTGACGCTGTTTCAGAAACGGAGTTGATGTTCACCAACCCCATGGTCGATTCAAAGCAAAGGCTGGACTGTGGGATGTTCAGCTCATAGGGCCCTGGTAGAATGTCCTTGAATGAGTACTTCCCATCTGAAAGGGAACACAAGAACATTAATCACTTCATCGAAGGAGACCGACCGAACTCACTCTTGGCATTCACTGTTTGCTTCTGTCCCGTCGGTTTGCCTATAGAATCCAAGCTCAAGAGACTCACTTCGGCTGCTGTGCACGTCTCCGGTGCGTCCGGCAAGCACTTGATCTCCCCCACCAGAGTTGCTCTCAGCTGGGAGAATGTTATCCCGGATATGGGCGAGCCAATAACCTCCAAATTCTGATTCACTGGGAAGAACTGAATGCCACTTGACTTGTCCGCGTCCGTCGTCAGGACTTCCAACGAGAATCTTCCGTTTGGCAGATATGTGCACCAGTCCCCAGTTTCAGCCTTTGATGAGGCGGTCGTGTGGAAGGTGGACGCGTGTTTTGTTATCCCAACGACGTACGACTTCTTCGATATAACCTTCCCGCAAACTTTGTATGCAGATGCTACGATGTCAGCAAGTTTCGGTTCGGAGAGCTGCACTTTGACGGACTTATCCTCGAATTGGAGGTTTTCGGCTTCGACTTGGACAGAGTATGTCCCGGCTTTGATGTTCTGTAGGGTGTAGCTACCATCGGTTTGTGTTGTTGCCACAACTTGGCCGTTTAACTTTACTGTAGCCTTGGCTATTCCCTTTCCACCCTCGTTGGCGACGACACGCCCGGAAACGCTGAAACCTGTGATCTAGATACAAGCGTTAGACACGCTAAACGGGGATGCACGAGGGGTCTTACCTGGAAGGAGTTCTTCATCACAAGCGTGTCCTTTGTAACCTCTAGTTCCAGCTCATCGGGCTTGATGTGGAGCTTCAGGTTCTTATTTTCCACAACGGTCTTGACGAGATATTTGCCTGGAGCGACACCTTTGAAGATATACTCGCCGTTCTTCTCCACTTGAACGTAACAAATCGATGGAGACACATACTCGGACGATGGTTTCCCCAGAGCCACGGGTTGACCTCCATTTACACACTTAGGTGCCAATGAGTTCTGAAAAAAACACCAAACATTATTTTATGTCACCGCCCAATCCATCTCGAAGCTAAACATACGCTCTTCTGTTGGAACAAAGCCACACCGATCCCAGTGAACATCTGTCCATTGCTCTCAACCTTTCCAATCACATCAAATCCCGACACAACCAAGGAATTCTCCGGTAGCTCTGTGTTGCCGCTGACCACAACCACGGTGTGTTCAGACTTCGAGAAGTGCCATTTGGGGTGCGAAGCCTTCACCACATACTCCCCGGGGATGATGGGAGTGAATGAGAAGATTCCATTGATATCCGTGGTAGTTTGCCTGCTATCTGTGCCGTCTTTGGACTTCAGTTCCACGGCCACATTCCTAGCTCCCGATGAGAAGCCAGCCAATGCAACTTTGCCCGTGATGCCAAACCCTTTGAAGACAAAGTTCACATCCTTGCCCTGACTACAGATATCGGTTTTCCCATTGAAATTCAATGCAACTTGTTCGGGTTCAAAACTCCATCCAGGTGGCGGGGAGATTTTCAGTACGTATTCCCCCTTGTCGTACACTGGGATGAAGTAGTATCCATTTGACGGTGAACAATCGGTCTTATCTTTTAAGCTGCCCTGTTTGGTTAGTCTGGAGACAATTTACAGGTTAATTAAATGCACATTGCCGCCTCATTAGAGGTTTCTCACGAAGATAAGTGGAAGATAAGTAATCATCTCGAATTGACTTACAATTTGATTTCGACTCTGGAGAAGTCAATGTCTGCGTGACTTTTTATGAATCCACCACATCCTAGGACTTCATTAGCGATCGTGAAATCAGTTAGTGAGATTAATTTTATTAATAAAATCAGAAAAATTTTCGGGAAAACCTTCATTTTCCCGTGCTAATTAATTTTCTATGCCGGATTGAATGACGTGTTGGTGAGACTTTCTCAACACAGCTGAATGACATTTGACGTTTCAATTCCACTGAACTATGAATGTGGATAAAGTAGTGTGATCGTAAGAAAAAAATTGGTAAAAAGCAATTGACGCGAAGTCATTGAGGCACAGCACCACGTAGCGGGATATTTTGTCCCAGCCAAAGGAATATAGAATTCTGACAGATCGTAAGCAGGAACAAATTTCCATTGACGCGAAGTCATTGAGACACAGCACCACGTAGCGGGATATTTTGTCCCTGCCAAAGGAATATAGAATTCTGACAGATCGTAAGCAGGAACAAATTTCAATTGACAAGCCGTCAATTGACGACTTGAAGTACTTCTGGCGGAAATTTTTGGTAGCTACACAGGAATATAGAATTCTGACAGTTCAACGGCGGGAACAAATTTATATTGAAACTTGAAATTTGGTGGAGAAATAAATTTGTAAAAGCTAACATAAAATTGTTAGTTTCAAATACAATTTATTATGGAATATCGAGTAAAAATATGTTGCTTTTGATATTGTTGGTTGTGAAGTGTTTAGAAGTGATACATTATACACAATTGTGCCCTGAAAAATGCAAGAAAAACACGTGTGTTCGAGGAAATTTTATATGTTTTTCATGTTCAATTGAATTTTAAGTGACTAGTACATAATGCAAACTGTGTTTGTTGATCAATTAAATAAACAAACGCTGTATTAAAGAAGTTAAAGAAGAAAAAACAACAATTTCTTCTTGCCACAAGTGCAATTTTCACATTTTTCAAAGCACTATTATACTTGAACTGTCTCTTATAATCACTTGACAACCACTTAAATCCAGACTTTGGTACATGCTTTCAACATTAAAACATTTATTAAAAGCATTCATTTTCTAATAGATAATATCGTTTTAAATCACGACCGAATTGGAAGATTCTATGGAAATTTGTTCCTGCTTACGATCTGTCAGAATTCTATATTCCTTTGGCAGGGACAAAATATCCCGCTACGTGGTGCTGTGCCTCAATGACCTCGCGTCAATAGAAATAAAATCTTATGTCGATGTAATTTATTAACGATATATATTTTTTTAAAACAAATTTCAGGCAATAGTAAACCGCCACATAACGTGTTGCCTTATTTTATTGATAATAATAAAGCAAAACATGAATATTTTTAACTACGTGCAACCTAAGAGTTAGATTTAGGTTAAGTTAGTTTAGTGAGGCTTCCCCTTTGTAAAGGAATAAACTTTGGTCAAGGTGGGTCCATAGCGCGGATCGTTATTATAGACTACGGCTCCTCCGGTTATGGGAGTATTCATTCAGAGCTTTCTACAAAGCGAAGTAGATTACTCACTGATCGTGGCATCTGGAGGCCCTTGTTGGTTGAGGTCAATACTGAATTGTAGCGTCATAAGAAGAAGAAGTATACTCTATGAATTACCACCAGCTAAAATTACATTACCAGAGTTTTGTTAAAAACTGTGTTTTCTACCAAAACTACTTCCTGCATGAATTATAAGACGCCGCCCTTTGCATGGAAAGCCGTTTGTGGCAGGATTTCGACAGGAAACCTTCGAAAAATGATTTATGAGAGAGGAAGAGAAACTCAATGAATCATGTGTCCTCCGGAAAATGCCCGTACTTTTTTCCTTGTCACTAGTTTTCTTTAGAAGACACCACGGCGAATACTTTCCAGTGGCTTTTCACATAACACTGAAATCAAATCGACCGACGTGAATAATACTTTTCCAAACGTTTTCCAAAATATTGTTGTGATTCGGGGGATTATCGCATCTGCCAGTCAAAAATGTAAATGAGGTCATGCAAGTTCTGAATATTTCACCACCACACAACTTACACTAACCGACTGATGCAATCCCCGGAATGTCGTCGGCGCGTCAAAGCAACAACATATTTCATAGCACAGCATCTCACTTAATATCCGCCCACAATTTCCACACCAACCATCGAATCAGGCGCCAAAGTACTTGCTGACATGTAAATTAAATAGCCTGAGCTAAGGAATTTCCTTGCGCTACATTCGCATCGATTGAGGAAACTTTTACTTGACGTCAGTCTCGAATCTCGATTGAATTCGCGCACGATTCCCCAACTGACAGCAACCACTTGTAGATAAAATCGCAATTTCACACCAATCGATACTGCAAACCGCGATATCGCTTTAATTGATTTATCGCTTCACTTTTAATTACACTCAAAGTGCTGAAGAGCGCCCGTTTCATTACGCAAGTGCATATCAGTACATCCATCAGAGCACGCTAATTGCCGTAAACAGAATCAACTCCACGCCCGCTGGACGCACGACTGCGCGGGGCGCATTTGCATCCGCGAGATCTAGACGAGCCTTAACATTGACTTTGGCACAGCGCCCAGAACAAAGCTGATCTTGATAAAGACCCATAGACCGCGTATGCGGCAGCCTGGACTGGTTTCATGAGCAATTGCCGGTGCAGTAGCCGTTGTGGCTTTGTGCGAGTATCTTTTCGTGACCGGCGGTATGGGCCCGAAGGTCGGAAATGGAAGTCAACTGGGTGTCTGATAATGAGGGTGATTTACTTAGGCGCATACATCATACCGGTTGAGTGTTGTTGAGGAAATACCTGTCTAAGTGGGAATGATTTATACCTGCGACGACGCGGCCGCCGTGCTGATTGGGACTTTGCACGGCGATGGGCAGTCATTAGGGGCGCATCCGTGTGCAGTTCGTGAAGCGACCTGCGCTCGAATGAATGAGCTGTTCTCGGGTTTTGAAAAGTCGCTCAAGGGAAAGTGAAGGAATGCCATTAAGTGACAGCGATTATCCGACAAGCTGGTTGATTGGGGACGCAATTGTGCATAACGAATGAGGTTGGGAAGTCATTTAGATTGGTTTAGGGTTTTTTTCTTCGGATTAGACGAAACAATTGAGCAATACGCCTGCAAAATGGGAAATGTATCGATTTCGGGATGAACCTTCGAAAGAGGGTCTTCCGACAGCGGATCAGACGAGTAGGCAAAAGGAAAAACTTCAGGATCTGAGAGAAGATTGTCGGTCCTAACAGAATATGGAGTGTTGGGCTTTAGACACAAATTGGTGAGAGAATGAGAGCGATACTGGTTTTTGTAAGATTGTTGAATGTATTGTTAGGTTAGGTTAGGTTTCGTTAGGAGTGGTGGCTGAGCCTGACGTAGACCGCACAAGTCCATAGTGAAAAACCACAATATTGGGCGAATTTGAGAAGTAGACGTGGTTGCAAATCCGTCACGTCTTTTAGTGAGTTGAAGAAATGATTACTTAACGTTGCGTATTTAGTCCTGGCAAGAGCTTGTCACTCGTACAGTAGGTGTTGTTTAGTTTCACAGACTCCTGTCTCCTGCAGATGTCGGTGGAGGTCAAGCCAATTTTATGAGTATGATATCCCACAAGACAATGTCCCATGATAATACCGACAAAAATACTGCATTGTTCTCTGGGTAGTGAGAGAATTTGTTACGTTTTGGGGAAATCGAACTCTTGCCAGAATATCCTTGTTAAAAGACTAGATCTATTAGTGTGCCATAAGAAACTGGCTTTTTTTGAAAGCGAAGCGTCAAATTCTCTAAAGAAGAGCTTTATGGGTGCAGCAATGGCTATTGAGTCAGCCAGGGCTGAGACACCAAACTTAGCGAGTTTATCGAAACGTCACAATCGACAGCTAGTTAAGAGAGAGACATGGACTGGGTGACCACATCGGAATGTAGCCTTCAGCTTCGCATTTACGTGTGCCGTACACCAAAATGAGGTGAATGAGTTGAATCACAGATAGTTCTAGAGTTTTATACAGGATGAGCATCTAATGATCTTTTTTAAATCATAGGTTATTTTGATACTGACAGCTGTTTCCCGCTCGAAAACTTGACAGAAAGTCATTATCATACCTCCGCGGAACTAAATGAGTCGTTTTACGCTTGAACAACGCTGGGAAATAATGAAAACTTATTTCCAAAGTGAGTGCAGTGTAGCTCAAACAGTGCGATTTTTGAAAATAAGTTTTGGCCGCCGCGACTGCTGTACGCAAGTTTGTGCAAAAAGTTCGTGAGACTGTTATTCTAGTGGACAACACTCATCTCGTCGTCGTACGCACAGATGAGAATATGGCTGCTGTGGCCAAGAGTGTGAGACTCAATTCAAGAACATTAACTCGCCATATGGACCTCAACAGCTCAACATTTCACGCACTCGCCTGAGGAGAATTCTGCACAAAGATCTTGGCTTATTCGCTTACAATCGCTTACATCCGCTTCATTATAGCTTCGCAGTTTGGGCCCAAGAGCAGCTAGAATTGGACAAACATTTTGGGCGAAAAATCATCTGACGAGGTGCATTTTCATCTCGGCGGCTACGTTAACAAACAAAATTGCTGCATCTGGGGCTCAGAGAATCCGCACATTATTGTCGAGAAGCTAATTCAATGCATCCACAGAGAGTGTGAGAGTGTGAGAAGTTTTGTGCGGATTGTGGAGTAATGGCTTCAACGACCATTTTTCTTCGAAAATGAGGCGAGGCTGGGAACAACGTTTCGGTCAACATTGGGCGTTACAGAGCCATGTTAACCGACTCTTTTTTTTTACTGAAATTGAAGACATGGATTTGGCCGAACTCTGGTTCTTGCAGGATGACGCGCCATGCTACACGGCCCATGCCACAATCGATCTTTTGCCCACCAAATTCCCAAATCGTGTTATCAGACGTTTTGGTGATGTTAGTTGGCCAATATCATCCAAGCAATCCGTGAGCTACAGTCCGAAATCATCAACAAGGTCTTGGAAAACTGAGGTGACAGAATGCGCTACTGCGAAGCCAGCCGAGGGAGTCATTTGAACGACGTTGTATTTCATAATTAATGGGAATGTTTGTTCTTAATAATAAAGCCATAATACATTGCATTTTTAAAAAGAGACTTTGTATTTGACCCACCCTTTATTTAAATAAAGTTGAGGGAAATGGAAAACTCAATCAGTTGGCTGAAGAATGTACGCTTTTGAAGAATGTGTACCTACACGCATACATTCTGTCATTTGCATTTCTGAACAGTCGACACTTTTGCTTCCTTGTACCGAAAATACAAACAAGCACAAGCAAATTAACCACTTCATTAAAAAAGCTGCTAGAAACGTTTCAGATTAATTTACAAGTGTTCGGCTGTTTGAATTCTGACACCGACATAATAATTCTATGTTCTGGCCAAGCTGTTGCACAATTCGTAAGTAAATACTTGTTAATGAAGTGATGATTAAAATAGTATACATCCACTTGCGTGTCGTTCATCGTTGTCACGATCTTTGGCGGAAGCTCAATAAAACTTTGTCGAACTATAATATCTTTCGAATGAATAAAAAAAAGTCTGCGTACGTTTTGTGATTAATAAATTTATCATTAATTTGATAAAAAGATAATCAAATATCGAAATATTTGCCAAAAAGAAGAAATAAATAACGTGATTATCGACAAAACGGTCAGATACAGAGTCGTCGAAAATGCGCACAGTTATTCGCTGGATTCGGTAAGAATTTCAGTTACTTGAGCCATAATAATTTTCCTAAATCAAAATGTACGAAGGTAGATGCATAGGTAGGTTAAAGTGTGTCCTTGCGACTAGTGTCGCGGCTCACTTAGATCAACAGTTTGGGTCACTTGTGCCCTGGGAATGCGATATATTATATATCCCGTATATATATATCAAATTGTTGTATGTATCTCAGGAGGCGCCTCAACTCCATTTTGTTCAGCTCATCGAAGAAGTTATTAGTAGTCTCTTTCCCCATAGAGCTGGACAATCGCAAAGCGGGTGGCTAACGGACTCTATTTCCTTCTCGTCCCTGCGACTTCTACAATAGTCGCTGCGAGGGATACCTTGCCTCCTGTCATGGGTGCCTATCGGACAGTGTCCGGTGAGGACTCCCACCACCATTTAAATATCCTTGCGACTGATGCCAACCATTGTATGTACGAAAGCTCAAGTATAAACAACTCGGTTCGTCTCAATTTTGATTGTTATGAAATTTGACGTAGCACTCATTAAAAAATTCTGGAAAAAATAACAGTTTCAAATTATCAGGTCTCCGCTGTTTTTTGGTACATTTTTGAAAAAAAATGTCTTTATTCAAAATCATTTTCAATAAAATACATATCGGCCATTATTATCTACGACCTTTTGCCATTTTCCGTGTAGCTTAATAATTTCGTCGATGTAGAACTTTTGTGGTTTATCAGCGAAAAACTTGGCCAGGTGATTTTCAGTGGGTCTTCGGTCGGCCAATTTTTTTACCATCAAGAGAGTTTTGTAGAGACCGAACCAAATGGTAATCAGAGGTTGCAAGGTCCGAGCTATACGGTGAATGCATCAAAACTTCCCAACCAATCTCCTTCAAATTTTTCCGGGTCATCAAAGATGTGTGTGGGCTAGCATTGTGATGATGGAAGACACCTCCTTTCTGTTGGCCAATTCTGGTCGCTCTTTTTTGATTTTTTCATTCAAACGGTCGAGTTGTGCACAGTAGAGAATCGAATTGACCGTTTCGCTCATAATAGATAATTCCCTTCCAATCCCACCAAACACTCAACATAACCTTGTCTGCCTTCAATCCAGGCTTTGAAGTCGTTTGAGATCGGTCACCGGCCTTTGAGCATGATCGCTTGCATTGGATATTCTCGTATTTAATCCATTTTCCATCGCTCGTAATGGATCGCTTCAAAAATGGTTCCATTTCGTTATGTTTCAGCAGCGTTTCACTGATGGTTATTTGGTCAATTAAATTTCTTTGCGGTCATTCATGTGGCACCCAAGCATCTAGCTTCTTTGAGTAGCCGGCACGGATGATTCCAAACTGTCGGTTAGTGTTTAGTGTCTCCGCTATCTCCTGACAGCTTCCTTCCTTTTTATAGTAAAAAAGCTTCACATAGCGCATTTCTTCAGATATTTTACTCATATTCAAATCAGTATAACTTTTAACACGGGCAACGAATTACACAGCTGTCTTCACAAAAATGTAGCCTGAAATGTCACCTTTCAAACACGTGTTCGTTTGATACAATCAGATTAGAGTTTCCAGATATATGTACAGACACCACAACATCTAGTGATAAAAAACCGCGGAGACTTTTTATATGGTCCAGTATTTTACGATACAATATTTGGACTATGGAAACACTGGTTGAACTCTAGGCCGAGAGGATGCATCATTCATCATTTATGCATCATAATCATTTACAGAATATTCAACGGTGAATGTATGCCCGACAACTTAAACATCACTTCTAAAATTATGTTCCAGCTCTTGCAACAACTAAGATGTGCCTTAATCAATTTTCAGAGCCTTTTTGCACATTATTGAGGTGCATATATTAGCAAAAATTAGACAAAATTCTATAAAAGCCTGACGAGATTTTAATCGATACGCACATTCATGCACTGGTTGCGTTGCGCAACACTTATTAGTGCGCTGTGCAGTTCGACCTCCGAACCTTCCGTAACGTGTATCAAATCTCGCCAAAGATATGCGCTGCCATATTGCTTCCTTAATTTGAGACTGGAGCAATGAAATAGATGTTAAAATGGAAGGCATAAACTTTCATAAGTCGGTCTAGCTGTTGGACAAAGGAAATGATGGTGATACCATTACGCATTTCTAGTGTATTGATTGTGCCTCTGGTGTTGCGTGCGAGTTTTAAAAAATTCTTTCAAGAATAATGTTAAAGAAGTCGTATGACAGAGCGTCGTCTTGTCTGAATCCTTTTTTGATATCAAAGATCTCGGTTAGGTCTTTACCAACCTTGATGGAGCAGCGTGCATTCTCCATCGTCATCCTACACAAACGAACGAGTTTGGTAGGGATGCCAAAACTAGACATTGCTCTGTATAGCTCGTCTCTACAGATGCTGTCATACGCGGCATCGATAAAAAGGTGTTGGGTATCGATGCACCAGGAGAAATAATTCTGGGTTTTTCCAAGATTTGCCGCAGCGTGAATATTTGATCGATGGTGGATTTCGCTGGCCTAAAGCCACACTGGTATGGTCCGACCAGGTTGTTGATGAACGCTTAAGCTTAAGGCTGCGGCCACGCAATGAGCGATTGAGCGACGAGCGATAGAGCGACGAGTCTGAGCGATGGGTGGCCATTTACTGAGTGTTATCTCTGAGCGATTAGTTGCAAAAATGTAATTTTCAAGTTCGTCGCTCGTCACACAATCGCTCAACCGCTCGTCGCTAATTGCGTGGCCGCAGCCTTAGGCGTTCACACAACACGGCAGATAAGATCTTATAGGCAATGTTCAGAAGACTGATGTCTCTATTTTGTTTATCGGGCAAAACAATGTTTAGTTTTCATTCATCGGGCATGGTTCTTCCGACCATATTTGATAGATGAGTTGGTGCATGTTTCGTACCAAGTCATCTAATGCCGCATTGAAAAGCTCAGCCGCTAGGCCGTCAACTCCAGCAGCTTTGTTGGACTTCAGTTTAGATATGGCTATCTTCACTTCATCCAGGTCGGGTGGACGGAATTGTTTATCTACATCGTCCCTTTCATTCGAGTTGAATGGTTCAATCTGCCTGACAGCGGGTTTCGGTTCTTCATCGCCGTTATACAGTCTGCAGAAGTGATTCCTCCGGTACCATGACATAACGCCAAGCGACATAAGGCAAAATTTTAAAACTTGGCTTTATGTCGCTTTCCGCTGTATGTCTGATTTTGCTTACATTATTAAAATATAACTTCCATTAAACATTCTGAGACATTTAAAAAGGGAACGGGTGAACAGTGAAGTACGTATGGGGAGGCATGCTGCCCCCCTGCAACACACCCGCTTGCCCACACATAGGACTTGCGGTAGGTGCAAGATTGGGTATATGTTACTTTCTCAAATCCATTCTAAATATGAAAATAAGGAAATATTAGCAACCACCAACCCCAAATCTTGCAGGGGGGCAGAATGTACTCCCAAACCTACTTTCCTTTCTAACCCTTCCATTTTAATTACATTACATTACACATATAGATGTTAATAAAAATTGTGGAATTATGACCCACTTGATGTTTATTGATATTATAATTTTGTGTTATGTCTCAAAAAAATTTGGCGTTATGTCGCTTTGAGAAAGAGACATAAGGCCAAATGCTAGAACTTGGCGTTATGTCCGGGCCCCGGTTCCTCCATATCCTCAGCATCGACTGTGATTCTACTACGATGCTCTCTTGATCGTCCGTCGGCTCGGGCTTTATAACCCTCACTGCTTAACTGTTGCCCTTTGGTAAAACTTCCTTACTTGTATCTCTCTATTCTACCGATCGCGCGCTTCTCATCCTCCTTCTTTCTCCTCCTGAGAAGCCGGCGTTCGTCTCTCCTTTTCTGCTTGTAGAGCTCACGAGCAGCTCTTGTCGTTTTTTCCAGTGCCGCTTGTAGACCTCTTGCTTAGCTGCATTCGCCGGCCGACACTTGTCGTCAAACCAGGGGTTTCGTTGTGGTGTCCGAGTGAAACATTTCTTTGGTCTTTCTAAAAATTTCACACAATTTGTTACACTTTATTTAATTTTTTACAAAAAATTTGGTAAAATTTCTTTGATCTATGTTTTTTAACAAACGAAATACGCAGAGCTCATAAAACACGTCTAACCTTAGTGAATGCCATAGACAAAGTAAACAATGAATACAGCTGAACATTTTATCATACTTCATGGGTATGAATACCAACAGAATAAAACAAATTTTTAACAATCCGAATCTCCAAACACGCGAAATTTAAAAATGCTCGTTATTTTCTGAACACACCTCATATGCATGCAACATATACCCCATATAACGACAGTATTCATATTTAAAAATGTTGTCAGTCTTCTTCAGTATTGAATATTACAACTTTGTTTTTAAATTCCCTCGTCGTAAATGGCATTCCGCCTTTCCACGTGGCATTTATAGCATGCACACGCTTTCGTTCCACTTCACTAGTTCACCGATCAGAATCTTCTGACTCTAATCAGGCGACAATATTCTTCCTTAGCCATTCGCAGATCATGGGCAATAAACCTTTCCGAAATTGTCTATGACATCAAGAGCATTTCAAAAGCATTTCATCTAAATCCAGAAAGTCTACACTAGAAACAAGAAAACCCATGATCATACACGAAAATAGAAATAATAGCTGCTTAGCACTCAGTGAACGACAAAGTTCACACTCCATAAACGAAGACAGATTGTCTGACCTCTTTAAAAGACTGCTCCTTAAGCAAAGTTCAATCCCACTCTCAAAGTGCTTCCCGAAGCCAATCCGGCGCAGAACAACAGAAAAGACAACCACCCGAAAGCAAGATAACTCGATTATCTGTCACCTGCTTGGCGTTGTTCAAGCAGCAGATGTCGCTTATCATCACCGAAAAATCAAACAAATTTCAAATTCATCATCCACAGAAAAAGATTCGGTTCCACTTAAAAACTGTGAAATTCGGAAATGTAATTGATGACAAAATTTATCAGTTTATTAGTGGCTCTTAGCGCGCAATCAGGGCACAAGTGTGATCCAATAAAAACCGTGTCATTTCTAAATTTCGATTTAAAAGACAAAGTGTCTCGACATCGGCGACAAAGCTGACAACGCCAACGACGAAAACGACGGCGAAGACGACAAGCGACAAACGACAAACGGCAAACGAGGCGCTGCTTGTCTTAACTGTGGCGTCTTTCAATTTAGGTGATGGCGTTGAGATTAAACAATGTTTGCTGGTTATCGCTGCGAGTCAATTTTTAAAAGCCCATTAAATTTGGACTACATATTAAATTGTTGAAGGAAAGCTGCGATAAGATGCTTCACAGCTTCAAGTGACGATGGTGCATGGCATTCGATTTGGAAATTTTGATTTGAATTTTTGTAGCCTTATTTGGAGGCTGCTCACTGATGGGGAGACATTTGAAGATGCTCTCGCTTTTATTGCGATGCAATTATAAAGAGCAAAGGTTATCATGCGAGTGGGCCAATCTCCTTCGTTGCCCGATATGGAAGTTTGCTCAGTCATTGGTTGGAGTCATTTATTTTTCTCCTATGGGATGAACTCAGAGACGTTTATTGTAGTTTAAGGAGCGGATGGTTTATGGGAGTGTCGTCATTTTATGGGCTAATGTATAAATCATAAGGGAACTTTTGAGTGTTTTTTTATTTGTAAGTAATTAGATCGTAAAACATCGAGTTGTATTCACACATAGCGTGAAGAACAAGGGATGCGCATTGATTTGGACTCATAACAATCGATTCCCTGTGGAGTCTTAAAAGTAGACAAATGGGACGCACACGTGGTCGATGATCTGAATTTTTCTTCTTTTCTTTGAGGAAACTTTGAAAATTTGCTAACAGAGAGGTGTGCTCGTCGACATTTAACCTTGTGACAGAAAAATTCTGATCTTGAGCAGTTAGAAACACTCCCCACAGGCTATTCAAAATTCAAAAGGAAATGTTTCTACCTCCTTCGAACGGAAAGGGCTGTACTTCGATGGTTTGGTAACGTGGCACGAATGTCCCCATCACCACGACTTCAGAGGCGTGCCTTGAATGCGATTCTATCAGGTAGGTGACCGTTTGGCAGACCCAGAACGAGATGGTTGGACCAAATCCAAACACTCGCCTGGTTGCGCTTGGGCATGGCTCCTGATGAGTTGGAGTCAATGGCGGAGGATTGAGTGCCCTGCAGATCTCTCGTGCGTGCGTAGTTCCCGCGACTCTTTTAGTGAAACATGCGGGACACTGAAGATGAGATGAGATGAGGTTTCTACCTTTATTTATTTATATTTTTTGTACAGGGTGGGCAAAATACAAGTTTCTTTTTAAAAATGCAATAAAATGAACAAAATTAATTTTTTCGATGTATTATAGCTTTACTAGTAAGAATAAACATTCCCATTAATTATGAAATACAAAGTCGTTCAAGTGGATGCCTCGGCTGGTTTCGCAGTATCGCATTATGTCACCCCAATTTTCCAAGACCTTGTTGATGGTTTCGCGCTGTAGCCCACGGATTGCTTAGATGATATTCGCCTTAAGTGCTTAAATCATATTAGAAATAACCGTGCAATTGGCAAATCCACCGGTATGATTTTACTTGACATAGAAAAAGCGTTTGACTCTGTTTGGCATAATGGTCTGGTTTTCAAAATGGTCAACCTAAACTTTCCACCTTATCTGTGCAATATAGTTCTAAGTTTTTTGTCTGATCGCTGTTTCAGGGTGCATGTTAATAGTGGTGTTTCTAATTTAGTGTATTTCAATTCAGGTGTACCCCAAGGATCTGTCCTGGGACCTATTCTTTATAACTTATATACCTCAGATTTTCCAACATTAATTGATTGTGAAGTAGCTATATTTGCTGATGATACAGCTATTTTTTCATCTCATGAGTTTGCTCTTAACATTGAGAACAAACTTAAGAATGGGATGGAAACTTTACTTAGCTATTACAACAAATGGAAGATCAGGCTAAATGAAGACAAATGACAAGCTATCTTTTTCACTAGAAAAAGAAAACCTTGTTATCTTCCTTCTTCAAGCCTACAGATTAACAATATTAATGTGGAGTGGAAAAATTTGGTAAAATATCTTGGTATATATCTTGACACTAAATTAACTTTTCATGAACATGTCTCAAAAACTATTAACAAAGTTAATATCGCAAAGAAAGTTCTTTACCCATTCATCAACAGAAAAACCTTTTTATCCCTACCAAATAAAGTCATCATACGTAAAATAATATTCCAAGCAATAATACTTTACGGATGCCCAGTATGGGGAAAAAATCTGCACAGTGTCACATCAATAAGTTACAAGTAGCTCAAAACAAACTTTTAAAAATGATGTTGGATTTACCCTTTGATTATTCTACTTCAAAACTACACAAAAGAGCGGGTGTTGAACTTGTGTCTACAAGAATATTAAAACTGACAAATAAGTTTATAAATTCATGCACTTTTGCTGATAATCCGCTAGTCAATAACCTATTCAATCAATATCTGTGATTTTTCTTTATGTTTTCTTCTAAATTTGCATATAATTTGTTACTTATTTAATTCTTGCTTGTTACATTTTTTGTATATATTAATTTATTATTTATTAATTAATCTAATTATCTATTTATTCTTTAATTAATTAATTTATTTATTTGTTTGTTAATTTATCTTAGGTAGTATCTACTTATTGATTTAAATATTTTATATCTATTTATCTATTTATTTATTTATTTATTTATTTATTTATCTATTTATTTATTTATTTACTTATTTATTTATTTATTTATTTATTTATTTATTTATTATTTATTTATTTATTTTTTATTTATTATTATTTTTTTTTTTTTTTTATATGAAGGTTTTTATCGTATTTTCCTTCAAATTCTTTTGTTTGTTTTTGCTCAACCTTGTATTGTAAACTATTGCAAAAATGTTTTCAGAAGAAAGATATAAATTATATCACATCTCTGTAATATTACTGTGCGATAACCATAAACAATGTACATATTTTTTATTACGAAATAAACATATCTATCTATCTAAGTGCTTAAATTGTTTCCAGATTGTTGAAATAAAATCGGTGTTTCACGGTTCCCCACAAAAAAAATTCCAAGAGGCTCAAATCGCAGCTCCGGGCCGGTCAATTGACATCGCCAAGACGGTTGATAAAATAATTTGGGAATTCGGTGCGCAAAAGATCTATGTGCTGAAGCTCTCATCAGGCTAGTTGAGTCTCGCACGCTCGACCACAGCAGCCACATTCTCATCCGTACGACGACCATGAGTGTTGTCCACTAGCATACCAGTCTCACGAACTTTTTGCACAAACTCGCGTACAGCATTCGCGGTGGGTGCTTCATTTCGGCCAAAACTTCTTTTCAAAAAAACGCACTGTTTGGGCTACACAGCACTCACTTTGAAAATAAGATTTCAATATTTCCCAACGTTGTTCAAGCGTAAAGCGACTCATTTAGTGTTTTTTTTTAAATCATAGGTTATTTTAACACTGAAACCTGTTTCTCGCTCGAAATCTGTCGTTCCGCGACGTTATGATTCTGACTTTCGACGTTATGATTCTGTTAAGATTTCGAGCGAGAAACAGGTTTCAGTGTTAAAATAACCTATGATTTAAAAAACAACACTAGATGTCTCGCCCTGTACAGATGTGGGCCCAAATCCAACCGTAAAAAATTTGCCGGGTTGACTCTCAGCTGATCGACGCCGAGTCAACATTTCGGCGTGTATGTTTTCTTCATTTCGTACCAATTTCTGTCTGGTTGTTAGCTTAAGGTCCAAGAGACGCTCAAAGTTGTCCACGGTGCGACGAAATGCCTGCACACTGAAGCTCTGATGACGACCGATGTCACGGCGAAATTTATTTTGCGTATTTACAACTGAGCCGGAGTTTCGATAATATTTTTTAATAACTTTCGGAGATTCGGCAAACGTGAAACGATGCATGATGAAATGGCAAACCTTACTGAATATATACAGTTGGTGAACGAAAACAATTAGAAAAATTTCGTTGCTATTTAGCCACTCTTTGGCATGTATCTACTCGCCTTCTTCTTATTGGGGCAACATTAAAACTTTAAATCTTTTTCGAATTTGTACACTTCATTACGTTTAGTATTTTCCTCTAATTTTTATGTCATTTCATAACTTGTATAATTAGGAGCTTCAATTTATATGATTCACATACAAATTTCTGGAAGAGAAACTTTTGTAACAAGCCGTGGATTTTGTTTATTAACTCTAAGCTAAACTCTAAACTAAAAAAGTAAGTATAAACTCGAATCTGATTTTGTGTACTTTTATTTTTTAGATGGTTATTAGATGATTTGACCAGCTCACATAATCTCTCAGCCTTCCACAAGGATCAATCCTCGGACCTCTACTGTGGAACATAATGTACATATGATGGCGTCTTACGACTACAGCTTCCCGAAGGAGTACGAATAATCGGCATTGCCGACGACATTGCTATTGTCACAGTGGCGAAACACATAGAGGAAAGTGAAGTGAAAGATTGGCTTGAAAATGCCGGTCTGGAACTAGCGGCCTGGAGTCAGATAGCAAAAAAGCGCGCTAGCTGGGAGGCATTTTGATTGAGTGAAGCCCCACTCAAAGAATGTGATGATTTTGATTATTGACGTGACATTGCTACTGACTAAGCATTTCAATAAAAAAAAAAACTATCCTCATCGCTGTCACAAGCATAAAATTCCGAAGATAAATCCCCAGGGCTGTACCTAAAGTAAATTTAACCTTTCCAGTCTGAACTTGATGTTTGACCAATTTTAGTGTTGAATTTCATAACGACATGGAATTCAAAGAATAAAGGAAGCCGTAAGTGCGAAACCAAGGCATAGTTGGTTTAACCAAAAACTGCTTATGTTTACAAGAAAATTACCCGACTAGCGCGGAAAGAAACCCCAAGACATTCCCAGGTGGGAGAATCTGAATCATACTTTAAATTTTAAGGTTAAGTTCACAGAAAATCAATTCACAAGCAGACGATAAGTTTGAGTACACGACTTGCAGTAGATGGGGTCCCATTGCCCCAAATTGGCTGAAGGGAGACTTGAGAGCACAATCGCATGGATGAATGTATTCACAATCATATGCATAGGAACATCCCAGCGGTCAAAAGGTGATCCTGTCATGGTCGATTGTTTCTACAATCAACACTGTTCTCAATTGAGATGTGGAAATTCAATATCATTCTGTACTTGGCCTTTGAATCAATAAACAGTATTCAACAAGTGTCAAGAATTCTTGGAATCATCACGACCACAAAATAATTCTTGATTCCGTCATGAATATGCTCCAGCATGGGTGCATTCATTTGTACATAAACGAACGTGTGTGCGTTTGGGAGAAATAATAAACATTTTCGAGCCTTCAATCAAAAGTGCAACTCAATCGCCAGATACTGCAAGCGCTGCTGAATTGAAATCTGACCACAAACGCTTCTGCTCCGCCAAGGAACGCGGCCCATCAACAATAAATGCACGCAAATCAGAATCACGCACATTTGTGCACTTCAACACACATGCATCCACCTATAGCCTTTAGCTTTAACCACAAACTAAAAGGAAAAAAAAAAGCTGACCGACAAAAAGAAGTGTATCTAGATGCGTAGTGTAATAAATTCATTGCATAGAAATCAATTGACTGTAAAACTTTGCGAGAACAGATGAGATGAGGTGTATAGTCAACATAGTCAACAGAAAAACATGCAAGCGAATCTCGGCGTTTGAAGTTACCGCCATCAAACCACCCTAGTTGCGATCATATTGCGAAGGCCCGTGCACGAGATCGTGTCGATCATTTTATTGCGAATGCACCGGCGAACAAGAGCCGAAAAACGAGTGATCTCCCCCTAAAATGCATATTTACCTCGCACAGATCGAGGAGATACAACATTTCCAACTGAAACTTCGATCTCCATACCATCCCAGCGCACCAACCTCCCCACAAACCGCTCCGCGTTCCCATAAAAATCAAAATTACCAACAAAAACACGAAAAAAGCAAAAAAAAAATCAAAAAAAAGGAAAAGTACCCAACCAGGCCCACTGTTCCCGAAGGGGAATTGAAGACACAAGCAAAGAATCCGAGCGAACAATAAAAACACCCAAGACTCAGCAATTCAAAGTTTAAGATACCGCACTGGTCGGTCGGCCGATCGGTCGATCGGGATCGTTTCAGTTGTTCGCAGAACATTCTCCCGTATAGACGTGTTGCCTCCGAACGCGGAAAGATACAAGTACACAGCTCGACACAAGAGCAAAAATAAAATCAAACTCAAAAATAAGAAAAGTGCTTGAGAAAATTCATTCACACGCACAGCCATGGCAAGCGCTTGTTCGGTGTGCATTCTCAGATGTAGCTAAGAGATCTGTCTATCGTTTTCAGTCAGTGATCGGGGAGAAACACCTTCGTCTCTGCTCTTGGAGAGTATCTCTTTTTTTTTTTAATTATTTTCATTGTATCTCATTCGCAAATATCTCAGTTTTTTCGGGGAAAACAACAAGATAGGTGAGAAGGGAAGAGAGAGAGAGAGTGAGGGAGAGAAGTGAAAAGTAATTTAAGTGATCGTGTGTTCATGTGAAGTGATAAATTGCCGCAGATAAGCCAAGAGATACAGATACAATTTAATTGTGTACAACACCAACCGGACCGCATTCTAATCGCAGATTCTAGCAAAATGACCGCCGAATCATTAAAACCGTTCATATCGTTGCCGGAGAACTTTTCATCGGAGAAACGATCTTCGCACCGACTAATCACGATCGGATTAAGGGCATCACTTGTGATCTTGTCGGTGGCACTGCTCGGTTTCACGGTAAGTCTGCGCAGCTCCTTTTTTCATAAGTTTCCTTTGGCTGCTAAATGGATCGCAAAAGAGCAAAACTTCGCCTTGAATTCTGCATTTTTTTATCAGACAACTGCCGATAGTGTGTAACATTTCCTGTTGACAAGCGACACGACGACGACACGGCAGAGAGATGAAATATGTGTTTTTGTTTTTTTGTCGTGCGCTCGAGCGACGAGATAATGGACGGGCCTTGTTGTCCTCTCAGATACGTCCACACGCACACATACACCCGTCCAAATATGCATGCGATCAGAGCTGGCTTAATGACTGTGATTTTGTCTTTAATGACCCATTGACCGAATAATCTTCATGTGACGTAAATTCTCAAGAATAGATCCATGAAATTCAACGCAGCAAATTCAAACAGATACAATTCATACACGCAGTTATACAGAGTAGTTTGTAGGATTTTTTGCTCCCCTTTTCTTTGTTTTTTTCTTTTTTATTGCAAATCGCCGAAAGATGAAAAGATTCGACGTACTAAAAGCACAGCCTATGAGGTCACATGCGGATGGTGTACGTACACAACGCAAATCATAAATCTGAAGTAGAATAGATAGATAGTTTGGCAGATTTTTTGCTGTTTCAACTTTTTTTTTGATTTTGTTTTTGGCAGTGTGATTGCCAAAACGGTGTCAGAAGATTAATGTGGGAGTTTATGATCGGGCTATAAATTATTAAATTTTAAGACCCGACAAGACGTTGCTGGATCTACTTCGGTGTGGGCATTCCAAAGTCCGGCGAACACTTGGCCATTGGCTGATGGATTTTCATTTAATTACTCTTGGCAGCAACCAGTACTTTATTGTGTCTTTATTGTAAATTGATAAAGAAGATTGTTATGTTTTCGGGCATTTGATGATCGAAAGACTTAACTCCTTTGCTTGCACAATCATAAGTGTTTTTCTGTGGAAATTTTATAAACTTTCTAGGGCACCCTCGAGTTAAATTCTTTGACATCTGCCGCTTGCTTTGCTCGATGATTTATGTTCCATCTTTTTTATTACAATTAGGGAGCTGGAATTCAGATAATGGGTGGAGTTTCTATGTGGATTTCTATGGTAACCGCAATGATGTCTCTGCTATTTACACCTCCTTTGTGAACTTTGGTAAACAACAAAGTCTCGAAAATTTAAATTGGCCAACTGAGGGTTCCGATTCTTTTTCAACAAAAGACGTTTAATCGAACGTTTTTGAGAGCTTCGATATTGTATCTCGTCTTCTACCTTTTTCCAAATTTCCTGCCCACTAGTACAGGTCATCTGTCTTATTGTCGAAAGGATTTGCCTGGTCAAACCAAGGTGTAGCGTCTACGTTTGATAGTCTCTCCAAAATAACTGTATCTGTAAACATTTGCAACTTAGGTTTCTATTTTAGGGTGTTTTTTAGAAGTATAGAAATTCAAAATAAAAGAAAGCGTATAAAAATCAAGTTTAGGGCAATGGTATTAGGTCCATTATGCCATTATGTTTTAAAGAAGTGGCCCAAAGCCAGGGTTCAAAGATGTGGCATGATCGCATGACCTTGGGGGCCAATTCATTCGCCAACTTTGTAAGATGGGGACTTCACCAACGGTCTTCTTAAATAAATTCATCGTGTCGTGATGCATTGTGTGCATGTACTGCTGTCCTGTTGAAAATAGAGCTTTTCAAGCTTAGGTCATTTTATTATAATACAGGCTGGCGCATCAATTGTGCTACAATAAGAAATTGAAATAACATTCTTTTTAATCAGTGCATTTCATTAATTTTTTTTATTGTATAGAAAATTCAATTTTATTTTATATAACTAATTGTTTTTGAAGATGAGAGACCATAAATGACCACCATGCTCATCCACGCATATGCGACACCTGATTACAAAATTATTCATTGCGAAGGGTTGAAGTCGCCATCGCCACAATTATTGTTTTAATGGAATGCTTCACTTCAGTCAAATTCCTTGGTTTCGTTTTGTACATCTCTTGCTTGACATAACCCCATAAAAATGTCTGGTGCAGTCAGGTCAGGTGACCTTAGAGGCCAGCGGTAAGTAGAGTTTCTGGATATTCATTTGTTTGGGAACTAAATGCTGTTGAAACGGAAACGTTTTGGCGAAGTTCTGAGTAAAAAAAAACTCCTTCAACAGCTTTAAATAACGGTCCCCATTGACAGTTAATGTTACTTACACCATTTTCTTCAAAGATGTGTCGGCGTTCGTTTTCGCGAAACAAAACGTTTCGATATTTCTTTTGAATTTTATTTTAAAAACTCAAACAAACATGATAAAAGACAGAAAAGAATGATAAAAAGTTACAAACGATGTATCTGCGGCGTGAACGATATCTTATCTTACTACTGAAAATTATTAAGGGTTGAATTGCTACCGCCGAGCATTTAACGACCGTACCCTTTCAATGTTGACTGTGCTGTCGGGGGGTGCATTTTTAAGGTTCCGTCTACAAAAACGGAACCTTTTTAATTTCGGTGTGTCCGCCCGTCGTGTCTGTCACACTTTTTAAGGTTCCGTCTACAAAAACGGAACCTTTATAATTTCGGTGTGTACGTCCGCCCGTCGTGTCTGTCACACTTTTTAATCTCCGAAGTTTATGAAGATATCGGCATGCAATTTTGGAATTAGGTACTTCAGACCTAGATGTCATTGCCTATGCAGCAAATTGTCGCACCCCATCGAAATATATATCAATCGACAGATCTTTCGAAATGAGGTGGAGGTTTCTTTCAAAACTTCTTTATCCAAAATACCGTTTGGAAAATATGGAGCTCCAAAATTTTTTTAAATGCGTCCCCCCCTGCCATTTCTAAACCAAAGTGTTTAAAAATCTGAAAAAAATCACAAAAACTTGGCTTCATTGAGTACTTTTATTTAAAATAATTTCGAGCATTCTGGCCTTAATAGTTTTCGAGATATTGGCCAAAAACGGGCAATCATCGACATGCGAATTTTGAAGATCTGAAAACGCAGTTTTGAAGACCTCAGTGTAAGCATTAAGAAATGATAAATTTCAAAATATCAATTCATATTAAAATTTTGAGATATCTAAGATTTAAAATGATAAATATTTTCATTTTCACACATAAATTTCACGCTGTGTTCGACCACTCTATTCGTTGATGAGTGTTATCTTTTGGATCTAGCCCCTAAATGCCGAACAGAAATGAACACACACACACCGCAGGCATAAGCAGTGTTTAGGTAGGTGTATGATGGAAGGGATTTTCTGTGTTGGATAAACTTGGATAGTGGTATAGGTATATGTATGAATGAATGTTTGTTTGACTACAACTCGCACTTGCCCAGTTTATTATATTATATCCTTGTGGCAGAGTTCAGCTGACAGAAATATGGCCCCACAATGCACCTTGATGAAACTGCGCACCGCACAGTGACTCCTTCTGGGTGCAGGTCCGTCTCATAGGGTATTTCTGGATTAGATTCACTCCATATTTTTGCTTGTTTACATTGCGGTTTAGATCAAAATGGGCCTCATCAGATATAAACATGCAATTTATCCAGCTGTTCTTCGGCCATTGGCAAAATTCCAGGCGAATGATCAAATCCAGAGGGTTTAACTCGCTTGGAATTTAGACTTTGTACGGGAACAAGTTTGAGTCATCATGAATTATCCGTTGTAATGACTAGAGAGCTGTATGAATGCATTCATTTCCTCTCTCTAAACTTGTGCAGTACTTCCGTGTACACTATTGTCATTTTTCAATAAGCTGTACACTGGAGTCGAATATCACAACATGAGAGACAAATACTGAATGAACACTGCTTGATCAACTGATAGCAAGATTAGTGTTCTATTAATTTTCTCTAAAACATATGAATATTTTGAGCGAATGAGTGCAATGGTTACTGCAGAAAATATACTGAGTACACTGAGTGCACTGAATACAATGAGTGCATAATTTAGTAAACGAGTCTTGACTTGTTTCTCAACAACAGTAGAAGAAACATATCCAAAATTATAGCGGTCTGTACCGGACATTGGGCTGTTGGCAGGCATGCTGCAATACTAGGCATACCAATCAACCCGCACTGGCGCAGCTGCCGGGTGGAAATCGAGTCAGAAACCCCCAAACACTTTCTGTGCAAATGTCCGGCTCTATCTGGAGTCAGACAACGCACCTTGGGCAAAGCCTTCTTTAACACCCCTAATAACCTCTCGGAAGCAAACATTCATAGTCTGCTAGCTTTCATAAATTTCACAAAGTGGTTTTAAAAAATAAAAAAATAGGCTAATCTGAGTGAATACACACTCCTTTTCACCCCCTTCTCACAAATTAGGTATCCAATAGGATGTGGTATCAAAACGGCGCATTCATAGCGCTAATTGGGTGCGATAAACAGGATCTGTATGTCCACCGCCACTTTTACCTACATACCTACCTACCTTGACTTGTTTATGTTGCTTTGCTTAAATCACTATCAATGCAAAATCCTTCACCCACCACTTATTTTACAACACACTCCCCCCTCGTGCAATTCTGGTTTCAAGACATTCATTGCAGACCTCTAGTAATGACCGTCTGCTTACTCCAATTTGCTCCGATAAGTTTCGAGTCGAAACGCTTGGATTTACCTGAATTGATGATGCTACAGCCGCGATTGTATCTTGAACCTGAATATCGGGATCTCGATGATACGGCCTTCGTGGGATGCTTCCAGATTCGGCAAACATGTTTACCAATCTTATAATGGTCCATCTGGTCGGGGTAGTGCCGCCAAACTCACGCCTAAATTTCCTTTGAACGGAAATGGAAGACTGCAATGCATGGTACCGCTGGTACTATCCAAATCCTCTTTTCGGTGTCCCACGCATTCATTTTGATAAATCTAAATGGTAACCTGCTAAATAAAAAAAATAAGCCGTTTACTCACACAGAAGAAAAGTTATTACGTTTTGTTTTGTAGCGCGATTCTTGCATTATAATAACAGTGGTGGCGCTACAGTCCACTACTTAGCAACCACTCGTATTGTACCGGCTGTTTTTCTCTCCCGAGTGGAGATTCCAAACGGCGTGTATGAGAACCTTTTTGCTGTACAGTTATGCACATTGGGCATTGTAAGTGTCTCGAAAAAGATGGAGCCGTAAACAAAATTTCTTTGAAAAATTAAAATTTAAAACAAAAAATTGCAGTGGCTTTTTGTTGCACCAAGGCGTTTCAATAAAAGATTTTGAGTCTTCTTTACTCCAGATCACGTTAAATTTTGCGAACTGAGCCATGATTTTCGAAGTAAATTCGAATTAATTTGCCACCTTTGCTCTAGCATAAGTATATTTGTGGTAAAATGGAATCTTAGATGCAGACTCACAAAATATTTTCATTTTCGATACAAAATAGAAAAAGAGTTTTTTTTTTTAAATACTGTAGAATCTCGAAAACATGAATGGTTCTATAACATAAACAATTCAGAAAGATGAACGATCTTTTCTACTATAGAGCAGTTTTTTTTTCAAAGAAAAATATTTAAATAAATCTGTTTTTAAAGTTTTTTAATATTTGATGTTTCTTGTTTTTTTTTAAATAAAATTAATTATTATTTTGATATATTCTTCTTTAATTAAATTCCGATGCTTGGACAGATGAACAATTCGAAAATAAGAACGGGCCAGTTTTATATCTGTTCATCTTTTCGAGATTATACTGTACTAAATATTTAATTTTCAACATAATCACATACATAAAATAATTTTAAAAATAAAACAATTAAATTACATTTTATTATATTTGTTATATTTGTTGCTTGTCGGAAAGTTTTGTAAGTGTTATGATCTTTGATTATTTTAGTTTTTATACAATCAGTGTTTGTTGGTCATGTAACGAGTATTTAATTTAACACTTTACTTAGTTTTGCAGGTATTTACACAAAAATTCTGCACAATGGCCCTTCCTTCGTCTAAGTGTGAATCCCTTTTGTGGGCGACGAACATTAAGTCGACTATGTCAATGCAAATGACGCTCACCGTTATAGTGGGCCTAATTTCGATTAAGTCTGGTTACATGACTGCAGTCTACCATCCACAGCTAGCATAACTGAATACATGTCAAAAAAAAATGCTTGTCTTGTTATTATCTTTGAGCATTGTCAGTGACTCGAGAGCGGTGGAACCGTACTCTATTTTTTTTTTTTTAAATTTGCGTTTAAAAGTTTGCGCGCAAAATGGGTTACAAATACCCTTAAGTGTCCGGAATCAAGACACAGCACGGGCCGAAAATATAGAGGGAGAAAGGGAAAGGAGGTATCTGTGCACATTGGTCTTAAATGTCTGCGGATTGTAGTGAGTGGGAAATATTGAACTGGGAAGAGGATTCCATATTTTTATTTTTCTGGGATTTGAACATAGACTTGAAAATCTAGTGTGACAAACATACCCACAACGCCGACCAAGAATAGTCTAACTAAAATGATGAATTGTGCATTCATGTATGTGATCCTATCGAATTATATACAGTGACACGAACTACTCCAGGCCATCTATTTATGGTCATATCCTCGGCGTCAAAGATCATGATAGTCGTCTGTCAATGAAACAACTTGCCTGACATCTTTAGATCATCTCTATTCGGAGAACTCTTATCCAAAAGCTTTCCACTTCATCAGGTTCCAAATGTTTTTCCGCACACTCCACGAAGTGTCCTCGTGCAGTTCATAATTGGATACAAGAATAGAAATCATTCCGGACCACGGTGTATATCTCGTTGCCCACACGCCTACAGTATCCAGCTCGATATCACTGCTATTTTTGTCATTTATTGCAAAAGCAAACAGACAAGGTCGGTCTAAGTACGCACCTAATGTCCCACATAATCAAGGCCAGTCCACAATCTGTTGAGTTTGGCTCTAAGGCTTTCCCACTTCATCGCAACTACTGGTTTTGCGTGAAGTTGTTTAACTCAAAGCGACACTGCGTGAACGTCAAATTTATCGCAACTATAAACAGATACAGAGCCGTTGGCAGTCAATATAAAATAATCAACGTCTGCATTTCGCATTTGTCGCCAGTATCTATCTGAAGTTAAATAAATCACACGCGCACACACACGCATCCTAGGCCATCAGGTAGTTCTTAGTCGGGTTTGGCTTGTAATTTTTCAATTTTAATTATATTTGCCCACGGCTAACCATAGTTAAACTGCAACGCGACAGATCCCCAGCGCCGACAAGTTTCAGTTTGGTTTCTCCAGATAGTACATGTGTAAGTGCTTGCCGTTCGGAAACAGGGATGCCAGGTGGCGCTGGTCGCATAAAGAGTTTGTTTAGACCGCCGTCGTCGCTTGTTCGTAGATAAGAGTCGGCAAAATTTCTTTCTTGTTTTCAGAAAAATTAAGTCTTTTTTTTAGCTCGAGGCAAGTGGCGCGGCCTCGATTTTTGTGTAAACAAAACTTAAATATGTCAAATGGACGATTTGTGTTCCACTGTCATATGCGTCGACGGAGACATTTTGACTGTGAGTGAGGACTGATTAATTTTTATCCAATTTGTTTTTATGTAGACTGTCAAATTGCTTGAATGAATGTGATTAATTTTAACGGTTAATATAATGTGATGACTGAGTGATAAGGCTGACAGTTCTTTTTAGTCTGCTTTAAGCCGCAGATGATGTTTTTGACGTTTGAATTTTCTTTCATTTGACGTCTTATGAACTTTTTATCGGAAAAATATCAACGATCCTCTAATAATTGGCATACTTGACGAAGGAATTCGGCGATAAGACGTCAACACGGAAAAAAACTTAACACATTGACTGACAGGGCACTAAAAAAATTAAAGTACGCAATAAAATAATCAAAGAAAAATATTCGCCGAAACTGTAAAAAGACGAAAAGGCATTTCCCTTCTGAAAAAAATACAACAGCTCTTTACAGCGGTTTCTCTAAAATTACGATATATCAAAGAAGTCTGTAGTTTATGAACACATTCAAAGAGCGATTGATTCTAGCGGTTCTAGAATCACCAACTAATCAACTGAAAAGCTAGGCCAAGATCCACCTCGGACTGTAGCGCCGCCATTATTATTATTATTATTATTATTATTAACTAATCAACTCCCGCCAGGAATAACCTGTCAAGCCTTTTTCATTCGAAAACTTTTTGTGGTTCTTCGCCAGCATCGTTTTGTATCGGAAATTCGTTTTTTGACAGGTTATCCACCAAGTTTTCGTAGTGTAGTGGTTATCACGTGTGCTTCACACGCACAAGGTCCCCGGTTCGAACCCGGGCGAAAACATATGACTGTCTGCATATTTTTTTAGAGCATTCAATGATGAAGCGTTCTATTGTGCACCAGTCTTTGTTCCCGATCTTATTTTTGTACCCGATCTTATTTTGTAGTACATACTTAAGGATTGACCAGTAAAGAACGATAGGAAAATAAATTTAATTAATACACTAAAAGTGTAAGAAAATTAATTTTTGCTTTGTTTTGAAGCTACCTTCACGGCATTATGTATGAAAGGCACATCATTCAAATGGCCGGCTCGGTTTTCTTGGCACGCTTCAAGCGGCGGTTCAATTTTTGATAGCTTGTCCAATGCCCGGGTATATCGTTGTTGTTGAGCTCTGGTCACAGAAAGTCGGTTAACATCTCTCTATACCTGAGGCCATTGATAGTTACGGTGTCTCCTTTCTCATTTGCCATAGACCGCACCAAACAGTCAAACTTTTTGGAGGCATTGATGCTTGGGCGAACACTTGTGGATTGTGTTCCCTTCAATAACGCCAATTTTGCTTGATGATTTTTTGCCCAAAATCATGATCTCCGGCCAAAATTTCCAGCGCTCAATTATCGAACTCATGGCGTCTGGCTTCAATTCTTGCGTCAGCATAATCTTATACAGATGTAGGACCAAATCCAACAAAATCCAATCCAGCAAATTAAGCCGGGTTCACTCTGGTGATGCCAAATTCAGAGTGTACTCACGTTAAAACTTTTCCGCGGTGCGATGAATTGTAATTTTTCAGCACATTGTCTTGGCCATTAAACAGTGACAAACACGTCGCCGGTAGTTTTTAAAAGAGGCTTTCACATCAGATCAGAAAACAACTTCTACTAACTAAACATTTTCGTTAAAATGTTCGGTCAGGAACACTTTGAAACTGGAATTTTTGCTTCATTCCAATACCAGCAATGGTCACGTTCATTAAGTTGTTTCCAATTCAAACCTGCAGTTTGACTGAATTTTAGAAAAACAACAAATTGAATTAATGAGGAAGCCGATGCCTGAGATGTCTTTAAACAAGCCGACTTGTATTATCTTACATGATCATGCAGAATTGGTCCACATTTCCGTTCAATCAAACTTTGCTTCGTGATTTCAATAAGTCACGTTCGGGAGTACATATCGATTACAACTTGAACTCTGACTGCAACCGAAATACATGACCATGTGCATACACATTTACATTTTGGAATAATTCATTTCAGAAATTGAGTGATTTTCTTCATTCAGCATCCATTACAATGGAATGAATATAGCTTAACGGCACAAGTCGATGGGACAATGACACATAACAAGCCATCTGTCAATGTCAAAAATCTGTCATTTTCATTTGATGTGGACATCGTCAGGGATTGTTCGTTAATTAAAATACCACGATGGCATTTGGGTCTGAGTTTTATTTGAAAAGTTCTTGATTCTGTCCCAAGAAATTTGAGTGGCTGTCGTCAATTGAAGCTTAGCATGGGCTCCAATTAACGCTGAAATCAATGACAACTTGTTTGATGTGTGAACCATGTGTATGGGGTTTGCACACATAATTTGTAGGCCTCGTGCAAGGAACTTAATTCTGTTTATTTACAAACACGAGATATTTACAAGTCAATGAAGTGAAACATCATTTGTTTACATATTTGCTGTTGCTTAGCAGTCTTTTGATGAAGTGACGCAGATGAAGTTGTTTGAAAATTAAGGTAAAAATCAAATAAAGCTTTAGTTTTTAAGTAGCGCTACAAGAAGAATTTTGTGCTTAAAGGGTCTTCCAAAAAGAAATTCTGAAATTTGATCGTTGATTGCGGCCATATTGTTGAAGCTACATCTGTCAAATTAGCTGTCATGTCAATAGTTGAATCCAATCCACATGAGATCCAAGAGCATCCAATGCATTCCGAGAAAATCACTGTTTGGTGTGGATTTTAAGCTGGCGGCGTCATCGGTCGAACGACGTTGGCCAGGCCATTACCATCAGCGGTGGTCGATGATTACCAACTTCTTTTGATCTGAATTGGATGATATGGACACCAACGACATGTAGCTTCAATAGGACGTGGCTACGTGCAACAAAGCTCACGCCACATTGGAAATTCTGCACGAGCGATTCGAGGGCATGGTTATTTTACGTGGAGGTGATTTGCACTGGCTACCGAGATCGTGCGATTTGATCCCGTTAGACTTTTTCTTGTGGGGTTCTCGGAAATCGCAGGTCCATGCGAATAAGTTACAAACCACAGCGGCTTTCAAAGCCAACATAACCCATGTCATCGTTCAAATTTTGCCCGGCTTATGCGCCAGAGTTATACAAAATTTGACATGCGATATTCTCGGCCGAACGACCAGTCCGGTGGCGACCACGCCCTGTATGGTCTCCTGTGGTTCCAGTCTGTTCGAGTCGAGTAGCTAAGTACCGGAATGTTTTGTCTAGTTGGCGCGATATGATTAGGAAATCGACGTCGAAATTCACGCTCACCGATTGGACCACCGACCGATTATTGGTAAAAAAAATCGACACAATTATTCCACGCTCTTGCGGAGTATAGCGTTCCATTGCTTGTCTATTTATATGCTGCAGCTGTCTAGTTCACAACTGTCAAATATGATTGACGTACGACGCCATTTGCAAAAATTATAACATCTTCCGATTGGATGATTAATTTTGAGCCACCATTTTGCGTTCCGTGTGCACTTTTCTGTCACGGAACCCTAAGCTCAGCTTGTGAAGAAAAAATGAATAATCCAGCATAAATTAAAATGATCAAGGCCCTTGGCAACGCGATGTTCTTCTTCTTCTTCTGATGACGCTACTGTCCGGGATGGCACTGACCCTCAACCAACAAGCCTCTCCAGCTGGCTCCCAGAATACACGCCAAATTGACTGAGGTTCTTCTCCGATAGTGTGCGCCATTGGTTTTGTGAGCGTCTTAAATTGCGTTGTTCCAAGGGCGCGGAGTCGAAATCTTCGGGCTGGAGCTGTGTTCTACGCAACCTGAATTTGTCTGTATTTTTGCATTTTATGTGCTACAACCGGTGCCCAAAGAATTTCTTAGCTTGCGATCACTGGTCACAGTCGTTGTCACATTTGGACTGTGTTATTCCACATGATTCAAAATTAAGATAGTTACTCATAGATATGCGGCTAAGAATAGACTTTTCATCATAAGCAAGCATTTCAGTCCTACGCTCACGCGAGTGTATTTCCACTCACAAGCCCATTGCGGTTGTCACATTGAATTCGTTACTTATCAAGAAATTCAACTTGAGTTCCAGGAATTGTTCCGAGATAAATTTACATAAGTCAAACAATGAGTTTAGGCGTGACGGACTCAGTCTGCCTCTTTAACAAAGCAATGCAAACGTCAAATGTTAGTCATCTGCGCAATAAAACCCAGTGTCAGAAGTGACAGTGTGACAGACGTCACAGTCGTCTTACAGATTTGCGTGTAATTAAATGTTTAGATAAGATTAGGTGCTTCTGAAAGAAATTTTTATAAATTTATTGGAAGTGTCAGGCGCTTTACTGGTTTAAACAGACAGACATTTTAATTTCCGATATGCGTCTGAATTGAAATGGGGATGACAACTTAGTCGAGTCTGGTGAAATTAAGACAGCAGAAGGTGAATGGAGCTCATGCGCTTCGGCATGACGTAGGGAAGTTATGAGTTAAGTCTGAGTGATGGGCGTACGTCGATTTAAACACTTGAAATGTTTGTGCCTGAGAGGGCATGCCGCTTCCAGTCAGGAAGACGTTTTTGATTCCTTGATGACTTGCTTGCGATACCAAGAGTTTCGAAATTCTTCTTCTTTTTTTCTACCAAAAGTATGAGCGATGTGTCAACCTATGTGGCGGCACAATGGACCACCACTTTTTCAAACACTTCAACCTGCCTGCCTACCAAAAGTATAGAATTTGAGGACTGTATCAGTGTTTATGATCTCGATTTAGAATAGCCGTTGAAATCCATGACTTTTTGCCTTCACATCGTCGTGTCACTCGCTTTTCTCGCAGAAAGGACTAATTTTTTCACAAATTTTTTATTGAAGACACCCAGAATCTGCTCTGCTAAATTGCTTAATGGCCTGTTTTTAAAATATGGAGTTTTGATTATTTGGACAAACTTAAGTAATAGCGATTGCCAGATGTTCTTTTCAGTCGAATCAACACCAGGAAGTGGTTTGAGGCCTTAGTTTTGCTCCGAAGCAGCAGAAATTTCTTAGCTACCGCAAAGTTGTCACTGTCGATATTGAATTAGTTGGTGTGTGACGGTTCTATTTTTAATCGACATGGAGTATTCTGTGTTCCCGTCACTGGCTTTGGGACCTCCAGTAAAAGGTTGTCAAAAAAGCGAGAAGATGTCAGTTGAAAGTGGAAAGCGCTGCCTTATTTGGTTCTGTTTGTTCCAGATCTTCTATATACTTATACAGGCTACAAAACGTAGCCTTAAATTTGGAAGTCATACATTCTAGCGTGCTCACCTAGGAGACAGTATACCGTGATGACTCCAATTAGGTTAACACTCATGACAAAAATGTTAGCTGTGTTAAGTCACACTCGTATACCGATGGATTAATCAGCTCATCGGGCAAAATGACTGTAAAGCTGTGAGAATCATCATCATTACGAGAGCACTATCATTACTTTACATCCGCCAATACATCATATTTACCCCTCTTCTTACAAGAAGGCAATGTCATCATAAAGTGAAAATGACAGATTTTTGACAATGACAGATGGCTTGTTATGTGTCACTGTCCCATCGACTAGTTCCCTTAAGCAATATTTACATATTCTCACCATGTAATGGACGTAAAATGAGTAAAATCACTCACTTTCTGAAGTGAATTATTCCAAAATGTAAATGTGTATGCACATGGTCATGTACGAGTATTTCGGTTGCATTCAAAGTTCAAAGTTGTAATCGATATGTACTCTGGAACGTGACTTATTGAAATCACGAAGCAAAGTTTGATTGAACGGAAATGTGGACCAATTGTGCGTGATCATGTAAATGAATTTAATTCGGTTTTGTTCCAAGACCAGATCTATTGAGTGGAGCACTCTCTTTTGTACAGTCCTTATATAAACCTGTTTCTCCACTTTCTACAAACATGTTGAATGAGAAAACCTAACAAGCAAACTCTAGAAACTGTCAGTACAACCGTATATAGGCTTAAATGCTAGGGGATTGAAGAATAAATTCTACCAAAGAACCCCTATGAGTAGCTTCAACTTTGAGGTACATATTTTTTTAAGTATAAGACAAAGAGCTCGGAGTTTCGCAATGAAAGGCTATACTCTTGTACAAAGTTGTGCTAACCGTCCTTTTGCTGGAACTTAGCTCTTTTTAGTGCATTTCTTGCCACCTTAAATGAGGTGAGTAAGATAGATAAAGGTGGACGCCGTGGCGTAGTGGGTAAGTGTGTCGACTCCTACGCTCGAGGTCGTCGGTTCGAATCTCGAAAAAAAAAACATAAAATATTTTTTCACGGCTCCACCTCTTTCGAGTCACTGACAATGCTCAAAGAGTATAACTGTCTAGAAAAAGCTTCTCAATCTCGCCGTTCGGAGTCGGCATTAAACTGTAGGTCCCCTCCACTCGTGAGAGAACAATAGCACGCACAACACGAGTGGTTGCTGAGAAGCTAGGCCTAGGTCCACCTCGGACTGTAGCGCCGCCATTATTATTATTATTATTAAGATAGATAAAGATAGATATTGGACCGACGTTTCCGATCCTTGGCACCAAAGTCATCAATCAGACTGTAACAGAAGCATTCTTTGAACAGAAAGAGTTTATTTTTCTGTCCTGTCTGTTCCTGTTTCATCTGTTTTCAAAGGTGCCGTGATATAACGCAGAGCGACATATGTACATATGTAAGGCCAAATGCTAGAATTGGCAAATGTTAAAATTTGGCCTTATGTCGATTGGCGTTATGTCACGGCGATCATATTTGCCTGTCTGTCCTTTAAGTATTTAATTCCATCCATCGGTTGTTGATTTTGATGGCATTTGTAAGTAAGAGCGAGTTTATTACTTGAGTTGAGCGATCTCCTGATTATTCATCTGTATCATCACCCTCTCGATTCTAGCTAGCTTGTCATCCTTTTCACAGCCTGGAATACTACTACGCCCAGGGACCCCTAGTAGAGTAAGGTTACATCTGCTATCTCCCTTAGAGATAGGTGGTAAAGTTTTACCATCTCGGATTTGATCAATGGTGTGTCCAGACCCTTAATGCCCGCCAGACTGTCTGCGTATACAACAATAGATTTCCCGTCTATCGGATTCATTAACAGTAAGCGAGCAGCCTCTTGAATATTTTTAAATTCTGCCCGGAATACACTTCAATCACTTTGGTAGTCGGGAGTCGAAGGGACAGGGGATGTTGCGAAAACTCCTCGTCACATGGCTTCAGGCGTCTTGGAACCATCCTGAGTGGCAGATTTCTTGACTAAGTCCATTGCCCATTATACTCGTATGTTTGTTTATGAAACTGAGATTCTGTAGTCAAATTCGACGTTATCGAAGGGATCTTCGCGTTCTGGATTTCTTATATGTCCCTGTGAGTTTAACTCCATCCTTTGCAATTTCTAAGCCTCACAGCCGCCTTGGTACCTTCAAGTTTTCCGAATATGTTTACGGGAAGCAGATGCAGCCTAGTCTCCATGGCGGATTATGGAGTGGATCGAGATGCTCTCCGATGATGGGCAGACAAAGTTAACCCACTATAAGAGGATTATACGGCGATATTAACCTATGCTTTACTCGAGGCTGGTTTGATTAACAAACCTTCACCCATCCACTTCAATGGTCCCCTTAAACTTCAAAGAAATTGAAGTTCTAATCCCCACAGACTTTCAGTCAAGTTTCTCTAGGTATCTATAGAGGTATTTATAGATGGCTCACTTTTTCCTCTCATAAACCTATCCCTAAACAGACCAAAATGGGTCACATTAGTCTCCAAATAGGCAGGTGATAGGGTGCCCTTGCGACTGTGTAAGTCTGCAATTACTTCAGATTTTGTTTGCAAATGAATTCACTCCAAACGTAGAGTTTATTGTCAGAAGAACGATGAGCGCACCTTTCTTGGAATTAGAGTATTCTGCTAGGTCACCCGGTGACCAAATTGTCATCGTCAATGAGCTAAGACTGCAATCTAACCGCATATTGCTGACAATCTCATGTTTGTTGGCTTTATTAATAAAATTAGATGGTCGTCGGGCCATGACCTCATCTCGCCTCTATTCGTCGTCGAGATTCAGTTCTGATAACCTTGTCTGCTGTCACCTAAATAATTCCAACAAATGACCGCACTTGCGTCAGCAATCCGGTCCGGGATTCATGATTAAATTCTGAAAGAAAAATTAATTGGGGAATCCCTGAAAACTGACCCGCCTATCAACTCATTAGCCGATAAATGTAAAGACTCCAAGCGACGTCGTCCACAGACGTCAGTTGACACTTAAGACGTACAAGTGAATGTAAAAATAACTCCAGTTGATATTTATTTCGACTGAGCCTGACAGTGACCTCCTTATCTCTTGAGACGCATGCACACGCGTGCAAGTCTGGGCACATTGTGCATCCGCAGCCAATGCAATCAACTTGTTGATCCGTCAGCACATTTGAGCCGCACTCGTACGCCCTTGTCTAGTTCTCTATCACGCTGCCTTCTAATTTGGTTATTGATAGCCTCTCAGAGTGGTTCGTACACATCACATCATCCCCTAAAGACCACTTCCATCTCACATCGCCCCAGTAAATTGCTCCACGAACGAGTGACTCAGATATCTCGCATTCCCTCAGTAAAAAAAATTATATTTTCCGGATGCAGCGAAGACCTCGCCTCGATATTACTTCAACCCAGACACCCATCTGCCCCAGACCGAGGAAAATCAACCGCCGCCAGCTCGCCAGTCTCCCACCATCCCGTCAGCCCGGAATGAAGTGCTTCCCATGATTCCAATCCAATAGCGGCGAACTGAACATCTACGTAGTGCGAGTAGTTCCGCCGTAGAACGGATAATCGCTAAATTGATTACACTCATGACGTGGAGGGCCCTCATAAGATGAACTGCGTCCAGTGGTCTTGAGTCCAAGGGCTGCCGTGTAATGAAAAGCCCTCTCTCTGATTTATGCAGACATCTGAGATTGAATCTACAGCTTCCCCTTCCCGTCCGCAGAATGCACATCGGAGCGCACAATGTGTGCAGTCAGATAGGGGCAATGGTCATTTAATGGCGCACGTCCATAGGGTGACGGTGAACTGACACTCTTTACGCGTCATTACGACTTTTGTTCCGTGATTTGTCGACTCGGACGGTGGTGTTTGAAGAAAGATGACTCTCTAATGCAATTAGCCGTAACCGGGTGATGATGGAAAATTCAATCTTCCAGCAGCGAGGCCTGTTTCATCACAAAGAGCTCGGAAGAGCATAGCATCGCTTCGGTGAGTCCGAACGAGATAAAGGGACTCCAGATTACACTGCACTGTCACTGAAACGCCGAGGATTCATGTGGAAATCTCTGACCGACGAGGGGGAGAAACTAGGTCACCCTCAAGTGGACGACATTAGTGGGATGGTAAATGGCAAGTTTAGAAATCATTTATTTTGGATATATGGAGTGGAAGGCTATCGAGCATACTTGAGAAGCGTTCTCTGTGGTGTTTGGTATTTTTTGGGAATCCAGAGAATTTCAAGAAGCTGTCATGAGATATCAGGAACAGAGAACGTTTGTAGGATAATTTAAGGAAATCACAATGCGGGCAGTCTGGCCGTGAAGAGATGGTGGCGTAATGAATTTCATTTTGAAGTTGCCGATGGATGTGTGACGAGGGAAAAGTATTTAATCGTGAATGACCTTGGTCTTTGATCAAAGGAGCGACGGAAAGCAGACCCGGTCTCGATGAGAAGTGCCGACCACGTGACCATTCTGGTGAATTGGAAACCACTTCAGTTTGAACTTAGTTTCTACGACTACTGAGGAGGGTATTTTCTATTTTTGATTTCGAAAATAAAATGATAATCTTTCTAAAGTTGGAAAACGGGCACGGATGTAATGGACTTAATGAGGATGTGGTGGAGACATGAGTAGTTGCTAATGAAGAAACTTATCGTGAAGGTGACAGGGGATATTAGGAAAGTTCTGCTTGAAAGAACATTAACTTTAACACGTTTTTCTTCCTTCTCCCATAGGTGGAGTTGGAGGATTAAGAGGATGCGATTGACCTGAATTCAGTGGCTAAAGAAAGAAACATTAATAAATCATTTACAAGAAGGGTTTGGAAATTCAGAGAGAAGTTAATTTTAACTCTCAACCGAATGGAGACCATCGATGCAGTTCTAAAAAGAAATGAAATAGTGGAAATTATGGAAATTCTACGTTTAGGTTAAGTCCTCCTCAGAAGAATTAACTAGTGTATCCATATACAGTCAAAATCACTTATAACGACATCGGTTATAACGATAAAATTCTTAGGTCCCGCTTGAGCTCCATTCCATGTAATCCAATAGCATTATAAATCGTTTACAACGACAAATTCGCCAGTCCCTTGAAGGTCGTTATAACCGATTTTGACTGCATAAGCATAAAAATAATAATAATGGCGGCGCTGCAGTCCGAGGTGGACCTGGGCCTAGCTTCTCAGCAACCACTCGTGTTGTGCGTGCCGTTTAATGCGGCTTTCGAACGGCGAGATTGAGAAAATTTTTCTAGACAGTTATACTCTTTGTCAGTGACTCGAAAGAGGCGGAACCGTGAACAATTTTTTTGAGAAATTGTTTGTCGGAATTTGGATTTGAACTTAGACTTGAAAGTCTAGTGCATATGGGTCGACGCACAAACCCACACGACCACGGCGCTCAACAACTATTGTATAGATATATTTTGTATATAGCAGCCTTGGTCCTGTTTGCTTTGATGCCATTTGGAGAATGATGTAAGGGTTGTACAGCGACATAAGCCTAGCCAGCTGTCTATGGATTTAACCCCTAACAACACTGTTCTGCCCAAAAAGTCTTGGACTCCGCACAAGTGTGACAATGCAATGGAGGAAGGCCACAAAACCGATAACGCACACAAGTGGAGAAGAACCTCAGCCATCTTGGCGTGCGTAATTAGAGGCAGGCCAAAGATCGTGCTAGCTGGAGACGTTTGTTGGTTGAAGCCCAGTATCACATCGGACTGTAGCGTAAAAAGAAGAAGAAGTTTTGGACCGAGCTCTCTCACCGGATCAATAGAATAAGTCTAATAATTTTGAAGCACTGTCTCAAACGATTACGAACCACCTTTCAGGATTAGGTCCAACATTTAACGTAGCAATGTATTATAATAAACCGCGAGGTTGAAGTATACCGCTGTAATGTAGCATCCGCAATTTTATTTCAATGTAGCATATGGAGAGTGTCCACTTCTATCAGAAGAAAACTACAAGCGTTTTTCAAAAAACAAAAAAACAAAATAGAATGGATTGGGCACAAATTACAAAAGTTGGCATAACTAACTACCATCCGGTGTGGCAATGGAATTCACACCGGATGGCAGAAGAACTGAGGGTCCTGAAAAAAAACTTGTGGCAGCACAGTAGAGTTTCAAATCCATACGCAACGCACAACCCTCTCATCGATTTTAAAGCCTATGCGATAGCATTAAGCACAAGAAACTGTTCGACGTGAAGGCTGAATTCGGGATCCGGTTTTTCCTAAAAACTGCGCGATGCATCGAACAATACGGTTCTATAATATGAGGTCCGTTTAAAACCTGCACCGGATTTCGGCAAGGAGACGCGCTGTTGTGACTTTTTTAATCTAATAATAATAATGGCGGCACCTGGGACTAGCTTCTCAGCAACCACTTGTGTTGTGCGTGCTATTGTTCTGTCACGAGCGGAGGGGACCTACAGTTTAATGCCGACTCCAATCGGCGAGATTGAGAAGCTTTTTTTTTAGACAGTTATACTCTTTGAGCATTGTCAGTGACTCGAAAGAGGTGGAGCCGTGAAAAAATGTTTGATGTTTTTTTCGAGATTCGAACCGACGACCTCGAGCGTAGGAGTCGACGCACCTACCCACTACGCCACGGCGCCCACACTTTTTTAATCTAGTTCTGGATAAAATAGTGTAAACACGTAAAGCGTTTCCTTACAACTTGCATCAAAACTCTGCACTGAAAGGACCAAAATTATGCTCTTGAAAACCCTTATCCTGTCAGTATTGCTATTCGATTGGAGGAGAAGACACAATCGCGAGGTGAACGAGCTGTGCAAGGATGTGGATATAGTCCGTGCACCGAAAAATCCGTAAACTAAACTGGCTCAGCTACATCGAGCGAATGAACACCAATGCTCCAGGCAAGACAGTCTTTGATTCCGAGCCTGATTCGAGGTGTATAGGAAGACCGAACTTCCGATATAAAGACCAAGTGATCGCTATCGCAAGATAACTTGGTCTTGAAGACTGGAAGCAGCTTTCCCGAGATGTTACCGATGGAAAGCGGAAATTGCTCAGGCTCAGATCCCCAGGGGTCATTGGCCTGATAAGTAAGCATTGGCCCAATTAGTTGATGTTCTTACTTCAATTCATCGGCTCTCATCGACAGACCAAAAGTATTCCTTCCAGCATTTATAGTTTCGATCATCAAAGATTTCAACTACAAGCGTAACGTCTATGGTATGCAAAACCTAATCCCATTGCCCCACATCGATCATTCAGTCACAAACTCTTTTAACGGACTCTTTTAACGACTTGCCAGTTTATTGGCTCTCAAACGTCTTTTAGATCTTTTTTTGTTTGTTTTCTCTCAACCAGTCCACAAATTATGGATTCCCAAATGACCCATCCGTCCCAAACATCCGATTTGTCTCGCCAAACCACTAATGGCAACCAGTGCCGTTGACGACGATGCCAATTAAAACCTAATTTACAACTCATCACCCGTCGCGGAATGCCTTAGAAAGGAATTGCCCGAAGAATCAAGAGACCACCATCAGAATCCACTCTAGCGTTACTCCACTCTCATCAGTCAGCTCGAGCCCCGCAATTGAACTAGAATTAAATCAACCGATTAGCCGTCAACATTTGACAATTCACTTAAATTGACAAATTGATATGCTGTCACTGTCTGTAATTAATATCTACGAACACAACCGTGGACTCATCCCGTGTTCTGTCATTTCTTTTGCAGATATGGAACTCGATTCGCGTGTGCGAACTGCAGAGCGAAGTCGACTCGTTGCGCAACATCATTGGGAGCATGCAGAAGCGCTTGGGGCTCGATTATCTGGAGGATCTGAACGAATTCGACGATGGGGTGAGTAGACTTGCATATTTATTTTCTTAATTTTCATCTCCTCTTCATCGTATCTGCTTTATTTATTTATTGTTGATCGCCAGAAGCGAATATCCACCACCCACGTGAAGGCAGGCACATAATGTCGTCTGTCGCGCTTTATTTGCCTTGACAGCCGTCTGTGAGTGTACTTCAAAGTTTTTAATTGATGACATCCTTGGTGCGGAGTGCGGCAGTCTTCGATGCTCAAATGTGTGAAAACACATTCGTTTTTCGTGAAAACAAAATTTATAACTAATTAAGATTTAATTGCGTTCGAAAGTGGTACGCAGAGGTTTTGAGGCGGAATCATAAGTGGATTATGGCTGCTCACCGTTGATGCGTTATTTGTTTAAATAGAACACGAATTAATTACCAGATATGCAATTTGGAGTATCTATAAATATTTTTGCGAAAAATGTGGGAGATTTTCTGCTTTTTTGGAAGGAAGAGAGGCACCCGTGTAGGTGGAACATGGGAACCGTTTTTAATTTTCCTAGTAGAAAAATTATACCACTTTCTGAAACACAAAATCGTGATGGAGGACGTCAACATATTTGATCTGTCAACAAATGTTCATATTTGACATTCAGAACTGATTGACAGCAGTGTCATTTTGAGTTGCATTGAAAGCCATTTGATAGAATCAACAGCTTGTTGATTGTCAAGAGCCAAAAGCTATTATATAGCCGTACGACACTTAAGCTTATGTCAAAACCAAACGCAAAGTGAACAGAAGCATCGACAAATTTCAATTGCTAAGAATTAATTGAAGAATTAATTTGCTCACCGTGTAGGGCATCTTTTATATCGGTATTTAAGCATAGAATAACAGTCAACCGATTGACTTGACTAGACATGTTTTTTGAAACGTAAGTTCAGTACAATTTTGATAAAAGCTTCAAAATTGCAAATACCGACGCTGTTCATTAAAAATAAAGTTCTTCGAAATAGTGAAGGAAATCTAATCATCGCAGCGCAGGGAATAGCAGATGTATTTAAGGAGCATTTCCAGCAGTTTCTTAATAGGCATCAAGTAGAGAGAGTGATAGAGCACGAAGAGAACCCACTTTCAGTCAATGAAGAAGCCATACCCCCTCCCAGTCTTGGTGAAGTCAGCTCGGCCATCAAAAAGCTTAAGAGCAACAAAGCCGCCGGTTCTGATGGCCTCCCAGCGGAACTTTTCAAACACGGTTGTGGTAGGGTGCATGCACCAAATCATCAACCAAGTATGGATGGATAAAGCCATGCCCGATGATTGGACCATCAGCTTTGTATGCTCCATCTACAAAAAAGGCGATCCTATGTCATGCAAGAACTACCGAGGCATAGCCCTGCTGAATGTCGCATACAAGATTCTATCCAACGTACTGTGTGATCGTCTGAAACCTTTCTGCAACACACTAATCGGCACGTACCAGTGTGGGTTCCGGCCCGGTAGATTGACAATCGACCAAATTTTCACACTGAGACAAATCCTGGAAGAGACCAAAGCCGCATACAACAGCATCCATCGTCTTAAGCTCTACAAGGCGATGGCCGAATTCTCGATCCTGGGAAAACTGATCCAACTATGCCGTGTCACACTGGAAAGTACGCAGTGCAATGTGCAATTTCGGAACAGTTCCTCCGAACTATTCCAAACATGCACCGGATTTCGGCAAGGAGATGCGCTGTAGTGCGACTTCTTCAACCTTGTACTGGAATAGATAGTGCGCAAGGCAGGCGTCAATACAAAAGGCACTATCTTCAACAAATCTGCTCAGTCGCTGGGCTACGCAGACGATATTGGCATTATTAGTCATTCCCAGCGAACCGTTATAGAAGCTTTCGCGGCCATTGAAGAAGAGGCGAAACGAAATGGTCTTGAAGTAAATGAGGACAAAACCAAGTATTTGCTGTCAACAAACAAAGAATTATCATTCCATCGTCTAGGACAGAACGTCACTGTTGGCAGCAATAATTTCGAGGTGGTTAAGGGGTTTACATACTTCGGAGTAAACATCAACCCCACGAATGACAAAAAGCCAAAAAACGGCGATTACACTGGCTCGGCCACATCGAGCGAATGGACAATAACACAGCCAACAGGTTCGAGAAGAAAAGGAAGACTGAACCTCCGTTTCGCGCTTGGTCTGTATAACTGGAAGCAGCAGCGTGCCCGGAATCATAGGTCATGGAAGGCTGCCGTGTCTCAGGCAGAGACCGTCCACGGGTCGGGAGCCCGCTAAATCAAAAAAAAATCGAAAACATTGAAAATAATCGTTCAGTTGTGTTATCTCAACGTACATATCGTGGTCAGCAAGCACCGTCTGACAACAATATTCGTCGAAATGGTGCGACACCAATTTTTAGACAGTTTTTTTTTGAAGAGGGGATAGTGAAAGAACGTCGACATATCGATCATCAACGCCCAACGCGTTCCTTGGCTGGTTGAAGCGGTAAGAAAGAGTGTTGCCGAGGACGTGTGACGTATTGCCACAGCGCAGCATTTTGACGTCAGTGGAACCACCTTGCGACGCATGATGATTTACATTAGTTTCCGTATAAAGTGCAATTGACTCAAAGAATATTGACCACAGATCGTCCATCATTTTTTTTTTTTTTCTTAACTCTAACTTTCCGCGAAGTCTTGGCGGCCTATCTGCAGAAGGTTGTGTCTCAAGGTTATAAATTAATTTCAGACAAGTGAGCTTAGTTTTTGATACATTTTAATGATAGAGAGTTAAATTTAAAATAGATAGGTAGAAAATAGAAAAATAGAAATAGAAAATAGATTTAGCTGTTTGAATTCAAATTTATAAAAAACTGTTTTATGTTTTTTTTCCTAGTTTTAAAATTTGCTATATTTCTTAACTCTTGAGGGAGTGTGTTTAGTACTTCAGGCACGTTGCATTTAAGCTGTTTTTTCCATAATTATTGTAGTATCGCGGTACTTCTAGCATAGCTTGGGCACGTCTTCTTGTGTTTATGTCAAGGTTGATTGGCGTAATAAATCGTGTGTCGTCGTAATACTCCAGTATAAGCGTCATCTTGAAAATATCTTCAACTTGCAGAACTTTCAGTCTTCCTTGTTCAGGAACATAGTCTCTCTCTATTTGCTTCAATGCTGAATTTTGAAGTTTCTGAAGTTTCAGAATATGGATTTTCGATGCATTGCCCCATGCCAGTATTCCGTATCTTAACTTCGACTCCACTAGTGCGAAGTACTCTTGTTTAAGCACTGATGTTGTGGCATGATACTGTAAATGGGTCAGTGCGTATACCGCTCTTTTGAGGCTCATGCGCAACTGATTTATGTGTTTGTCCCATAAAAGATTACTGTCAATAATAACTCCAAGATACTTGTAACTGTCTACTATATCGATTAGGCAGCTGGTTAAGCTATTGCAGGTATCATTCCTAAAGAATATTTGCTGTTGGGTAGCTTTGAATTGAGGACTTCTAATGTGCATCATCTTTGTTTTCTAGGCGTTGATCGTTAATCCGTGGTCATGGCACCATTTCACTGCCAAATCGAATTCCTCCTGCATTATTGTTGACGCTGTCTGCAGAGACCTGTGTCGCACCACTATAGCTGTGTCATCGGCATAAGCAAATGGGATGCTCTGTTTGAATACGCGAAGAAGCTCGTTCGTATAAAGTATGAACAGGATTGGACCTAGCTTTGAGCCTTGAGGGACTCCATATTTAGCATGTTCTTTTTGACTGTATGTCTCGTTAATTTTGATACAAAAATATCGATTGCTAAGGTAATCTTTTAACCAATTCGCCATTAAACCTCGAATGCCAATGCGTTCAAGCGATTCAATTAGCTTTGTATGGTCCAGCGTGTCAAAAGCTTTGCTAAAATCCATAAATAAGACTAGGACATGATGACTTTTGTTTAAACTCTCTTTGACACAATTTGCGAACTCACCTAGCAGTTTACCAGTGCTTTTATTTTTCTGAAAGCCGTACTGACTTTCATGGATGAGAGAATGTTTCTCAATAAAACTCTGCAGCCTGTTTACGATTACTTCTTCGAGGCACTTTTCTATGACCGGTAAAATTGAAATCGGTCTGTAATTCTTCAGTTGATTTTTGACACCTCCCTTGTATATTGGTCTTACCACAGCTGTTTTTAAAATATCAGGAATTTTTGCTTGCATCAGACTCAAATTCACAAATTTGCACAAGATTGGAGCAAAAATGTCCGCGTGTCTCTTAATCGCTTGAAATACAACCAAACAGTGGAATGGTTTACACTGAGCCCGGTTTCTGGAAGCAAATTTTGATGACCGACTAGACCCATTTCACACACTCTACTCTGGAACTATTAGCAAGAGAAATTTCCGCATTTGGCAAACGCTTAATCCACACATGATCCATGAAACACCATTGCCTGACCAAAAAAGTGTCTGTTTAGGCGTTTGCGCTAAAAACCATTTTTCTTCATAGAAGGCGAAACAGTCGATGGCAATCGATATCGGTGGATGTTGGCCTATTATCATTGCCCACAATTGCGTCTAGACGGTTATTGGTTTATTGGATATTGGTTATTGTGGCATGGCACCATACTGCAAACCCAGCAATGCAGTAATTGCAACAAAAAATCCCTAGACATGTGCTCTTAAAAAATCGCGTCCTTCGGCTACGATGACGTCGCTACTATTTGTACTCTCTTCCTTAATCTTTATACTTGGTTAATTTAACTGTCTCGCCGTTAGTTTCCATAAAGAAATACTTGACTTTAACCAGATGAATGGTTTTGTGCCTACACATATTTAGCGCAGAAAATATCCATAAAAATAAGTAAACGGAGGACATTAGACTGGTGGAAAAGGGTACATTTTGAATAAAAATAATGAAAAATGAACTGCACCAAGACACAATTCACTAAGCGAAGTAGAAACTGTGCTCTCTTTGGTTCCTCAGGTCCCATTGCTCTAGATCGTAACTCTATGGGAGATAATAGCTTTCAGAAGGAAAAAAACAATTAAAAATGATTCGTTATTTTTATGACTTACACCATTGAAGTGCAGCCTTGAAAAGGTACTAGTAGTTCGCGGTTATTTCGTTACTCTCGAGCGTGGTATATACTTAACCACACCTTTGCCAACGTCGACCATTCTCTGCGAGGAATTGCCTTCATGTTTTTACACTTGGTATACAATTATGCCTTTTTTATGACGATGTCACTTGATTGGTTCTTAAAATGTGTGCTCTTGCCAGATTATTCTGTCCATCAGCTATGTCTACTTCCTCTCTGATCTTGTCATATGGCAACGAAGTTCTTGAGATCAGCAGGTTTGTCTTGGTTTCTGCAAAAACACAAATGTTGCAGGCAAACCACAGTGCTCATGTCTCTGAAGAACGATGGTGGTCTGATCAGTACTTAGCCTACAAAAGAAAAACGAACATTTTGGAGAAGTGGCGATTTATTTCTCAACATAGTCTCTTTTTTTTATTTCTTTAACATCGTTCTTGAGAAGATCGTGCAAAACTCACTGGCCAACACAAGAGGCACGATCTTCCAAAAGTCTGTTCAACTGCTAGCTTACGCGGATGACATTGACGTGATTGGGCGAACACAGCGAGCCGTCGTGATGATGATGCATTAAAACGGAAGCGACTAAAATGGGTCTGGGAGTAAAGCAGGTATATGCTGTTATCGAGAAAGGACGCACAACATCGACGACTTGGCCAGAACGTCACCATAGGCAGCTATAACTTTGAGGTAGTAAAGGACTTCGTCTACCTTGACTCCGCGATAAATAGTACAAACAACATCAGTACCGAGCTTAAACGTTTGCCAACCTCCGTTTTTTGGGCTCAAAAGGCAATTGAGTAATAGAACCCTCTCTCGGAAGACGAAGCTGATTCTATACAAGACCTTGATCATCCCAGTCTTGCTTTACGGCGCAGAGGCATGGACAACATCCCAAGCGGATGAACAATATCTTGGTCTTTTCGAGAGAAAAGTTCTGCGCACGATCTTTGGTCCTGTTTGCATTGATGGCATTTGAAGGAAAAGATTCAATCGCGAACTATATGGAATGTACAGCGACATGGGTCTGGCCAGGCGTGTACGGATCCAACACCTAAGATGATGGATAGCGCACCAGTTCGTACCCTAATTCGACCAATTTAGTCGTGGCTACGGCGGTGGTGTGAGCCGATATTGCTCTTTTTCCATTTTTCTAAAATCCGCTGATACACCCAACAAAACTACTAGGCTGATTCGGCTGAAATTTTGATAGTAAGCGAGAATGTACTACACGATGGCGGTAATTCTAAGAGCTGTAAATTGATAGGGAACCGCTATTTATTCTACTTTCTTTGCGTGGATCTACATTCCATGGTGAACTTGAACCTAGCTTCTACAGCAAGCACTCGTGTGGTGCGTGCTATCATCCTTTTACGATGGTTTACAGTTTTTTTATGTTGAATTCAAACAAAGAAGCACCGTTATACTCCATAAGTATAGAACATGACCTACCACTTACTAATCACGCGACAACAGCCCAATGGGGACCATCACTAGTCTCAATAGAATAGGCCAAATACAAGTTTCTTTTTAAAAATGCAATAAAATGAGCAACACTAAATTTTTCCCAGTTATAATGGCTTCATCAGTAAGAACAAATATTCCCATACATTATGAAACACAACGTCGTTCAAGACAGCCCTCGGTTGGCTTCGCATTCTGTCACCCCAATTTTGTTGCTATAGCTTACGGATTCCTTGGATGATATTGGCCTTAAGTGATTGAATTGTTTCCGATTGTCAGATTGTTGGCATAACATCGGTCCGCCCTTCAGGGTTCCTCACACAAAGAAGTCCAAAGGGGTCAAATCGCAGCTCCGAAGCGGCCCCAACGAGGCGGCATGTGCTGTGTGGCATGGCGCGCCATCCTGCATGAACCAGAGGTCGTCCAAAACCATGTCTTCAATTTCAGTAAAAAAAAAAGTCAATTAACATGGCTCTGTAACGTCCACTGCCTAAACGTTGTTCTCAGCCTCAAACCAAACTCGCACTCTCTATGGATTATTAACGAGCCCCAGATGCGGCAATTTTTTTTGTTAACGTAGCCGCCTCGTCAGAAAAGATGATTTTTCACCCAAAATCGTTGTCCAATTCAAGCTGCTCTAAACCCCAAACCCAAACTGCGAAGCGATAACGAAGTGGTTGGTCGCGTGCCTTCAACTGCTGGGTCAATTGGATCTTGTAAACGAATAATCCGCGATCTTTGTGCAGAATTCTCCTCAGGCTAGTGCATGAAATGTTGAGCTGTTGAGATCGATGGCGAGTTGATGTTCGTGAATTGAGTCTCACACTCTCGGCCACAGCAGCCACATTCTCATCTGTGCGCACCGTACGACGACGGAGTGACGGACCAATAGTGTTGTCCACTAGCATACTAGTCTTATGAACTTTGTGCACAAACTTGCTTACAGCAGTCACGCTGGGTGCTTAATTTCGGCCAAAACTTCTTTTCAAAAAACGCACTGTTTGGTCTACACAGCATTTACTTTGGAAATAAGTCTTAAACACTTCCCAACGCTGTCCAAGCATAAATCGATTTATTTTGTTCCGCACTCGTAGGTATGATACTGACTTTACTTTCTGAAAAGATTTCGAACGGGAAACAGCTTGAAGTGTCAAAATAACCTATGATTTAAAAAAAAAAATATTAGATGGCCCACCCTGTGTTTTTAAATTATTTTCGCACGTTTGGCAAGCGTGAAACGATGCGTGATGAAATGGCAATTCTTGCTAAGTATTTGGACAACTTTATGTTGGTAACTTTGACAGCTGCTGAAACATAACACTTGGAAAAAAAACTATCATTTCTATCTTGTCGCCCTTTATTACCTCTTTCATCACATTTCCACATTCAGCTTCCAAGTCTATAATCGTCTATAATGCCATTCCTGAAATCGCTGATGATTCAACAAAGAATCTGTCTTCACACGCAGCTATCTGTGCGACAAAGTTCAAACTTTGGAACTCCAAAAAATGGACAAAGCTTAAGAATCTCAAGTGCTTCCGTCACAGAAAAGTACTTCCACCATTTCGCTTCAATTATCGTCTTCATTTCCAAGTGCAATTAGTTCACTTAACTTTGCACAGAAACATTCTGCGACGTCATAGACTGCATTATAAGTGCCGCACAGCAGCGAATCCATCAGTCAAGTGGCAATGTCAAGGGGTTTTGTAAAAATATCCGAAATCCCCAGACCTACACGGATGTCCGATCACTGCCCCACACAATCGCAGTGAACGACCTTCTCGAGAGTCATCAACACATGTCCACTTAAAGACGAACCGTATTAAAAGTGAAATTTATAACCTTCCAGGGGGAGTGGCAGAAAGAGCTTAGAGCCCCCTCCCAGCAACACCCACAAAGCCTAGTCGACCCAGTCGGAGTAAAAAGTAACGACGTTCATTAAGTTTATTCCGACAAAACTACTGTTTACGCACTTATCTTTACATAAAATGTCAGTCGGCCGTCGTCGTAGTCGGCGGTTACGCCATTTATGGCAAACACGCCGTCACACGCATCCGAAGCGGATCAATCGCGCGTAGGCCTCCGCGTGTCTTTCTCATTTTTTCGACGTGATTCTAATCGCTCATTACACGCAAATTTTGTTTCGCTTAATTATACGAAATTAGTTCGTCACATTACCGTGAAATTATTGATTTTAATTGAGACATCAGTTTTTTTTGGTGGGTATCCACAACGCTACCGACGTAATCCGGATCTAGACGGCTGTCTGGCGGGGGATTGCTTCTGCTGTGGCGGCTTCTGTGCAAATCCGCGCGATGGGCTTTGATGTTTCGGACTGGTTCAAGTGGACCGTAACCATATTTTTTTTGTCTCTTCTCCTCTCCCTCCCTAATGAATACCATTTTTTGTTTGTCGTTTGGGGACCTGAAGTGGCATCTAAGACGTGATTCGTGAGAGGTGCTCGTCGGAGGTATTCCCGGGCAGGAAATATCAATTAAATTAGCCATCACTGCCAATTATGCGGAGGCTGAGGGAGATTATGTATGCTCTTTAGTAGATGGTTTTAATTTTTTATAGGGCTCCGCAAACACGTAAATAAAGTCAAAAGTTTTATTGACTCGCAGCGGACTCAGAGACAGAGGCATTCCTTAGTGCTGGGCCGCATACGACGTGGATCGGTGTGTGAGGGGGATGTTTTCAGATGAAAGCAAGGCCACACAATCGATTCTGAGGAGAACGTAATTAATTTAATGGCATGCGAAGAGGAGAAAGTAATTTAGGTGGGGGCGTCAAAGCCGTCCCATGACCATATTTAGAGAAAGCAGCCGGTTCTGTGGGTCTTCCATCAATTCAATGCACATAGACGTGACATGCTTCGACGTCATTTGCCAGATTTGATGGGATGATTCGGAATAAGAGCGTCATAAATCAAGACGTGTTAAAGATTTTGAAAGGTTACCTTGCGCGCTCCTCAAGACACAGATTGATTGTTCCAGTTTATGGTAACAAAATCGAAGGCAGTCTAGGACTTATATACATGTCTCTGTTAAAACTTTAAAGCAAGCATTTATTTTTTGAAAGTTCCATAAATTTGTTACGTCAGCTTTTAAAAGGCAGGCTGTTAAAAATTTACTGCATTAAGTGGCACATGCTGCGGGCAATTAATGCATTTTTAGTCAGAAGCTCTTCACTGACCTGACCCTTTACCCTAGTTCCGAGGAATGGACGCATAACGAATTTTGACAACTGGGAGCCGTTAATCTTATTTGAAAGCACTAAAATTTGGGCGTTTTGACATCAGACATTCTTAGACACTTGATGTATTTTGGTGCAGAACTTTGCAGTTGAGAGGAGGATGAGGATGAGGATGAGGATGATGATGAGGATGAGGATGAGGATGAGGATGAGGATGAGGATGAGGATGAGGATGAGGATGAGGATGAGGATGAGGATGAGGATGAGGATGAGGATGAGGATGAGGATGATGATGAGGATGAGGATGAGGATGAGGATGAGGATGAGGATGAGGATGAGGATGAGGATGAGGATGAGGATGAGGATGAGGATGAGGATGAGGATGAGGATGATGATGAGGATGAGGATGAGGATGAGGATGAGGATGAGGATGAGGATGAGGATGAGGATGAGGATGAGGATGAGGATGAGGATGAGGATGAGGATGAGGATGAGGATGAGGATGAGGATGAGGATGAGGATGAGGATGAGGATGAGGATGAGGATGAGGATGAGGATGAGGATGAGGATGAGGATGAGGATGAGGATGAGGATGAGGATGAGGATGAGGATGAGGATGAGGATGAGGATGAGGATGAGGATGAGGATGAGGATGAGGATGAGGATGAGGATGAGGATGAGGAGAGGATGAGTAGAGGATGAGGATGAGGATGAAACAATTCATCATGCATCGTTTCACGATTGCCGATCGTACTAAAATTCGAAAATATCGAAATTCTAGCTGAGTTGCAAATATAAAATGTTAATTTCAAATCGTCGAGAGGTCGGTGGTCGTCATGCCTTCAGTGTGCAGGCAGTTCGTCTCACAGTGGAAAAGTTTGAGCATGAATACAGTCTTCTGGACCCTAAGCCACCTACTAAACAGAATATAGTGCGAAATGAAGAAAACCTTGTCACCGTAGAGGCCAATATAGAAGAAGATGTCGATTCGATGCCGATCAGCTGAATTGGACATCAACCTGGATTATTTTGCGGTTGAATTTGCGCTTGCATCCGTATAAAACTATGCAGATGCGAGAATTAAAGCCGGACGACCATAGACAACGATGTTTTCCTAAGCGGCTATGTCAACAAGCAAAATTGCTGTTGATGGAGTAAACAAAGATTAACTGCTTGGTATGGTTTATAGCATGCATCAAGGCAGCATTATTGGACATTATATTTTTCGAAATGAGGAAGGAGACACCGTTGCCGTCAACGGTTTCAACTATAGCGGGTTTTAACCGACTTTATGTGTTCAGAGCTCGAACACAACGATATATCCGAGCTGTTCCAACCAGACGGCGCGCCAATATATGTCATACAAGAGTGTCATTGCTCGAAACTGTGAAAGGAAGAAAGGAGAAATTTGGCGACTGGGTGATCTCACGGCGGCGTGCGTTCACCAATGACCGCTGCGATCATGCGACGTGATACCACACGATTATTTTCTCTGGGGCTACATCAAATCCTAAGTCCACGTTAGCAACAAGCACGAGGCCAACATTCGAGACGCTATTGTCAGAATAACGCCCCACATACCGGACTGAATCATCAAAAATTGGACCGGCCGCTTGAAGCACTGTCAGCGAAGCCGAGGCAGCCCTTGGAATAATGCGTCATTCTATACATAATGGCATAAATACAGCTTCAAAATTGAGTTAGAATTAATTTTATATCTCAAACCGTTGTTGTATTTCAATTTACTTTCCTTTCATTCTTGTCTGGTCACCCTGAGGGTCACTGAGACCTGTGACATGAAGTCGAACTTTTTTAGAACTGGAGAGTGCTTTCAGAGTAATTACTGCGCAAAGCGCCACCTGCATGTCATATGTCTATGGGAGAAAATGGGAAGCAATGTTTAGTGCAAAAGATGGTGCTCCGCTAATCTAATATCGATAAGTATCTTGAGTTGCGTTAACTGAAGACTGTCGTCATTGTTTTAAGAACTTACTTGGAAGCCATTTAGTATGGATGACACTTGTTTTAAGCACAAGCAAGTTCACATCGCAAAGTGTATGTATATGTTGAACAACGTCGACCAATCTAAAGTACGATAGGAATATTATTCCACTTGCTGCAGACATTAAATTGACGTGACAGACGGACAAATTCCCATTCAAGACTACAAACAGCCGGCACAGTCTGCTCATCGCCGCCATTCATATCCTCAACCGTTGAGATTTCATCTTTCGAATCGAGAAGCGTAAAATGCTATTTCCGCCTCACCTGGCATTGAAGATATTTCTAGCAGCGGCCCACCTCATCCATTCAATTTTCAAGATCGACCTGCATTCGACGACAGATCTACACAGTTCCGTGCAAATTAAACCCCAATCCAACCTGACGTCAGCCAATTAACACATTCAGAAAAAAGGAAAAAAAAATTATTTATCTTCCCTCGAAAATAGCCGTGTTTCTAAATCTGTGTCTTCGCAGACACAGGTTTCGTCTTAGCAGTAAAAAAGAAATAAGTAAGCGCGTCTATTTGGGGAACTATGCTGCTCCCACATGCTCGCATGCAGCAGCCAACCCGACAAACAATTAATCGCTCAATAAATTATGAATGAGCTCTGAGCACAACTAAGGGATACAGATCCATCCAAAAAGATACATAATTTGAATTTTATGATCGGCGCGGCTAGGCATTTCTCATTTCGGAATGCGCGGAGGGGATTATTTTCGAATTTTCGCTTCGGGAGGCCTCTTCAGGTGATGCTTGGCGCCTCAGATATTATTTTTAAATTTATTTACTTGGCAGAGGATTGAAAGACACAAAAATGCGTGAGAACCAACGGAATTTTATGCGATGGCGTTGAAATTATTTAAGTGATAACAGCGCGCCATGTGTGTCTTATTACCGACGATTCTAATGGGATCCTTTGGTTGAAATCGTTTTGGTGCTGTTTTATGAGTTTTCGTGAGAATTTCGGGGTAAACTGCTTCTGAAGCTCTAGGGGGTTGGATTGGCAAATAAAACGTTGTTGCATCACGTTATCGATTCAGAGACCGATGATTGATCAAACGATCTTGCTGAAATCTTATTTAAAAAAATCCCTAGACACTCCTCTAAGTCAAAACAAAAATTTATGAGTACGTTTGTCTTGAGAGGACTCCCTTAGGTGTTGGCCTGCAAAGTTAATTAAGTCTGTTATGGTTGGCTTACTGATTCCAAGTTAGCCAAGAGACGGATTTTCAGTTCTATGTGCCCATAAGATCAAAATTAATCTTAAACTACTTACTCGTAGCTTGGTCGTAAAAATATGCGTGCATTTTTAGGCTCTATTCGAGATTTCTCATGAGTAGGTATTCCAATTTTCATTTGCTTATAGTTGTTTAAGTTTTAGCCATGTACTCTTCAAAGAATATACTTTTAATGTCCAGCGATCATGGGTGGGCCAAATACAGGTATATTTTTAAAAATGCAATAAAATGAACAAAATTATAGTTTTTCCATGTATTATGACTTTATTAGTAAGAACAAACATTCCCTTTAATTATGAAATACAATGTCGTTCAAGTGGCTGTCTCTGCTGGCTTCGCAGTAGGGTATTCTGTCACCCCAATTTTCCAAGACCTTGTTGATGGTTTCGAGCTGTAGCTCACGGATTACTTGGATAATATTGGCCTAAAGTGCTTGAATCGTTACCGGATTGTTGGCATAACAACGGCCCTTCACGATTCCCCACAAAAAAAGAGTACAAAGGGGTCAATTCGCAGCTCCGAGGCAGCCAATTGATATCACCAAGACGGCTGATAACACGATCTTGGGAATTTGGTGCACAAAAGATCGATTTTCGCATGGGCTGTGTGGTATGGTACACCATCCTACATGAACCAGAGGTCGTCTAAGTCTGTGTCCTCAATTTCAGTAAAAAAAAAAGTCGGTTAACATGGCTCTGTAACGCCCACCGTTGATCGAAACGTTGTTCCCAGCCTCATTTTCGAATGGTTCAAAGATGCCACCACTCCACAATCCGTACCAAACTGTCACTCTCTATGGATGCATTGGCTTCTCGACCATAACGTGCTGGTTTTGCGAGCCCCAGATGCGCCAGATGTTAACGTAGCCGTCGAGATGAAAATGCGCCCCAAATCGTTGTCCAGTTCAAGCTGCTCTAAGGCCCAAACCCAAAAGTGCGAAGCGACAACAAGGCGGATGGTCGCGCGTCCAAACACGAACCTACACAGCACTCACTTTGGAAATAAGTTTTCAATATTTAAAAAACGTTGTTCAAGCGTAAAGCGAGTTGTTTCGTTCTGCGGAGGTATGATACTGACTTTCTGTCAAGATTTCGAGCGAGAAACAGCAATCAATGTCAAAATAACATATGATTTAAAAAAAACAATAGATGGATCACCCTTTACTATCCTGCATCTCGAAATTTACCAGTAAGCTGAGCAAGTAAGCGACTGGAGCAATGTATTCGTAGTTCACAGACTGAGCAGCAATACGGTGAAGTGGTATACAGACGGATCAAGAACTGATAAAGGAACTGGGGCAGGGCTCTTTGGACACAGGACAAAGTACTTCGAACTCATGAGCAAACGTGCACCTTTCATGCGGAAATTTATGCTATAGACAAATGCAGATCAGATCAATTTTGAAAGGAATTATACCAGCTGCGACATAGCAATAATGTCGGACAGTCAAGCCACACTAGACTCCTACATCATCAAACCCAAGCTTGCTTGAGAATGCTTGCAGAAGCTCAAAGAGGTGAGTAGGGGAAACCGAGTAATACTCTGCTGAATACCCGGCCATACGGGGAAAGAAGGCAATGAAATGGCCGACTCCCTGGCAAGGAAAGGAGCATCAGAACCCTTCATATGCCCTGAACCATTCTGCGCTGTAGGAGACCATCTCCTCAGAGAAAAATTCAGGGAACTGGAAAGAAGGAACTGGAAAGAAGGAACCGGATAGAAACCTTGGACAACGCTCGTGGAATGAAGCAGGCCAAGAAACTAGGTATCAGAAGAAGGTCTCTGCAGATTTTGTGGAGAATTTAATGAAATTCCAGAACATATACTGGGATTTTGTGAGGCACTAGCCCGCAAAAGATGTCTGTGCAAGTACTTACTATCAGAAGAAGAAATGCAATCACTAGAACCATCTCTCATTCTCAGATTCCTGAAGGCTTAGAGAGAGAGCTTTAGAACAGGTTTTCATTTCCCCTGTGATGCCCACTGTGATAACTTCCCTGACATCCAGTAGAAGTTGGTGGAATGGGATAGATTGGTGAAATATGAGCTGCCACTTTTGACGGTTGTTGGTAAATAAGGAGAGAAGTGAACAACGTGTTGATGAGAGGTTGGAATGTGAATTAGTGAGGTTCTGAATAAATAACCTAAATTATTGTACAAATCCTGTTTCTTACATTTTTTTCCTTGCGGAAGACAACACCCACACAGATGATCGATTTTGCTTAAGGCTAACTAGTGTTTGACCTCCTTGATCTTTTCCAACCACACGAACGAGGCGTAATTAAAAATGGCTTTGATGGTATTCATTCAAAAGTGGCTATGTTGTGCCAAAAAAAATTCACTAGCACATCAAATCTTGTGCCGTTTTCGATTATCTGTTCCAGATGTGAGCTCTAATAGTGGGTGCTATCTAACGTAAACAGTTCTCCTCAGTTGAAGAGAGATCAAATACACTCGCTTTTACTTCAATGATAACTGAAAAGTGCTGAAAACCTCCTCGCCATAGTTTGGACTTCACAAAACTGTTTGAAAACCCCACTCTTAGCCTACTGAAAAATCGAATAATTAAAGCGCATTCATTTTTTTATAAAAAAAAAAAAACACCGTACCGAAATTAACCATCTGTTGCTATCAGAAATCGATTTTAGATCACGAGGATGTTTGGAACTGCGTCAGAGTGAACTGCGTTTTATCGCAAAACCGGGCAAAAAAAGAACAACAAAACAAACAAAACTTCAACGAATTAGCTTAGAATTTCATTCAATCCGTCTGACCTTGACATTCTTTTGCACTCTCTTCTTTACCGTGCCAAAACAAACGAACCATTTATGCAACTGAGTCGAATTGGCGATTTGTGTTCGCCTCAACGACATCATGTTTTATTTATAGCCTTCTTCCCAATTGAATATGTCCAAAAACTTCTCTTCTTCGCCGCCTTTGAGAGCACAGCTCAATTGACTTTATTGCAAACCCGCATCTGTTTGCAGTCGTAAATCGATCGGAAGTGTATTCTTCCAAAATTAGATATTCTCGCTCGCGCAGATAATTGCACTGAACCCAAGTGCGGATCCGTCTGATTGAATGCGTTCTGAAAGGAATTCTGACGCAAGGCAAACCAAAAACCAGAAAAAACACAGCGACTCACGTAGTGCGTTGATGCTTCGGTTGCTCGCGTGGACACGCCGCTGGCATCGATTCAGGAATCCTAAGGTGGGCAAGCCCGCTCGTGGTTTTACTTCTCCCTCCGGGTGGGGTGAGGGGGAATGGAATATAAACAATGCAAACTAATAATTGCGCACAGCGTTCACGGCGGACACGGTGGTTGATATAAATAACGCTGTCAGAAGATTCCTTTGGGCGATGAACGCACTCGGAATGAAATGGACTCGATGGAGATCGGTGGTGAATTTGTCTCAAAAATAGCGGAGAAATGCAATAGCCGGTCGGATTCTTTGATTCAGGCTAATGTGCCATAATTAGTTTACAAGGCAGGAGGTACAGCACGTTGGACGTGCGTTGGACAGTGCGCATTAGAATGGAATCATTTTTTTGGCACAGGCACAGGCATCTACTGGTGCCGGTGTTGCGTTTTCAGCAACGTTCACTTGTCAAATTTATTTGACAGATGCTGACATTTATGACGCATTTTATTGGTTAGTCCGTTTTAACAAGCCAGTGCTATGGAGACCATACCCACATCTAGACCGAATCAATCTTGGAGAAAAAGAACATTCACTAAAGAGAAGCAACCTCAAGAGGATATTTTTAAGTTGACAACAGTTTATACAATACTGTGGCCAAATTTGTGCGCTAAAGAAAAATTCGCTCACAGTAAAACTTGAAAGCAGGTGGCATGACTACTCTGAGATGGCATTTATTTTTGGACTGCTTTCGAGTTTTCAATTCCTTGTCACTTGAAAATAAATAAAAAGTTAATCTGAGTCAGAATTTAAATTTGACACTTCTGCTGGCGGTAAATCGCTTTTATTTGACACCGTTCAAATTATAAGCTCTGTCAAGTCACAAATTTGTTACGAAATGCAAAATGTGCTCTAACTTGCGAGGGAAAAATTGATTTAGGTCAGGTGTACGTCATTCAAGCATGTACACCCACGAAGAGTCACAATTTGGTATACATTATTAACAGATGACGTCATTTTGTCGTAGTTTTTTTAGTGCGGTGGTTGTGTGCTTGGCAAGTTTTTCCGCCTTGTAGTTACCTGCTGAGAAGCTAGGCCCAGGTCCACCTCGGACTGTAGCGCCGCCACGGCGCCCAGAACCTTACTTACTTACTTATTAGGCCGACGACCTATGGAGGGTCTGAGCTTGAATTGTTTCCGCCTTCAATGGTTGACAGCCCCATGTACGCTGCTTCCAGTTATCAGGTCCAAATTTTCTTTTTCATCACTTTACTTGGACCTTTAAAACTTTTTCTGCTAAGTGGAAAAGATGATATCAGCCAAGTGGCTGCCCCAGTGTTGATACGCATTTGTGCCCGTTTTATCGCATTTTCCATGACTTTCTACAAGATTTCCGGTGATAACTGTTCGCATTCCTGTCGAATATTCTCCTTAAGGCTGCGATTGTCTGAGGCTTGTTGGCATAAGCCCACGACTTCAAGTAGCCCCAAAGAAAGAATGATTAAATCGGGGGATCTTGCTGGACATTTCAAATCGCCAAAACGAGAGATTATGCGATCAGGAAATGCTGTCTTCACAATATTTATTGTGGCTCGTGCTGTGTGTGTGGTTGCATCGTCTTGTTGAAACCATATGTTCTCCAAGCACCGCTCATCCAATTCCGGCAGTAAGAAGTCTTTTATCATGGCCCTGTAGCGTTCGTCAGTAACAGTGTCGGTATTGCCGATGCGTCCTCAAAAAAATATGGCCCAATCTCTCTTCCCGCGTGAACGCCGCACCACACAGTGGCATCACACGTGGATGTTCAGTGTCGTAAAAATGAATATATTGTTTATTAGCGTAAGTGGAAATGCTCATGATGATTTTCGACACAAAATCGCTCTCTCCGTTGTGGTCTACACTCTTGCGGAGTATAGCGCTCCATTGCTTGTCTGTTTGTATACTGTAGCTGTCTAGTTCACAAATGTCAAATATCATTGACGTACGACGCCATTTGCAAAAATTTTAGCATCTTCTAATAGGATGATTAATTTTGCGCCACCATGTAATTTCAGTCTACTATGAGGATTTCCAGTTTTCCAATAGCAGTGAATTCGATTTTTTTTATTGCAAAATACATGACTACTACCTCCCCAAATGACTCTAACCTATCAGATATGTCATTTAAAGCGTTGGCGTTTGCTGAATGGCGAATTAGTTCATATAAATTGCAGTCGCAAAAGTTCATTGTCAAGTCAAGATTGAATGAAGAATCTCTTCAATGCGCTCAACACCATTGTGCCTTTTATACAAATTCATTCAATAAAACCCAAATTCAAGTAGCCCCTTCTTGCGAGTCTCAAAATTCCACTTTGATGAATATTTCAACGCCCATGGCAATTGAATAACAAAATTTAAGGTCTCGCCTCCCGCCCGTGCCACACACCCACTCGCATCGCAGTGAATCTTATGCAGACTCTCTCCGAATAAATATCCTGAAATATCGTGTGCAACGTGCCGTGTCCCACTGCCGATCCCATAGCGCCTCGCTACGTGACAACAAAAAGTATCTCGTTAGCAAAATAAAAAAAGACGGATACAGATTCAAATTTTATTAAAGTTCCGCTCCTCCCGCCAGACAATTATCTCCCCAAAAAATGCAGCGGCTCAGTGTGAGTGCACGGCATTTGATTCCCAAATGTGGTGTGCGAGGCCGCGGGCTTGGATTGGAATTCATTCATTTCTGCGGACAAGAGTGTGTGGGACGAGACGCTTTGACACTCCATGCGCTGGCAGTCTCCAAGCGCGCCTTGCCAGCTACTTCACTTTCAATTCAGCGGAAACTGATTGAATTTGTTGAATAAAAATGTTTCACTCGACCCGTCCTGACACTTAATAATTTCATTTCATTTCGACCCTCACCATGCTCAGCGAGCGAATTTATGACGGTACAAGCGACAAAATTCACGCGAAAAGGAACATCAGAGAGAGAGAGGGAGATGTTCGTTGAGATGCTCTGATTGAGCTAGAAGATATCAATCAATTCTCGAGTCGCTTAATTGAATTGCGAATATTTTTGGAGTGTGATATCAGATCTTTTCCTTTTTCAAATTGATGTCTAAATTTGATGGGCTGCCTACGCCAAGAGTCAAGATGTGCCTGTATTGGGTGCCAAATTGATTCAGATTTAGCTGAGAATTTTGATAGGAGTTTCAAATGATTTAACAAATTTAAACTCGTGTTACAATGCATGAGATGGGGTTGGAGTTGGAGGACAGTGCACGTGGGACGTTTGCTGGAAATCAACCAGCCCAAATGAATGTGGTTAGTGTGAATCGTAAGTTTTGCCTTGACTTCAGCTGGTGTACATATCTATTTCTTTTAAATTTTGATGTATTTCCGACGAACCATTCTTCAAGAAGGTAAAAATTGAAGCTCTGCAGAGAAAGTATATGGCTTTTAATGTAAATTCGTCGTCACAATTAAAGGACCTTCTGCACGACTGTGGTGGCGGCATTATCATGAGATCAAGGCAGTCATTCAGGCGATCGCGCCTAGAAAGCTTTGTCCCATTATCCCTGTCGTAGAGCCTGCAAGAAGGACCTCACCGCTCACGTGAGATAAGTGCTTGGTTAACTGAAATCGTGCTTAATTTTGCACTGACATTACCTCCTAGGGAGATTGCTTATAATTCATGGTAACACCGACTTCAGAATCCTCCTTTCGAACACTGGAGGTTTGAAATTTACCGCGAGAATTTTTGCTTATTTCAGGAAAAACCAAATAGAAGCATGGTCAGCCGTTTTAATGCCATTTAACCACTTAACTCGTGTACCTCATAGGACGACGTTGAAAATGAGTTTGCCAAGAAGTACTAGACATTACTCTACAAGGTGGGTCGTCTAGTGGTCTTTTTTAAGGTTCCGGTACAAAAACGGAACCTTTATAATTTCGGTGTGTCCGTCCGTCCGTCCGTCCGTCGTGTCTGTCACACTTTTTTATCTCCGAAGTTTATGAAGATATCGGCATGAAATTTTGGAATTAGGTACTTCAGACCTAGATGACATTGCCCATGCAGCGATTTTAAAAAGTGGGGCCATTTGGGGGTGGCTCCAGTACAGGTGAAGTTGACATGAATTTTTAAAAATTGTCGCACCCCATCGAAATGTATATCAATCGACAGGTCTTTCGAAATGAGGTGGAGGTTTCTTTCAACACTTTTTATCCAAAATACCGTTTGGAAAATATGGAGCTCCAAAGTTTTGAATGCGTCCCCCCCTGCCATTTCTAAACCAAAGTGTTTAAAAATCTGAAAAAATCACAAAAACTTGGCTTCATTGAGTACTTTCATTTAAAACCTTTGCGAGCATTCTGGCCTTAATGGTTTTGGAGATATTGGCCAAAAACGGTCAATCATCGACATGCGAATTTTGAAGATCTGAAAACGCAGTTTTGAAGACATCAATGTAAGCATTAAGAAATGATAAATTTCAAAATATCGATTTATGTTGAAATTTTGAGATATCTAAGATTTAAAATGAGAACAATTTTGATTTTCACACATAATTTCATGCTGTGTTCGGCCACTCTATTCGTTGATGAGTGTTATCTTTTCGATCTCACCCCTAAATGCCCAACAGAAATGAACACACACCGCAGGCATGAGCAGTGATTGGGTATGTGTATGATGGAAGGGATTTTCTGTGTTGGATAAACTTGGACAGAGATATAGGTATATGTAGGGATGAACGTTTGTTTTTTTCGGATGTATAAATGTATGAATGAATAGTTGATTTAGGTTGAAGTTAGAAGAAAATTAAACTGAAATAGTTTTGAAACGTCGTTTGATATTCAGAAATCATCCATCAATATTATGCGACGGAACCTTACCCGTGCGAATACAACTCGCACTTGCCCAGTTTTTTAAAACATAAGTTAAGAAATCTTGACAGAAAGGCTGTATCATACCTCCGCGGAACGAAATGAGTCGCTTTACCTTTGAACAACTTTGGGAAATATTGAAAACTTGAGCAATTGAAGGTACGCGACCATCCGCTTCGTTATCGTTTCGCAGTTTGGGCCTTAGAACAGCTTGAATTGAACAACAATTTTGGGCGGAAAAACATCTTTTCTAACGTGACGAGGTCCATTTTCATCTCGGCGGGTACGTTAACAAACCAAATTGCCGCATCTGGGGCTCAAAAAACCCGCATGTCATTATCGAGAAGCCATTGCATCCATACAGAGTAACAGTTTGGTGCGTATTCTGGAGTGGTGGCATCATTGGACAATTTTTTTTTTTTCGAAAATGATTGCGCACCAAATTCCCAAGATCGTGTTATCAGCCATTTTGGCGATGTCAATTGGCCGCCTCGGAGCTACGATTTGACCTCCTTGGACTCTGTTATGTCAACAATCTGGAAACGATTCAAGGCCAATATCATCCAAGCAATCCGTGAGCTACAGCCCGAAACCTAAACATGGCGCTGAATAGCTCTTGCGCCGGCTTTAAGCCCACGAGGTGATCTGTAATGTGGGCATTATTTCAAAAGTAAAATTCGATATTGATAAACGTTCTGTCAAGGCCCAGTTTGTTTATGTACAGTAAATTTTAAATTGAAATTTGTTTAAGTTACATTGAATGTGACTTTCCCTATCGAGGGAATGCTTTTACTTAGAACAACGTAGGTCCATTATATAGCCGCCGGGGTTTTAAATACACAGAAGTCATGTGCAATTAAAGGTAGGTTAGGTTAGGTAAGGGGGCTGCTAGTGAATTCGCCAGCACACTTACGAGTAGACCATTGGTCCACTGACCCACAGTCAGACCATTACCACTTATCGACAGCTCCAGCTCGACAAGCGTATTAACTTCTCTTTCACTGGAATTCGAACCAGGGGTCCTTAGGGCAGGTACTTAACCAACTGCGCCATTCAGTCGCAATTAAGGCTAGCCAGGCAGTGAATAAACCTTGACTTACTTACTTATCAGGCCTTCGACCCATGGAGGTTCTGAGCTTCCAGTCATCAAGACTAAGTTGTCTTACATCCGCGATCACTTGTTCCTTATATTGAAGGTTAAGCTTTCCTCTTCTTCTCGAAAAAGGAAACTCGGATTCAAAGACTCTCTTGCCTGGAGCATTGGTGTTCATTTGCTCGTAGTAGCCGAGCCGAGCCAGTTTAGGCGACGGATTATTGCCTTCCGAACTATGTCCACATCCTTGTACAGTTTGGGGTAATGTTCTCCATTTGCCTTCCTCCCAAACACCATATATCCGACGTAGAATTTTTCTTTCGGCGTCAAGCTTTTGGCTAAATATAACAAGATTGGCGGGTTTGGACTATTGTAGAGTACAATTCTGTTTTTTTGTTTCGACTAACCGAAGTAGCAACGGTCGTCAACGGCGATTCTGCGTTAGATCTCCGCCAAGATGTAGTTTGTGAATTTCCTGCGTTAAATGAAGTAACTCTCTACGTTTGGCTAGCAGCCTAACAAAACCCTCAATTAAACTGAATGAGAAACTCAGCTTTGCAGTGAAAGAAAAACCGTTTGATCTCTGAGATAAGAACAGGATTACCTTTGAAACTGCAAATTTCGAACTGAAGTCAGTAATTATTTAGAAACCCGTCAAGGTGATGCCATTCACCAGAGGAGAACAATTAAATTCCAACGTTACTCAATACCACCTGATGGCATTCCAGGAAAAACATTCCTCTCGTCAGCACAACACCACCCGAATCTAGATGCCCTCCGACTTAAAGCTGCTCCCATAATGGATGAAAATTCAAATTAAACAAATACAATCGTCACGCGCGTCACAGCGTCAAAGCAATAAAATTCTCCAACTTTTCCTATTCCGCATAGCTTTTGTGCCCCAAAACGAGGAACGCGCTCCCGACCCAGTCCCCCAGCACTTTGCATGACTTTGAACCTTTTTTCTGTGCGCCAGCACATGGAAGCTGGAAAAGTTAGTGGAATGCGACACTTTTGTCCATAGCCTCTCGATATTGACGGCGTTTGGCGCTTAACCACCTTCGTAATCAAATTTGTATGCATAACTCAATCAAGGTTTTCATTTTTTCCTTCTGCCGCACATTTCGTCCTTCCATCCACCGTTTTCCTCGCTCCCGTTTTGACATTCATACTTAATTGTAATTTTGCATCTCTTTCTCTCTCTCTCTCTTTAGGACGACAACTTCCTAGTTGATGACCCTAAACCGTATGCCCAGAGCAACGATGACGACGAGGATGACGAGGACGACGAGGACGATGATGATGATAGCATCTATGATGAGGAGCTCAAAGGTATCGACACCCTGCCAATGAGTGACTTTGGCATTCTCGATGGAAGCGGTCAGTACGGAGATGATGATGATGACGAGGACAGCGACGACAGCATCTACGACAGTTATATCGACGACTTGGTGAAGCCAGTTGTCAAGAAGGAAAGGTGCGTACAACTCTTCGCCTTCGCACGAAAGGTCAAACGTGTCATTGAAAATAAATCAGCAAAACAATCCAAGCCGCCCACCCCGCCACTGACTGCCACTCCTTTCGCTTTTGTAGGAAATCCCGATCAATATCATCGCTGCCGAATGGAATTCCAATCTACCAGGACTCGTATGCCCTGAAGAGGAATCGTACCGGGGGACCCGAGGACGAGCGCATCGAACATCACTTGTTGGCGAACAAGAGCCCAACACCCACCCTGCGGTACGACTGGAGTGAGAAATCGTAATTAACAAAAGATATTTCACCTACTGCATGCCTTAGGCTCGTAGTCGTAGGCTCTCCTAGGCGGAGTGTGTAGAGGAGAATGTGTTTAATGATTGCGATTGATGGGAGGGGGGACTTGAGGAATGCATTTAACATCTTTGTTTGTGTGTGTGTGTCTTTTTTTTTTTTCAGGACAAAGGCGCCTACAACCACAGAGAGTGGAGGAGTGGAGGGAGAACGCGGTCGGTATAAGAGCGCCCCGAGCAATATGCTGCGATCGGTGAATGGCGGAAGGCAAAGGCTGCTTCGTCGGCACAGGAACCAGCGCTTGATGCGTCCCCTGCTTAAAAGTGGTAAAATCCGAGGTAAATGGGAGAGTGACTGCTTAAAAATTCCTAATTTTGTTTTTGCGTTCTCCTCTTAGGTAAACCCCAGGCGATAACCGCTTTTCCAGTGCCACATCTGTCTGCCGTACATTTCCATCTGAACAGCACTATTTCTGGAAGACATATAATGCATGCAGGTAGGTCGTGGTGCTCGGGCACATAGTTCAAGGGCAGGGGACTCGAACGGGTGTCTTGTTGGTAACCAGCTGAAGTTCTTTTCAAACTTGATCGGTGATCGTTGACTAGCTTCCGACAGAATTTCGTCTAGGATTTCTCCTCTTTTGCAAATCAAACAAAGCCTGACTTGCTACATGTTCCCAAAGTACTAAATTGCATTCCCAATCGCCTACGGAACGCACTTTGCGGAGCCCTCAAATGTCTCCTTAGAACTTGTCTCCTTACATTGACATCTTATGAAACCAGACAACAGTTCAAGACTGGGAACATATCTAAGACACCTCAGAGGATACAACATCTTTTGGTGGGATGCCTTGGCTTTGAAAATGTTTAAAGGAAGCTCATCAAAACTGATAAACTCTTCGTCCAATTTAATCCTTTCCCGCTGAACTACAGGGTGACTAGATAAGAACGATATGAAAACGAATTGAAAAATACAACGGTGTGAGATATAAAATCGATTGTGGCTTTAATTTTTTAAGACCACAAACTTGCCATTATGTGCAGAATAACACATCATTCAAATGGCCACCTCGGCTTTGCTGGTTCGGGCCAATTTTACTACTTCGAGCATTGCGTTGCTTGTATGGCTTGTAGTGCCGTTTTGTTGGAACACAGCTCGGATATATCGATGCTGTCGAACTTTGGCCACAGAAAGTGAGTTGACATCGCTCCATATCTGAGACCATTGACAATAACGGTATCTCCCTTCTCATTTCGAAAGAAATAAGGTCCGATAATGCCGCCTTGCCATAAACCGCGACAAACAGTCAATCCTTGGGGATGCATTGATGCTTGATTGAACACTTGTTTGGTTTTGTTTGCTCAAATACCGGCAATTTGATTGTTTGATTGCCGCTAAGCCAAAAATGGATCTCGTCTGAGAAGATGATTTTTCGGCCAAAGTCCGGATCATCGGCGAACAATTCCAGCGCCCAATTATCGAACGCACGGCGTTGTCTATGGTTGTTCGATTTCAATTTTAGCGTCCGGATAATCTTACATGCATGTAGGCCGCTGTATAGCCGCTGAGCCAAAAGAAGATGTTTTTTTTGGCCAAAATCCGAATCCCCAGTCAATATTTCCGGCGCCCAATCAGCTAACTCACGGCGTTGTGTATGGTCGTCCGGGTTCAATTTTTTCACTCGTACAATCTTTACGGGTATAGGCCCAAATCGAAATGAAAAGTAACCCGGGTTGACTCTCTCGTGATGGTCTACTCAGCTAATCGGCGCCGAATCAACATTTCTGGGTCTTTTTTTGATACTGGCTGCTACAGCGGCTATGTTTTCTTCATTTCGCACCAGTCTCTCTTTGTTTGGTAGCTTGAGGTCCAAAAGAGTGTACTCACGCAAAAACTTTTCCACGGTGTAACGAATTGCCTGCACACCGAAGCCATAATGACAACCGACGAATTTCACGTTACGTATTTATTCGTACATCTGAATTGGAATTTTGATAATATTTTTGTAATAATTTCCGCACTTTCGACAACCCGGAAACGATGCCTAATGGAATGGCAAACCTTACTGAATATTTTGACAGCTGGATGTAAGTAGTAGCCTTCACAGTCTCTGAAACATGATATTTCGAAAAATTATCATTGTTATCTGGTCACTCTTTATCAAAACGAAACATTTAATGATCCAAATCATATAAACTTCTCTTTCACAGAACACAAGCTACCGCATGATGGTGATGTTTACATCGGTGCCCCACATCCCTGGGCTCGGCAACTTGGCATGGACAGAGCATTCAGTATAAATCACGGCGTATTGACCGTCAAGGATGCAGGCCTCTACTTCATCTACGCCCAAATCTACTATGACAATCGTTTCGATCGCAACGGCTTCGTGATATATCATAACGTTCATCCATTCCTGCAGTGTGCCCTCTTCGTGCCGACCAACACCCAGAAGAGTCACACGTGCTACACAAGCGGTGTCATCTATCTGGAGAGCAACGATGAGTTACATCTACGTGACATCCACCAGGACCGCATCGTGATGCTGACCAACGCAAAAAGTTTCTTCGGCATAATCAAGTTGGCCGAAATCTAAGATCCAATGAGGAGATGACCAGTCGAAAGGATTGAAGGAGGGATGGTTAATTTTATCTGTAATCTCATCTATATTCATGTTTTAATGTAGAGTATCTTAACGAACAAATATGAAATGAACTAGGGGCTGATGTAGTTAGGGTTAAGTGTATGTACGTGTAGCCATGTTCTGTTGGAAAACGAATTTAATGTAATTGTGTATCTTGTAGGTCGTAGGAAAGTTAATGAATTAATTTTTTGGAACTTTTCAAATCTAGAGTTTAGTCGAAACAGAGATCTTTTTTTACAAACCATTTACGTGTATATATTTATTTTGTAAATATCAAATTTTATATTTAACAAAAAAAAAATAAATAAAGTAAAAAATACCCAAAATCCTTGGTTTGGCTGTAGTTGTTTTAGGCCTTGGTTGGTGCAGAATCATTACAAACAGAAAAAAGAGATATTTTCAGTTGCAAGAAGTCGATCACAGCTAACTCCCTAAGTTATTGGTGGGGTTCTGCATGAGGATCGATAAAAAAAGAACAATCACTTTAAGAGAACCATATAAGTCACTGATTAATGGTGATGTTAATTCGTGTTTTGACACCCATGGACTCCTTTCTAGGAAATATCTAAAAGGAAAGACCAACGCTATCGAGCCAGGACCAAACCAATATGTAAGAAGAATCTCATTTGAAATGAAACTTAACGAATGGCGTGTGGCCATCTAGTGGTTTTTTTAAATCATAAGTTATTTTGACGCTGACGGCTGTTTCCCGATCGAAATCTTAATAGAAAGTCAGTATCATACCTTCGCGGAACGAAATAAGTCGCTTTATGCTAGAATAACGTTGAAAAATATTGAAAACTTATCTCCAAACTCAGTGCTGTGTAGCCCACATGGTGTCGCATAATGTCGCTTTGGTAAAGCGTCATAGATCCAATTTGACACTATGTCACTTTGAACGGAATATGTATGGCTGGGCATGCTGCCCCCTGCTTGTGTTTCTATAGGATTTGGAGTAGGTGCGAGGTTCTGTGCGTGTAGATTTTGGTAGTCTGTGGAAAACATGTACAAGAAGAATGTTTGAATGCGCAGAACCTCGCACTCACTCCAAGGCAGGGGTGTTGCAGGTGGGCAGCATGCCCCCTCATACCTATTCCAATTTGCAAATTAAGACGATCTTGTGCCATTTGTCATAATGTCACTTCTGCAAAGTGTCATAGGGCCAAATTTGGCATAATGTCGCAAACTAATCTGGCTCTATGCTAATTTGGCACAATGTCGATTGGTACAATGTCACGGCACCGCTCAAACAGTGCGTTTTTTGAAAATAAGCGCGACCATCCGCTTCGTTATCTTTTTGTAGTTTGGGCCTTAGAGCAGCCAGACTTGGACAACGATTTTGGGTGAAAAATCATCTTTTCTGACGTGACCAGGCGCATTTTCATCTCGGCGGCTACGTTACCCGTTAGCAACCAAAATTGCCGCATCTGGGGTTCGGATAACTCGCACGTTATTGTCGATTGCCGAGAAGCCAATGCATCCAGAGAGTGACAGTTTGGTGCGGATTGTGCCCACCACTGCACAATCCACCACTGCACATCATTGGACCATTTTTTTTCGACAATGAGGTTGGAAATAAAGTTTCGGTCAACAGTGGGCGTAAGGTTACAGAGCCATGTTAACCGACTTTTTTCTTACTGAAATTGAAGGCATTTCTTGGGTCATTTCTAGTATCTGTCGCAGTGTGAAGATTTATTCGATGGTGCACTTCCCTGGCATGAAACCACACTAATACGGACCTATCAGATAGGTGACGAAAGGTTTCAGTCGTTCATACAGAATGGCAAAAAAGATTTTGTACGCGATGTTAAGGAGACGCATCCGTCGATAGTTGCCGCAGTCAAAGGGGTCACCTTTCTTGTGAATCGGGCAAACGACGCTGAGATTTCATTCGTCAGGCATGCTTTCTTCCAAACATATCTTACAGAACAGTTAGTGCATGCACCAGTCCATGTGTCACCAACCTGAGCATCCCCAGTTGCTTTAAACCGTTCCGTGGCAGTCCGTTCGCTCCAGCAGCTTTATTCGATTTCAGTCTCGATATTGCATTATTTACCTCGTCTAAGTCGGTAGGACGGGATTCTTGTCCATCATGGTCCAAAGTAAGTGGAAGTCTGTGCTATCGAACAAAAATCGGTTCGCCGCCCATCATCTAGAACAAAACTTTGCAACCGAAAGCTACAATTTTGAAGTAGTTTTAGAGTTTGACTCTCGGGACAAACGTGAACTCCACAAACGACGTCTAAGTGAAGATCTCAGCGTAGAATAGCCCTTGGCAACCGCTGCTACTTCGGGTTGTCGCAACAACTCGGGTTAAAACTCATGGTTCGGACAATCAAAATCTTGGTCTACAAAACCTTAATACACCTAGTATTGCTATATGGACCCGAAAGCTGGACGATAAGCAGGACTGCAAAGCTGGTTCTATGTGCCTTCAAAAGAAAAATTTCGGATTTTTGGTCCTGTCTGCTACGAAGGAAAATGGCGGAGAAGACACAAACCCGAACTCTACGAGCTGTGCAAGGTTGGTGGTTACAGTTCGGAAGGCAGAAATCCGAATCTTGAGAAGTATTTTCCAGCTTCTCGATTAACAAGAAAGAAATGAAAAGGTCGTGCATAAATCATAGGTCAAAGAGTCAGCAATTAGTCTTTCAAAAATGCCGTCTCCCCCCACTTTCTAATCGGATTATCGTTTCCCAGTTTTTTTTTCATTTCATATCCGAAAATGTTTTCAAATTAAATTAGAAGATATCCACGCTAAGAGGAGGTTATCATCTATAGCAACCGCCCGGAACCGAAGCACATACATCATCTGGGTGAAGGTACTCTGTACCCATGCCGCCAGGGCTCCATCACTCATTAGTAGGCGATATAAAAAAACGAGATGACTGGCATTCCTTATCGTTAATGGACAAGAGAAGGAACTTTTCGTGGATCTCCAACGCTCCCTCAATTATTCGCTTAATTTCCCCCAAGGAGGCATTCCTCTCGGTCCTTCGAGTGTGTGCGTATGTAGAGTACCTCGCCACCGAGCTCGCAGGTATTTAAAGTGTCCCTTCCTCTTATTATGACTTAACATCATTTCGCTGGCACTTCACACACTTGCACATGTATCACACATCCTGTCGTTTCGCATCCCAGTGAAGCGTGCCATTTTGCGCATGAATTGGCGCCCACGTCCCATGTCCACCCCATAAACCGAACCGAGTACGAGCCACTATCCTGCCAAGGAATTCCCTTATTTCATCCACAAATACTTATTAAGTGTGTACGTGAGAATTCTTCGCCACTGGTGGTGTCCTTTGTCTTACACTGGCAACGCGGCGAACGCAACGCAAGGGAGCTTTCTCACGAGCATGGTGGAACGAGCGAGAGCTCTGAAGGGCTTTAAAGTGCCCCTGCGCACTGGACACGCTCCCTCTTAGAGCTGGCAGTGCTTATCGTATCCTTGTCTGTTTACTTATTCCATTTTCGCAAGTCCTATCAATTCGAAAATCGGAATAATGTACACATTCGCCTAGCGTGGAATGTGTGCCGTTCGCCACCTGTTACATGGCCAGCCACCCCTTCCACCCCCAGCATCGCAGCTCACCCCACAATGAATTCAATCGGATAAAGGAACACCGAACGGCGAAGGCATTGAATTAACTTCATCAAATAAAAACGTTATTTATGACTCGGGGGAGGCATGCCATGGCAGCCAGGAATCACTGTGCACCTCCAGGCACGGTCTTTTATTTGCTCCAAGTTCTAGGACAAATTAATTTCATTTGGTCCAATGGTACTCCTCTTGGAATTGAAAGAATTCTCTGAGTCTTTAAGAGGATGAAAGGCTTTGCGAACGGGAGGCGGACGGAGGATGCTTCTCCTCCATCCTCGTGTCTGTTTCGATGAAAGGATTCTCTGCGAGGAGATTACACCGCTGACAGTTGATACGCTGTAAGTGAATTACAGCTCACCAAGATTCTTGTTCGCAGCGCATGCATTCAGTTGCAACCGAAATGCGTCATTGGCTGGTAAACTAGTTCACGCTCTACCTTTGGCCAAAGGACGTGGGCGCTGTAAGCTTTCATCTGCTGCTAATGACGCCACTTTGACCGCAATACGTTTCAACTTTCTTCCATTATGTGAGGACATTGCGAAACGATGAAGCGTACACGTTACAGTTTTCTTGACGTGTGGGTAGCCCCACAACCGATGGCATGCTGGGAGGTTGACGTTAGAGCCGTAAGTCTTCCAAAAAATGTTACTTCAGCCTTTATTTGAGAACGTACGAGTATATGCCGGTTTGATGCAGGTACGTACGTACATGTTTACAGATTAATACACATTCCTTGGTATATTTCGTCAGAGGAAAGCAAGGTGGGATGTTAGAGTCGTAAGGATATTCCAACTTTTTGTGCAAACTTGATTGAGAAATCAACTCACCCTTTCAATAGGAACAAGGGTATTGTTTGAAGGTGTGATTGGAACTAGAGCAAGGGAATATGCTTTGTTTGGAAAGTAATTAAGTCCGTTGCCATCGTCAGAACTTAAACTCCGTTTTATCACAATCTCCCCAAAGGATTTGTGAAAGGATCTATCTACAAATCAGTTCACAAAATCAGTCTCTTTTCCTCAGATTAAACCTAAAAAAAGGCTTACTGAAGTTATGTTAAAAAATGACATGCTTTAAGGTGAATTAAAGTTGCACTATGTTTAGTCACAGCTTACATGTCACAGACTAAAATTACGATACAAAACTGTGCCCTGATCTCCAGAGCTTACTACCCCAATCCATCGTGTCACGAAAGAATATGTGATACCGGCTTAGTCCTTCAGAAGCTTTTGTCTATTTCGAAAAGCACGATCTAAAGCAATATACAGGGTGGGCAATATACAATTTTCTTTTTAAAAATGCAATAAAATGAAGAAAATTAAATTTGTTCCATGTATTACGGCTTTATTAGTAAGAACAAACATTCCCATTAAATATGAAATACAACGTCGTTCAAGTGGTTGCCTCGCCTGGCTTCGAAGTAGCGCATTCTGTCGCCCCTATTTTATAAGACCTTGTTGATGGTTTCGAACTGTAGTTCACGGATTGCTTGGATGATATTGGCCTAAAGTGCTTGAATGTTTCTGGATTGTTGACATAGCATCGCTCCTTCACGGTTCTCCACAAAAAAAAAGTCCAAAGGGGTCAATTCGCAGCTCCGAGGCGGCCATTTGACATCGCAAAAACGGCTGATAACCCGATTTGGGAATTTGGTGCGCAAAAGATCGGTTGTGGCATGTGCTGTGTGGTATGGCGCACCATCCTGCATGAACCAGAGGTCATCCAAATCCATGTCTTTAATTTCAGTCAGTCAAAAACTCTGTGAATAATCCGAGATCTTTGTGCCGAGTTCTCCTCAGGCTAGTGCGTGAAGTGTTGAGCTGTTGAGATCGATGGGAACTTGATGTTCGTGAATTGAGTCTCACACTCTCGGCCACAGCTGCCACATTCTCATCTGTGCGCATCGTACGATGACGAAGTGACCGACCATGAGTATTGTCCACTAGCATACCAGTCTCACGAATTTTTTGCACAAACTTACCTTCAGCAATCGCGGTGGATGCCTTGTTTCGGCCAAAAAATCTTTTCAAAAAACGCACTGTTTGGGTTACACAGCACTCACTTCGGAAATAAGTTTTCAATATATGCCAACGTTGTTCAAGCATGAAGCGACTCATATCCGCGGAGATATGACACTGAATTTCTGTCAAGGCTTCGAGCGAGAAACAGCTGTCAGTGTCAAAATAACCTATGATTAAAAAAAAGACTAGATGGCCCACCCAGTAGAAATGCTGTGCAGCTCATCTTTCACATTGTCCGTTCGAAGGGAGAGCGAATCAACTACAAAGACACTGAGCTTTAACGATCGTCTTCAGTTCAGGTTAAGTTGAGGTGACTAGCAATCTCACTCACCAACACAGACCCATTGTGGTACCACGCAGATTGGGTATGTCGTACCCTTAAAACCACTTATTGCTTGCCTTTAAGTTGTTTGATGCCGACGTTGTTCGGCTCATTCAAGTCATCGAAGAAATAAGCTCCAAAATAAGCTTTGCTACGGGTAGAGGAGGCACTACACGTGCCGAGATGTGCTACAGTCTTCTCCTCTTCCTCGTCCTGCATAAATCGTTGTATGGGAGCCCCAATCTAAAGACGTGTCTGCCGACGGCACAGTGCCCTGTAATAATACCGATGATAGTCCTGAGTGCTGGTCTGTTCATACTGATTAGACAGAATGAGTGCTTAGAGTTAACTTTAGGCCAGATTTGCTTTGTAATTAAGTACGTAGTGCTTTCCGTTCCTTTTATGAATAGTGGTTCTAATTATATTAAGATGCAAGCAAAAGGCAAGGACGGTAGCTCTCGCCTAGGTAAAAATAATGAGGCCGTTCCGCACCTGGCGAGTTTTGCATTTTCCTCGTTTGGCTTCCAGCAGTCCACAAAGAAATGTATGGTGCCATCCATCTTCTTAACTAATACCACTGGCGAGATCCATGGAATTGTCGATGGCTCAATGACGTTATTCATTTACATCTCCTCGGCTAGCTCAGTCCCTGGGGTGTCAATATGTACCGCCACACACATGATTTCAATCTCATCTCATTAAGAGATAGGCGGCAGCTCAGGGAGATCTTGGAATAAAATGTGACCGATTTCAGGAATTTAATCGCCGCTCGCCTGACGGTCCGAACGTACAATGATGTCCTTTTTGGATATCACATTGTTTTTAAGACATGACAGAGCCTTTTTAACCACCATTGTCTCCGTTACAATGTTCCGGAAAATGGAGGGATATGTTAATATTGAGATCCTTGGAGTAGAGACAACTATTCCAACCCCTTATTCGCCTTGGATCTATCTGTAAAAACTCGCAGAGAATCATCCAGCGTCCTAAGGTAAAATCTCCAAAGAGAGATTGGGGTTTTAGAATTTAACGAGAGTGGTAGTGTGTCCGGTGTGATATTTGGACCACAAATTGAATGTGTTCAATATTCTTAATATAGAACGAGAGTCTCTGCGAGAATAAGCGCACAAAGGAATTATCTACCACACAACGTCATCCGATCCTGTGTGTGTGTGCATGCAGGATCACCCCGGCAGTTCGCTATCAGCACTCAGGCGACTAACTCGAGTTAAAATTATATTCCTAAAATGTTACAGTCCACTAAAGAATACTAAATGAACATTATAATCCTGAACTACTAACAACTAGTGAGTTTATTTTACAGAGTGTTTTAAGTTCAACTCCTATGCCAGCTGTCTGTCTGGCCTGTCTTCCAAATAAGTCAGGTGAAGGAAGGTAGCCGAAGCTATAGTCGAAGGGAGAACAGCAAACGAGATTGTTAGCCAAGTAACGCGACAAGTACACGTTGCCTGCGATACATCGATGGCTAGAACGGGAAGTAAGAATCGCCGCCGGCCAGCGTATTGGTGGAACGAGGAGATCAAGGAACTCCGATCGGCGTGCCACAAGGCGCGAAGGAAATATCAGAGATCTAGACAACGCGACCCGGAAAGACACCTCTTATTGCGAGCAGGGTACAAAGAGGCACGTGCGGCACTTAAATCTGCCATTAAGTCTAGCAAAAGACAGTGTTTCAAGGATCTTTGTGACCAATTAAATGAGAATGTATGGGGTAACGCGTACAAAATTATAACCGTGAAACTCAAGACGCCTCAAAAGTCATCGCCAACCTGCCCATTATTGCTCCGTAGAATCGTTGAAACTCTGTTCCCTTTCCAAAATGACGGGGTCGCACTAAACGAAATCCGTGAACAAAGCGAATCTATTCCTGCGGTAACAAACGACGAGCTCTCAGCGGCAATTAATAGAATAAAAGATCGAAAAGCTCCCGGTCCCGACGGTATACCTAATCGGGCATTAAAAGTAGCTATAAAAGCCCGCCCAGACATATTCGTCAGCATGTATAATGCATGCTTAAATGAGGGAATTTGTCCGCAGCAATGGAAATGCCAACGGTTGGTATTATTACCGAAAGGAAATAAACCACCGGAAGAGCCCTCATCTTACCGACAACCCTGTATGCTCGATACTATGGGCAAAATACTAGAGAGAATAGTATGTAATAGACTACAGCCCATCATCGAAGCCTATGATGGACTCGCGGAATACCAGTATAGATTTAGAAAGGGCCGATCAACAATCGACGCGATCAAAGTTGTTACGGACAAAGCCCGGACAGCCATAGAAGGTAGACGATGGAGAGGAGGCAGTAAAAATTACTGCGCCGTAGTAACACTTGACGTGAAAAATGCGTTTAATTCGGCGAACTGGATACGTATTTTACAACGTCTCGAACGATTAAATGTACCGAAGTACATATTAAGATTAATTAGGAGCTATTTTACTGATAGGTTGCTTCTCTATAGTTCTGACGACGGAACGAAGTTGCATAAAATTACAGGGGGCGTGCCTCAAGGTTCAGTGCTAGGTCCTTTACTATGGAATGTGATGTATGACGACATTCTACGACTCCCGGTTCCAAGAGAAGCCTCTATCATAGGTTTCGCAGACGATGTTGCGGTGGTTGTAATAGCAAAACGACTAGAAGAAATCGAGTTATATTGCAACGAAGCAATAGCTTTTATAAAGAACTGGCTTCGTCACATGAGCTTAGACCTTGCGGATCATAAAACGGAATCCGTGCTAATTATGAGTAGAAAGGTACACATACAAACATTATTTCCAGCCCCATTATTAGGTACCTGGGAGTGATGATTGATGCTCGCCTTAATTATAAGCATCATCTCGCGTACGCTTGTGAGAATTCGTCGAAAGCGATAAGCGCTCTTTCGAGACTCATGTCAAATGTCGGCGGACCGAGGCAAAGTAAACGGTTAATGCTGGCGAGAGTTGTAACATCCATACAGCTGTGCGGGGCACAAATATGGTCTGACGTCGCGAATAAAAAGTCGCACATGAAAGACGCCAAATCTGTCTACAGATTATGTGCACTGAGAGTTTGCAGTGCATTTCGGACGGTATCCCACGACGCGATATTGGTACTATCCTCCATGGTACCCATCGATATCCTAGCTCTAGAAGCTAGAAGACTTTATGACAATCGCGTGCAAATCGGGCCCACTGTGAACCTCGCGAAGAAAACAGAAAGAACAGTCACAGTATAGAAATGTGGCAACAACGATGGAACGTGTCCCAAAAAGGGAGATGGACGTACCGACTAATCCCAAGGATTGAAAATTGGGTAAATCGAAAACACGGCGATGTTAATTATTATCTTACACAGTTTTTGACTGGTCACGGTGGTTTCCGTGAATACCTATTCAAGCGAAACCGTGATTCAAGTCCTTTAATTAATTACCAAATTAAAGATTATTGGGCTGCAGTAAACGATGCAGCAGTACGAATAATGTGCGATCTTAGGAACGCGAATTCGCTAAACACCTAGTGACGAAGCAAATAGCTCGAACCCGTTCCTCGTGAAGTAATACCTAGCGGTAGTTCCACGAGGGAGCAAACAAACGGGAAGATTGACTGGGGGTGGTTTTAGCCGGTTAGAATCCGGCACTACCAAAGGACGTCGGACCTTTGGTGCCTATGCAAGGTTTCCACCTCCTCTCGCACAAAAAAAAAGGTGAAGGAAGGTAGAGGATTATGTTAAGTGCAACTGATGGTGTTGTCTTTATATTGTAGCTACATTGATCAAGAGCCGTCTACAATACTGGGACTTCGTACATGACTTCCAGTATGAAATTTGCGGCTGTAATCCCCATTTATTGTACATTCAATGGCTTTTCTATACCAATAGAGTGCCGAAGTATGAGTAGCTTTTTTGATTCCTTGATGTTCCATAATGTTGGGCTTCCAGTTTTATTTGTGATAGATGATAAGAACCAAAAATATTGTTATCTGTGAGTCAGCCTTATGCCATAAGGTGATGGAGGATGGAAGAAGGGAATTTTTTATTTCTTCGTAAAGAGATTTTTTGTGGGTTAATTTGGTCCATGAGCCTAGTTTGTGGAAGGCATACTGCATGCTGTCTTATAGCGTGGGATCAAATTTGCCAAATACTGCAATTGGAACATCATCCGCATAGACAACCGTTATGCTTCCAACTCTTTCTAATATTAACATCCTTTTGTTTACCGCGACGTTCCATAGAAGGGAAGAGAGTGCCTCTATTAACTGTTCTGCGGATTCTAATATCACAAAATTTTTAAATTATCACTCTACTATTAAGTAATTGGTGAATAAAAGCCACAAAAGTCTTTTGTTTCGGAGATTGGCAAAAGTGATTGCTTTAGGTTCGATGTTGTTGAAAGCTCCTCCGAGGTATAAAAATATTGGAAGGGTGAACCAAGTGAGTGGAGAACCGTCTCTTTAGACTTTAGACTTGCCTTTACTCATGCTGAATAGGCGAAAATCACTCAGATGTAACAGTGCTTCGGATATGATGATCTATCAGCTTTGAGAAGAAGAGATGGTTTGAAGGAGAAAAGAGATGAGGCTCGGCGTCTTGGCAGAGCTGGCAGAGCTTCAAGCGGTCGGTCCAATTTTTAATGACTCGGTCTAAAATATGCGGCGTTATTCCGGCAATATAGTCTTGAATGTTGGCCTCGAGGTGGTCCAAAGTGGTTGCCTTGTTAGCATAGACTAAGGACTTGACGTAATCACAGGGAAAATAATTCAGTGGTGGCAACTGTCAAGTCGCATGATAGCGGCGACCAATCAACGTTCGCCGTGAGATGACCCAGTCTCCAAATGTCTCCTTCCAAACTTCGAACGTGGCATCGCTTATATGGCATGTACCGCCGCGCCGCCTTGTTGAAACTGCAGCTCGAATATGTTACTGTTGTCGTACTCCACAGAAATTCGCTCTACACCTGAGGCGGCAATGGTGTCTCCTTCCTCACTTCAAAAGAAATAAGGGTCGATGATGCCGCCTTGCCATAAACCTAAAAAAACAGTCAATCTGTGGATGAATTGATGCTTGTTGAACACTCGTGGATTGTGTTCGCTTCAATAACGACAATTTTACTTGTTGACTTAGCCACAGAGCCAAAAATGGACCTTGTCCGAGATGATTTTTTACCCGAAATCCGGATCTCCGGCCAATATTTTCAACCCCCAATTATCAAACTCACGGCGTTGTCTATAGTCGTTCGGTTTCAATTTTAGCGTCCGGATAATCTTACATGTAGGCCACAGAATAGCCGCTGAGCCAAAAGAAGACGGTTTTTTGGCCAAAATTCGAATCTCCGGTCAACATTTCCGGCGCCAACTCACGGCCTTGTGTATGATCGTCCGGCTTCAATTCTTGCACTAATACAATATTTACGGATATAGGCCCAAATCGAACCCCAAAATAACCGGGGTTGACTCTCTGGTGATGCTCTACTCACCTAATCGGCGCCGAATCTACATTTTTGATTCTTCTTTGATACTGACAGCTACTGTGCCTATGTTTTCTTTATTTCGCACCAATCTCCGTCTGCTTGGTGGCTGAAGATCCGAAAGAGCATACAAACTTTTCCACGGAGCGACGAATCGCCTGCACACTGAAGCCATGATGACGAATGAAGCCTCACGACCAAATTCACGTTGCGTACTTACATGTGAACCGGTATTTCGATATTTTTGTACAATTTCCGCACGTTCGGCAAGCGTGAGACGATGATGAAAGGCTTGTCAGCCTTACTTAATATTTAGTCAGCTGGATGCCATTGGTAGCATTGATAGCTGCTGCAACACAACAATTGAAAACTCATGAAATGGAATTTCGTTTGCTTAGTAATTTTGAGCTTCCTGCCACGTTTCGAACCAATTATGCCGTAATGGCATCGTGTCCATTTCTGGTCAATTTCTTGATAGATTTGTTCAATTTCTCTTAATATGTTATCTTATCTATTTAAAGTGCAAAGTTACTCATAGAGCGAACTCCTTCAATCCAATATAATTTGATGGCATTGTCTTCCAACCACAGCAAATATGTGTTCACTGTGAGTGCATAAAATCAATACACCCACAAGTGTATTGGAAAAATCAACACTCGAAACTATCTGAATCTCAACGATGAACTAACGCAAGCCTTTCCATTCGTCCTTTCCCACCACATTTTCAATTTACCGATAAACTACCCACCAACAGGTGGGGCCAATGCTCTCTCACTCTTCAATGCGCGGACATGCAACCGCATCCGAGAATGTCCTGGAATCTCCAGAACCGACGACGGGAATCCTGCAGGAATACAGGGAACACCATTAAATCGAAAAACAAGAGCAATCTGTTGCTGGTTTTCTCTACCTCAGCAGAAGGCGAATACATTTCGAATAGATTCTCAATTTCCCTCGGAAACGCTTTCTCAAAATGAAGTCCTCCTTTGTGAGGGAAAATTTAACCGAAAATCTCACGAAGAGAAGTATATCGACCTTGCCCTTCAGACGTTTTGCGCACGCATATTGATTGCCGAAAAGCTCTCAGAATGATTCATGACATGAGGGGAAGCTTTTTGCATTCTCGAATGGCCACTCGAAAAGCCAGCGGAGCCTAGTATAAAAAGCATACGCCACAGTTAACCCGAGAGACTTTGACACCATCGTTCGTCCTGACACACCAGTGAGAGACTGTCAAACAAAGTTGAGAAAAGCAAAAAAAAAAAACAAAATGTCCTTAAATTGAAATTCATTCTGTAACAAAGTTTGAAAGTGAGAACATTTTGTGAGTTTTGAAGTACAAACCCAAGGAAAGGAGAAAACCGCTGATATAAGGACCTTCAGTCCGAAAAAAGTGATGAACAGAGATTAAGATCAGAAAGTTATTAGTGTTCCACGGATAGCAGACAGGCAAAAGGAGACTCTCAGGTAAGGGTGAGACCAATTATATTTTTCTTCTCGCACCCAACTGGGTATGTATCCGTATCTTACGTGAACCAAAAGTGTGCTCTCATAATTAACCTAATTGAACAACAATCTTCTGTATCCCGTATACACACTTTTCGAACACCACTCACGCCCCCCTTAAATGGGGCGACTTGAAGTCGGGTCGGTCGCAAGTCGGGCCCTGCAAGGGGAGGGAGCGTTGCGAAAACGAAAAACAAACCTTGCCTCACACATTTCCCAGTAATGACGGATTTTTTTGTTCATTTTGTTCGGCAACTCCTGTCGTATACCAGTTTACATGCGAAAAATGTCATAAGTTCAAAACAGAGTATCCACAGATAAAATATATGTATCTGTGGAGGTGTACGACGCACCGTTTATTTTCCTTCTTTTACTGGTTTGGTTTGGTGTGAGGAGCTGTTCGGTCCGTATCTCTTTTGTTCTTGTCTCACTGCGCTGATGGCTGTTTTCGAAAAAGGTTATTGAAATGACGGGAAACCTTCTGTTCGTGTGGCGAGAGGATGGCAGGTTGTTCCGGTTAAATCTGCTGGAAATCATTGTTGTTGACATTTTTGATTACATTTTCAGAAAACTTGTTACCACACCAGACGTGCCTGTGTGCGTCGTGGGTAAATTTATAGATAAATATTTTCACGTAAATTCAAGAGACGGCAGAAGAGCCATTCAAAAATCGATATATTTTGATTCTGGTGCTCTTCGGTTTTTGCCATTGATAAGGATTATCCTTTGCAGTGGGATCGATTGCGAATTAATTAAGTTTTTGTTCGAAATTTGAGAGATTTTTTCAATGAAGGTAGTCTAACTTGGTTGGAATCAAAAAGTTTGCAAGAAGTTTGGAATTTCGATACACAAAATTGAAAATTTAATTTGCAAAAGGTGCTTAAAGAATTCAAGATAATTTTGATATTAAGTTAGATTCTATTTCAGTTTCAGAATAGACCCCGATTGCTGCGTCCAGTAAACGATTTCTATAAAAGATAAATTGATCTTAATTCAGTCTGCCTATTTTCAGAATAAGTGACTATTGATTACTTGTTGAACATGTTAACAAATTATTATAACTCAATGCAATCAAAGACCTCTTGCTTTTCCTTCTTTTTCATTATTCATGTGGTATCAAACTCAGTTAGATATCAAACTTTTCATCTATCGTTTGAAGCCGTCCAAGCTCAGTATCTGCCAGTTGGATAGCTAAAGTTTTGAAGATTATTCACCAAATTTGCCCTATCACCACTCTAATGGATATATTCATTCCATCAAGCCCGTAATAATGGATAAGTTTGGACCTTATGATTAAGTCAGTCACTGCTTTGTGTTCCTTGAACTTTTTAATTTAACTGACACACATCTTCTAAAAATTACTATGGTAGGAAATTATTTTTATAATGACTTCTTGTATAATACTTATAAATAATTCCTTGTAAATTATTGATATACAAGGCGGCGCAATACGACTAGATGGCGCAGTTGGTTAAGTGCCTGCCCTAAGTTGAAGGGGTCTCAGGTTCGAATTGCAGTGAAAGCAAGTTTAGTACGCTTTTATCCGGTTTTTCAAATCTGATCCAGTCACCATTTGTGGTTGGGACAGCACTATCACTGGAGCGGTCGATCAGTGGTAGTAGTCTGACTGTGGGTATCAGAATGGACCAACATTGTTTAAGTGTGCCGGTGAATTCACTAGCAGCCCCCTTACCTAACCTAACCTAAGGAGGCGTAAAACGAATCATCTAATTTTGTTTTTGAATTACTTTTTTAATAAATAAAAAACTGATTTTGATTTGGACATCTTTATTTGGACCTTTACAATTTTTTCTGCTAAATGGAAGAGATAATATCCGCCAAGTGGCTGCCGCGAATGCTGAGACACATTTGTGCTCGTTTTATCGCATTTTCCATGACTTTCCACCAAATTTCCGGTGATAACTGTTCGCATTCCTGTCAAATTGTTTAATTGTTTAAGGCTTGTTGGCATAAGCCCACAACTTTAAGTAGCCACTAAGAAAGAAGTCTGAGATGGTTAAATCGGGTGATTTTTTGGCCATGTCAAATCACCAAGGTTAGGTTAGGTTAGGTTAGGGGTGGTGGCTGAGCCTCACATAGACCAAGTTTAGTCCATAGTGTTACCACTTACAGAGTTAACTTAAGTGTTGACCTCAGAGTATTTATTGAGACAGAAGGATCTCGAGGTTACTGCAAATATGATGAGAATATGAGACTTCATGGAATCTATATCGTTTAGCGATTTAAAGAAAAGCTCTCCTAACGTTTTGTCTAGTTTTGACCGGAGCAGAGAAAAGACAGAGGTAGTCCTCCAGTGTTTCACTAACCGCAGAATCTTTGTAGATCCTACACATGTCGGTAGACACTAGACCGAGTTTGCAAGCATGGTAGCTCAACAGAGTTTGGTTTAGCGGATGTCGTAGTCTGGCTGGAAGATTTTGGTTACACGGCAGGCCTTGCTCCTGTTCCATATACTGCTAGCCATTTTATATGAGTCGGTATCAATTTCGGTGAAAAACCACTGAATCGGCGCTGCAATGGTGATTGATTCTGTAGGTATTACGACTCCTTGCTTAGCAAGTTCGTCAGCAGTTTCGTTTCCTGGAATTCCTTCATGTCCAGGAACCTAAAATAGAGAGACTGTTATTTACACAAAGTATTTGTAGCGAGTTGTAGCAGTTGTTAGCGGTTTTAGATTTTATAGTGTTGCTTTGAAGTTCTTTGAGTGCGACCTGGCTATCCACATAGACATCATCAAATCAATCATCGGCTTGAAAAATTCTGCAACTATCATGCAATTTGTAGAACATTTTGTGGTTGAGCGTGGCGTTATAGAGTCCAGCACCAACGTCTTCATTTTGCTTAGAGCCATTAGTATACCCACTTAGTTGATGGGATTTTCTGGATCAGGACTTTCCAGTACTCTCTTGTTGGAATGATGGTTCTAAATCCACGATCAAAGAGGGTGACGGGCTTATGGTTATCTGTATTGATATTGGAAATATTCAGCCCAAAAGATCTGAACTTAAAATTATTTGTCTCTTTAAGCCTCAGTGCCGTCTTGTGAACAATGATTTTGAAGAACAGGCCGATAGGGAGTAAGTGTAAGATCATGTTTAGTGACGTAGTTAATATCGTTTTGAGTGCCCTGTAGTTCTTATGCACATGAGACATTGGAGCCTCTCTAGCTGCGCTAGTATAAACTTTTTGTCAAGGGCTTTCCACCATATCACGACCCCGTACAGTTAGATTTGTCTAACTATAGAGGTGTAGATCCAGTGGGTCACTTTTGGTTAAAGACCCCAATTTGAACTGAAAATTAATTTTTTTCGGAGGATTTTCGAAGCACTACTGGAGCACTCAGACTCAAAACTGGTCCATTGTACTGCCAGGTAGCAACCTACTCCAGTGCCGTTAATTTGATCCCAACGGCAAATGGTGACTGGACCAGATTCTATTTCACTAGGATTCGAACTTGGGACCCCTCTAACTTGGGGCACGCACTTAACCAACTGCGTCATCCAGTCGTGAACATTCATTTACAAGCGTAATATACGTTCTGTGCCTTTTTTATTCGTTCTTCGATATTGGGTTTCCAGGTAAGTTTTAGAATTACACCAAGGAATTTAGCTTGCATGGAGATTGGCACAGACGTATCATTGATTCTGATGTTTCTGAAGTTCGGGATTTTATGTCTCCTAGTGAACACTACAATCTTTGTCTTATTTGAACTTATGTTTAGCCCGCTGAATGTCGCACAGCGGTTAATGTGAGATAGTGCTCTTTCCATTAACTCACCTATAGTGTTTAGGTATTTGCCTGATATTAGTAATACAATGTCATCCGCATATGCGACTACGTTCATTCCTTTATTGATGAGAGCGTTAGTTGTTTTGTCCAAAGTAAGGATCCATGAGAGCGGTGAAAGTACGCCCCATTGAGGTGTGCCTCTCGTTAAGGCGGTATTTCCCCATTCTGTATTAATCGTTCGATTACTGAGAAGACTTATTATGCATCTGAGGAGAAATTTATTAACTCCTGCTCTGAATAGAGCGTTGGATATTGCATTTATAGTTACATTATTAAATGCACCTTTGATGCCGAGAAAGGCGCCAACAACGTGTTATTGAAACGAATTCGTCTGATGGTGCAACTTACATGGTTTCGGCCAGCATTAACTTGGCACCTCACTGAGATCTCTGTGAGGAGGGAATGGTGCAATGACGAAGTTTTTTCTCAGATTCATATTCATGACACATGACATGACATGAGATTGGATGGTGTCAAATTATATTAACATGATTCTGGGCATCCATTTTGAATCCGTCTCTTCCATCTAAGGTGTCTTTATAATATACTTTTCGAGAAGCGGAGATCTAATTTCTGTTCTTTATTTCGAGACAAAATGTTTTGAAACAGTATCTTCTCTGGAATGTGTTTCAAGTTCACATCCTCATTCATTTGCAGTCCTTCATAATCATCTGCCCTCATTCTTCTCGAATTCCTAAGTAAAACAAACCTTTATTTCTTCCAGCACACTCTTTCCCCCATACAATCCCAATACACCCGTTCGAGGCATAGAAAAGCAGTCTCCTTGCTGAATTCCTTGAGCAGAATATTTCGCAGATTACCTGATACACAAATTGATACTTTCTTCCTGCTGTTCCTTGTGTTCGTATTCAAATTTCAAAACGGATGTTTATCTTAATTTCATTTTAACCGGCCGCCCCTACACCGTTCCTGCTCCCAATAAATATTCATAATTCAAGGCGCAACTCATGAATATCTCATGAAGTCAGACTCGAAAGGAAAGGGCTGCGGCATTTTGCGTCGTAATAGAATTTTCATTTAACAAGCTCTTAACGTTTTGTTTTTAAGACTTTTTAAAGACGAAGTCATGTGCGTTGCCAAGTTTTGTGGTTTTTGAAAATGTTGCTTTATCTGAAACGTCATTTTAATTTGCTTTTACGATTTCGAGGAACACGGCATGTACATGTCGAAATTACAACCACGACAAGCCCAGTCGAAGTTTTCTGTGTGAAGAAAAGTTTAGTCGGCCTTGGTGTCGTCGCAGGGATATTTGGCAGATGTTTACCGGGGTTTGTGTGGGGAGAATTGGTAGGTAAGTTCTTTGAATGATGTTTTATCTTAATTTGACACCAAACGCGAGGCCTTCACAATTTGAGCCAAATGGCGGTGAAGTATGGGATACCTTCTCACTGACGGTCGATAACATTTGGTATGGCGATCATTACAAAGTAGGTACCTCTTAACTGACTACCAAACATCGAATGTATTGCGATGGTAGCAAATATAGATTTAGATGCTATCAAAGCTAATGTTTTTGTTTCAAACACTATTTGGGTATGCTCGCTTTGACTGGAAGGTCTCTCCCGTCCCAACAGTGGGTGAAGTTCCGCTGTATGTAGGCTTCAACATGTCCTATACCTGGTTTGTCTGCCAGAAAGTCAGCAAACGATTGGTTTGGGATCATGCCAAGTTGCGTATACTTTTATAAATCTGGTGGACGATAAACGTAGGTAGCCTTGGCGAAGTTACCCAAGGTACCATTGGAACTACGAGCTGGGGTGTAACAGTTTCTTTGGAACTGGAGTCGATATAATATTGGTACCAAGGGGAGCTCGGATTAAACGCACCGAAACGGAGCCGCACTTGTCAGTGACCTCGCATGGTACAGTGTGCGTTTTACCGATCTTGTTACTCAGTAACCACGGCGAATATGAACAACCGCCAACTTGTCCTTGCTCATCTTAACTCAGAAACCACATGATATCACATCAATTTTCGCTCCACTTGGGAGCATAGGGCTTCCACTTGGCATCTCCATCTCACTCAGTTGGCTGCAGTTGTCTTTATTTTATTCCAAGTGAGGTTGCATTTTCCTATCCATTGAGGGTTGCACTCTTACGCAATTCTGGTAAAGCTGTCGGCTTTTTTCCTGATGGTATGTCTGATCCATTTCCATTTGCGTCTCTTAATCTGTCACAATTGGTTCCTCTCGTATCATTTCTGACAGATCCACGTTTCTGATGATGTTTGGCCAGAATATTCGACACATGGTACGGAGACATTAGTTGATGAATACCAGTTGTTGGAAATCTACCAGGTTTCTCTACCATATATCAGTACTGACATAAGTTGAATATTCCGAGCTTCGTGTTTCTGGAAATCTGGGAACTCCTCTGTATAGGTCGTAATTTCCCGAATGCTACTGCTTTTCAAAGTCTGTTATAAACATCTGCTTCTGAGCCGCCGTCTGTTGTTATTATACTACCCAGCAAAAGCTTATCGACGGGGTTTCCTTGGATGGTAATGTCTCTGTTGCAGTTGTTGATGCTCTTGGCCTTAGTCTTCTGGATATTTATCTTCAATCCCGCGCATCGTGCTAATCTTGCAAGGTGTTCTAATTTAGCTTGGTTGTCGCTGAGCTTGTGTGATATTAGACAGAGTCGTGTGAGACTTGTCTCATAATTTAATCTAGGACAATGGTGAACAGTTGAGGAGAGAGTAGGCATCCTTGCTTTATTCCTGTATTTGTAGTGAAAGAGACACCGATGATTCCATTAAGTAGCACCGCGAGATCCGAATCTGCGAGTCAATCCGAGTCAGCTCCAGTAGCACCACCATGGCCGCAGTTGGGTAAGGTTATGTAACATGAATATTCGGAAAGATGAACGACCTTTTCCCCATCTTTCTTCCAGTTGACAGTCCACTGACAGTGGAAAAAAAAAAAAAACTTCGTAAAAAAGTCTGTTTTTTTGTATTTTTTTAAATGCTTCACGTTTTTGAGACTCCATTCACAAAAACGCAGTCTTTATAATTTCGGTGTGTCCATCTGTACGGGCATCTGACGTGTCTGTGACATTTTTTTATCTCCTACATTCGTAAAGATATCGGCGTGAAAACAGGCACCATTTGGGGATGACCCCCGTATAAGTGTAGTTGTAATGAATTTTGAAACATTGACTTCGAGTGATATATCGACAGATCTTTTAAAATAAGATAGAGTTTTACTTCAAAAACTTTTGATCCAGAGGACCGTTTAAAAAATATGAAGCACCAAAGTCGGTTGTAAACCCATTTGTAAACCAAGGTGTTCAAAAATCTGGAAAAAATCGCTAAAATTTGATTACAATGAGTACTTTTATTTTCGAGCTAGGGCTAGAACCCTGATAGTTTTGAAAATATTTGGAAATATGGTCAACCATTGACATGCGAGTTTTGAGGATCTGTTTTGTAAACGTTGGCGGAAGCAATCATTTTGGGTATGGCTGTAAGTTTTCTTTAAATTTCGATGGAAGGATGAACAATTAATCTTTTCGAGATTCTGCTGTAACTATGTATGTGTAAGCGTCGGAAACTGAAAACCAATTTTGTGGTATACACAAGGATTTTTAGATTCGAAATTATTTGTCACACACAAAAATTAAAAAAAACGGTCAAAAATGATTTAACGGTTGGGATCATCAAAAGATCTATGAGTTTGCGAACATGTCCTGAATTTCTTTCTTAAAAATACTTAATCTTTATGGTTTTTTATACTCAAAATTAAAAACCCACGGATTTGTTATAACCGACCTCATTTTTCTCTCGATTAACGGTTAAAATATCAAGCAATTTCGATCTCAAATGATGACATAACCCAAAAATGTATGCCATGGCCGGCATCTCATGAAATTTCCCATTACTCTCCAACATAAATCCTGCGGTAGTTCATTAGTGATGTGTCATTTCCATCCCTTAGGTCTTTAGTTTCTTGGGATTTATTTTATCGACCGTTATTGCTGTACATAGCCTCAAGCAGATGAATTCAACGACGGGATATTGAAGGAATTTCTTGCCCAAATTTGATGATGGTAACTAGAGACGACGTGGATAGAGAACATTGCGTTGCCTCTCGGGGGCTGTGTGTTGTCGTCGCATTTGAAATCCACCTACAGTCTGTTGTTTGTTATTATGACAAACATGCTTCAACTCAGTACCACTTAAATTCTAGGTTTTCAATTTCAATTTTTCACAGAAAACAGTCAACAAAAATATCCTCCCGTAAACAGATGCGCATGTATTTGCGTACTTCAAGCACGGATGGGTCGTATTTTAAGGAGATTTCCATGAAGTCTTGGAGCTTTAATGCCAGTAGCGCCCACACCAACTGGATGTGATTGATTCTGCTGTTTCGACTGAAATCTATTCATACGCTCGCCGTGCTCCCCCACACCACAGGCAATTTTGCGTACAAGAGTTTCCCATTCACGTACAGTACATCACAAGTTCATAGTTTGATCGATGGTCTGCCACCGACTTGAATACATTTATCTTTGCTTTCTAATCAACTAATTGTGCTTTCAAACAAACATCCCCCTTAAGTGGCTCTCTCTCACACTCTCTCAATCAGATTAATATCTTCTCGTGGCCAGTCTGTTGCAGCCCTCGGCCTCTGTCGGAGATTTCAAGTAACGCATATAAAGCGTTTAGGTGATTTCCTTGATAGCTGCTCCTTAAATGGGTATCCTTAAATATACAATGAGCTTCTATCGGTGGAGCAGGGCACTTGATGGACAGCACTGTTATTTATGCGTTGCATAAAATGAATACAAAAGCATTAGATACTTCAAATGGGTTTAATGTAGGTTGTGGGTTCAGCAGTGAATGTGTTTTAAGTAGGAAACAGACCAACAAATCTCCACTTGACACATAAGTTATGGACAGGTTGAGGAAACTTTGAAGCGCTTCTCTTGATCCCTCGAATATCTGCGTACAATACACATTTTGAAAACGGAATAATTTGGTGAAGACTTGACTTGAAATGGGCTTCGCAGCAAGTTGAAGAACTGCAATTTTTAGTCTCTGGGCTAAGTTTTCTACTTGTACCGACGATTATTTGGAAAGGAAGATCTCATGCGAAACTGAATTCAGTTGATCAATGTTTGAAGGAAGAATGCATAACAAAGAGGATCGTATATCAAACAAAGAATCAAAGCAACAGTCGCATGTTAAAATAATTATTCAACATGGCTGATCAGAAGCGATGGGATGGAAGAAGTCTTTGAATAAAAAAATTCCCCTAGCTCTACTAGTTGTTAAAAACTCAGTCGTCAATAAGGCCAGCTCTTGAGGAACATTCAACCAAAATGTGATTTGTTGAGTTTCGTGAGAGCGCGTGAGAGCGTAATAATAATAATAATAATAATAATAATGGCGGCGCTACAGTCCGAGGTGGACCTGGGTCTAGCTTCTCAGCAACCACTCGTGTTGTGCGTGCTATTGTTCTCTCACGAGTGGAGGGGACCTACAGTTTAATGCCGACTCCGAATGGCAAGACTGAGAAGCTTTTTCTAGACGTTATATTCTTTGAGCATTGTCAGCGATTCGAAAGAGGTGGAGCCGTGAACAATTTTTTTTTTTGAAAAATTGTTTGTCTGAACTTGGATTAGAACCAAATACAAGTTTCTTTTTAAAATTGCAATAAAATAAACAAAATTAAATTTTTTCTATATATTTTGGCTTTATTAGTAAGAATAAACATTCCCATTAATTATGAAATACAACGTCGTTCAAGTGGCTGCTCGGCTGGCTTCACAGTAACGCATTCTGGCATCCCCATTTTCCAAGACCTTGTTGATGGTTTCGGGAAGAAAAACGGTCCAATGATGCCACCACTCCAGAATCTGCACCAAACTGTCACTCTCTGTGGATGCATTGGCTTCTCGACAATGAAGTGCGGATTTTTCGAGCCCCAGATGCCGCACTTTTGTTTGTTAACATAGCCGCCGAGATCAAAATGCGCCTCGCTTCGTCAGAAAAGATGATTTTGCACCCAAAATCGTTGTCCAATTCAAGCTTCTCTAAGGCTCTAACTGCGAAGCGATAACGAAGCTGATGGTCGCGCGTCTTGTATTGCTGAGTCAATTGGATCTTGTAAGCGAAGAGAAGAATCCGAGATCCTTGTGCAGAATTCTCCTCAGGCTAGTGCGTGAAATGTTGAGATCGATGGCGAGTTGATGGATATGAGTCTCACACTCTCGGCCACAGCAACCACATTCTCATCTGTGCGCACCGTACGACGACAGGGTGACCGACCATGAGTGCTGTCCATTAGCATACTAGTCTCACAAACTTTGTGCAGAAACTTGCGTACAGCAGTCGCGGTGGGTGCTTCATTTCGGCCACAACTTCTTTTCAACAAACGCACTGTTTGGGCTACACAGCACTCACTTTGGAAATAATTTTTCAACGTTGTTGCGTAGAGTAGATCGTAAAGGTACTCATTTCGTTCCGCGGAGATATGATACTGACTTTCTCTCAAGATTTCGAGCGGAAAACAACAGTCAGTGTCAAAATAACCTATGATTTAAAAAAAGCACTGGATAGCCCACCCTGCATTTTAACTGCCACTCTTATGGTGACTCCTCCCAAAATCTGAGAGAAATCAAAAGCTCTCATTAACTCACTCTTTGAAGTGAAGTAAAGCACAAAAACAACTTTGAAACAAAGACCGATGACACATATTTCCTTTCATCCACTGCTTGCGGATATTGTTTATCCTCCTTTCAGCCAACTTCTCCAACTTCACTCATAATTAAAAGTTTCAGCAAATAAAAACCTTTTTCTACACCACACGTCTTTTCTCTGACGATGGTAAACATTGAAAGAAAAGCGAGTCTTCGTAAAAGGTTTCTGTTATCGTGTGCGCCTGGCAATAGCTCATCTTCACTTGTGTCTCTTAATTGACGACAAAAATAATCCCATCCCGCAACGGCAGATCAAAAAGGAGGTACACACATTTCCATTGAGGATAATGATACCGTATCCCTCTGCACTTTTGGAATTTCCTTTCACACCATTCAATGAGTTTTAATAAAAAAAAAAACAGAAAGGAAATCCTGCGGAATGGCAAATTTACGAGGGATACCTACAAGCTGACGCGCCCTATTAAATTGAAGAATTTAATTATAGCCTTCTGGTTGCCTTGACGATATTGTTTTGAAGGAATCTCAATACTCCGCCCACAAAAAATGTGATCCATGTGGCCTACTTTTTCCCACTCAGTCCTTCCATCGATTTGATCTGCTGAATGGGGAAGGGGGACGTATCCAACAACCGGGATACACTACAATTTGCGAAACAATTCAAATAATTGTCTTGCAAATGAGATTACGTTTTTTTTCCTCAAAAGAATATGCAGGGGCTTGTAAGGACTTTTTCCTGGATTGACGAGGTGAAAAAGTTTCTTGCACAGTTCTCCCAGTCACGGCAGGAGACATCCCCGAAGGACCCTTCCCTCATATCTATCATCTAATAGATGCATACCTGCCTGGGAGAAAGTTTGCGAACAATATTGAAAAGGGGGACACACATTTCTGGTCACAGATATGCAAACACTCTCAAGAGCTCTCATTAAAATGAATGAGAGTTGCTAGAACTTTCATCGCAGAATAATCTGTCTAAGTAAATCGATTTAGGGCGAATGGAACCGAATATGATACAGAGTCTCGACGTTGTAACTTGATAAATGGCACGCCGTCGTTCGCCTTGCCATGCCACACACACTAAGGCAGCACCGAGATGCATGAATCTCCCTTCCGGAAGACAGATGAAATTATAACAAATGAGATCTTTTAATGTGATTTCCGTATTAAAATTTAATTAGCGATGGGATTCAATTTGCAAATGAAAGTCGCCTTATAATGCGGGATTCAGTGTAATTGAATCGAATTATCCTCGCAGGAGGACGGGGACGGATCGTCTTCAGAAATTAGTTTGGGAATTGATTATTCTGCATGCCGGCCGAGAGAGTGTGCAATCATTCGATTTGGAAAGTTTGCTGAATGCGATAGATTCATCTGTTATTAGAGTGGATTTGAAATTCAACAGTTGTTGAGAGAAAAGTTCATGACATTTCAGCAGGCCTTGTCCTGTAACCCACACATTTTCGCAACATATTGAAATATGCTATATGTTTTAGAAATATGCTTGACCTTTTCGAGTTCGTTGATGATGTTCAGGATCGGGACGTGGATTAATCACCTAGGGCACTTAGATTTTGGTTCTGTTCAGTTGGATTTGTGCAGGGATTATTTTAAATAACCAAGCACATGACCTCTCCGTGCCATTCAAAGCCTGAAAAGGGTTGGCATGTCCTTGTGAAAATAATATTTCCCATCAGAGGTACACACATTTCTGGAATTTCAAAACATTTGTGTACGTAGTTGATGGAGGATGCCGTAGGTGAAATTTGAGTTAGTTGCTTGAGTATTGATTTCGCAAAAAGAAACTGTGATAAGAAAATGCTGCATGTCTCAGAAAGAATATAAGACCATAGTTCATGAATCAGGTTATGGAAGCAATCGTAGGGAATCAAGCTGCTTCAAGTAGTTTGTTGTGCAATTAGAGTGGCATTTGACGTTAAAGTACCAGAAAGTTGTAAAAGTGCCACCATATTTTTAAGGGTTAAAGCAGGATCAGTCATTTTATTTTTGCTGTATTCTGCTCTGGCAATTTGATGACCGTGTTGGTTTCGGACTTTACGAAGGCGGGCTTTCTTGTGCTGAATGTTTGACCTTTTACATTGGCTTTGACGAGCTTCTTCAAGCGCTGCTTCTAAGCCAACAGCTTTATTTCGACACCGGTGTTTGGGTATGGAAGGGTGAACTTGTGAATTGAAGGGGGCACATTCAGACTTCTGGACAGCCTTTTAAAATTGTACACGAATATACAGGGTGGGCCATCCAGTGGTTTTTTATTTTAACTCATAGGTTATTCTGACACTGACAGCTGTTTCTCGCTCGAAATCTTGACGCAAAGTCAGTATCGTACCTCCACGGAACGAAATGAGTCGCTTTACGCTTGAATAACGTTGGGAAACATTGCCAACTTATTTTTAAAGTGAGTGCTGTGTAGCTCAAACAGTACGGTTTTTGAAAAGAAGTTTTGGCCGAAATGAATAACCCACCGCGTTTGCTGAAGGTATGTTTCGGCGAAAAGTTCGTGAGACTGGTATGCTAGTAAAAAAAGCTCACGGTCAACACTCATGTGACTGCTGTGGTCATGAGTGTGAGACTCTATTCACGAACATCAACTTGCCATCAATCTCAACAGCTCTTCACTGAGGAAAATTCTGCACAAGGATCTCAGATTCTTCACTTCGCTTACAAGATCCAATTGACTGCAATTGAAGGCGCGCGACCATCCGCTGCGTTACCGCTTCCCAGTTTGGGCCTTAGATCAGCTTGAATTGGAAAACGATTTTGGACCAAAAATCATCTTTTCTAACGAAACGAGGTGCATTTTCATCTCAGCGGCTACGTTAACAAACAAAAGTGCGGCATTTGGGGCTCGGAAAACCTGCGTGTTATTGTTGAGAAACCAATGCATCTACATAGAGTGATAGTGGAATGGAGTGGTGGCATCACCAAATAACGTTTCGGTCAACGGTGGACGTTACAGAGCAATGTTAACCGACTTTTTGACTGACTGAAATTGAAGACATGGAATTGATGGACCTCTGAGGATGGCGCGCAATGCCACACAGCCCATGCCATGTCGATATTTTGCGCACCAAATTCCCAAATCGTGTTAGCAGCGGTCTTTGTGATGTCAATTAGCCGCCTCAGAGCTGCGATTTGACCCCTTTGGACTTTTTTTTGTGGCAATCGTGAAAGACCGATGTTATGCCAACAATACGGAAACGATTCAAGTACTGAAAGCCAATATCATCTAAGCAATCTGTGAACTACAGTCCGAAACCATCAAGAAGGTCTTAGAAAATAGGTGTGACAGAATGCGTTATTGCGAAGCCAGCCGAAGCAGCCACTTGAACGACGCTGTATTTCATAATTAATGGGAATGTTTGTATATGTAAAGCCATAATACATAGAAAAATTTAACTTTGTGCATTTTATTGCATTTTTAAAAAGAAACTTGAATTTGGCCCACCCTGTACTTACCTGCATTGATGTGCCTTCAGATTGTTTAAATTGCATCCCTTAGCAAACTGTCAAATGTTTTGTCCAGGAATAGCAAATCAAATTATTTTTAAGAAGAAACTAAAATACAGGTAAAAGCATTATTTACAAAAGGAAATGTTTCCGTCAACCACTTTTTGGCAGACCTCGTGTGTCCTTTAGTCAAACCCAAATCAATGCCAAAATCCGATGGCTATTCGTAATATTTCATGATATCCTTTGCCTTTTCATGGATAATTAGCACACCGATATATAAAGTAGAGCTCGTAGAACTCATTAAAGGCGATAACCACAAGAAAATCCATTCTTCACTTCAAGACTTCCAAGAAATTGAAATGTCAAACGTCAAAACGAACATCTCATGATTTTCATCATCGTTATAGTGATTAGGAAAAATGGCTAAGAAAGGAAATACTTAAAGTTTCTTCAATCCGCCTGGGAGCAATTGAAACGTGATGGCACAAAGAACGTTAAGACGTCAACCTCCACGCCACTGTACCTCATTTGGATCACTCCATTGGATTTCAAAATTGTTGCACCAGTTTTTGTGGAGAAGTCGTAGTTGGTGACTGAAGAGGGCGAACAGTTCTCTTTTTTTGAATGAACTTACGAAAATTGTATGCGCTCTTAAGGGGAGTAATGGCGACTCAGATTTTTGGTATTCAGTTGCAAGTGAAGAGTGAAATTGGTGTATACTTAATTCGGTTCGTTCAAATGAAAGCTCTTGTAAATCTTGACCTATTATTCCGTTAGAGCTCTTCGGACGATTTTGTGAAGGATACTATCATCTTATTGATTACCCACCTTGAAATGTAAAAAAGTTAGTTCAAATTTAAAGAGTCAAACTAGGGCCAACTATAATAGGCGAACGAAAACATAAGCTTATGTTTAAAGGAAACGAACAGTAATCATAAGCATCATCAAATTTCAAAGCGTTTGCTTATAGAAACTTATGGAGAATTCAGCTGCCAACATTTGCATACGTAGGCAGAGATTCATTCCGTTTCCGCGTAAGTAGGGGAAAATAAACGAACTTATCGAGACAAACTTATCGAATCTTATTGAAACTTATCGAAGAGAAGTGGTTACTTTAGAGAAAGATTTATTTCGCACTCACGTAAGTGGAAATAACAAGTAAACAAACTTATCGAAACAAATTTATCGAAACGAACTTATCGAAACTTATTGAAACTTATCGAAACAAGGCGGTTACTTTAGAGTACAGTTTAGGGAGAGAATTATTCCATTCTCGCGCAAGTCGGTAAAAATGGACGAACTTATAGAAACTTAACGAGACTGATCGAAGCCGTTACTTTGGTCACAGTGTATTCCTTTTATGTATTCAGTCGGTTGCTTCGGTATTATAGTTGGCCCTTTAAACCGCAGACTTTCGTTAAGTTGTGAATGTCATCGGTCAGGCGTTCAGCGAAGTGGATTAGTCTGTTCTAGTAATTCTACCATAGCTTCACCTCAAATTGACCGACACGCTGAATATGTTCGTAACCGCATTCCCCGAGAATGTGATGTTGAGGCAGGCAAGGGCAAATGTTGGCTATATCCAATTAAAAAGTTTCATTTCAAGAATCAACAACCACATCTTCTGTCCGAAATCCAATAGTCCAGGACTAAAAGTTGGCGTAGAATCTTCTCATGCGAACAGGAATCGCAATTTTCTACATCTGCGGATACAGGATGTCGGAAAGTTCACATGATTGGGGAAAAAATATCCGTTTTGCTCCCCCCTAACGGACGGTTGAAGATGTCTTCCCAAGGATACCACTGCTTTCTGCCAGGCATTACTCAGTTAGATTCCCTTCTGCCATTTACGAGTATGTGTCTAACGTCTGACATCGAGGAAAGGGAAATCCCATTTCGAGCAAAGCTCCGAGATCCCTTCCACCTTTCCACTGATACAGAAGTTGTATTTCAAAAATAGAAAACAGGAAAATTCAACAATTTCCATGCAAACATTCAAACTGTCAATATAGAAAGGATTTTGAGCTTATCCCCGCACAAAGGCACCACCCACACCGACATAACCTTTAACTTCCAATTTATTTCAATGCAATCCCTTTTCTTTTATTTTGCAGAGTGAAAACCAGGACACTGACTGCTGGTACATCGGCAACAATGGCGAGAAAATTGATTTTTCTCTTCCTCGTTCACGTATGGCTGGAGGGTTCATTAGCACAGCATTCGCCTTACTCCCTACAAGCCGCAGTAGATGCACTCCACAGACGGGAGGCGCAATTGGCACTCAAGGATAATTACAATATTCCCCCACGTTATGGTATCTCGCCAGCAGCTCAAGAGCAGGACTACTGGGACGATGGTGAGTATTTATGGTCCCCTCTGTCGTGTCACACCATCACTCCGGCACCCACATGTCTCCATGCCCGCATCTAAGTCACGTGCATGTTGCCATGAAAGTGGAATGGAGGGAAAGATGGGGACAGAAATCCTTTTCAATCCACATTCATCATCGCCTCTTTGGTTTCCTTGACATTCTCTGATTCACAGATTTCGAAGCAGGACCACCAGCATTTGTTACCCCAGCGCAGAGCAACAATCGCCACAAATTAAATAGAATCCTTGCCAGCTATCTAGCCCGGGAGGAGGATAACGCCCGCAATGGCGGCGGCATTGGGGTGCCAGCCGGGTATGAACTTGACGATGACAACTACCTTCCGGAGGAGAAGAAGCGATCATTCTTCCGCGAACGCGACAGCAAAGACGGTAGGTACCTTGAACTCCTCGCTTTATTACTTGACCTGAGTCGCTTCCATTCCTTTAATGCCCCCACAGTCTTCGCATCCATGCGCGTCATTATCCTGCCATTTGGTGGCTCTTTCCCCTTCCGCTTCTGCACTCATTGTCATGACTTTTATTTTAAAGGAAACTCTCCAGGGATATGACTAGGAGAACAATGGGACATGTGAAGAGGTGTGGTCCTCAAGAGTTCTGAAAGCATTTTCCTGTTCTCCCGCGAAAACAAAAAAAAAAAGAAACTCCGAATGAAGCGAACTAATGGAATGGAAAAATGCGTATCGCATCCGTATTGATGTGCTGCGAAAGTGGTTATCACCTTCCGCCTTGGCCTTGTAGGGATTCATAAGTAATGCCGTTCCATTGTTTCGGGTTTCATGGGCTCATGACCATTAAGGATTTTTATACATTCACTCAAAGGATTCAGCAGAGTTTTGAAATGCGGTTATGTGTGAATTAAGTGCGGCACTTAAGTAAATTGAATCCAGGACGGAAGGCATTAGTCTTGACTGATTATGGAAGCTCGAAATCCGCTTGACTGGATTCCGGGACAATAAAAGGATTTTATGGGACTTATGCCCACGCATTGTCGTAATCCATTTTGTGATTTACTCCAGTCGACTGAGTTTAACATTGTAAGTGGATCCTATTTGCTTGTCCTTGGTGTTGGGTTCTTCCTGTGTCAAATCGACACGTATCCAGAGAGTTTCTGCGATGATTTGCGACATTCTGTGACTTTGCTAATGGCACACCCGAGTGTGTGAAGGTTTCTCTTTGGGCTGAAATTGTCATCAACCTTTTTATGAGTGCATGTCCACATGGGTGACACCATGGGGGTCATTTGTGCTTTATATACGATGATTTATCTGAAGAAATTCCGTGACTTGTTTTCGGGAAATCAAATTTATTGTGGGCCAAAATTTGGGACTGTGATGGAGAAGATTACGAGGGTTCTTCGTATGCTCATGATTTACCTTTTATGTGTCGATTTCAAATCCTGAGCTGGGCAGGTTCTCAGAAACCGGGCTATGGAATGTCCTTGCCCATCTGCCTTTTGACTGTTTGTCTTTTTTGGTGTTTATCAGTCTTGGCCTACGGCGAAGGTGTTGCTTACCTGTTGTGTACCTTCCCCCAAAAGGAAGCAGATGTATATGAAGCATTAAGAATGTATGTACGCAGAAATTTAAATTCAGACCGGGCGTTGATCCATAACGTCTGAGACCCCGTAGGCCCCCTAGGTTTTTGAAAAAGAATTCAAGCTAAATATTTAATATAAAACCTAACGAAAAAATATCCATCAATTCTTCACTGCTTTAATGTGCGGAAAGTTAAATAAAGGGTGGGCCAAATAAAAGTTTCTTCTTAACAATGCAATAAAATTAACAAAATTCAATTTTTTCAAAAAAACATTTCCATTACTTATGAAATACAACGTCGTTCAAGTAGCTGTCTCGGCTGGCTTCACAGTAATGCATTCTGTCACCCCAATTTTCCAAGACCTTATTGATGGTTTCATGCTGCAGCTCACGGATTGCTTAGATGAAGTGCTTGAATCGTTTCAGGATTGTTGACATAGCATCGATCCTTCACTGTTCACCATAGAAAAGAAGTCCAAAAGGGTCAAATTGCAGCTCCGCTGCGGTCAATTGACATCGCCAAGACGGCTGAAAACACGTTTTGGGAATTTGGTGCACAAAAGATCGAATGTGGCATGGCGCGCCATCCTGCATGAACCAGAGGTTTTCCATATCCATGTCTTCAATTTCTGTAGAAAAAATCGGTTAACACGGCTCTGTAACGTACCGCCCTTTGTTGACCGAAACCTTGTTCCCAGCCTCATTTTCGAAAAAAAATTGTTCAATGATGCCACCACTCCAGAATCCCCACCAAACTGTCACTCTCTGTGGATGCATTGGCTTCTCGACAATACGACAATAAAGTGCGGGTTTTCCGAGTTCCAGATGCGTCAATTTTGTTTGTTAACGTAACCGCCGAGACGTAAACCGCCTCGCCTCGTCAGAAAAGCTAATCTAAGGCCCAAACTGCGAAACGATAACGAAACGGACGGTCGCGCCTTCGATAGCTAATTGCAGTCAATTGGACCTTGTAAGCGAATAATCCGAGAGCCTTGTGCAGAATTCTCATCAGGCTAGTGCTAGTGCGTGAAATGATGAGCTGTTGAAACGATGGCGAGTTGATGTTCGTGAATTGAGTCTCACACTCTCGGCCGCAGATTCTGTGTGCACCGTACGTCGACTGGGTAACCGACCATGAGTGTTGTCCACTAGCATACCAGTCTCACAAACTTTTTGCACTAACTTACCTTCAGCAATCGCGGTGGATGCTTCATTTCGGCCAAAACTTATTTTCAAAAAGCGCACTGTTAGGTCTTCACAGCACTTACTTTGGAAATAAGTTATCAATATTTCCCAACGCTGTTCAAACAAGCGAAAAGCGACTCAGTTCAATCCGCGGACGTATGATACTGACTTTCTGTCAAGGTTTCGAGCGGGAAACAGTAGTCAGTGTCAAAATAACCTATGATTTAAAAAAACCACTAGATGGCCCACCCTGTATTTCTGCGCCAAGGGTTCCGTGCCGTTAATAATTTTTGAAAGAAGCAACGAATTCAAACTATTGTAGTTGAATTCGTTTCTAATTTCAATCCAAGTTAGTTACGTAAGATATCTCATCAATATCAATAAAAATTCCTCAATACACTTTTCATCAGATGCAATCAGTGAAGTCTCGAACAGATGTGCAGCAATACTACATGCATTGATTCGTGCAGACATTTTGTTTTTTTTTTTGTGGTCGACTTTATATTACAAAAATTCACTTACATGAAATGTCAAGTCGCAAAATTTTAATAAATTGTTCATGTTGATCTGCTACAAGTGGCTTGCATCAAAATTAGAAGTAAAGACAACTTGCATCGACGCGTGGCTCTGTAGTAAACTCATGTAATGTCATGTTCTATAATTTTACTGCATGCATTTTGATACACGTCAGTTGCAAGCATAATAGTGCCAATTGTGCGTAAGTTGTTGTTGTGTACGTATTTTTTTGTCGGAGGTTTTTAAAACGCTACACTGGAGCACCCAGACTCAAAAACTGGTCCATTGTACTGCCAGGCAGCAACCTACAATTGCTGGAATTTCATGGTCTTCTAAACGAAGACCAGTGGACTTCTGTGATGTTTTCATCATCAGCTCTCACCGAATTACTGCCTGATATGAGCAATGCGAGCAACGAGCAAAGGCGGGACAGTTGTGTACGTTGCGGTTGAAATGCATATGAAAAGGCCCACTGAGACTTAAGTCAATTTGTTGGTTTTGTTGTTCAGGAAGAAAACTAAAATTTGTTTTATTCGGTATTCGATTTACCTACATATAGACCCAACCAACAGTACCTTAAGGTATTATTTAAAATGTTCCTCTGTTAACATTCAACTATCGTTGGGATGCCATTTGATAATTATGAATCGATAATTGGATGTCATTGGTCTATATTTATTCGAAAATGATGCGGGTGCGACTGTTTGAGTTAATGGATTGCATTACTGAACGATGTCGATTGACATTTTATGTCTTAAACTGACGTTATAGATATGGAAGGCGTTTATTTTCAGCAGAACAACATCATTTGTAACATACTAATAATGGCGGTGCTACAGTCCAAGTTAGAATTGGGCCTAGCTTCTACAGCACCCACTCGTGTTGTGCGTTCAATTGTTCTCTCACAAGTGGAGGGAACATACATTTTAATGCTTAATGACTTCTTAATGACTTCGAACGGCGAGATTGAGTGTTTTTTTTTAGAGAGTTATACTCTTTGAGCGCGGGGGTCGTGGCCGTGGCCGTGTGGGTTTGTGCGTCGACCCATACGCACTAGACTTTCACAGTCTAGGTTCGAATCCAAGTTCAGACAAACAATTTTTCAAAAAAAAAAAATGTTCACGGTTCCACCTCTTTCGAGTCACTGACAATGCTCAAAGAATATAACTGTCTAGAAATAGCTTCTCAATCTCGCCGTTCGAAGTCGGCATTTAACTGTAGGTCCCCTCTACTCGTGAGAGAACACGAGTGGTTGCTGCGAAGCTAGGCCCAATTCTAGCTTGGACTGTAGCGCCGCCGACTGAGCTTAAGACGCTGGACAGCCTGCGAATTTTCACAGATGGACCAAAGATGAAAAGAGTGTGTAGGAATCAGCGTCTGCTCAAAGGAGCTCAATATAAACATGTTTCTCCATCTTTCAAAACACTGAAGCGTTGTCCAATGACATCTTCAAAACTTCAGACATTTTACTCCAAAACCTCCTTCCAAACCCTCCGGAAGCTGCAGAGACGAGCAGGAGAAGGAGACTGTAACACATCTCCTCTACCCATGTAGTGCCGTATCCATCCATATATTGACGAACTTCCCTTTCCTTCCTTGTCAACAAGAACATTCTAAGAATTTTTAAGAGCATTCTAAGAAATATGGCCCAACTTTATAGATCTCAAAAAATGTTACCCTCCTCCAATTAATCACTAATCTCCTACGATTGTGTCAGACTGTCATAGACGGTGATTACATGACTGAAAGAAGGCTGGCGTATCGGAGAGAGAGAGAGAGTATGATTTTCCAAAAGACTGGAAAGAGATAGGTTGGACTCCGCCGAAAATACATCCGGATCCAGCTGCTTGAAATTGTACAAGCTCTCTCTTCGATGCTCTTGCTTTCTTCCACTCACGTTAACACGTCTTAGACTGTAAACAAAAACATTCCTTGATCAATTTACGCTTAAGTTCACGAATCTCCATCCGCTTTGTACATTTTCAGAGCCCCCCGTTTCACTTTTCCGCGAACGCGATAACCAACCATACGACAACTCCGAGCTGACTGATCAATTCCTCAAGGAAATCGAAGAAGCACGACAAATCGACCGTGAGGAACGCTACAAGGATGCTTTGCATCGCATCTGGGAAAGGTACCAACAGCAAGAAAACGAAATCGATAATGACCCGTTTGAGGAACAAAAACGCATACCATCCCAACCAAACTATTACGTCGGACCGCTAATGCAAAAGAAGCGCACATATCCAGTCCTGCCATGGTTGCCAATGTCTCGTCGCAAGCGTTTCCCTGTGGCAAAACGTTCACCGAAAATGCCTTTCGATGACGGCTCCAAGGTCAATGCCGAGAAGGTCCCCGATGAATTACGCGAACTGTTTGGAAAGCCCAGCGATGACAAGAAGAAACGTTCGACCGATGACCAATCAACTGACGTCCCCGTAGAAAAGAAGAATGAGAAGAACGAGACAGCCACAACCGAACCGGAGGCAGAGCACCCACCGCATGGAGGACATCATCATAAGGAACGAAAGCATCGCAAGCGAAGTGATCACTCGCATGAGAGCCAAGAAGAGGAGGAGGACGAATCCGAGGAACACGAGCCAGAGCACGAAGAACACGAAGAAGAGGAGGAAGAAGAGGAGCACGAGCATGATGACTTCGAGGACGAAGATGAGGCCCAGAAGAAGAAGAAACGTGAAACCGACGACAAGCACAAGCAAAAGCGATCGAACTTGGAAGTCGTGAAGGAAGATCAGATCATACCAGGAGACATGGCCACCGCCCACCGCAGGAAGAAGTCCATTCAGTGGAACAAGTACTTCGGCATTGACCGCAGGAAAAAATCTGGATACGACAGGTAAGCAACCCTTTCTTTCCAATTCAGACAGATGCTGGAAGTGTCTCCCTTCCAGTGCTGATGCCAAGAAGCGAGCCCCCACCAACGACGACGACGATGAGGAAGAGAAGCGAAAGAAGAAGAACATCGACCCCGAGAAGCTGAACAACATGGGAAAGAAGCTACAATCCATTGAGGACCTAATCATCGATGAGACTGTCAAATACACCGGTGCCCATGAAGGTATGTCTTGCTTCTGCTCTTCCACAGGTCATAGTACAGATTTTCCTCCTCTAGGAATAGCCGACCCCGATGAAATCGCCCGCTTGAAGGACCACGTTGTCTCCCGCCTGGCAACAGCCTACAGTCTGGAGAAGATGCGACGAGCCTTGGAAAAACTACGCCAATCGGTGGACAACGAAAACCATCTCTTGAGGAACGTCGTGGAGAACGACTCAAAGCTGGACGACGACAGCGACATCGAGAACCAGAAACGATTGTCAGTGAAGAAGGAAAAGGTTGAATTCCAAGGACTGCAGTAAGTATGAATGTCCCACAGACTTATGCATGGACCCACTACGTTTCCTTCACTCTGCAGTCATTCCATCAACACACCAAGCAACGAAAAGTCCAAGGACGTACAAGGAAACTCCATGACACCGGAATCGGATAACGACGACGAGGACAAGAAAAAGAAGAAGCAAAAGAAACGCAACGGATATCAACGATACCCGGACGTGCCAAATGATGTCAGCGAATTCGAAGAGGAACTCGGTGCTGGGCACTATGAGCCACTGAACGATGCTTACTTGGGAAACAAGAACTACATCCCCGGGACAAGTCAATGCCCCCTGATTGATACAATGGCCGAACGTTGCCGTGGCGTGGACCTTTTGAGCGGTGATATCAACCAGGAACTCTTGCCCATTTGTGGAGTGCATCAAATCTGTTATTTGTGTGTAAGTATTTTTTTTGCAAATACTAAGATATCCTCAATCGAGTAGCGAACTTTTAATGGAAATGGACTAGATTTTCAGTTCATTGTTTGTTTCTATTACTTGCCGATTAGGGATCTGAGATAATCTCTTAGTAAAAGGCCCATAAATATGAGATCACACAAGAAACAAAAATATGAGATTCCAGGAGGAAATAATCGAGTGGAGTCAAGTTGCATGATCGGGGCGGCAAAATTGATGAACGCTCGCCATGAGATGACTCAGTCGAAAAATTTCCCCCACAAAATTTCGACTATTTCGACGCTTGTATGACATGGAGCGCCGCGCCGTCTTGTTGGAACCACAACTCGGATATATCGATATAATGGCCACAGAAAGTGGGTTAACATCGCTCTACATCTTAGACAATTGACGGTAACCATGTCATTTCGAAAGAAACAAGCTCCGATGATGCCGCCATGTCATAAACCCCACCAAATAGTCAATCCTTGTGGATGCATTGATGCTTGGTGGAACACTTGTAGATTGTGTTCGCTCTATTGAAGGGTATTTTGCTTGTTGACACAGTCGCTGAGCCAAAAGTGGGATTCGTCCGAGAAGATGATTTTTTGGTCAAAAATCCAGATCACCAGTTTACAATTAGCGAACTCACGGCGTTGTCTGTGGTCGCCCGGCTTAAATTCTTGCGTCAGCACAATCTTAAATGGAAGCCAATCGGAACATAAGCCAAACTGACTCTTGGGCGACGCCCAAATCGGCTGATCGGTGTCGAATAGCCATTCCTGGATCATCTTCGATACTGGCTGCTTTGTTTTCTTCATTTCCCAACAATCTCTGTCTGGTTTGGTGCCTTGTGGTCCAAAACAGTGTACTCACGCTCAAACTTGTTAACGGGGCGGCGTATTGCCTGCACACTCAAGTCATGATGACGACCGACCTCACGACGAAATTCACGTTAACCTAAATATGGGTTAGGTTAGGGGGCTGCCCATGAATTCACCAGAGCATTTAGATAATGTTGGTCCATTGTCGACCGCTACAATCATAGTGCCATTAATTTGATCCCATCAGCAGTTGGTGACTGGACCAGATAAAAGCGTATTCAATTTGCTTTCACTGGGATTCGAACCTTGGATCACTCGAACAGCCACTTAACCAACTGCGCCACCCAGTCGTTACGTTGCACATTTACAACTGAACCGAAATTTCGATAAAATTTTTAAATATTTTGAGTACGTTCGGCAAACGTGGAACTATGCATGATAAAATGGCAAATCTTACTGAATTTTTTGAGAACTATGTGTCATTGGTAACTTTTGGCAGCTGGGTGTCATTGGTAAATTTTGACAGCTACTGATATACAACAATTGGAAAAATTATCATCGCTATCTGGCCACCCGTTACCATACACATTCCTCGTCTTTTAAGGCGATGCAATAGTTCACCTGATTTTTGGCATCTTCGTAAGAAATGAAGTGCTGCTTGGACAGGCCATAAGTCATCGATCGGAAAAAGTGATAGTCAGAACGACCAATGTCTAATGAATACGGCGGGTAAGGTAGGACATCCCATTGAAGTGTCACCAAAGTTTTCTGACATACATCATGTGGTTTCTTTTCTTTTAATGGCTTCTGAAACATACTTTCCTTCAGAAATTTCAATAATCAAATTGTCTACCGCGGTACCAGATTTCGACGTTTTTATATATCGGGCTTTGTGACATCACAATGGACCGTACGAGGCTAAACAACCCACGGATTCCCTCCCTATGTACCAGACGAGGAACATACAAAAGACATTTGCATGCCTTTCCAGTGAGCAGCATTACAAATTCTAAAGTCTAAACGAATCTGGGTAATGTTAAGATGCACAGGTGATCAAGATCTGTGAGGAAACCCTTGGCGCGATCCTATTGGATTTACCCATGTTAATTTTTGTTTGCACTAGAGTAGTGTATTTTCGCCACAACATTTTTACGGCTCCAACCCTTGCAAGTCATCAAAGGGTATAGGTGCCTAGAAAAGGCTTCTTAAAACTTCGCTTCTCCACTCGTGGAAGAACAATAGCATGCACAACATGACTGTAGAACATGCTGTAGAATTTGGGCTCAACTCCAACCCAGACTGTTATGCCGCAATTGTCGCAAGCAAAAATACGTCCAAAAATGTGTGCAGTTTACGGTGAGAATGCTGTGAATGAACGCCGGACCAAGGAGTGATTTGTTAGATTCTGTTTCGGAAATTTCGATGTAAAAAATGCACCTCGCACTGGTTGGCCTGTCACTGAAAAAGTCGATGAAATTTTGCAACTGATGGAGTGGGCGCTGTGGCCGTGTGGGTTTGTGGGTCGACCCATGCGCAATAGACTTTCACAGTCTAGGTTCGAATCCAAATTCAAACAAACAAACCTCGGCGCTACATTCCGAGGTGGACCTGGGCCTCGCTTCTCGGCAATCACGTGTGTTGTGCGTGCTATTGTTCTCTCACGAGTGGAGCGGACGTACAGTTTTATGCCGACTCCGAACGGCGAGATTGGGAACCATTTTTTCTTTACAGTTATACTCTTTGAGCAGTGTCAGAGACTCGGAAGAGTTGGAGACGTGAACAGTTTTTTTTTTGAAAAATTGTTTGTCTGAACTCGGATTTGAGCCTAGACTTCAAATTCTAGTGCGCATGGGTCAACGCACAAACCTATACGGCCATGGCCCCCAGGAAACAAGAAATTGTATAGGACTAAATTAGTTAAGCGACTGGATGGCGCAGCTGGTTAAGTGCCTGCCCCAAGTTAGAGGGGTCCCATGTTCGATTCCCAGTGAAACCGAATCTGATCCAGTCACCATTTGTCGTTGGGATCAAATTAACGGAACTGGGGTAGGTTGCTACCTGGCAGTACAATGGACCCGTTTTGAGTCAGTGCTCTAGTAGTGTTTCAAAAAACCACAGAAAAAAAAATAGTTAAATTTGTCAGAAGTTCGGTTGCCTAAAAACTTCACTGAAACTAATTTTCTTCAATTTTGATGTTGCTGTAGTAGTTTCTGAATAATAAAAGGAGACACATAGGAAGTAGATTTTGAGTACTACTGTATGTTTTCGTAATACTTAATACTGAATTATCTACTGTCCTAATTCCTAATTTTACTTAATATCTTCCAGGGTACATCTCAAGTCGCCTGCGACTTCCAATATCTCGCCGAAGCTGATTCCATCTGTGGCCATAACAATGAATGTCAGTCCGCTGCCCGATCAGTCCTCATGATACTACGTGGCTCACCGGGACCCCAACTTGGCCCCAAGGAATGCCTCAAGAACCCATGTCTCAACCGTGCCATGAGAGAAATTGGACTCTAAATTGGACTGTCCAAAAATAACATTTAAAAATACATCATCTTATTTAAAAAAATTAAGATAAATGACAACAAAACAAAAACTTACAAACAATACTAGAACACAAAATATATCTGGTCCCCATTCTACGGATATAAGATATTTTTTAGAGACATTTTACAAAAAACCTACGAGAAGACAAAATATAAATTTAATTGTAACAAATTGTGTATATCAATGAAACCAAAAACAAAAAAAAACAAATGGCAGCTATTCAAATTTGTAAACAAAACCAACTCAAAAACAATGAAACTATAAATTGTTCGCTTATCCCATGAAGAAGCACCTGTACAGCTGAATAGGATCCAAAAAAATAATGCCCAAAACTATTGGCATGAGAAAAAAAAACAAAAAAAAAAATCATTTGAAATAAACATTTAAAACATTAAGTATTAAATATATAAATATATAATATACTCTGTGTTGTACGGTTAAAAATATATCATCACACCTTTTCCTCAAAAATAAATAAGATTGATTGAAAAAAGAGAAGGGAAATAAAAGTGAATTGTTGACTGTGGTGTCCTTAATCAGATCTGATACACATTTCGAACGAGCATTCCCCAAGGTGGACACTAATATTACATTTATAGATAGTCGATGTATTTTAAATAAAGTATATATGCATTAATGTGTATCTTACATGTAATCTCCCACAATTCGGTTCCGATTTTGTTCGAATTCCTACCCAGAAGTTGGAGGTCATCCTAAGTAGACGGTTTCTGAAATGTTCAGTTCAATGTTTCATGTTAATCTGACAATAAAAAAAAGTAAGGTTTTAGCAACAAAAAGTTTTTTATTTGTTCACCTTTCATTTTGTATCTCTTTTCGGAAAAAATAAATTCACACTCTCTTTGAGCAAAAACAAATCGAAAATTGAGCATTTTTACATGGGCCCCAAGTGTATTAAAAAAACATTTTAAAGGAAATAAAATATCTCATACACTCATACATATATATTCACTATTTCAAAGAACAAAAAAATATATAAAAAAAATCATGATATAAATATAAAATTGTATACATACTTAGAGATTTATTTAGAGGTCAAGAAATGAAAACAAAATTGTGGCCGGTTGGACTTAAACTTAAGAGACAACTCAATGTGTACCAAAATGAAGAAAAAAAACAAAGTTTGTAAAATCTTATATTTGATGTATTTTTCTGAACACAGCCCATAAACGGGGAAAAACCAAAATGAAAACCAAAAAAAAAACTAAATAAATTTACGTATGTGTATGTATCATAAACGATGGAATGTGTTATTTAAACAACTAAATATATATGAAATAAAACATTTTAAAAATATGAAGCGTTCTTAAAATTTTTAACAAAATATTTTTGATCATCGTGGCAGCTGCTAAAGAGAAAGCTGCTGCCTCAGATTTGGATCCAGAACATTTTCTCTTAGCTCTTCTAGGACGAATCAAAAAATTGCTTAACTTTCCTCGAAGACAACCACCAAATGTTAATAGTATTTATTTTCTTATCAGGCCTACATCCCAAGGGACTGGGCCTGAGCAATAGCTGTCTTCCATATATGGCGGTTCTGGGCGCTCTGGTTCAAGTTGTCTAGACCAAGCTGCCCTGCGTCCGCGGTGACTTGGTCTTTAAACCGGAAGTTCGGTCTACATCTCCTTCTCGAACCAAGAGGCACGGATTCGAAGACCCTCTTAGCTGGAGCATTGTTGTCCATACGCTCGATATGGTTGAACCAATGTCGTCGACGGAATTTTGCCTTTCGGACTATGTCCAAATTTTTTTTATTTTGGTCCTTCGAACCAGAAATATTGACTCAAGTTGTACAGGTGTCAATTCATTTTCCTTCCTCGCAGATAGGAGATATATCCGACGCAAAATTTTTCTTTCGAAGGCACTAAGAATCAGCTTTGCCGTTTTGGTTATCGTCCAGGTTCGGCTCCGTAAAGAATCACTGGCAGAATAAGGGTTTTTTTTTTTTTTATTTTGGTCCTTCGAGCCAGAAATGTTGACTAAAGTTGTTTGGACAAACCAAAGTAGCGGCGATAGCCAAGGGCGATTCTGTGTCGGATCTCCACCAGGATGTCATTTGTGGAGTTAACATTTGCCCCGAGGTAGACAAACTCCTTCACTACCTCAAAATTGTGGTGTGCGACGAAGCGATTTATACTTGACAGCGTATATTTTGTTTTGTCCTCATTCACTTTAAGACTAGAACGTCTCGCCTCGTCTTCAATCGCAACGATGTCGATGTCATCTGTGTATCCCAACAGTTGGGCAGATTTGTAGAAGATAGTGCCTTCCGTATTTACACCCGTCCGCCGCACTATCTTCTCCAGCACCAGATTGAAGAAATCACACGACAGCGCATCTCCTTACCGCAATCCGGTGCAGGTTTTAAATAGTTCAGAGATCTTTTAACCGAAGTGCACAGTGCATTGCTTATTTTTTTTCTGTGCATTTTTATTCAAAAACTCTTGGTTCTCATATTCTAGACAAAAATACTTAAAACTAGCTTAACTAACTACACTATTATTCTTAAATCTAACTTACTGACCCCAGACGGGCACTCTGAGCTAATCTATTATACAATTGCCTTTCGGGCTAACCGTCTTTCAATTATTTATTTAAATTATTTTTTTTTTTTACTTGCCCAAGAAAATTTTCAAAAAAACTTGGTCGTCATTGTTTTTGTTTTGCTTTTCCCTATTCTAGTTTAACCTAAACTAAATTAAATCTAAGCTAAAAACTTAAAATTGCTTAAAGTACTTAAAACTACTCAAAATACTTAAAAGCTGCTTAAGCTATGTCCGTAACATAATACGGACGCGTGCACCAAGGCGTATATATATATTTTTTTTGTGTTTTTTTTTCGTACATATTTTTCTTATTCTAGTTAAAACTACCTTAAGAACTATATAAACTGGTCACAAAGGTCATCTAACGGACCAATCGTTTTGAGACGTGAGCGGCGGCGGAGATCGCCCTACTGAACCGTAGAAGATCCTCGTGGCTGCGAGCGACGTCCGGCTCGTATTGAAGTCGCCTGTCCACTGTTCGGCGTACGACATGGAAGATGATAGGAAATCCTTCCGTATCCTATATCAGGCCTTTCGTATTCAAATAGAGAAAAGTTTCGAGCGGTATAAAGGCGTTAAGGCACACCTTCTCATGGTACATTATATTGGGGTAGTAAGGCTCAAAGATCAGACTGTTGGTAGAAGTCATAGCTCGTGCAATGTATCCTCGCGTCAGCTTAATAATAAAATTATCTATCTTGATCAGGTTTGCCTCCTTATACAAGATCTTATTGGGATAGAATTTCTTGTATTCGGATTCGGGTGAGCGATACAACCGGAGGCAGGCCCAAAGACACTGCCTCTCGAACACCCTCATCTTTTCCATCTGGGAAGGACTCAAGCTGAACCACACTGGACAACCATACACCATGATTAGCCGGATGAGGGTCATGTAGCAGATCACCTTCACTCTGGTATCAAGTTGGCTGCTGTAAAACAACCTACTTGCCGCAGCAAAAGCTTTCTTAGCTTTCGTCAAAGCAGTAGCTGCATGCTTATCACAATACACATACTGATCCAACCAAATGCCAAGATATCGCACTACATTTTTCACAGCTAACGGCCGTCCCTGCGCGTTGGTAATGCCGAAATTGCGCCAGTTTTTGTTCGTATCCCTTGAGGCCTTGGGCAGCGGGGTTCTGAACAGAATAGTTTCACACTTCCGGAAATTGATTTTCAACTTCCAGTTGTCGCAAAACCACTGAATCTTATTGAAGTCACGCTGCAACAAGATATTAATTACTTCGACCTTCGGATCTGATCTGTACGCTATGATATCATCGTGCGGCATAGAACCTATTAGATCGCTAGTAAATATAGGGAACAGGATCGGCGAACCAACTGCCCCCTGTTGCAACCAATTTTTTATGTAAAAGATCGAGGTAGAAGTTACGTTGCCATTTTTCACAACGAAATTCCTACCAGTGATCATGTCATAGATCATATATAGCAATGGTTTACTGACGCCGAGCCCGACCAACTTGAGGAAAAGGCCTTCTAACCATACGGTGTCGAACGCCTTTTCCATGTCTAACAAGCAGGCACCCGTGCATTAGGTCTTATTCTTATTATACTGGATGTCGGAGACCAATTTGGACGAGGCCTGTATGGTATTATGCCCCGCCCTAAACCCAAATAGATTTGATTTGATTGATTTGTTTTTCCTCAACCCATTCTTTCAGAGTTCTAATGACAATCTTCTCAAAGACCTTGCTTATACACGGAAGAAGACTTATCGACCGGAGATTTGTCGGGATTGAAGTATCTTTGTCCCGTTCAGGGATAGGGATAGGATAGGATAGGATAGGATAGGATGTACAACAGCTGTCTTCCAAGGAGCCGGGTAATATGCATTACTCTGCGCATTACTCACAGGGTTGTATATACGTCCACCGCCTCAGAGGGGAGATGGCGCAGAACAATATTTGGTATCCCATCGATTGAGTGAGTGAGTTGAAGATACCCTGGAGTTCAACTTTCGAAATAAGGATGAAGTTATTTCCATCATTCTAGTGAAACCAGGATTCTCGGATCGCCATTAACTTATCTCATTCCGAAGGTGAAAGTGGTCTAGCAAGGCTCTGTTATCCAAGTCGTGGTTCGGACTACGGGGTTCGTTGACCGTGTACACTTCCTGGAAGACAGCACCAATTGTTTTCACCTTCGTGGTTCGTTGACCGTGTACACTTCCTGGAAGACAGCACCAATTGTTTTCACCTTCCCCTGGGGATCCTCAACTACCAAGAAGGCGTTGTCAAGCACTGCCCCATCTGGATCGATGCCAACTGACATTAGTAGGTTCTCGTTGTTTCTCGTTCTGTCAAGTCGGACGGTCTGAATGTCGTTTTGATCTTTCCTCCGGAAGATTTTATTTTTTTTCGTAGGTTTTTGTAACACTACATTGGAGCACTCAGACTCAAGAACTTGTCCATTGTACTGCCAGGCAGCAACCTAATTTGCTGAAATTTTCGAAGGAAGACCAGCAGGCGCTTCTGTGATGAGGAGCCTACATCATCAGCTCTCACCTCATCAGTACCGAATAACTGCCACCTGATTCGAGCAAAGGCGGGACAATGGCAGCGGATTTGCTCTGCAGTATCGTCGTCTTCTCCCCAGGCGTCGCAGAGGGTTTCATCACTTAGGCCAAGCAAACTTAGGTGTTTGGCGAAGGTGTAGTGCCCCGTAAGGAGCATGCGCTTGGTCTGTCTACATCCTGGAGAGTCATGCCACCTGCGGTTGTGCTCTCGAGAAGTCCAATCATCGATGGAAGCCCTAACCAAGGACGTGGGCAGTCCCAGCGTAGGTTCAGGTCCTCAGAATGCCTCATCTGATCCTCGCCTAGCAAGTTCATCGGCGATCTCATTTCCCGTGATCCCGTGGTAACCCGGTACCCAGACAAGTCTTAGCGAATTTAAGCTACCTATCAAATTCAGAGAAGACTTGCATTCCTGAACTATCCTGGAAGTGGTTAAAGGGTTCAGCAAGGCCTTAAGCACAGCTTGGCTGTCGCTACAGACGCCCCTTCCACCTATTCTTCACAATATAGCTCGTAGCCATTAGGATCGCATAGGTTTCCGCTTGGAAAACCGACGCAAATTTACCTAACGAGGTGTGCAGTCTGAAGTTGTCGCTCTCCACGAAGGCACCAGCACCAGATCCTTCACTGGTCTTGGAGCCGTCCGTGAAAATTCGACTACATTCCTTTCCTGGCTCAGATTCTGGCCAGAGCCAGTCCTGAGTACAGGGAAAGTCGACTTTGTATGTTCGTCGCAGCTGGAGTACTGGTGTCCGTGCGTCAGACGGCATATCCATAAGACTGGGGTCAAAGGAAATGCGGTGCGCAAGGTCATCGAAACTCCAGTACGAGTTGTACCAATAACCACTTCTTTTTAAATTGAAGATGGCCTTGAGAGTACACCCCATGATGTGGATATATAGGGGGGAAATTCAGCAGTGCATCAAGAGCAGAGCCAGGCATGCTAGGGAAGGCCCCCATGCAGCCGAGTCAGACCATTCTTTGAAGCTTGGTGAAAGCAGCAGTTACGAAATTACACGAAAGCTTATTCCACCAAACGACCGATGCATAGGAGAGAAGGGGCCTAATCATAGCCGTGTAGATCCAAAAGGATCTTTTTGGTGATAGAGCCCGTGATTTGCCGAAAATTCCCTTACACTGCCGGAAAACTGACAGTGCCTTCGCAATTTTCGTTTCGACGTGATTTTTCCACAGAAGCTTCCTATCTAGAATGACACCCAGATATTTAGCTTCATCGAAAAAGCGGATAGTGACACCTTTTAGTACTAGTTGAGTCAAACCAGTCAATTTCCTCCTCCTCGTAAAGAGGAAAACCTTGGTTTTAAGAGGGTTGACTGAAAGCCCATTTCTGGTACACCAATCGTCGATCACATCTAGAGCTGCCTGCGCTTTTGAACACACATCCGCTAGGCATGATCCGACAGACAGAACAGGTACATCATCTGAATAGGCCTGGGCGTAGATGTTGGAACTATTGAGAGCATCGAGCAGAGAGTCAACCAGCATGCACCATAGCAGAGGAGACAAGACACCACCCTGCGGGCAGCCCCTATTTACCCCCACCATAACATACTGGCCACAGTCCGCGTCCGCAATAATAGTTCTGTTCATCAGCATTGCTTTAATCCAAAGCACTAATGATTCATCTACACCGTGTTCTCTGGCCGAGTTGCACATACCATCAAAAGTCGCATTGTCAAAAGCACCCTCTATATCAATGAAAATGCCCAGCGCGTACTCTTCCCTGTCGAGTGCACATTCAATTCTGCCGACGAGATTTTGAAGTGCCGTCTCGCAAGATTTTCCGCGCTGATAGGCATGTTGCATCTGAGACAGAGGATGAAATCGCAAAGCGGTTTTGCGCACATGAAGCTCAACCAACCTTTTCCATTCTTTTCAGCAGGAAGAAAGTTAGACTGATTGGTCTAAAGTTCTTGGCGAGTGAGTAGTCCCCCTTACCGATCTTTGGTATGAAGGCTACCCTAACTGTACGCCAAGGGGTCGGGATATAGGCGAGTGCCAGGCTGGCTGTGAAGATTCTTTTCAGAAACGGCAGCAACTTGTCTATACCCTTTTGCAACACGGCTGGATATATGCCATCGGTACCAGGCGACTTGAAACCATCGAAGGACGCGACTGCGTATTTGATAGCTTCATCTGTCACCACGAGCGATGAAACAAACCAGCATCGTCGTGTTACATTTATCAGCTCATCCTCAGTTCCAGGGATAGGAACTGGTTTTGAGCCGGTTGTAATCTGGTTACCTGGAAAATGAGTCTCTAGCATGAGGCTAAGCGTTTCAGCTTTTGACTCAGTGTAGGTACCGTCTGGTCTTCTGAGTGTTTCCAGTTTGGTTGGTTTGTCCTTTTTAAGAACTTTAACCAGTCTGCTGGTTTCACCGAGTGATTCGATCTTTCCACAAAAATCCCTATAGGAGGCACTATCCGAATTAACCTCTTATAATCTTTTTGTTTTAATCGGTACAGGTTCCAGTCCTCTTCCAAGTCGGTCTTGAGAGATCTGTTTAGAAGTTTCCTGGTTTCCTTGCGAATTGTCTGCAGTTCTGCGTTCCACCATGGAACAGGTGATCTGCAGGGGGTATTTCTAGCTGGACACGTCAGTTCAAAACATTTGGTTAGAGTGTTGTTCAAGTCTAGAACGACTTTCTCTACGTCCTGTCTCGTTCTGAGCTTAGGGAGAGGTTCAATTCGATTATCTAGCTCATCCCTAAACTGTATCCAGTTGGTTTTTCTTGGATTCCTCCTCTTCAGCAAAGTTGTGGTTTCGCATTCGATTCGGAATTCAATGTACCTATGGTCTGACAGGGACACTTCCGACAGAACCCACCAGTCTGTAATCTCCTTAAGGTATCTGTTGGATAACGTTAAGTCTTTTACTTCCTGTCTCCTTGTCGTAACAAAAGTTGGTTGAGAACCAACATTGTTGATGTCCAAATCAGACGATAGTAAGAAATCCAGAAGATCATTCCCTCTCTTGTTGCATTTGCTGCTGCCCCAGAAGGTATTCTGAGCATTAGCATCACAGCAGATGATTAGGCCTAATTTTCTGATTTCACAGTACTCTACGAGTTCCGATACCGCTCTTGGTGGTGGCGGCAGAACAGAATCGTAGGGGAAGTAAGCTGACGCTACGACGAAATTACGCCACATTCCATTCGCTTCGTAGCAAGACAAGTTCTCGGTATTTCAGACCGCTCGTCATAAAGTGGTGAGAAACCTCGCAAGCCACCAAGACCACAGATGCGATTTTTCCACACCCATGGTTCTTGAATGGATGCTATGTGTAGTTTTGTCTTCACCATGGAAAGTCTGCTACATAGGAGGGCAGTAGCATCCTTGGAATGGTGAAGGTTTATCTGGGTAAAAATTATTTCGATGTTTACCGTGGTTTTCGTCCATTATCCGCACTACTTTTAAATGAAGTGGAAATTAATCCTTCCAAGATGCAGATGTCCCTATCTGGGAGTCATACCTAGAACGGATGGTCTCAACCGAAGTTTCGTCTAGACCCACAACGAGAGAAGAACCGTCTTTATTTTCCCGGTTCTTACTCTCCTTATGAGAGTAGATTTTCCACTTCTTGGTTTCGAGGCCAGGGTTCTGGATATGTAATCGCACCAGCACATCTGCCATTTTCCTGAGTTGCCCCGGAATCCAGCAGACAGCGCGCGTCAGTTTTGGCGGCCTGAAAACCTCAAAAGTTGTGGTTCCCAGGGGGGGGATTTTCGGCACAGATTTGCTCAGCCATTCAAGGGTTTGCTGGGTGGAGCACTTCAACACAAAGGTTCCGTTTTCCAAACCACAGCCCTCCACTTGAAAGCAAGCATTCTCTGCCGTAGCTAGCTCCCACAGTTGATCTTCGCAGTGTTTGCACTCCGCGTCGGTCATACTGTCATCATTGCCAGCTTTTCCAATTCGGAGCGCCAAAGAGGAGATAGCAGCTCTTTTGTAGGGCCGCAATTCTCGCTCCTTGCGCTTGGTTTTTTCCTTCTTCCTCTTCGCGGTTTCGCCTGCATCGGCCCATTTCCATCCACTGGAGCTACAGTCTTTGCTGGTTGTAGCACCTGCTTCATTTGAATCTTGCGCGCAGGAGGAGTCGCCAACAGGAGTTGGGATACCTCTGTTGGTGGATCTTCCCGCGTCATTCAACCTCCGTCCGCCAGAACTGCGTCCTTTGAGGGTTGCAGCACTAGTTTCATCTGGACGTTGTGCGCGGGGAGAGCCATCAGCAGAGGGATCAGGAAAGCTTGAGACCTTCTTCCTCTTGATCCTGTTCGAGTCAGCAGAAGGGGAGGTAGCGTTGGCTCCAATAGATTGATCGGTTTCGGTTGGAGTTACCTCTGCCGACCTGTTTCTCTTTGCCGTCGCCACCAAGGGGGTGCGACTCTGATGGTTGAGGCCTCCAGAATCCTTGGACCAGCCGTAGTCGAGAAGACTACGGGTGGATTTTCGCTATCGCGAGTACCACCTGAAGTAGTTTCCAATCTTTGTTTATCCGTCATACTTGTTTTAACTTGTTTATCGTCAAAGTCAAGTCGTTTCTGGCTTTTGGTTCGATGTCTCACCTGGGATCTTTGGGACCGAGGTTCTTTGACTCTTAAGCCCTCCCGCCACGTCAAGGCTACCAGAAAGGGAGAGTCATTTCCAAAAAATTAAGCCAAAAATCTTAATTCTAGGCCTACTAGTTTCCGAGAAAATGAAAATAAACCAAATTATGCCATACTTTTAGCTGAAAATATGTAAAAATATGTATGTTATTGTGCGATGCACACATTTTTTCTAAAAAACGGTAAGTCTGGCGTGGTTTTGACCATAACAAGATTTTTAGAGGCATTCATTGCGAACATTTGAAGCCAAAAATCTTAATTCTAGGCCTACTAGTTTCCGAGAAAATGAAGCTGAAAATATGTACAGTGCCTCACAAAACTATTCGGAAATATGTTTTTTCCTGGATCTTAGTATTGTTAAACAACAAATAATTATTAAAATTATAAAAGTCAGTTTCAATTCAATATTTATTCTCTAATAACAAAAAATGAAAAAAAAATGTTGCGCATTTTCTTTCTACAACAACAAAAAAACTCAACATAAACAATAAGGGAGAGAATTTCATGTCACAAAAGTATTCGGAAATTTTACCTATAACTACTATAATTTCAAAACAAAATATAAAATTACAATCTTAATAACGTGTGGCAAAACCTTTTTGTTTTATAACTTCTTTTAGTCTATTTGGCATTGATTTCACAAGCCTTTTTGTCATTGCAGGACTTATTTTGCTCCATTCTTTACAAATGGCTTCATTTAATGTTAGTTTGCTTGTTATTGGATGCTTGCGAATTTTTTTCGCAATAATCGCCCATAAATGTTCGATGGGGTTAAGGTCAGGAGACTGCGGCGGAGTTTTCAACTGTTTTGGCGTGTTATATAAAACCCACATTTTCGTACTATGCGCTGTATGCTTTGGGTCATTATCGTGTTGAAATATATAACGACCCGAAAGTAACAATTTCTCCGCACTCTGATTCAAATTGTTTTTCAATATGTCAATATATTGATAGTGATTCATTGTATTTTCAATAAATTGCATATTGCCAATCCCGTTCGCACTCATGCAGCCCCACAGCATAACGTTACCTCCTCCGTGTTTGACCGTTGGTATCATATTGCTGGGATGCATATTTTTTCTCACTTTTCTCCAGACCTTGTGGCCTCCATCTGGTCCAAAAATGTTAATCTTTGTTTCATCACTGAAAATTACGCTTCTCCAAAAGTCTTCATTGCAGTTTAAGTGCTCTTTTGCAAACTCAACGCGTTTCCTCCGGTTGATTTCGCTTATTAGTGGTTTGCGGCGTGGAGTACGACCATTGTAGCCAGCGCTTCTGAGCACCCTACTTACAGTTTCATCACAGACACTAACTCCGATATACTCAGCCATTTCTCTCCTTAATTCTGGAGCACATGTTTTTGGATCTTGTTTAATTTTTCTGATTATAATCTATTTATCACGTAGACTTAATTTCACAGGACGGCCAGATCGTTGTTGTGACTTAATGCTATCACGCTGCAGAATGCTATGAACTGTAGAAATGGATCTATTTAAAAAAGACGATATTTCTTTCAGTTTTTTTCCTTCACTGTGCATTCGAAAAATTATTTCTCTTTCTTCTTCGGTAGTTTCCTTTGATTTTCTGCCCATTTTAATATATAATGTTAAATTTATTATGATGTTTAAAAACAAAACGAGAAATGTATTAATGATGCTCTTTTAACGCTTGCGAATGCTGGTTATTCACTAAAAAGGAAAGCCAATAACTTAATTGAAGAAGAACTTAAAACGGCAATTGATTTTAACCGTAAGCGGCAGCATTTCCGTATGCTTTTGTGACATGGAATTCGCTCTCTTATCGTCTATGTTGCTTTTTGTTGTTGTTATAGACAGAAAACATGAATTTTTTTTTTCTGATTTTTTGTTAACAGAAAATAAGTGTCAATTCAGAATGACACTGATTTTTGTAAAAATAATAATTATTTGTTGTTTAACAATACTAAAATCCAGGAAAAAACACAATTCCGAATACTTTTGTGAGGGTCTGTATGTTATTGTGCGATGCACATATTTTTTCTCAAAAACGGTAAGTCGGGCGTGGTTTTGACCATAACAAGATTTGTAGAGGCATTCATTAGGAACATTTTAAGCCAAAAATCTTAATTCTAGGCCTACTAGTTTCCGAGAAAATGAAAATAAACCAAATTATGCCATACTTTTAGCTGAAAATATGTAAAAATATGTATGTTATTGTGCGATGCACACATTTTTTCTCAAAAACGGTAAGTCTGGCGTGGTTTTGACCATAACAAGATTTGTAGAGGCATTCATTACGAACATTTTAAACCAAAAATCTTAATTCTAGGCCTACTAGTTTCCGAGAAAATGAAAATAAACCAAATTATGCCATACTTTTAGCTGAAAATACATTTTTTCTCAAAAACGGTAAGTCTGGCGTGGTATTGACCATAACAAGATTTGTAGAGGCATTCATTACGAACATTTTAAGCCAAAAATCTTAATTCTAGGCCTACTAGTTTCCGAGAAAATGAAAATAAACCAAATTATGCCATACTTTTAGCTGAAAATATGTAAAAATATGTATGTTATTGTGCGATGCACACATTTTTTCTCAAAAACGGTAAGCCCGGCGTGGTTTTGACCATAACAAGATTTGTAGAGGCATTCATTACGAACATTTTAAGCCAAAAATCTTAATTCTAGGCCTACTAGTTTCCGAGAAAATGAAAATAAACCAAATTATGCCATACTTTTAGCTGAAAATATGTATGTTATTGTGCGATGCACACATTTTTTCTCAAAAACGGTAAGTCTGGCGTGGTATTGACCATAACAAGATTTGTAGAGGCATTCATTACGAACATTTTAAGCCAAAAATCTTAATTCTAGGCCTACTAGTTTCCGAGAAAATGAAAATAAACCAAATTATGCCATACTTTTAGCTGAAAATATGTATGTTATTGTGCGATGCACATATTTTTTCTCAAAAACGGTAAGTCTGGCGTGGTTTTGACCATAACAAGATTTGTAAGGCATTCATTACGAACATTTTAAGCCAAAAATCTTAATTCTAGGCCTACTAGTTTCCGAGAAAATGAAAATAAACCAAATTATGCCATACTTTTAGCTGAAAATATGTATGTTATTGTGCGATGCACATATTTTTTCTCATAAACGGTAAGTCTGGCGTGGTTTTGACCATAACAATATTTGTAGAGGCATTCATTACGAACATTTTAAACCAAAAATCTTAATTCTAGGCCTACTAGTTTCCGAGAAAATGAAAATAAACCAAATTATGCCATACTTTTAGCTGAAAATATGTAAAAATATGTATGATATTGTGCGATGCACACATTTTTTCTCAAAAACGGTAAGTCTGGCGTGGTTTTGACCATAGCAAGATTTGTAGAGGCAATAACACATATTTTCAGCTAAAAGTATGGCATAATTTGGTTTATTTTAATTTTCTCGGAAACTAGTAGGCCTAGAATTAAGATTTTTGGCTTAAAATGTTCGTAATGAATGCCTCTAGTTTCCGAGAAAATGAAAATAAACCAAATTATGCCATACTTTTAGCTGAAAATATGTATGTTATTGTGCGATGCACATATTTTTTCTCATAAACGGTAAGTCTGGCGTGGTTTTGACCATAACAAGATTTGTAGAGGCATTCATTACGAACATTTTAAGCCAAAAATCTTAATTCTAGGCCTACTAGTTTCCGAGAAAATGAAAATAAACCAAATTATGCCATACTTTTAGCTGAAAATATGTAAAAATATGTATGATATTGTGCGATGCACACATTTTTTCTCAAAAACGGTAAGTCTGGCGTGGTTTTGACCATAACAAGATTTGTAGAGGCATTCATTACGAACATTTTAAGCCAAAAATCTTAATTCTAGGCCTACTAGTTTCCGAGAAAATGAAAATAAACCAAATTATGCCATACTTTTAGCTGAAAATATGTAAAAATATGTATGTTATTGTGCGATGCACACATTTTTTCTCAAAAACGGTAAGTCTGGCGTGGTTTTGACCATAACAAGATTTGTAGAGGCATTCATTACGAACATTTTAAGCCAAAAATCTTAATTCTAGGCCTACTAGTTTCCGAGAAAATTAAAATAAACCAAATTATGCCATACTTTTAGCTGAAAATATGTGTTATTGTGCGATGCACATATTTTTTCTCAAAAACGGTAAGTCTGGCGTGGTTTTGACCATAACAAGATTTGTAGAGGCATTCATTACGAACATTTTAAGCCAAAAATCTTAATTCTAGGCCTACTAGTTTCCGAGAAAATGAAAATAAACCAAATTATGCCATACTTTTAGCTGAAAATATGTAAAAATATGTATGATATTGTGCGATGCACACATTTTTTCTCAAAAACGGTAAGTCTGGCGTGGTTTTGACCATAACAAGATTTGTAGAGGCATTGATTACGAACATTTTAAGCCAAAAATCTTAATTCTAGGCCTACTAGTTTCCGAGAAAATGAAAATAAACCAAATTATGCCATACTTTTAGCTGAAAATATGTAAAAATATGTATGTTATTGTGCGATGCACATATTTTTTCTCAAAAACTGTAAGTCTGGCGTGGTTTTGACCATAACAAGATTTGTAAGGCATTCATTACGAACATTTTAAGCCAAAAATCTTAATTCTAGGCCTACTAGTTTCCGAGAAAATGAAAATAAACCAAATTATGCCATACTTTTAGCTGAAAATATGTATGTTATTGTGCGATGCACATATTTTTTCCCATAAACGGTAAGTCTGGCGTGGTTTTGACCATAACAAGATTTGTAGAGGCATTCATTACGAACATTTTAAGCCAAAAATCTTAATTCTAGGCCTACTAGTTTCCGAGAAAATGAAAATAAACCAAATTATGCCATACTTTTAGCTGAAAATATGTAAAAATATGTATGATATTGTGCGATGCACACATTTTTTCTCAAAAACGGTAAGTCTGGCGTGGTTTTGACCATAACAAGATTTGTAGAGGCATTCATTACGAACATTTTAAGCCAAAAATCTTAATTCTAGGCCTACTAGTTTCCGAGAAAATGAAAATAAACCAAATTATGCCATACTTTTAGCTGAAAATATGTAAAAATATGTATGTTATTGTGCGATGCACATATTTTTTCTCAAAAACGGTAAGTCTGGCGTGGTTTTGACCGTAACAAGATTTGTAGAGGCATTCATTACGAACATTTTAAGCCAAAAATCTTAATTCTAGGCCTACTAGTTTCCGAGAAAATGAAAATTAAACCAAATTATGCCATACTTTTAGCTGAAAATATGTATGTTATTGTGCGATGCACATATTTTTTCTCAAAAACGGTAAGTGTGGCGTGGTGTTGACCATAACAAGATTTGTAGAGACATTCATTACGAACATTTTAAGCCAAAAATCTTAATTCTAGGCCTACTAGTTTCCGAGAAAATGAAAATAAACCAAATTATGCCATACTTTTAGCTGAAAATATGTAAAAATATGTATGTTATTGTGCGATGCACACATTTTTTCTCAAAAACGGTAAGTCTGGCGTGGTTTTGACCATAACAAGATTTGTAGAGGCATTCATTACGAACATTTTAAGCCAAAAATCTTAATTCTAGGCCTACTAGTTTCCGAGAAAATTAAAATAAACCAAATTATGCCATACTTTTAGCTGAAAATATGTATGTTATTGTGCGATGCACATATTTTTTCTCAAAAACGGTAAGTCTGGCGTGGTTTTGACCATAACAAGATTTGTAGAGGCATTCATTACGAACATTTTAAGCCAAAAATCTTAATTCTAGGCCTACTAGTTTCCGAGAAAATGAAAATAAACCAAATTATGCCATACTTTTAGCTGAAAATATGTAAAAATATGTATGTTATTGTGCGATGCACATATTTTTTCTCAAAAACGGTAAGTCTGGCGTTGTGTTGACCATAACAAGATTTGTAGAGACATTCATTACGAACATTTTAAGCCAAGAATCTTAATTCTAGGCCTACTAGTTTCCGAGAAAATGAAAATAAACCAAATTATGCCATACTTTTAGCTGAAAATATGTAAAAATATGTATGTTATTGTGCGATGCACATATTTTTTCTCAAAAACGGTAAGTCTGGCGTGGTTTTGACCATAACAAGATATGTAGAGGCATTCATTACGAACATTTTAAGCCAAAAATCTTAATTCTAGGCCTACTAGTTTCCGAGAAAATGAAAATAAACCAAATTATGCCATACTTTTAGCTGAAAATATGTAAAAATATGTATGTTATTGTGCGATGCACATATTTTTTCTCAAAAACTGTAAGTCTGGCGTGGTTTTGACCATAACAAGATTTGTAGAGGCATTCATTACAAACATTTTAAACCAAAAATCTTAATTCTAGGCCTACTAGTTTCCGAGAGAATGAAAATAAACCAAATTATGCCATACTTTTAGCTGAAAATATGTATGTTATTGTGCGATGCACATATTTTTTCTCAAAAACGGTAAGTCTGGCGTGGTTTTGACCATAACAAGATTTGTAGAGGCATTCATTACGAACATTTTAAACCAAAAATCTTAATTCTAGGCCTACTAGTTTCCGAGAAAATGAAAATAAACCAAATTATGCCATACTTTTAGCTGAAAATATGTATGTTATTGTGCGATACACATATTTTTTCTCAAAAACGGTAAGTCTGGCGTGGTTTTGACCATAACAAGATTTGTAGAGGCATTCATTACGAACATTTTAAACCAAAAATCTTAATTCTAGGCCTACTAGTTTCCGAGAAAATGAAAATAAACCAAATTATGCCATACTCTTAGCTGAAAATATGTAAAAATATGTATGTTATTGTGCGATGCACACATTTTTTCTCAAAAGCGGTAAGTCTGGCGTGGTTTTGACCATAACAAGATTTGTAGAGGCATTCATTGCGAACATTTGAAGCCAAAAATCTTAATTCAAGGCCTACTAGTTTCCGAGAAAATGAAAATAAACCAAATTATGCCATAATGCTGAAAATATGTAAAAATATGTATGTTATTGTGCGATGCACATATTTTTCTTAAAAATCTTAATTCTAGGCCTACTAGTTTCCGAGAAAATGAAAATAAACCAAATTATGCCATACTTTTAGCTGAAAATATGTATGTTATTGTGCGATGCACATATTTTTTCTCAAAAACGGTAAGTCTGGCGTGGTTTTGACCATAACAAGATTTGTAAGGCATTCATTACGAACATTTTAAGCCAAAAATCTTAATTCTAGGCCTACTAGTTTCCGAGAAAATGAAAATAAACCAAATTATGCCATACTTTTAGCTGAAAATATGTAAAAATATGTATGATATTGTGCGATGCACACATTTTTTCTCAAAAACGGTAAGTCTGGCGTGGTTTTGACCATAACAAGATTTGTAGAGGCATTCATTACGAACATTTTAAACCAAAAATCTTAATTCTAGGCCTACTAGTTTCCGAGAAAATGAAAATAAACCAAATTATGCCATACTTTTAGCTGAAAATATGTAAAAATATGTATGTTATTGTGCGATGCACATATTTTTTCTCAAAAACGGTAAGTCTGGCGTTGTGTTGACCATAACAAGATTTGTAGAGACATTCATTACGAACATTTTAAGCCAAGAATCTTAATTCTAGGCCTACTAGTTTCCGAGAAAATGAAAATAAACCAAATTATGCCATACTTTTAGCTGACAATATGTATGTTATTGTGCGATGCACATATTTTTTCTCAAAAACGGTAAGTCTGGCGTGGTTTTGAGCATAACAAGATTTGTAGAGGCATTCATTACGAACATTTTAAGCCAAAAATCTTAATTCTAGACCTACTAGTTTCCGAGAAAACTAAAATAAACCAAATTATGCCATACTTTTAGCTGAAAATATGTAAAAATATGTATGTTATTGTGCGATGCACATATTTTTTCTCAAAAACGGTAAGTCTGGCGTGATTTTGACCATAACAAGATTTGTAGAGGCATTCATTACGAACATTTTAAGCCAAAAATCTTAATTCTAGGCCTACTAGTTTCCGAGAAAATGAAAATAAACCAAATTATGCCATACTTTTAGCTGAAAATATGTATGTTATTGTGCGATGCACATATTTTTTCTCAAAAACGGTAAGTCTGGCGTGGTTTTGACCATAACAAGATTTGTAGAGGCATTCATTACGAACATTTTAAGCCAAAAATCTTAATTCTAGGCCTACTAGTTTCCGAGAAAATGAAAATAAACCAAATTATGCCATACTTTTAGCTGAAAATATGTAAAAATATGTATGTTATTGTGCGATGCACATATTTTTTCTCAAAAACGGTAAGTCTGGCGTGGTTTTGACCATAACAAGATTTGTAGAGGCATTCATTACGAACATTTTAAGCCAAAAATCTTAATTCTAGGCCTACTAGTTTCCGAGAAAATGAAAATAAACCAAATTATGCCATACTTTTAGCTGAAAATATGTAAAAATATGTATGTTATTGTGCGATGCACATATTTTTTCTCAAAAGCGGTAAGTCTGGCGTGTTTTTGACCATAACAAGATTTGTAGAGGCATTCATTACGAACATTTTAAACCAAAAATCTTAATTCTAGGCCTACTAGTTTCCGAGAAAATGAAAATAAACCAAATTATGCCATACTCTTTGCTGAAAATATGTAAAAATATGTATGTTATTGTGCGATGCACACATTTTTTCTCAAAAGCGGTAAGTCTGGCGTGTTTTTGACCATAACAAGATTTGTAGAGGCATTCATTGCGAACATTTTAAGCCAAAAATCTTAATTCTAGGCCTACTAGTTTCCGAGAAAATGAAAATAAACCAAATTATGCCATAATGCTGAAAATATGTAAAAATATGTATGTTATTGTGCGATGCACATATTTTTTCTCAAAAACGGTAAGTCTGGCGTGGTTTTGACCATAACAAGATTTGTAGAGGGATTCATTACGAACATTTTAAACCAAAAATCTTAATTCTAGGCCTACTAGTTTCCGAGAAAATGAAAATAAACCAAATTATGCCATACTTTTAGCTGAAAATATGTAAAAATATGTATGTTATTGTGCGATGCACATATTTTTTCTCAAAAACGGTAAGTCTGGCGTGGTTTTGACCATAACAAGATTTGTAGAGGCATTCATTACGAACATTTTAAGCCAAAAATCTTAATTCTAGGCCTACTAGTTTCCGAGAAAATGAAAATAAACCAAATTATGCCATACTTTTAGCTGAAAATATGTATGTTATTGTGCGATGCACATATTTTTTCTCAAAAACGGTAAGTCTGGCGTGGTTTTGACCATAACAAGATTTGTAAGGCATTCATTACGAACATTTTAAGCCAAAAATCTTAATTCTAGGCCTACTAGTTTCCGAAATAAACCAAATTATGCCATACTTTTAGCTGAAAATATGTAAAAATATGTATGATATTGTGCGATGCACACATTTTTTCTCAAAAACGGTAAGTCTGGCGTGGTTTTGACCATAACAAGATTTGTAGAGGCATTCATTACGAACATTTTAAGCCAAAAATCTTAATTCTAGGCCTACTAGTTTCCGAGAAAATGAAAATAAACCAAATTATGCCATACTTTTAGCTGAAAATATGTATGTTATTGTGCGATGCACATATTTTTTCCCATAAACGGTAAGTCTGGCGTGGTTTTGACCATAACAAGATTTGTAGAGGCATTCATTACGAACATTTTAAGCCAAAAATCTTAATTCTAGGCCTACTAGTTTCCGAGAAAATGAAAATAAACCAAATTATGCCATACTTTTAGCTGAAAATATGTAAAAATATGTATGTCATTTTGCGATGCACATATTTTTTCTCAAAAACGGTAAGTCTGGCGTGGTTTTGACCATAACAAGATTTGTAGAGGCATTCATTACGAACATTTTAAGCCAAAAATCTTAATTCTAGGCCTACTAGTTTCCGAGAAAATGAAAATAAACCAAATTATGCCATACTTTTAGCTGAAAATATGTATGTTATTGTGCGATGCACATATTTTTTCTCAAAAACGGTAAGTCTGGCGTGGTTTTGACCATAACAAGATTTGTAGAGGCATTCATTACGAACATTTTAAGCCAAAAATCTTAATTCTAGGCCTACTAGTTTCCGAGAAAATGAAAATAAACCAAATTATGCCATACTTTTAGCTGAAAATATGTAAAAATATGTATGTTATTGTGCGATGCACATATTTTTTCTCAAAAACGGTAAGTCCGGCGTGGTTTTGACCATAACAAGATTTGTAGAGGCATTCATTACGAACATTTTAAGCCAAAAATCTTAATTCTAGGCCTACTAGTTTCCGAGAAAATGAAAATAAACCAAATTATGCCATACTTTTAGCTGAAAATATTTAAAAATATGTATGTTATTGTGCGATGCACATACTTTTTCTCAAAAACGGTAAGTCTGGCGTGGTTTTGACCGTAACAAGATTTGTAGAGGCATTCATTACGAACATTTTAAGCCAAAAATCTTAATTCTAGGCCTACTAGTTTCCGAGAAAATGAAAATAAACCAAATTATGCCATACTTTTAGCTGAAAATATGTAAAAATATGTATGTCATTTTGCGATGCACATATTTTTTCTCAAAAACGGTAAGTCTGGCGTGGTTTTGACCATAACAAGATTTGTAGAGGCATTCATTACGAACATTTTAAGCCAAAAATCTTAATTCTAGGCCTACTAGTTTCCGAGAAAATGAAAATAAACCAAATTATGCCATACTTTTAGCTGAAAATATGTAAAAATATGTATGTTATTGTGCGATGCACATATTTTTTCTCAAAAACGGTAAGTCTGGCGTGGTTTTGACCATAACAAGATTTGTAAAGGCATTCATTACGAACATTTTAAGCCAAAAATCTTAATTCTAGGCCTACTAGTTTCCGAGAAAATGAAAATAAACCAAATTATGCCATACTTTTAGCTGAAAATATGTATGTTTTTGTGCGATGCACATATTTTTTCTCAAAAACGGTAAGTCTGGCGTGGTTTTGACCATAACAAGATTTGTAGAGGCATTCATTACGAACATTTTAAGCCAAAAATCTTAATTCTAGGCCTACTAGTTTCCGAGAAAATGAAAATAAACCAAATTATGCCATACTTTTAGCTGAAAATATGTAAAAATATGTATGTTATTGTGCGATGCACATATTTTTTCTCAAAAACGGTTAGTCTGGCGTGGTTTTGACCATAACAAGATTTGTAGAGGCATTCATTACGAACATTTTAAGCCAAAAATCTTAATTCTAGGCCTACTAGTTTCCGAGAAAATGAAAATAAACCAAATTATGCCATACTTTTAGCTGAAAATATTTAAAAATATGTATGTTATTGTGCGATGCACATACTTTTTCTCAAAAACGGTAAGTCTGGCGTGGTTTTGACCGTAACAAGATTTGTAGAGGCATTCATTACGAACATTTTAAGCCAAAAATCTTAATTCTAGGCCTACTAGTTTCCGAGAAAATGAAAATAAACCAAATTATGCCATACTTTTAGCTGAAAATATGTATGTTATTGTGCGATGCACATATTTTTTCTCAAAAACGGTAAGTCTGGCGTGGTTTTGACCATAACAAGATTTGTAGAGGCATTCATTACGAACATTTTAAGCCAAAAATCTTAATTCTAGGCCTACTAGTTTCCGAGAAAATGAAAATAAACCAAATTATGCCATACTCTTAGCTGAAAATATGTAAAAATATGTATGTTATTGTGCGATGCACACATTTTTTCTCAAAAGCGGTAAGTCTGGCGTGGTTTCGACCATAACAAGATTTGTAGAGGCATTCATTACGAACATTTTAAACCAAAAATCTTAATTCTAGGCCTACTAGTTTCCGAGAAAATGAAAATAAACCAAATTATGCCATACTTTTAGCTGAAAATATGTAAAAATATGTATGTTATTGTGCGATGCACATATTTTTTCTCAAAAACGGTTAGTCTGGCGTGGTTTTGACCATAACAAGATTTGTAGAGGCATTCATTACGAACATTTTAAGCCAAAAATCTTAATTCTAGGCCTACTAGTTTCCGAGAAAATGAAAATAAACCAAATTATGCCATACTTTTAGCTGAAAATATTTAAAAATATGTATGTTATTGTGCGATGCACATACTTTTTCTCAAAAACGGTAAGTCTGGCGTGGTTTTGACCGTAACAAGATTTGTAGAGGCATTCATTACGAACATTTTAAGCCAAAAATCTTAATTCTAGGCCTACTAGTTTCCGAGAAAATGAAAATAAACCAAATTATGCCATACTTTTAGCTGAAAATATGTATGTTATTGTGCGATGCACATATTTTTTCTCAAAAACGGTAAGTCTGGCGTGGTTTTGACCATAACAAGATTTGTAGAGGCATTCATTACGAACATTTTAAGCCAAAAATCTTAATTCTAGGCCTACTAGTTTCCGAGAAAATGAAAATAAACCAAATTATGCCATACTCTTAGCTGAAAATATGTAAAAATATGTATGTTATTGTGCGATGCACACATTTTTTCTCAAAAGCGGTAAGTCTGGCGTGGTTTCGACCATAACAAGATTTGTAGAGGCATTCATTACGAACATTTTAAACCAAAAATCTTAATTCTAGGCCTACTAGTTTCCGAGAAAATGAAAATAAACCAAATTATGCCATACTTTTAGCTGAAAATATGTATGTTATTGTGCGATGCACATATTTTTTCTCAAAAACGGTAAGTCTGGCGTGGTTTTGACCATAACAAGATTTGTAGAGGCATTCATTACGAACATTTTAAACCAAAAATCTTAATTCTAGGCCTACTAGTTTCCGAGAAAATGAAAATAAACCAAATTATACTTTTAGCTGAAAATATGTATGTTATTGTGCGATGCACATATTTTTTCTCAAAAACGGTAAGTCTGGCGTGGTTTTGACCATAACAAGATTTGTAGAGGCATTCATTACGAACATTTTAAACCAAAAATCTTAATTCTAGGCCTACTAGTTTCCGAGAAAATGAAAATAAACCAAATTATGCCATACTTTTAGCTGAAAATATGTATGTTATTGTGCGATGCACATATTTTTTCTCAAAAACGGTAAGTCTGGCGTGGTTTTGACCATAACAAGATTTGTAGAGGCATTCATTACGAACATTTTAAACCAAAAATCTTAATTCTAGGCCTACTAGTTTCCGTTAAAATGAAAATAAACCAAATTATGCCATACTTTTAGCTGAAAATATGTATGTTATTGTGCGATGCACATATTTTTTCTCAAAAACGGTAAGTCTGGCGTGGTTTTGACCATAACTAGATTTGTAGAGGCATTCATTACGAACATTTTAAACCAAAAATCTTAATTCTAGGCCTACTAGTTTCCGAGAAAATGAAAATAAACCAAATTATGCCATACTTTTAGCTGAAAATATGTATGTTATTGTGCGATGCACATATTTTTTCTCAAAAACGGTAAGTCTGGCGTGGTTTTGACCATAACAAGATTTGTAGAGGCATTCATTACGAACATTTTAAGCCAAAAATCTTAATTCTAGGCCTACTAGTTTCCGAGAAAATGAAAATAAACCAAATTATGCCATACTTTTAGCTGAAAATATGTAAAAATATGTATGTTATTGTGCGATGCACATAATTTTTCTCAAAAACTGTAAGTCTGGCGTGGTTTTGACCATAACAAGATTTGTAGAGGCATTCATTACGAACATTTTAAGCCAAAAATCTTAATTCTAGGCCTACTAGTTTCCGAGAAAATGAAAATAAACCAAATTATGCCATACTTTTAGCTGAAAATATGTATGTTATTGTGCGATGCACATATTTTTTCTCAAAAACGGTAAGTCTGGCGTGGTTTTGACCATAACAAGATTTGTAAGGCATTCATTACTAACATTTTAAGCCAAAAATCTTAATTCTAGGCCTACTAGTTTCCGAGAAAATGAAAATAAACCAAATTATGCCATACTTTTAGCTGAAAATATGTAAAAATATGTATGATATTGTGCGATGCACACATTTTTTCTCAAAAACGGTAAGTCTGGCGTGGTTTTGACCATAACAAGATTTGTAGAGGCATTCATTACGAACATTTTAAGCCAAAAATCTTAATTCTAGGCCTACTAGTTTCCGAGAAAATGAAAATAAACCAAATTATGCCATACTTTTAGCTGAAAATATGTATGTTATTGTGCGATGCACATATTTTTTCGCAAAAACGGTAAGTCTGGCGTGGTTTTGACCATAACAAGATTTGTAAGGCATTCATTACGAACATTTTAAGCCAAAAATCTTAATTCTAGGCCTACTAGTTTCCGAGAAAATGAAAATAAACCAAATTATGCCATACTTTTAGCTGAAAATATGTAAAAATATGTATGTTATTTTGCGATGCACATATTTTTTCTCAAAAACGGTAAGTCTGGCGTGGTTTTGACCATAACAAGATTTGTAGAGGCATTCATTACGAACATTTTAAGCCAAAAATCTTAATTCTAGGCCTACTAGTTTCCGAGAAAATGAAAATAAACCAAATTATGCCATACTTTTAGCTGAAAATATGTAAAAATATGTATGTTATTGTGCGATGCACATATTTTTTCTCAAAAACGGTAAGTCTGGCGTGGTTTTGACCATAACAAGATTTGTAAAGGCATTCATTACGAACATTTTAAGCCAAAAATCTTAATTCTAGGCCTACTAGTTTCCGAGAAAATGAAAATAAACCAAATTATGCCATACTTTTAGCTGAAAATATGTATGTTATTGTGCGATGCACATATTTTTTCTCAAAAACGGTAAGTCTGGCGTGTTTTTGACCATAACAAGATTTGTAGAGGCATTCATTACGAACATTTTAAACCAAAAATCTTAATTCTAGGCCTACTAGTTTCCGAGAAAATGAAAATAAACCAAATTATGCCATACTTTTAGCTGAAAATATGTAAAAATATGTATGTTATTGTGCGATGCAGATATTTTTTCTCAAAAACGGTAAGTCTGGCGTGGTTTTGACCATAACAAGATTTGTAGAGGCGTTCATTACGAACATTTTAAGCCAAAAATCTTAATTCTAGGCCTACTAGTTTCCGAGAAAATTAAAATAAACCAAATTATGCCATACTTTTAGCTGAAAATATGTAAAAATATGTATGTTATTGTGCGATGCACATATTTTTTCTCAAAAGCGGTAAATCTGGCGTGGTTTCGACCATAACAAGATTTGTAGAGGCATTCATTACGAACATTTTAAGCCAAAAATCTTAATTCTAGGCCTACTAGTTTCCGAGAAAATTAAAATAAACCAAATTATGCCATACTTTAAGCTGAAAATATGTAAAAATATGTATGTTATTGTGCGATGCACATATTTTTTCTCAAAAACGGTAAGTCTGGCGTGTTTTTGACCATAACAAGATTTGTAGAGGCATTCATTACGAACATTTTAAACCAAAAATCTTAATTCTAGGCCTACTAGTTTCCGAGAAAATGAAAATAAACCAAATTATGCCATACTTTTAGCTGAAAATATGTAAAAATATGTATGTTATTGTGCGATGCACATACTTTTTCTCAAAAACGGTAAGTCTGGCGTGGTTTTGACCATAACAAGATTTGTAGAGGCGTTCATTACGAACATTTTAAGCCAAAAATCTTAATTCTAGGCCTACTAGTTTCCGAGAAAATTAAAATAAACCAAATTATGCCATACTTTTAGCTGAAAATATATAAAAATATGTATGTTATTGTGCGATGCACATATTTTTTCTCAAAAACGGTAAGTCTGGCGTGGTTTTGACCATAACAAGATTTGTAGAGGCATTCATTACGAACATTTTAAACCAAAAATCTTAATTCTAGGCCTACTAGTTTCCGAGAAAATGAAAATAAACCAAATTATGCCATACTTTTAGCTGAAAATATGTAAAAATATGTATGTTATTGTGCGATGCACACATTTTTTCTCAAAAGCGGTAAGTCTGGCGTGGTTTCGACCATAACAAGATTTGTAGAGGCATTCATTACGAACATTTTAAGCCAAAAATCTTAATTCTAGGCCTACTAGTTTCCGAGAAAATGAAAATAAACCAAATTATGCCATACTTTTAGCTGAAAATATGTATGTTATTGTGCGATGCACATATTTTTTCTCAAAAACGGTAAGTCTGGCGTGGTTTTGACCATAACAAGATTTGTAAGGCATTCATTACGAACATTTTAAGCCAAAAATCTTAATTCTAGGCCTACTAGTTTCCGAGAAAATGAAAATAAACCAAATTATGCCATACTTTTAGCTGAAAATATGTAAAAATATGTATGATATTGTGCGATGCACACATTTTTTCTCAAAAACGGTAAGTCTGGCGTGGTTTTGACCATAACAAGATTTGTAGAGGCATTCATTACGAACATTTTAAGCCAAAAATCTTAATTCTAGGCCTACTAGTTTCCGAGAAAATGAAAATAAACCAAATTATGCCATACTTTTAGCTGAAAATATGTATGTTATTGTGCGATGCACATATTTTTTCGCAAAAACGGTAAGTCTGGCGTGGTTTTGACCATAACAAGATTTGTAAGGCATTCATTACGAACATTTTAAGCCAAAAATCTTAATTCTAGGCCTACTAGTTTCCGAGAAAATGAAAATAAACCAAATTATGCCATACTTTTAGCTGAAAATATGTAAAAATATGTATGTCATTTTGCGATGCACATATTTTTTCTCAAAAACGGTAAGTCTGGCGTGGTTTTGACCATAACAAGATTTGTAGAGGCATTCATTACGAACATTTTAAGCCAAAAATCTTAATTCTAGGCCTACTAGTTTCCGAGAAAATGAAAATAAACCAAATTATGCCATACTTTTAGCTGAAAATATGTAAAAATATGTATGTTATTGTGCGATGCACATATTTTTTCTCAAAAACGGTAAGTCTGGCGTGGTTTTGACCATAACAAGATTTGTAAAGGCATTCATTACGAACATTTTAAGCCAAAAATCTTAATTCTAGGCCTACTAGTTTCCGAGAAAATGAAAATAAACCAAATTATGCCATACTTTTAGCTGAAAATATGTATGTTATTGTGCGATGCACATATTTTTTCTCAAAAACGGTAAGTCTGGCGTGTTTTTGACCATAACAAGATTTGTAGAGGCATTCATTACGAACATTTTAAACCAAAAATCTTAATTCTAGGCCTACTAGTTTCCGAGAAAATGAAAATAAACCAAATTATGCCATACTTTTAGCTGAAAATATGTAAAAATATGTATGTTATTGTGCGATGCACATACTTTTTCTCAAAAACGGTAAGTCTGGCGTGGTTTTGACCATAACAAGATTTGTAGAGGCGTTCATTACGAACATTTTAAGCCAAAAATCTTAATTCTAGGCCTACTAGTTTCCGAGAAAATGAAAATAAACCAAATTATGCCATACTTTTAGCTGAAAATATGTAAAAATATGTATGTTATTGTGCGATGCACATATTTTTTCTCAAAAGCGGTAAATCTGGCGTGGTTTCGACCATAACAAGATTTGTAGAGGCATTCATTACGAACATTTTAAGCCAAAAATCTTAATTCTAGGCCTACTAGTTTCCGAGAAAATTAAAATAAACCAAATTATGCCATACTTTTAGCTGAAAATATGTAAAAATATGTATGTTATTGTGCGATGCACATATTTTTTCTCAAAAACGGTAAGTCTGGCGTGTTTTTGACTATAACAAGATTTGTAGAGGCATTCATTACGAACATTTTAAACCAAAAATCTTAATTCTAGGCCTACTAGTTTCCGAGAAAATGAAAATAAACCAAATTATGCCATACTTTTAGCTGAAAATATGTAAAAATATGTATGTTATTGTGCGATGCACATACTTTTTCTCAAAAACGGTAAGTCTGGCGTGGTTTTGACCATAACAAGATTTGTAGAGGCGTTCATTACGAACATTTTAAGCCAAAAATCTTAATTCTAGGCCTACTAGTTTCCGAGAAAATTAAAATAAACCAAATTATGCCATACTTTTAGCTGAAAATATATAAAAATATGTATGATATTGTGCGATGCACATATTTTTTCTCAAAAACGGTAAGTCTGGCGTGGTTTTGACCATAACAAGATTTGTAGAGGCATTCATTACGAACATTTTAAGCCAAAAATCTTAATTCTAGGCCTACTAGTTTCCGAGAAAATGAAAATAAACCAAATTATGCCATACTCTTAGCTGAAAATATGTAAAAATATGTATGTTATTGTGCGATGCACATATTTTTTCTCAAAAGCGGTAAGTCTGGCGTGGTTTCGACCATAACAAGATTTGTAGAGGCATTCATTACGAACATTTTAAACCAAAAATCTTAATTCTAGGCCTACTAGTTTCCGAGAAAATGAAAATAAACCAAATTATGCCATACTTTTAGCTGAAAATATGTAAAAATATGTATGTTATTGTGCGATGCACATATTTTTTCTCAAAAACGGTAAGTCTGGCGTGTTTTTGACCATAACAAGATTTGTAGAGGCATTCATTACGAACATTTTAAACCAAAAATCTTAATTCTAGGCCTACTAGTTTCCGAGAAAATGAAAATAAACCAAATTATGCCATACTTTTAGCTGAATGTATGTTATTGTGCGATGCACATACTTTTTCTCAAAAACGGTAAGTCTGGCGTGGTTTTGACCATAACAAGATTTGTAGAGGCATTCATTACGAACATTTTAAGCCAAAAATCTTAATTCTAGGCCTACTAGTTTCCGAAAAAATTAAAATAAACCAAATTATGCCATACTTTTAGCTGAAAATATGTAAAAATATGTATGTTATTGTGCGATGCACATATTTTTTCTCAAAAACGGTAAGTCTGGCGTGGTTTTGACCATAACAAGATTTGTAGAGGCATTCATTACGAACATTTTAAGCCAAAAATCTTAATTCTAGGCCTACTAGTTTCCGAGAAAATGAAAATAAACCAAATTATGCCATACTCTTAGCTGAAAATATGTAAAAATATGTATGTTATTGTGCGATGCACACATTTTTTCTCAAAAGCGGTAGGTCTGGCGTGGTTTTGACCATAACAAGATTTGTAGAGGCATTCATTACGAACATTTTAAGCCAAAAATCTTAATTCTAGGCCTACTAGTTTCCGAGAAAATGAAAATAAACCAAATTATGCCATACTTTTAGCTGAAAATATGTAAAAATATGTATGTTATTGTGCGATGCACATAATTTTTCTCAAAAACTGTAAGTCTGGCGTGGTTTTGACCATAACAAGATTTGTAGAGGCATTCATTACGAACATTTTAAGCCAAAAATCTTAATTCTAGGCCTACTAGTTTCCGAGAAAATGAAAATAAACCAAATTATGCCATACTTTTAGCTGAAAATATGTAAAAATATGTATGTCATTTTGCGATGCACATATTTTTTCTCAAAAACGGTAAGTCTGGCGTGGTTTTGACCATAACAAGATTTGTAGAGGCATTCATTACGAACATTCTAAACCAAAAATCTTAATTCTAGGCCTACTAGTTTCCGAGAAAATGAAAATAAACCAAATTATGCCATACTTTTAGCTGAAAATATGTAAAAATATGTATGTTATTGTGCGATGCACATATTTTTTCTCAAAAACGGTAAGTCTGGCGTGGTTTTGACCATAACAAGATTTGTAAAGGCATTCATTACGAACATTTTAAGCCAAAAATCTTAATTCTAGGCCTACTAGTTTCCGAGAAAATGAAAATAAACCAAATTATGCCATACTTTTAGCTGAAAATATGTAAAAATATGTATGTTATTGTGCGATGCACATATTTTTTCTCAAAAACGGTAAGTCTGGCGTGGTTTTGACCATAACAAGATTTGTAGAGGCATTCATTACGAACATTTTAAGCCAAAAATCTTAATTCTAGGCCTACTAGTTTCCGAGAAAATGAAAATAAACCAAATTATGCCATACTTTTAGCTGAAAATATGTAAAAATATGTATGTTATTGTGCGATGCACATATTTTTTCTCAAAAACGGTTAGTCTGGCGTGGTTTTGACCATAACAAGATTTGTAGAGGCATTCATTACGAACATTTTAAGCCAAAAATCTTAATTCTAGGCCTACTAGTTTCCGAGAAAATGAAAATAAACCAAATTATGCCATACTTTTAGCTGAAAATATGTATGTTATTGTGCGATGCACATATTTTTTCTCAAAAACGGTAAGTCTGGCGTGGTTTTGACCATAACAAGATTTGTAGAGGCATTCATTACGAACATATTAAGCCAAAAATCTTAATTCTAGGCCTACTAGTTTCCGAGAAAATGAAAATAAACCAAATTATGCCATACTTTTAGCTGAAAATATGTATGTTATTGTGCGATGCACATATTTTTTCTCAAAAACGGTAAGTCTGGCGTGGTTTTGACCATAACAAGATTTGTAGAGGCATTCATTACGAACATTTTAAGCCAAAAATCTTAATTCTAGGCCTTCTAGTTTCCGAGAAAATGAAAATAAACCAAATTATGCCATACTCTTAGCTGAAAATATGTAAAAATATGTATGTTATTGTGCGATGCACACATTTTTTCTCAAAAGCGGTAAGTCTGGCGTGGTTTCGACCATAACAAGATTTGTAGAGGCATTCATTACGAACATTTTAAGCCAAAAATCTTAATTCTAGGCCTACTAGTTTCCGAGAAAATGAAAATAAACCAAATTATGCCATACTTTTAGCTGAAAATATGTAAAAATATGTATGTTATTGTGCGATGCACATATTTTTTCTCAAAAACGGTAAGTCTGGCGTGGTTTTGACCATAACAAGATTTGTAGAGGCATTCATTACGAACATTTTAAACCAAAAATCTTAATTCTAGGCCTACTAGTTTCCGAGAAAATGAAAATAAACCAAATTATGCCATACTTTTAGCTGAAAATATGTAAAAATATGTATGTTATTGTGCGATGCACATACTTTTTCTCAAAAACGGTAAGTCTGGCGTGGTTTTTACCATAACAAGATTTGTAGAGGCATTCATTACGAACATTTTAAACCAAAAATCTTAATTCTAGGCCTACTAGTTTCCGAGAAAATGAAAATAAACCAAATTATGCCATACTTTTAGCTGAAAATATGTAAAAATATGTATGTTATTGTGCGATGCACATATTTTTTCTCAAAAACGGTAAGTCTGGCGTGGTTTTGACCATAACAAGATTTGTAGAGGCATTCATTACGAACATTTTAAGCCAAAAATCTTAATTCTAGGCCTACTAGTTTCCGAGAAAATGAAAATAAACCAAATTATGCCATACTTTTAGCTGAAAATATGTAAAAATATGTATGTCATTTTGCGATGCACATATTTTTTCTCAAAAACGGTAAGTCTGGCGTGGTTTTGACCATAACAAGATTTGTAGAGGCATTCATTACGAACATTTTAAACCAAAAATCTTAATTCTAGGCCTACTAGTTTCCGAGAAAATGAAAATAAACCAAATTATGCCATACTCTTAGCTGAAAATATGTAAAAATATGTATGTTATTGTGCGATGCACACATTTTTTCTCAAAAGCGGTAAGTCTGGCGTGGTTTTGACCATAACAAGATTTGTAGAGGCATTCATTACGAACATTTTAAGCCAAAAATCTTAATTCTAGGCCTACTAGTTTCCGAGAAAATGAAAATAAACCAAATTATGCCATACTTTTAGCTGAAAATATGTAAAAATATGTATGTTATTGTGCGATGCACATAATTTTTCTCAAAAACTGTAAGTCTGGCGTGGTTTTGACCATAACAAGATTTGTAGAGGCATTCATTACGAACATTTTAAGCCAAAAATCTTAATTCTAGGCCTACTAGTTTCCGAGAAAATGAAAATAAACCAAATTATGCCATACTTTTAGCTGAAAATATGTAAAAATATGTATGTTATTGTGCGATGCACATATTTTTTCTCAAAAACGGTAAGTCTGGCGTGGTTTTGACCATAACAAGATTTGTAGAGGCATTCATTACGAACATTTTAAACCAAAAATCTTAATTCTAGGCCTACTAGTTTCCGAGAAAATGAAAATAAACCAAATTATGCCATACTCTTAGCTGAAAATATGTAAAAATATGTATGTTATTGTGCGATGCACACATTTTTTCTCAAAAGCGGTAAGTCTGGCGTGGTTTCGACCATAACAAGATTTGTAGAGGCATTCATTACGAACATTTTAAGCCAAAAATCTTAATTCTAGGCCTACTAGTTTCCGAGAAAATTAAAATAAACCAAATTATGCCATACTTTTAGCTGAAAATATGTAAAAATATGTATGTTATTGTGCGATGCACACATTTTTTCTCAAAAACTACTAGTTTCCGAGAAAATGAAAATAAACCAAATTATGCCATACTTTTAGCTGAAAATATGTAAAAATATGTATGTCATTTTGCGATGCACATATTTTTTCTCAAAAACGGTAAGTCTGGCGTGGTTTTGACCATAACAAGATTTGTAGAGGCATTCATTACGAACATTTTAAGCCAAAAATCTTAATTCTAGGCCTACTAGTTTCCGAGAAAATGAAAATAAACCAAATTATGCCATACTCTTAGCTGAAAATATGTAAAAATATGTATGTTATTGTGCGATGCAGATATTTTTTCTCAAAAACGGTAAGTCTGGCGTGGTTTTGACCATAACAAGATTTGTAGAGGCATTCATTACGAACATTTTAAGCCAAAAATCTTAATTCTAGGCCTACTAGTTTCCGAGAAAATGAAAATAAACCAAATTATGCCATACTCTTAGCTGAAAATATGTAAAAATATGTATGTTATTGTGCGATGCACACATTTTTTCTCAAAAGCGGTAAGTCTGGCGTGGTTTTGACCATAACAAGATTTGTAGAGGCATTCATTACGAACATTTTAAGCCAAAAATCTTAATTTTAGGCCTACTAGTTTCCGAGAAAATGAAAATAAACCAAATTATGCCATACTTTTAGCTGAAAATATGTAAAAATATGTATGTTATTGTGCGATGCACATATTTTTTCTCAAAAGCGGTAAGTATGGCGTGTTTTTGACCATAACAAGATTTGTAGAGGCATTCATTACGAACATTTTAAGCCAAAAATCTTAATTCTAGGCCTACTAGTTTCCGAGAAAATGAAAATAAACCAAATTATGCCATACTTTTAGCACATATTTTTTCTCAAAAACGGTAAGTCTGGCGTGGTTTTGACCATAACAAGATTTGTAGAGGCATTCATTACGAACATTTTAAGCTAAAAATCTTAATTCTAGGCCTACTAGTTTCCGAGAAAATGAAAATAAACCAAATTATGCCATACTTTTAGCTGAAAATATGTAAAAATATGTATGTTATTGTGCGATGCACATATTTTTTCTCAAAAACGGTAAGTCTGGCGTGGTTTTGACCATAACAAGATTTGTAGAGGCATTCATTACGAACATTTTAAGCCAAAAATCTTAATTCTAGGCCTACTAGTTTCCGAGAAAATGAAAATAAACCAAATTATGCCATACTTTTAGCTGAAAATATGTATGTTATTGTGCGATGCACATATTTTTTCTCAAAAACGGTAAGTCTGGCGTGGTTTTGACCATAACAAGATTTTTAGAGGCATTCATTACGAACATTTTAAGCCAAAAATCTTAATTCTAGGCCTACTAGTTTCCGAGAAAATGAAAATAAACCAAATTATGCCATACTTTTAGCTGAAAATATGTAAAAATATGTATGTTATTGTGCGATGCACATATTTTTTCTCAAAAACGGTAAGTCTGGCGTGGTTTTGACCATAACAAGATTTGTAGAGGCATTCATTACGAACATTTTAAGCCAAAAATCTTAATTCTAGGCCTACTAGTTTCCGAGAAAATGAAAATAAACCAAATTATGCCATACTCTTAGCTGAAAATATGTAAAAATATGTATGTTATTGTGCGATGCACACATTTTTTCTCAAAAGCGGTAAGTCTGGCGTGGTTTCGACCATAACAAGATTTGTAGAGGCATTCTTTACGAACATTTTAAACCACAAATCTTAATTCTAGGCCTACTAGTTTCCGAGAAAATGAAAATAAACCAAATTATGCCATACTTTTAGCACATATTTTTTCTCAAAAACGGTAAGTCTGGCGTGGTTTTGACCATAACAAGATTTGTAGAGGCATTCATTACGAACATTTTAAACCAAAAATCTTAATTCTAGGCCTACTAGTTTCCGAGAAAATGAAAATAAACCAAATTATGCCATACTTTTAGCTGAAAATATGTATGTTATTGTGCGATGCACATATTTTTTCTCAAAAACGGTAAGTCTGGCGTGGTTTTGACCATAACAAGATTTGTAGAGGCATTCATTACGAACATTTTAAGCCAAAAATCTTAATTCTAGGCCTACTAGTTTCCGAGAAAATGAAAATAAACCAAATTATGCCATACTTTTAGCTGAAAATATGTAAAAATATGTTATTGTGCGATGCACATATTTTTTCTCAAAAACGGTAAGTCTGGCGTGGTTTTGACCATAACAAGATTTGTAGAGGCATTCATTACGAACATTTTAAGCCAAAAATCTTAATTCTAGGCCTACTAGTTTCCGAGAAAATGAAAATAAACCAAATTATGCCATACTTTTAGCTGAAAATATGTAAAAATATGTATGTTATTGTGCGATGCACATATTTTTTCTCAAAAACGGTAAGTCTGGCGTGGTTTTGACCATAACAAGATTTGTAGAGGCATTCATTACGAACATTTTAAGCCAAAAATCTTAATTCAAGGCCTACTAGTTTCCGAGAAAATGAAAATAAACCAAATTATGCCATACTTTTAGCTGAAAATATGTAAAAATATGTATGTTATTGTGCGATGCACATATTTTTTCTCAAAAACGGTAAGTCTGGCGTGGTTTTGACCATAACAAGATTTGTAGAGGCATTCATTACGAACATTTTAAGCCAAAAATCTTAATTCTAGGCCTACTAGTTTCCGAGAAAATGAAAATAAACCAAATTATGCCATACTTTTAGCTGAAAATATGTATGTTATTGTGCGATGCACACATTTTTTCTCAAAAGCGGTAAGTCTGGCGTGGTTTTAACCGTAACAAGATTTGTAGAGGCATTCATTACGAACATTTTAAGCCAAAAATCTTAATTCAAGGCCTACTAGTTTCCGAGAAAATGAAAATAAACCAAATTATGCCATACTTTTAGCTGAAAATATGTAAAAATATGTATGTTATTGTGCGATGCACATATTTTTTCTCAAAAACGGTAAGTCTGGCGTGGTTTTGAGCATAACAAGATTTGTAGAGGCATTCATTACGAACATTTTAAGCCAAAAATCTTAATTCAAGGCCTACTAGTTTCCGAGAAAATGAAAATAAACCAAATTATGCCATAATGCTGAAAATATGTAAAAATATGTATGTTATTGTGCGATGCACATATTTTTTCGCAAAAACGGTAAGTCTGGCGTGGTTTTGACCATAACAAGATATGTAGAGACATTCATTACGAACATTTTAAGCCAAAAATCTTAATTCTAGGCCTACTAGTTTCCGAGAAAATGAAAATAAACCAAATTATGCCATACTTTTAGCTGAAAATATGTATGTTATTGTGCGATGCACATATTTTTTCTCAAAAACGGTAAGTCTGGCGTGGTTTTGACCATAACAAGATTTTTAGAGGCATTCATTACGAACATTTTAAGCCAAAAATCTTAATTCTAGGCCTACTAGTTTCCGAGAAAATGAAAATAAACCAAATTATGCCATACTTTTAGCTGAAAATATGTAAAAATATGTATGTTATTGTGCGATGCACATATTTTTTCTCAAAAACGGTAAGTCTGGCGTGGTTTTGACCATAGCAAGATTTGTAGAGGCATTCATTACGAACATTTTAAGCCAAAAATCTTAATTCAAGGCCTACTAGTTTCCGAGAAAATGAAAATAAACCAAATTATGCCATAATGCTGAAAATATGTAAAAATATATATGTTATTGTGCGATGCACATATTTTTTCTCAAAAACGGTAAGTCTGGCGTGGTTTTGACCATAACAAGATATGTAGAGACATTCATTACGAACATTTTAAGCCAAAAATCTTAATTCTAGGCCTACTAGTTTCCGAGAAAATGAAAATAAACCAAATTATGCCATACTTTTAGCTGAAAATATGTATGTTATTGTGCGATGCACATATTTTTTCTCAAAAACCGTAAGTCTGGCGTGGTTTTGACCATAACAAGATTTTTAGAGGCATTCATTACGAACATTTTAAGCCAAAAATCTTAATTCTAGGCCTACTAGTTTCCGAGAAAATGAAAATAAACCAAATTATGCCATACTTTTAGCTGAAAATATGTAAAAATATGTATGTTATTGTGCGATGCACATATTTTTTCTCAAAAACGGTAAGTCTGGCGTGGTTTTGACCATAACAAGATTTGTAGAGGCATTCATTACGAACATTTTAAACCAAAAATCTTAATTCTAGGCCTACTAGTTTCCGAGAAAATGAAAATAAACCAAATTATGCCATAATGCTGAAAATATGTAAAAATATGTATGTTATTGTGCGATGCACATATTTTTTCTCAAAAACGGTAATTCTGGCGTGGTTTTGACTATAACAAGATTTGTAGAGGCATTCATTACGATCATTTTAAGCCAAAAATCTTAATTCTAGGCCTACTAGTTTCCGAGAAAATGAAAATAAACCAAATTATGCCATACTTTTAGCACATATTTTTTCTCAAAAACGGTAAGTCTGGCGTGGTTTTGACCATAACAAGATTTGTAGAGGCATTCATTACGAACATTTTAAGCCAAAAATCTTAATTCTAGGCCTACTAGTTTCCGAGAAAATGAAAATAAACCAAATTATGCCATACTTTTAGCTGAAAATATGTAAAAATATGTATGTTATTGTGCGATGCACATATTTTTTCTCAAAAACGGTAAGTCTGGCGTGGTTTTGACCATAACAAGATTTGTAGAGGCATTCATTACGAACATTTTAAGCCAAAAATCTTAATTCTAGGCCTACTAGTTTCCGAGAAAATGAAAATAAACCAAATTATGCCATACTTTTAGCTGAAAATATGTAAAAATATGTTATTGTGCGATGCACATATTTTTTCTCAAAAACGGTAAGTCTGGCGTGGTTTTGACCATAACAAGATTTTTAGAGGCATTCATTACGAACATTTTAAGCCAAAAATCTTAATTCTAGGCCTACTAGTTTCCGAGAAAATGAAAATAAACCAAATTATGCCATACTTTTAGCTGAAAATATGTAAAAATATGTATGTTATTGTGCGATGCACATATTTTTTCTCAAAAACGGTAAGTCTGGCGTGGTTTTGACCATAACAAGATTTGTAGAGGCATTCATTACGAACATTTTAAGCCAAAAATCTTAATTCAAGGCCTACTAGTTTCCGAGAAAATGAAAATAAACCAAATTATGCCATACTTTTAGCTGAAAATATGTAAAAATATGTATGTTATTGTGCGATGCACATATTTTTTCTCAAAAACGGTAAGTCTGGCGTGGTTTTGACCATAACAAGATTTGTAGAGGCATTCATTACGAACATTTTAAGCCAAAAATCTTAATTCTAGGCCTACTAGTTTCCGAGAAAATGAAAATAAACCAAATTATGCCATACTTTTAGCTGAAAATATGTATGTTATTGTGCGATGCACACATTTTTTCTCAAAAGCGGTAAGTCTGGCGTGGTTTTAACCATAACAAGATTTGTAGAGGCATTCATTACGAACATTTTAAGCCAAAAATCTTAATTCAAGGCCTACTAGTTTCCGAGAACATGAAAATAAACCAAATTATGCCATACTTTTAGCTGAAAATATGTAAAAATATGTATGTTATTGTGCGATGCACATATTTTTTCTCAAAAACGGTAAGTCTGGCGTGGTTTTGAGCATAACAAGATTTGTAGAGGCATTCATTACGAACATTTTAAGCCAAAAATCTTAATTCAAGGCCTACTAGTTTCCGAGAAAATGAAAATAAACCAAATTATGCCATAATGCTGAAAATATGTAAAAATATATATGTTATTGTGCGATGCACATATTTTTTCTCAAAAACGGTAAGTCTGGCGTGGTTTTGACCATAACAAGATTTGTAGAGGCATTCATTACGAACATATTAAGCCAAAAATCTTAATTCTAGGCCTACTAGTTTCCGAGAAAATGAAAATAAACCAAATTATGCCATACTTTTAGCTGAAAATATGTAATAATATGTATGTTATTGTGCGATGCACATATTTTTTCTCAAAAACGGTAAGTCTGGCGTGGTTTTGACCATAACAAGATTTGTAGAGGCATTCATTACGAACATTTTAAACCAAAAATCTTAATTCTAGGCCTACTAGTTTCCGAGAAAATGAAAATAAACCAAATTATGCCATACTTTTAGCTGAAAATATGTAAAAATATGTATGTTATTGTGCGATGCACATATTTTTTCTCAAAAACGGTAAGTCTGGCGTGGTTTTGACCATAACAAGATTTGTAGAGGCATTCATTACGAACATTTTAAGCCAAAAATCTTAATTCTAGGCCTACTAGTTTCCGAGAAAATGAAAATAAACCAAATTATGCCATACTTTTAGCTGAAAATATGTAAAAATATGTATGTTATTGTGCGATGCACATATTTTTTCTCAAAAACGGTAAGTCTGGCGTGGTTTTGACCATAACAAGATTTGTAGAGGCATTCATTACGAACATTTTAAGCCAAAAATCTTAATTCAAGGCCTACTAGTTTCCGAGAAAATTAAAATAAACCAAATTATGCCATACTTTTAGCTGAAAATATGTAAAAATATGTATGTTATTGTGCGATGCACATATTTTTTCTCAAAAACGGTAAGTCTGGCGTGGTTTTGACCATAACAAGATTTGTAGAGGCATTCATTACGAACATATTAAGCCAAAAATCTTAATTCTAGGCCTACTAGTTTCCGAGAAAATGAAAATAAACCAAATTATGCCATACTTTTAGCTGAAAATATGTAAAAATATGTATGTTATTGTGCGATGCACATATTTTTTCTCAAAAACGGTAAGTCTGGCGTGGTTTTGACCATAACAAGATTTGTAGAGGCATTCATTACGAACATATTAAGCCAAAAATCTTAATTCTAGGCCTACTAGTTTCCGAGAAAATGAAAATAAACCAAATTATGCCATACTTTTAGCTGAAAATATGTATGTTATTGTGCGATGCACATATTTTTTCTCAAAAACGGTAAGTCTGGCGTGATTTTGACCATAACAAGATTTGTAGAGGCATTCATTACGAACATATTAAGCCAAAAATCTTAATTCTAGGCCTACTAGTTTCCGAGAAAATGAAAATAAACAAAATTATGCCATACTTTTAGCTGAAAATATGTAAAAATATGTATGTTATTGTGCGATGCACATATTTTTTCTCAAAAACGGTAAGTCTGGCGTGGTTTTGACCATAACAAGATTTGTAGAGGCATTCATTACGAACATTTTAAACCAAAAATCTTAATTCTAGGCCTACTAGTTTCCGAGAAAATGAAAATAAACCAAATTATGCCATACTCTTAGCTGAAAATATGTAAAAATATGTATGTTATTGTGCGATGCACACATTTTTTCTCAAAAGCGGTAAGTCTGGCGTGGTTTCGACCATAACAAGATTTGTAGAGGCATTCATTACGAACATTTTAAGCCAAAAATCTTAATTCTAGGCCTACTAGTTTCCGAGAAAATGAAAATAAACCAAATTATGCCATACTTTTAGCTGAAAATATGTAAAAATATGTATGTTATTGTGCGATGCACATATTTTTTCTCAAAAACGGTAAGTCTGGCGTGTTTTTGACCATAACAAGATTTGTAGAGGCATTCATTACGAACATTTTAAGCCGAAAATCTTAATTCTAGGCCTACTAGTTTCCGAGAAAATGAAAATAAACCAAATTATGCCATACTCTTAGCTGAAAATATGTAAAAATAGGTATGTTATTGTGCGATGCACACATTTTTTCTCAAAAGCGGTAAGTCTGGCGTGGTTTTGACCATAACAAGATTTGTAGAGGCATTCATTACGAACATTTTAAGCCAAAAATCTTAATTCGAGGCCTACTAGTTTCCGAGAAAATGAAAATAAACCAAATTATGCCATACTTTTAGCTGAAAATATGTAAAAATATGTATGTTATTGTGCGATGCACATATTTTTTCTCAAAAACGGTAAGTCTGGCGTGGTTTTGACCATAACAAGATTTGTAGAGGCATTCATTACGAACATTTTAAACCAAAAATCTTAATTCTAGGCCTACTAGTTTCCCAGAAAATGAAAATAAACCAAATTATGCCATACTTTTAGCTGAAAATATGTAAAAATATGTATGTTATTGTGCGATGCACATATTTTTTCTCAAAAACGGTAAGTCTGGCGTGGTTTTGACCATAACAAGATTTGTAGAGGCATTCATTACGAACATTTTAAGCCAAAAATCTTAATTCTAGGCCTACTAGTTTCCGAGAAAATGAAAATAAACCAAATTATGCCATACTTTTAGCTGAAAATATGTATGTTATTGTGCGATGCACATATTTTTTCTCAAAAACGGTAAGTCTGGCGTGGTTTTGACCATAACAAGATTTGTAGAGGCATTCATTACGAACATTTTAAACCAAAAATCTTAATTCTAGGCCTACTAGTTTCCGAGAAAATGAAAATAAACCAAATTATGCCATACTTTTAGCAGAAAATATGTAAAAATATGTATGATATTGTGCGATGCACACATTTTTTCTCAAAAACGGTAAGTCTGGCGTGGTTTTGACCATAACAAGATTTGTAGAGGCATTCATTACGAACATTTTAAGCCAAAAATCTTAATTCTAGGCCTACTAGCTTCCGAGAAAATGAAAATAAACCAAATTATGCCATACTTTTAGCTGAAAATATGTAAAAATATGTATGTTATTGTGCGATGCACATATTTTTTCTCAAAAACGGTAAGTCTGGCGTGGCTTTGGCCATAACAAGATTTGTACAGGCATTCATTACGAACATTTTAAAGCCAAAAATCTTAATTCTAGGCCTACTAGTTTCCGAGAAAATGAAAATAAACCAAATTATGCCATACTTTTAGCTGAAAATATGTAAAAATATGTATGTTATTGTGCGATGCACATATTTTTTCTCAAAAACGGTAAGTCTGGCGTGGTTTTGACCATAACAAGATTTGTAGAGGCATTCATTACGAACATTTTAAGCCAAAAATCTTAATTCTAGGCCTACTAGTTTCCGAGAAAATGAAAATAAACCAAATTATGCCATACTCTTATCTGAAAATATGTAAAAATATGTTTGTTATTGTGCGATGCACACATTTTTTCTCAAAAGCGGTAAGTCTGGCGTGGTTTTGACCATAACAAGATTTGTAGAGGCATTCATTACGAACATTTTAAGCCAAAAATCATAATTCTAGGCCTACTAGTTTCCGAGAAAATGAAAATAAACCAAATTATGCCATACTTTTAGCTGAAAATATGTATGTTATTGTGCGATGCACATATTTTTTCTCAAAAAAGGTAAGTCTGGCGTGGTTTTGACCATAACAAGATTTGTAGAGGCATTCATTACGAACATTTTAAACCAAAAATCTTAATTCTAGGCCTACTAGTTTCCGAGAAAATGAAAATAAACCAAATTATGCCATACTTTTAGCTGAAAATATGTATGTTATTGTGCGATGCACATATTTTTTCTCAAAAACGGTAAGTCTGGCGTGGTGTTGACTATAACAAGATTTGTAGAGGCATTCATTACGAACATTTTAAACCAAAAATCTTAATTCTAGGCCTACTAGTTTCCGAGAAAATGAAAATAAACCAAATTATGCCATACTTTTAGCTGAAAATATGTAAACATATGTATGTTATTGTGCGATGCACATATTTTTTCTCAAAAACGGTAAGTCTGGCGTGGTTTTGACCATAACAAGATTTGTAGAGGCATTCATTACGAACATTTTAAACCAAAAATCTTAATTCTAGGCCTACTAGTTTCCGAGAAAATGAAAATAAACCAAATTATGCCATACTTTTAGCTGAAAATATGTATGTTATTGTGCGATGCACATATTTTTTCTCAAAAACGGTAAGTCTGGCGTGGTTTTGACCATAACAAGATTTGTAGAGGCATTCATTACGAACATTTTAAACCAAAAATCTTAATTCTAGGCCTACTAGTTTCCGAGAAAATGAAAATAAACCAAATTATGCCATACTTTTAGCTGAAAATATGTATGTTATTGTGCGATGCACATATTTTTTCTCAAAAACGGTAAGTCTGGCGTGGTGTTGACTATAACAAGATTTGTAGAGGCATTCATTACGAACATTTTAAACCAAAAATCTTAATTCTAGGCCTACTAGTTTCCGAGAAAATGAAAATAAACCAAATTATGCCATACTTTTAGCTGAAAATATGTAAACATATGTATGTTATTGTGCGATGCACATATTTTTTCTCAAAAACGGTAAGTCTGGCGTGGTTTTGACCATAACAAGATTTGTAGAGGCATTCATTACGAACATTTTAAACCAAAAATCTTAATTCTAGGCCTACTAGTTTCCGAGAAAATGAAAATAAACCAAATTATGCCATACTTTTAGCTGAAAATATGTATGTTATTGTGCGATGCACATATTTTTTCTCAAAAACGGTAAGTCTGGCGTGGTTTTGACCATAACAAGATTTGTAGAGGCATTCATTACGAACATTTTAAACCAAAAATCTTAATTCTAGGCCTACTAGTTTCCGAGAAAATGAAAATAAACCAAATTATGCCATACTTTTAGCTGAAAATATGTAAAAATATGTATGTTATTGTGCGATGCACATATTTTTTCTCAAAAACGGTAAGTCTGGCGTGGTTTTGACCGTAACAAGATTTGTAGAGGCATTCATTACGAACATTTTAAGCCAAAAATCTTAATTCTAGGCCTACTAGTTTCCGAGAAAATGAAAATAAACCAAATTATGCCATACTTTTAGCTGAAAATATGTAAAAATATGTATGTTATTGTGCGTTGCACATATTTTTTCTCAAAAACGGTAAGTCTGGCGTGGTTTTGACCATAACAAGATTTGTAGAGGCATTCATTACGAACATTTTAAGCCAAAAATCTTAATTCTAGGCCTACTAGTTTCCGAGAAAATGAAAATAAACCAAATTATGCCATACTTTTAGCTGAAAATATGTAAAAATATGTATGTTATTGTGCGATGCACATATTTTTTCTCAAAAACGGTAAGTCTGGCGTGGTTTTGACCATAACAAGATTTGTAGAGGCATTCATTACGAACATTTTATGCCATACTTTTAGCTGAAAATATGTGAAAATATGTATGTTATTGTGCGATGCACATATTTTTTCTCAAAAACGGTAAGTCTGGCGTGGTTTTGACCATAACAAGATTTGTAGAGGCATTCATTACGAACATTTTAAGCCAAAAATCTTAATTCTAGGCCTACTAGTTTCCGAGAAAATGAAAATAAACCAAATTATGCCATACTTTTAGCTGAAAATATGTAAAAATATGTATGTTATTGTGCGATGCACATATTTTTTCTCAAAAACGGTAAGTCTGTCGTGGTTTTGACCATAACAAGATTTGTAGAGGCATTCATTACGAACATATTAAGCCAAAAATCTTAATTCTAGGCCTACTAGTTTCCGAGAAAATGAAAATAAACAAAATTATGCCATACTTTTAGCTGAAAATATGTAAAAATATGTATGTTATTGTGCGATGCACATATTTTTTCTCAAAAACGGTAAGTCTGGCGTGGTTTTGACCATAACAAGATTTGTAGAGGCATTCATTACGAACATTTTAAACCAAAAATCTTAATTCTAGGCCTACTAGTTTCCGAGAAAATGAAAATAAACCAAATTATGCCATACTCTTAGCTGAAAATATGTAAAAATATGTATGTTATTGTGCGATGCACACATTTTTTCTCAAAAGCGGTAAGTCTGGCGTGGTTTCGACCATAACAAGATTTGTAGAGGCATTCATTACGAACATTTTAAACCAAAAATCTTAATTCTAGGCCTACTAGTTTCCGAGAAAATGAAAATAAACCAAATTATGCCATACTTTTAGCTGAAAATATGTAAAAATATGTATGTTATTGTGCGATGCACATATTTTTTCTCAAAAACGGTAAGTCTGGCGTGTTTTTGACCATAACAAGATTTGTAGAGGCATTCATTACGAACATTTTAAACCAAAAATCTTAATTCTAGGCCTACTAGTTTCCGAGAAAATGAAAATAAACCAAATTATGCCATACTTTTAGCTGAAAATATGTATGTTATTGTGCGATGCACATATTTTTTCTCAAAAACGGTAAGTCTGGCGTGGTTTTGACCATAACAAGATTTGTAGAGGCATTCATTACGAACATTTTAAACCAAAAATCTTAATTCTAGGCCTACTAGTTTCCGAGAAAATGAAAATAAACCAAATTATGCCATACTTTTAGCTGAAAATATGTAAAAATATGTATGTTATTGTGCGATGCACATATTTTTTCTCAAAAACGGTAAGTCTGGCGTGGTTTTGACCGTAACAAGATTTGTAGAGGCATTCATTACGAACATTTTAAGCCAAAAATCTTAATTCTAGGCCTACTAGTTTCCGAGAAAATGAAAATAAACCAAATTATGCCATACTTTTAGCTGAAAATATGTAAAAATATGTATGTTATTGTGCGATGCACATATTTTTTCTCAAAAACGGTAAGTCTGGCGTGGTTTTGACCATAACAAGATTTGTAGAGGCATTCATTACGAACATTTTAAGCCAAAAATCTTAATTCTAGGCCTACTAGTTTCCGAGAAAATGAAAATAAACCAAATTATGCCATACTTTTAGCTGAAAATATGTAAAAATATGTATGTTATTGTGCGATGCACATATTTTTTCTCAAAAACGGTAAGTCTGGCGTGGTTTTGACCATAACAAGATTTGTAGAGGCATTCATTACGAACATTTTATGCCATACTTTTAGCTGAAAATATGTGAAAATATGTATGTTATTGTGCGATGCACATATTTTTTCTCAAAAACGGTAAGTCTGGCGTGGTTTTGACCATAACAAGATTTGTAGAGGCATTCATTACGAACATTTTAAGCCAAAAATCTTAATTCTAGGCCTACTAGTTTCCGAGAAAATGAAAATAAACCAAATTATGCCATACTTTTAGCTGAAAATATGTAAAAATATGTATGTTATTGTGCGATGCACATATTTTTTCTCAAAAACGGTAAGTCTGTCGTGGTTTTGACCATAACAAGATTTGTAGAGGCATTCATTACGAACATATTAAGCCAAAAATCTTAATTCTAGGCCTACTAGTTTCCGAGAAAATGAAAATAAACAAAATTATGCCATACTTTTAGCTGAAAATATGTAAAAATATGTATGTTATTGTGCGATGCACATATTTTTTCTCAAAAACGGTAAGTCTGGCGTGGTTTTGACCATAACAAGATTTGTAGAGGCATTCATTACGAACATTTTAAACCAAAAATCTTAATTCTAGGCCTACTAGTTTCCGAGAAAATGAAAATAAACCAAATTATGCCATACTCTTAGCTGAAAATATGTAAAAATATGTATGTTATTGTGCGATGCACACATTTTTTCTCAAAAGCGGTAAGTCTGGCGTGGTTTCGACCATAACAAGATTTGTAGAGGCATTCATTACGAACATTTTAAACCAAAAATCTTAATTCTAGGCCTACTAGTTTCCGAGAAAATGAAAATAAACCAAATTATGCCATACTTTTAGCTGAAAATATGTAAAAATATGTATGTTATTGTGCGATGCACATATTTTTTCTCAAAAACGGTAAGTCTGGCGTGTTTTTGACCATAACAAGATTTGTAGAGGCATTCATTACGAACATTTTAAGCCAAAAATCTTAATTCTAGGCCTACTAGTTTCCGAGAAAATGAAAATAAACCAAATTATGCCATACTCTTAGCTGAAAATATGTAAAAATAGGTATGTTATTGTGCGATGCACACATTTTTTCTCAAAAGCGGTAAGTCTGGCGTGGTTTTGACCATAACAAGATTTGTAGAGGCATTCATTACGAACATTTTAAGCCAAAAATCTTAATTCGAGGCCTACTAGTTTCCGAGAAAATGAAAATAAACCAAATTATGCCATACTTTTAGCTGAAAATATGTAAAAATATGTATGTTATTGTGCGATGCACATATTTTTTCTCAAAAACGGTAAGTCTGGCGTGGTTTTGACCATAACAAGATTTGTAGAGGCATTCATTACGAACATTTTAAACCAAAAATCTTTATTCTAGGCCTACTAGTTTCCGAGAAAATGAAAATAAACCAAATTATGCCATACTTTTAGCTGAAAATATGTAAAAATATGTATGTTATTGTGCGATGCACATATTTTTTCTCAAAAACGGTAAGTCTGGCGTGGTTTTGACCATAACAAGATTTGTAGAGGCATTCATTACGAACATTTTAAGCCAAAAATCTTAATTCTAGGCCTACTAGTTTCCGAGAAAATGAAAATAAACCAAATTATGCCATACTTTTAGCTGAAAATATGTATGTTATTGTGCGATGCACATATTTTTTCTCAAAAACGGTAAGTCTGGCGTGGTTTTGACCATAACAAGATTTGTAGAGGCATTCATTACGAACATTTTAAACCAAAAATCTTAATTCTAGGCCTACTAGTTTCCGAGAAAATGAAAATAAACCAAATTATGCCATACTTTTAGCTGAAAATATGTAAAAATATGTATGATATTGTGCGATGCACATATTTTTTCTCAAAAACGGTAAGTCTGGCGTGGCTTTGGCCATAACAAGATTTGTACAGGCATTCATTACGAACATTTTAAGCCAAAAATCTTAATTCTAGGCCTACTAGTTTCCGAGAAAATGAAAATAAACCAAATTATGCCATACTCTTATCTGAAAATATGTAAAAATATGTTTGTTATTGTGCGATGCACACATTTTTTCTCAAAAGCGGTAAGTCTGGCGTGGTTTTGACCATAACAAGATTTGTAGAGGCATTCATTACGAACATTTTAAGCCAAAAATCTTAATTCTAGGCCTACTAGTTTCCGAGAAAATGAAAATAAACCAAATTATGCCATACTTTTAGCTGAAAATATGTAAAAATATGTATGTTATTGTGCGATGCACATATTTTTTCTCAAAAACGGTAAGTCCGGCGTGGTTTTGACCATAACAAGATTTGTAGAGGCATTCATTACGAACATTTTAAACCAAAAATCTTAATTCTAGGCCTACTAGTTTCCGAGAAAATGAAAATAAACCAAATTATGCCATACTTTTAGCTGAAAATATGTAAAAATATGTATGTTATTGTGCGATGCACATATTTTTTCTCAAAAACGGTAAGTCTGGCGTGGTTTTGACCATAACAAGATTTGTAGAGGCATTCATTACGAACATTTTAAGCCAAAAATCTTAATTCTAGGCCTACTAGTTTCCGAGAAAATGAAAATAAACCAAATTATGCCATACTTTTAGCTGAAAATATGTATGTTATTGTGCGATGCACATATTTTTTCTCAAAAACGGTAAGTCTGGCGTGGTTTTGACCATAACAAGATTTGTAGAGGCATTCATTACGAACATTTTAAACCAAAAATCTTAATTCTAGGCCTACTAGTTTCCGAGAAAATGAAAATAAACCAAATTATGCCATACTTTTAGCTGAAAATATGTAAAAATATGTATGATATTGTGCGATGCACATATTTTTTCTCAAAAACGGTAAGTCTGGCGTGGCTTTGGCCATAACAAGATTTGTACAGGCATTCATTACGAACATTTTAAGCCAAAAATCTTAATTCTAGGCCTACTAGTTTCCGAGAAAATGAAAATAAACCAAATTATGCCATACTTTTAGCTGAAAATATGTAAAAATATGTATGTTATTGTGCGATGCACATATTTTTTCTCAAAAACGATAAGTCTGGCGTGGTTTTGACAATAACAAGATTTGTAGAGGCATTCATTACGAACATTTTAAGCCAAAAATCTTAATTCTAGGCCTACTAGTTTCCGAGAAAATGAAAATAAACCAAATTATGCCATACTTTTAGCTGAAAATATGTATGTTATTGTGCGATGCACATATTTTTTCTCAAAAACGGTAAGTCTGGCGTGGTTTTGACCATAACAAGATTTGTAGAGGCATTCATTACGAACATTTTAAACCAAAAATCTTAATTCTAGGCCTACTAGTTTCCGAGAAAATGAAAATAAACCAAATTATGCCATACTTTTAGCTGAAAATATGTATGTTATTGTGCGATGCACATATTTTTTCTCAAAAACGGTAAGTCTGGCGTGGTTTTGACCATAACAAGATTTGTAGAGGCATTCATTACAAACATTTTAAACCAAAAATCTTAATTCTAGGCCTACTAGTTTCCGAGAAAATGAAAATAAACCAAATTATGCCATACTTTTAGCTGAAAATATGTAAAAATATGTATGTTATTGTGCGATGCACATATTTTTTCTCAAAAACGGTAAGTCTGGCGTGGTTTTGACCATAACAAGATTTGTAGAGGCATTCATTACGAACATTTTAAGCCAAAAATCTTAATTCTAGGCCTACTAGTTTCCGAGAAAATGAAAATAAACCAAATTATGCCATACTTTTAGCTGAAAATATGTAAACATATGTATGTTATTGTGCGATGCACATATTTTTTCTCAAAAACGGTAAGTCTGGCGTGGTTTTGACCATAACAAGATTTGTAGAGGCATTCATTACGAACATTTTAAACCAAAAATCTTAATTCTAGGCCTACTAGTTTCCGAGAAAATGAAAATAAACCAAATTATGCCATACTTTTAGCTGAAAATATGTATGTTATTGTGCGATGCACATATTTTTTCTCAAAAACGGTAAGTCTGGCGTGGTTTTGACCATAACAAGATTTGTAGAGGCATTCATTACGAACATTTTAAACCAAAAATCTTAATTCTAGGCCTACTAGTTTCCGAGAAAATGAAAATAAACCAAATTATGCCATACTTTTAGCTGAAAATATGTATGTTATTGTGCGATGCACATATTTTTTCTCAAAAACGGTAAGTCTGGCGTGGTTTTGACCATAACAAGATTTGTAGAGGCATTCATTACAAACATTTTAAACCAAAAATCTTAATTCTAGGCCTACTAGTTTCCGAGAAAATGAAAATAAACCAAATTATGCCATACTTTTAGCTGAAAATATGTAAAAATATGTATGTTATTGTGCGATGCACATATTTTTTCTCAAAAACGGTAAGTCTGGCGTGGTTTTGACCATAACAAGATTTGTAGAGGCATTCATTACGAACATTTTAAGCCAAAAATCTTAATTCTAGGCCTACTAGTTTCCGAGAAAATGAAAATAAACCAAATTATGCCATACTTTTAGCTGAAAATATGTAAAAATATGTATGTTATTGTGCGATGCACATATTTTTTCTCAAAAACGGTAAGTCTGGCGTGGTTTTGACCATAACAAGATTTGTAGAGGCATTCATTACGAACATTTTAAGCCAAAAATCTTAATTCTAGGCCTACTAGTTTCCGAGAAAATGAAAATAAACCAAATTATGCCATACTTTTAGCTGAAAATATGTAAAAATATGTATGTTATTGTGCGATGCACATATTTTTTCTCAAAAACGGTAAGTCTGGCGTTGTTTTGACCATAACAAGATTTGTAGAGGCATTCATTACGAACATTTTAAGCTAAAAATCTTAATTCTAGGCCTACTAGTTTCCGAGAAAATGAAAATAAACCAAATTATGCCATACTTTTAGCAGAAAATATGTATGTTATTGTGCGATGCACATATTTTTTCTCAAAAACGGTAAGTCTGGCGTGGTTTTGACCATAACAAGATTTGTAGAGGCATTCATTACGAACATTTTAAGCCAAAAATCTTAATTCTAGGCCTACTAGTTTCCGAGAAAATGAAAATAAACCAAATTATGCCATACTTTTAGCTGAAAATATGTATGTTATTGTGCGATGCACATATTTTTTCTCAAAAACGGTAAGTCTGGCGTGGTTTTGACCATAACAAGATTTGTAGAGGCATTCATTACGAACATTTTAAACCAAAAATCTTAATTCTAGGCCTACTAGTTTCCGAGAAAATGAAAATAAACCAAATTATGCCATACTTTTAGCTGAAAATATGTAAAAATATGTATGTTATTGTGCGATGCACATATTTTTTCTCAAAAACGGTAAGTCTGTCGTGGTTTTGACCATAACAAGATTTGTAGAGGCATTCATTACGAACATATTAAGCCAAAAATCTTAATTCTAGGCCTACTAGTTTCCGAGAAAATGAAAATAAACAAAATTATGCCATACTTTTAGCTGAAAATATGTAAAAATATGTATGTTATTGTGCGATGCACATATTTTTTCTCAAAAACGATAAGTCTGGCGTGGTTTTGACCATAACAAGATTTGTAGAGGCATTCATTACGAACATTTTAAGCCAAAAATCTTAATTCTAGGCCTACTAGTTTCCGAGAAAATGAAAATAAACCAAATTATGCCATACTTTTAGCTGAAAATATGTATGTTATTGTGCGATGCACATATTTTTTCTCAAAAACGGTAAGTCTGGCGTGGTTTTGACCATAACAAGATTTGTAGAGGCATTCATTACGAACATTTTAAACCAAAAATCTTAATTCTAGGCCTACTAGTTTCCGAGAAAATGAAAATAAACCAAATTATGCCATACTTTTAGCTGAAAATATGTATGTTATTGTGCGATGCACATATTTTTTCTCAAAAACGGTAAGTCTGGCGTGGTTTTGACCATAACAAGATTTGTAGAGGCATTCATTACAAACATTTTAAACCAAAAATCTTAATTCTAGGCCTACTAGTTTCCGAGAAAATGAAAATAAACCAAATTATGCCATACTTTTAGCTGAAAATATGTAAAAATATGTATGTTATTGTGCGATGCACATATTTTTTCTCAAAAACGGTAAGTCTGGCGTGGTTTTGACCATAACAAGATTTGTAGAGGCATTCATTACGAACATTTTAAGCCAAAAATCTTAATTCTAGGCCTACTAGTTTCCGAGAAAATGAAAATAAACCAAATTATGCCATACTTTTAGCTGAAAATATGTAAACATATGTATGTTATTGTGCGATGCACATATTTTTTCTCAAAAACGGTAAGTCTGGCGTGGTTTTGACCATAACAAGATTTGTAGAGGCATTCATTACGAACATTTTAAACCAAAAATCTTAATTCTAGGCCTACTAGTTTCCGAGAAAATGAAAATAAACCAAATTATGCCATACTTTTAGCTGAAAATATGTATGTTATTGTGCGATGCACATATTTTTTCTCAAAAACGGTAAGTCTGGCGTGGTTTTGACCATAACAAGATTTGTAGAGGCATTCATTACAAACATTTTAAACCAAAAATCTTAATTCTAGGCCTACTAGTTTCCGAGAAAATGAAAATAAACCAAATTATGCCATACTTTTAGCTGAAAATATGTAAAAATATGTATGTTATTGTGCGATGCACATATTTTTTCTCAAAAACGGTAAGTCTGGCGTGGTTTTGACCATAACAAGATTTGTAGAGGCATTCATTACGAACATTTTAAGCCAAAAATCTTAATTCTAGGCCTACTAGTTTCCGAGAAAATGAAAATAAACCAAATTATGCCATACTTTTAGCTGAAAATATGTAAAAATATGTATGTTATTGTGCGATGCACATATTTTTTCTCAAAAACGGTAAGTCTGGCGTGGTTTTGACCATAACAAGATTTGTAGAGGCATTCATTACGAACATTTTAAGCCAAAAATCTTAATTCTAGGCCTACTAGTTTCCGAGAAAATGAAAATAAACCAAATTATGCCATACTTTTAGCTGAAAATATGTAAAAATATGTATGTTATTGTGCGATGCACATATTTTTTCTCAAAAACGGTAAGTCTGGCGTTGTTTTGACCATAACAAGATTTGTAGAGGCATTCATTACGAACATTTTAAGCTAAAAATCTTAATTCTAGGCCTACTAGTTTCCGAGAAAATGAAAATAAACCAAATTATGCCATACTTTTAGCAGAAAATATGTATGTTATTGTGCGATGCACATATTTTTTCTCAAAAACGGTAAGTCTGGCGTGGTTTTGACCATAACAAGATTTGTAGAGGCATTCATTACGAACATTTTAAGCCAAAAATCTTAATTCTAGGCCTACTAGTTTCCGAGAAAATGAAAATAAACCAAATTATGCCATACTTTTAGCTGAAAATATGTATGTTATTGTGCGATGCACATATTTTTTCTCAAAAACGGTAAGTCTGGCGTGGTTTTGACCATAACAAGATTTGTAGAGGCATTCATTACGAACATTTTAAGCCAAAAATCTTAATTCTAGGCCTACTAGTTTCCGAGAAAATGAAAATAAACCAAATTATGCCATACTTTTAGCTGAAAATATGTAAAAATATGTATGTTATTGTGCGATGCACATATTTTTTCTCAAAAACGGTAAGTCTGTCGTGGTTTTGACCATAACAAGATTTGTAGAGGCATTCATTACGAACATATTAAGCCAAAAATCTTAATTCTAGGCCTACTAGTTTCCGAGAAAATGAAAATAAACAAAATTATGCCATACTTTTAGCTGAAAATATGTAAAAATATGTATGTTATTGTGCGATGCACATATTTTTTCTCAAAAGCGGTAAGTCTGGCGTGGTTTCGACCATAACAAGATTTGTAGAGGCATTCATTACGAACATTTTAAACCAAAAATCTTAATTCTAGGCCTACTAGTTTCCGAGAAAATGAAAATAAACCAAATTATGCCATACTTTTAGCTGAAAATATGTAAAAATATGTATGTTATTGTGCGATGCACATATTTTTTCTCAAAAACGGTAAGTCTGGCGTGTTTTTGACCGTAACAAGATTTGTAGAGGCATTCATTACGAACATTTTAAGCCAAAAATCTTAATTCTAGGCCTACTAGTTTCCGAGAAAATGAAAATAAACCAAATTATGCCATACTCTTAGCTGAAAATATGTAAAAATAGGTATGTTATTGTGCGATGCACACATTTTTTCTCAAAAGCGGTAAGTCTGGCGTGGTTTTGACCATAACAAGATTTGTAGAGGCATTCATTACGAACATTTTAAGCCAAAAATCTTAATTCGAGGCCTACTAGTTTCCGAGAAAATGAAAATAAACCAAATTATGCCATACTTTTAGCTGAAAATATGTAAAAATATGTATGTTATTGTGCGATGCACATATTTTTTCTCAAAAACGGTAAGTCTGGCGTGGTTTTGACCATAACAAGATTTGTAGAGGCATTCATTACGAACATTTTAAACCAAAAATCTTAATTCTAGGCCTACTAGTTTCCGAGAAAATGAAAATAAACCAAATTATGCCATACTTTTAGCTGAAAATATGTAAAAATATGTATGTTATTGTGCGATGCACATATTTTTTCTCAAAAACGGTAAGTCTGGCGTGGTTTTGACCATAACAAGATTTGTAGAGGCATTCATTACGAACATTTTAAGCCAAAAATCTTAATTCTAGGCCTACTAGTTTCCGAGAAAATGAAAATAAACCAAATTATGCCATACTTTTAGCTGAAAATATGTATGTTATTGTGCGATGCACATATTTTTTCTCAAAAACGGTAAGTCTGGCGTGGTTTTGACCATAACAAGATTTGTAGAGGCATTCATTACGAACATTTTAAACCAAAAATCTTAATTCTAGGCCTACTAGTTTCCGAGAAAATGAAAATAAACCAAATTATGCCATACTTTTAGCTGAAAATATGTAAAAATATGTATGATATTGTGCGATGCACATATTTTTTCTCAAAAACGGTAAGTCTGGCGTGGCTTTGGCCATAACAAGATTTGTACAGGCATTCATTACGAACATTTTAAGCCAAAAATCTTAATTCTAGGCCTACTAGTTTCCGAGAAAATGAAAATAAACCAAATTATGCCATACTTTTAGCTGAAAATATGTAAAAATATGTATGTTATTGTGCGATGCACATATTTTTTCTCAAAAACGGTAAGTCTGGCGTGGTTTTGACCATAACAAGATTTGTAGAGGCATTCATTACGAACATTTTAAACCAAAAATCTTAATTCTAGGCCTACTAGTTTCCGAGAAAATGAAAATAAACCAAATTATGCCATACTTTTAGCTGAAAATATGTAAAAATATGTATGTTATTGTGCGATGCACATATTTTTTCTCAAAAACGGTAAGTCTGGCGTGGTTTTGACCATAACAAGATTTGTAGAGGCATTCATTACGAACATTTTAAACCAAAAATCTTAATTCTAGGCCTACTAGTTTCCGAGAAAATGAAAATAAACCAAATTATGCCATACTTTTAGCTGAAAATATGTATGTTATTGTGCGATGCACATATTTTTTCTCAAAAACGGTAAGTCTGGCGTGGTTTTGACCATAACAAGATTTGTAGAGGCATTCATTACGAACATTTTAAACCAAAAATCTTAATTCTAGGCCTACTAGTTTCCGAGAAAATGAAAATAAACCAAATTATGCCATACTTTTAGCTGAAAATATGTAAAAATATGTATGATATTGTGCGATGCACATATTTTTTCTCAAAAACGGTAAGTCTGGCGTGGCTTTGGCCATAACAAGATTTGTACAGGCATTCATTACGAACATTTTAAGCCAAAAATCTTAATTCTAGGCCTACTAGTTTCCGAGAAAATGAAAATAAACCAAATTATGCCATACTTTTAGCTGAAAATATGTAAAAATATGTATGTTATTGTGCGATGCACATATTTTTTCTCAAAAACGGTAAGTCTGGCGTGGTTTTGACCATAACAAGATTTGTAGAGGCATTCATTACGAACATTTTAAGCCAAAAATCTTAATTCTAGGCCTACTAGTTTCCGAGAAAATGAAAATAAACCAAATTATGCCATACTTTTAGCTGAAAATATGTAAAAATATGTATGTTATTGTGCGATGCACATATTTTTTCTCAAAAACGGTAAGTCTGGCGTTGTTTTGACCATAACAAGATTTGTAGAGGCATTCATTACGAACATTTTAAGCTAAAAATCTTAATTCTAGGCCTACTAGTTTCCGAGAAAATGAAAATAAACCAAATTATGCCATACTTTTAGCTGAAAATATGTATGTTATTGTGCGATGCACATATTTTTTCTCAAAAACGGTAAGTCTGGCGTGGTTTTGACCATAACAAGATTTGTAGAGGCATTCATTACGAACATTTTAAACCAAAAATCTTAATTCTAGGCCTACTAGTTTCCGAGAAAATGAAAATAAACCAAATTATGCCATACTTTTAGCTGAAAATATGTATGTTATTGTGCGATGCACATATTTTTTCTCAAAAACGGTAAGTCTGGCGTGGTTTTGACCATAACAAGATTTGTAGAGGCATTCATTACGAACATTTTAAACCAAAAATCTTAATTCTAGGCCTACTAGTTTCCGAGAAAATGAAAATAAACCAAATTATGCCATACTTTTAGCTGTATGTATGTAAAAATATGTATGTTATTGTGCGATGCACATATTTTTTCTCAAAAACGGTAAGTCTGGCGTGGTTTTGACCATAACAAGATTTGTAGAGGCATTCATTACGAACATCTTAAGCCAAAAATCTTAATTCTAGGCCTACTAGTTTCCGAGAAAATGAAAATAAACCAAATTATGCCATAATGCTGAAAATATGTAAAAATATGTATGTTATTGTGCGATGCACATATTTTTTCTCAAAAACGGTAAGTCTGGCGTGGTTTTGACCATAACAAGATTTGTAGAGGCATTCATTACGAACATCTTAAGCCAAAAATCTTAATTCTAGGCCTACTAGTTTCCGAGAAAATGAAAATAAACCAAATTATGCCATAATGCTGAAAATATGTAAAAATATGTATGTTATTGTGCGATGCACATATTTTTTCTCAAAAACGGTAAGTCTGGCGTGGTTTTGACCATAACAAGATTTGTAGAGGCATTCATTACGAACATTTTAAGCCAAAAATCTTAATTCTAGGCCTACTAGTTTCCGAGAAAATGAAAATAAACCAAATTATGCCATACTTTTAGCTGAAAATATGTAAAAATATGTATGTTATTGTGCGATGCACATATTTTTTCTCAAAAACGGTAAGTCTGGCGTGGTTTTGACCATAACAAGATTTGTAGAGGCATTCATTACGAACATTTTAAGCTAAAAATCTTAATTCTAGGCCTACTAGTTTCCGAGAAAATGAAAATAAACCAAATTATGCCATACTTTTAGCAGAAAATATGTATGTTATTGTGCGATGCACATATTTTTTCTCAAAAACGGTAAGTCTGGCGTGGTTTTGACCATAACAAGATTTGTAGAGGCATTCATTACGAACATTTTAAGCCAAAAATCTTAATTCTAGGCCTACTAGTTTCCGAGAAAATGAAAATAAACCAAATTATGCCATACTTTTAGCTGAAAATATGTAAAAATATGTATGTTATTGTGCGATGCACATATTTTTTCTCAAAAACGGTAAGTCTGGCGTGGTTTTGACCATAACAAGATTTGTAGAGGCATTCATTACGAACATTTTAAACCAAAAATCTTAATTCTAGGCCTACTAGTTTCCGAGAAAATGAAAATAAACCAAATTATGCCATACTTTTAGCTGTATGTATGTAAAAATATGTATGTTATTGTGCGATGCACATATTTTTTCTCAAAAACGGTAAGTCTGGCGTGGTTTTGACCATAACAAGATTTGTAGAGGCATTCATTACGAACATCTTAAGCCAAAAATCTTAATTCTAGGCCTACTAGTTTCCGAGAAAATGAAAATAAACCAAATTATGCCATACTCTTAGCTGAAAATATGTAAAAATATGTATGTTATTGTGCGATGCACACATTTTTTCTCAAAAGCGGTAAGTCTGGCGTGGTTTTGACCATAACAAGATTTGTAGAGGCATTCATTACGAACATTTTAAGCCAAAAATCTTAATTCTAGGCCTACTAGTTTCCGAGAAAATGAAAATAAACCAAATTATGCCATAATGCTGAAAATATGTAAAAATATGTATGTTATTGTGCGATGCACATATTTTTTCTCAAAAACGGTAAGTCTGGCGTGGTTTTGACCATAACAAGATTTGTAGAGGCATTCATTATGAACATTTTAAGCCAAAAATCTTAATTCTAGGCCTACTAGTTTCCGAGAAAATGAAAATAAACCAAATTATGCCATACTTTTAGCTGAAAATATTTAAAAATATGTATGTTATTGTGCGATGCACATACTTTTTCTCAAAAACGGTAAGTCTGGCGTGGTTTTGACCATAACAAGATTTTTAGAGGCATTCATTACGAACATTTTAAACCAAAAATCTTAATTCTAGGCCTACTAGTTTCCGAGAAAATGAAAATAAACCAAATTATGCCATACTTTTAGCTGAAAATATGTATAAATATGTATGTTATTATGCGATGCACATATTTTTTCTCAAAAACGGTAAGTCTGGCGTGGTTTTGACCATAACAAGATTTGTAGAGGCATTCATTACGAACATTTTAAGCCAAAAATCTTAATTCTAGGCCTACTAGTTTCCGAGAAAATGAAAATAAACCAAATTATGCCATACATTTAGCTGAAAATATGTAAAAATATGTATGTCATTTTGCGATGCACATATTTTTTCTCAAAAACGGTAAGTCTGGCGTGGTTTTGACCATAACAAGATTTGTAGAGGCATTCATTACGAACATTTTAAACCAAAAATCTTAATTCTAGGCCTACTAGTTTCCGAGAAAATGAAAATAAACCAAATTATGCCATACTTTTAGCTGAAAATATGTAAAAATATGTATGTTATTGTGCGATGCACATATTTTTTCTCAAAAACGGTTAGTCTGGCGTGGTTTTGACCATAACAAGATTTGTAGAGGCATTCATTACGAACATTTTAAGCCAAAAATCTTAATTCTAGGCCTACTAGTTTCCGAGAAAATGAAAATAAACCAAATTATGCCATACTTTTAGCTGAAAATATTTATGTTATTGTGCGATGCACATATTTTTTCTCAAAAACGGTAAGTCTGGCGTGGTTTTGACCATAACAAGATTTGTAGAGGCATTCATTACGAACATTTTAAGCCAAAAATCTTAATTATAGGCCTACTAGTTTCCGAGAAAATGAAAATAAACCAAATTATGCCATACTTTTAGCTGAAAATATGTATGTTATTGTGCGATGCATATATTTTTTCTCAAAAACGGTAAGTCTGGCGTGGTTTTGACCACAACAAGATTTGTAGAGGCATTCATTACGAACATTTTAAGCCAAAAATCTTAATTCTAGGCCTACTTATTTCCGAGAAAATGAAAATAAACCAAATTATGCCATACTTTTAGCTGAAAATATGTATGTTATTGTGCGATGCACATATTTTTTCTCAAAAACGGTAAGACTGGCGTGGTTTTGACCATAGCAAGATTTGTAGAGGCATTCATTACGAACATTTTAAGCCAAAAATCTTAATTCTAGGCCTACTAGTTTCCGAGAAAATGAAAATAAACCAAATTATGCCATACTTTTAGCTGAAAATATGTAAAAATATGTATGTTTTTGTGCGATGCACATATTTTTTCTCAAAAACGGTAAGTCTGGCGTGGTTTTGGCCATAACAAGATTTGTAGAGGCATTCATTACGAACATTTTAAGCCAAAAATCTTAATTCTTGGCCTACTAGTTTCCGAGAAAATGAAAATAAACCAAATTATGCCATACTTTTAGCTGAAAATATGTACATATGTTATTGTGCGATGCACATATTTTTTCTCAAAAACGGTAAGTCTGGCGTGGTTTTGACCATAACAAGATTTGTAGAGGCATTCATTACAAACATTTTAAACCAAAAACCTTAATTCTAGGCCTACTAGTTTCCGAGAAAATGAAAATAAACCAAATTATGCCATACTTTTAGCTGAAAATATGTATGTTATTGTGCGATGCACATATTTTTTCTCAAAAACGGTAAGTCTGGCGTGGTTTTGCCCATAACAAGATTTGTAGAGGCATTCATTACAAACATTTTAAGCCAAAAATCTTAATTCTAGGCCTACTAGTTTCCGAGAAAATGAAAATAAACCAAATTATGCCATACTTTTAGCTGAAAATATGTAAAAATATGTATGTTATTGTGCGATGCACATATTTTTTCTCAAAAACGGTAAGTCTGGCGTGGTTTTGACCATAACAAGATTTGTAGAGGCATTCATTACGAACATTTTAAACCAAAAATCTTAATTCTAGGCCTACTAGTTTCCGAGAAAATGAAAATAAACCAAATTATGCCATACTTTTAGCTGAAAATATGTATGTTATTGTGCGATGCACATATTTTTTCTCAAAAACGGTAAGTCTGGCGTGGTTTTGACCATAACAAGATTTGTAGAGGCATTCATTACGAACATTTTAAGCCAAAAATCTTAATTCTAGGCCTACTAGTTTCCGAGAAAATGAAAATAAACCAAATTATGCCATACTTTTAGCTGAAAATATGTATGTTATTGTGCGATGCACATATTTTTTCTCAAAAACGGTAAGTCTGGCGTGGTTTTGACCATAACAAGATTTGTAGAGACATTCATTACGAACATTTTAAGCCAAAAATCTTAATTCTAGGCCTACTAGTTTCCGAGAAAATGAAAATAAACCAAATTATGCCATACTTTTAGCTGAAAATATGTATGTTATTGTGCGATGCACATATTTTTTCTCAAAAACGGTAAGTCTGGCGTGGTTTTGACCATAACAAGATTTGTAGAGGCATTCATTACAAACATTTTAAGCCAAAAATCTTAATTCTAGGCCTACTAGTTTCCGAGAAAATGAAAATAAACCAAATTGTGCCATACTTTTAGCTGAAAATATGTAAAAATATGTATGTTATTGTGCGATGCACATATTTTTTCTCAAAAACGGTAAGTCTGGCGTGGTTTTGACCATAACAAGATTTGTAGAGGCATTCATTACGAACATTTTAAGCCAAAAATCTTAATTCTAGGCCTACTAGTTTCCGAGAAAATGAAAATAAACCAAATTATGCCATACTTTTAGCTGAAAATATGTATGTTATTGTGCGATGCACATATTTTTTCTCAAAAACGGTAAGTCTGGCGTGGTTTTGACCATAACAAGATTTGTAGAGGCATTCATTACGAACATTTTAAGCCAAAAATCTTAATTCTAGGCCTACTAGTTTCCGAGAAAATGAAAATAAACCAAATTATGCCATACTTTTAGCTGAAAATATGTATGTTATTGTGCGATGCACATATTTTTTCTCAAAAACGGTAAGTCTGGCGTGGTTTTGACCATAACAAGATTTGTAGAGGCATTCATTACAAACATTTTAAACCAAAAACCTTAATTCTAGGCCTACTAGTTTCCGAGAAAATGAAAATAAACCAAATTATGCCATACTTTTAGCTGAAAATATGTATGTTATTGTGCGATGCACATATTTTTTCGCAAAAACGGTAAGTCTGGCGTGGTTTTGACCATAACAAGATTTGTAGAGGCATTCATTACAAACATTTTAAGCCAAAAATCTTAATTCTAGGCCTACTAGTTTCCGAGAAAATGAAAATAAACCAAATTATGCCATACTTTTAGCTGAAAATATGTAAAAATATGTATGTTATTGTGCGATGCACATATTTTTTCTCAAAAACGGTAAGTCTGGCGTGGTTTTGACCATAACAAGATTTGTAGAGGCATTCATTACGAACATTTTAAGCCAAAAATCTTAATTCTAGGCCTACTAGTTTCCGAGAAAATGAAAATAAACCAAATTATGCCATACTTTTAGCTGAAAATATGTATGTTATTGTGCGATGCACATATTTTTTCTCAAAAACGGTAAGTCTGGCGTGGTTTTGACCATAACAAGATTTGTAGAGGCATTCATTACGAACATTTTAAGCCAAAAATCTTAATTCTAGGCCTACTAGTTTCCGAGAAAATGAAAATAAACCAAATTATGCCATACTTTTAGCTGAAAATATGTATGTTATTGTGCGATGCACATATTTTTTCTCAAAAACGGTAAGTCTGGCGTGGTTTTGACCATAACAAGATTTGTAGAGACATTCATTACGAACATTTTAAGCCAAAAATCTTAATTCTAGGCCTACTAGTTTCCGAGAAAATGAAAATAAACCAAATTATGCCATACTTTTAGCTGAAAATATGTATGTTATTGTGCGATGCACATATTTTTTCTCAAAAACGGTAAGTCTGGCGTGGTTTTGACCATAACAAGATTTGTAGAGGCATTCATTACAAACATTTTAAGCCAAAAATCTTAATTCTAGGCCTACTAGTTTCCGAGAAAATGAAAATAAACCAAATTATGCCATACTTTTAGCTAAAAATATGTAAAAATATGTATGTTATTGTGCGATGCACATATTTTTTCTCAAAAACGGTAAGTCTGGCGTGGTTTTGACCATAACAAGATTTGTAGAGGCATTCATTACGAACATTTTAAGCCAAAAATCTTAATTCTAGGCCTACTAGTTTCCGAGAAAATGAAAATAAACCAAATTATGCCATACTTTTAGCTGAAAATATGTATGTTATTGTGCGATGCACATATTTTTTCTCCAAAACGGTAAATCTGGCGTGGTTTGGACCATGACAAGATTTGTAGAGGCATTCATTACGAACATTTTAAGCCAAAAATCTTAATTCTAGGCCTACTAGTTTCCGAGAAAATGAAAATAAACCAAATTATGCCATACTTTTAGCTGAAAATATGTAAAAATATGTATGTTATTGTGCGATGCACATATTTTTTCTCAAAAACGGTAAGTCTGGCGTGGTTTTGACCATAACAAGATTTGTAGAGGCATTCATTACGAACATTTTAAGCCAAAAATCTTAATTCTAGGCCTACTAGTTTCCGAGAAAATGAAAATAAACCAAATTATGCCATACTTTTAGCTGAAAATATGTATGTTATTGTGCGATGCACATATTTTTTCTCCAAAACGGTAAATCTGGCGTGGTTTGGACCATGACAAGATTTGTAGAGGCATTCATTACGAACATTTTAAGCCAAAAATCTTAATTCTAGGCCTACTAGTTTCCGAGAAAATGAAAATAAACCAAATTATGCCATACTTTTAGCTGAAAATATGTAAAAATATGTATGTTATTGTGCGATGCACATATTTTTTCTCAAAAACGGTAAGTCTGGCGTGGTTTTGACCATAACAAGATTTGTAGAGGCATTCATTACGAACATTTTAAGCCAAAAATCTTAATTCTAGGCCTACTAGTTTCCGAGAAAATGAAAATAAACCAAATTATGCCATACTTTTAGCTGAAAATATGTATGTTATTGTGCGATGCACATATTTTTTCTCCAAAACGGTAAATCTGGCGTGGTTTGGACCATGACAAGATTTGTAGAGGCATTCATTACGAACATTTTAAGCCAAAAATCTTAATTCTAGGCCTACTAGTTTCCGAGAAAATGAAAATAAACCAAATTATGCCATACTTTTAGCTGAAAATATGTAAAAATATGTATGTTATTGTGCGATGCACATATTTTTTCTCAAAAACGGTAAGTCTGGCGTGGTTTTGACCATAACAAGATTTGTAGAGGCATTCATTACGAACATTTTAAGCCAAAAATCTTAATTCTAGGCCTACTAGTTTCCGAGAAAATGAAAATAAACCAAATTATGCCATACTTTTAGCTGAAAATATGTATGTTATTGTGCGATGCACATATTTTTTCTCAAAAACGGTAAGTCTGGCGTGGTTTTGACCATAACAAGATTTGTAGAGACATTCATTACGAACATTTTAAGCCAAAAATCTTAATTCTAGGCCTACTAGTTTCCGAGAAAATGAAAATAAACCAAATTATGCCATACTTTTAGCTGAAAATATGTATGTTATTGTGCGATGCACATATTTTTTCGCAAAAACGGTAAGTCTGGCGTGGTTTTGACCATGACAAGATTTGTAGAGGCATTCATTACGAACATTTTAAACCAAAAATCTTAATTCTAGGCCTACTAGTTTCCGAGAAAATGAAAATAAACCAAATTATGCCATACTTTTAGCTGAAAATATGTAAAAATATGTATGTTATTGTGCGATGCACATATTTTTTCTCAAAAACGGTAAGTCTGGCGTGGTTTTGACCATAACAAGATTTGTAGAGGCATTCATTACGAACATTTTAAGCCAAAAATCTTAATTCTAGGCCTACTAGTTTCCGAGAAAATGAAAATAAACCAAATTATGCCATACTTTTAGCTGAAAATATGTATGTTATTGTGCGATGCACATATTTTTTCTCCAAAACGGTAAATCTGGCGTGGTTTGGACCATGACAAGATTTGTAGAGGCATTCATTACGAACATTTTAAGCCAAAAATCTTAATTCTAGGCCTACTAGTTTCCGAGAAAATGAAAATAAACCAAATTATGCCATACTTTTAGCTGAAAATATGTAAAAATATGTATGTTATTGTGCGATGCACATATTTTTTCTCAAAAACGGTAAGTCTGGCGTGGTTTTGACCATAACAAGATTTGTAAAGGCATTCATTACGAACATTTTAAGCCAAAAATCTTAATTCTAGGCCTACTAGTTTCCGAGAAAATGAAAATAAACCAAATTATGCCATAATGCTGAAAATATGTAAAAATATGTATGTTATTGTGCGATGCACATATTTTTTCTCAAAAACGGTAAGTCTGGCGTGGTTTTGACCATAACAAGATTTGTAGAGGCATTCATTACGAACATTTTAAGCCAAAAATCTTAATTCTAGGCCTACTAGTTTCCGAGAAAATGAAAATAAACCAAATTATGCCATACTTTTAGCTGAAAATATGTATGTTATTGTGCGATGCACATATTTTTTCTCAAAAACGGTAAGTCTGGCGTGGTTTTGACCATAACAAGATTTGTAGAGACATTCATTACGAACATTTTAAGCCAAAAATCTTAATCCTAGGCCTACTAGTTTCCGAGAAAATGAAAATAAACCAAATTATGCCATACTTTTAGCTGAAAATATGTATGTTATTGTGCGATGCACATATTTTTTCTCAAAAACGGTAAGTCTGGCGTGGTTTTGACCATAACAAGATTTGTAGAGGCATTCATTACAAACATTTTAAGCCAAAAATCTTAATTCTAGGCCTACTAGTTTCCGAGAAAATGAAAATAAACCAAATTATGCCATACTTTTAGCTGAAAATATGTAAAAATATGTATGTTATTGTGCGATGCACATATTTTTTCTCAAAAACGGTAAGTCTGGCGTGGTTTTGACCATAACAAGATTTGTAGAGGCATTCATTACGAACATTTTAAGCCAAAAATCTTAATTCTAGGCCTACTAGTTTCCGAGAAAATGAAAATAAACCAAATTATGCCATACTTTTAGCTGAAAATATGTATGTTATTGTGCGATGCACATATTTTTTCTCAAAAACGGTAAGTCTGGCGTGGTTTTGACCATAACAAGATTTGTAGAGGCATTCATTACGAACATTTTAAGCCAAAAATCTTAATTCTAGGCCTACTAGTTTCCGAGAAAATGAAAATAAACCAAATTATGCCATACTTTTAGCTGAAAATATTTAAAAATATGTATGTTATTGTGCGATGCACATACTTTTTCTCAAAAACGGTAAGTCTGGCGTGGTTTTGACCATTACAAGATTTTTAGAGGCATTCATTACGAACATTTTAAGCCAAAAATCTTAATTCTAGGCCTACTAGTTTCCGAGAAAATGAAAATAATCAAATTATGCCATACTTTTAGCTGAAAATATGTATGTTTTTGTGCGATGCACATATTTTTTCTCAAAAACGGTAAGTCTGGCGTGGTTTTGACCATAACAAGATTTGTAGAGGCATTCATTACGAACATTTTAAGCAAAAAATCTTAATTCTAGGCCTACTAGTTTCCGAGAAAATGAAAATAAACCAAATTATGCCATACTTTTAGTTGAAAATATGTATGTTATTGTGCGATGCACATATTTTTTCTCAAAAACGGTAAGTCTGGCGTGGTTTTGACCATAACAAGATTTGTAGAGGCATTCATTACAAACATTTTAAGCCAAAAATCTTAATTCTAGGCCTACTAGTTTCCGAGAAAATGAAAATAAACCAAATTATGCCATACTTTTAGCTGAAAATATGTAAAAATATGTATGTTATTGTGCGATGCACATATTTTTTCTCAAAAACGGTAAGTCTGGCGTGGTTTTGACCATAACAAGATTTGTAGAGGCATTCATTACGAACATTTTAAACCAAAAATCTTAATTCTAGGCCTACTAGTTTCCGAGAAAATGAAAATAAACCAAATTATGCCATACTTTTAGCTGAAAATATGTATGTTATTGTGCGATGCACATATTTTTTCTCAAAAACGGTAAGTCTGGCGTGGTTTTGACCATAACAAGATTTGTAGAGGCATTCATTACGAACATTTTAAGCCAAAAAACTTAATTCTAGGCCTACTAGTTTCCGAGAAAATGAAAATAAACCAAATTATGCCATACTTTTAGCTGAAAATATTTAAAAATATGTATGTTATTGTGCGATGCACATACTTTTTCTCAAAAACGGTACGTCTGGCGTGGTTTTGACCATAACAAGATTTTTAGAGGCATTCATTACGAACATTTTAAGCCAAAAATCTTAATTCTAGGCCTACTAGTTTCCGAGAAAATGAAAATAAACCAAATTATGCCATACTTTTAGCTGAAAATATGTATGTTATTGTGCGATGCACATATTTTTTCTCAAAAACGGTAAATCTGGCGTGGTTTTGACCATAACAAGATTTGTAGAGGCATTCATTACGAACATTTTAAGCCAAAAATCTTAATTCTAGGCCTACTAGTTTCCGAGAAAATGAAAATAAACCAAATTATGCCATACTTTTAGCTGAAAATATGTAAAAATATGTATGTTATTGTGCGATGCACATATTTTTTCTCAAAAACGGTAAGTCTGGCGTGGTTTTGACCATAACAAGATTTGTAGAGGCATTCATTACGAACATTTTAAGCCAAAAATCTTAATTCTAGGCCTACTAGTTTCCGAGAAAATGAAAATAAACCAAATTATGCCATACTTTTAGCTGAAAATATGTATGTTATTGTGCGATGCACATATTTTTTCTCAAAAACGGTAAGTCTGGCGTGGTTTTGACCATAACAAGATTTGTAGAGGCATTCATTACGAACATTTTAAGCCAAAAATCTTAATTCTAGGCCTACTAGTTTCCGAGAAAATGAAAATAAACCAAATTATGCCATACTTTTAGCTGAAAATATGTATGTTATTGTGCGATGCACATATTTTTTCTCAAAAACGGTAAGTCTGGCGTGGTTTTGACCATAACAAGATTTGTAGAGGCATTCATTACGAACATTTTAAGCCAAAAATCTTAATTCTAGGCCTACTAGTTTCCGAGAAAATGAAAATAAACCAAATTATGCCATACTTTTAGCTGAAAATATGTAAAAATATGTATGTTATTGTGCGATGCACATATTTTTTCTCAAAAACGGTAAGTCTGGCGTGGTTTTGACCATAACAAGATTTGTAGAGGCATTCATTACGAACATTTTAAGCCAAAAATCTTAATTCTAGGCCTACTAGTTTCCGAGAAAATGAAAATAAACCAAATTATGCCATACTTTTAGCTGAAAATATGTATGTTATTGTGCGATGCACATATTTTTTCTCAAAAACGGTAAGTCTGGCGTGGTTTTGACCATAACAAGATTTGTAGAGGCATTCATTACGAACATTTTAAGCCAAAAATCTTAATTCTAGGCCTACTAGTTTCCGAGAAAATGAAAATAAACCAAATTATGCCATACTTTTAGCTGAAAATATGTAAAAATATGTATGTTATTGTGCGATGCACATATTTTTTCTCAAAAACGGTAAGTCTGGCGTGGTTTTGACCATAACAAGATTTGTAGAGGCATTCATTACGAACATTTTAAGCCAAAAATCTTAATTCTAGGCCTACTAGTTTCCGAGAAAATGAAAATAAACCAAATTATGCCATACTTTTAGCTGAAAATATGTATGTTATTGTGCGATGCACATATTTTTTCTCAAAAACGGTAAGTCTGGCGTGGTTTTGACCATAACAAGATTTGTAGAGGCATTCATTACGAACATTTTAAGCCAAAAAACTTAATTCTAGGCCTACTAGTTTCCGAGAAAATGAAAATAAACCAAATTATGCCATACTTTTAGCTGAAAATATTTAAAAATATGTATGTTATTGTGCGATGCACATACTTTTTCTCAAAAACGGTACGTCTGGCGTGGTTTTGACCATAACAAGATTTTTAGAGGCATTCATTACGAACATTTTAAGCCAAAAATCTTAATTCTAGGCCTACTAGTTTCCGAGAAAATGAAAATAAACCAAATTATGCCATACTTTTAGCTGAAAATATGTATGTTATTGTGCGATGCACATATTTTTTCTCAAAAACGGTAAATCTGGCGTGGTTTTGACCATAACAAGATTTGTAGAGGCATTCATTACGAACATTTTAAGCCAAAAATCTTAATTCTAGGCCTACTAGTTTCCGAGAAAATGAAAATAAACCAAATTATGCCATACTTTTAGCTGAAAATATGTAAAAATATGTATGTTATTGTGCGATGCACATATTTTTTCTCAAAAACGGTAAGTCTGGCGTGGTTTTGACCATAACAAGATTTGTAGAGGCATTCATTACGAACATTTTAAGCCAAAAATCTTAATTCTAGGCCTACTAGTTTCCGAGAAAATGAAAATAAACCAAATTATGCCATACTTTTAGCTGAAAATATGTATGTTATTGTGCGATGCACATATTTTTTCTCAAAAACGGTAAGTCTGGCGTGGTTTTGAGCATAACAAGATTTGTAGAGGCATTCATTACAAACATTTTAAGCCAAAAATCTTAATTCTAGGCCTACTAGTTTCCGAGAAAATGAAAATAAACCAAATTATGCCATACTTTTAGCTGAAAATATGTAAAAATATGTATGTTATTGTGCGATGCACATATTTTTTCTCAAAAACGGTAAGTCTGGCGTGGTTTTGACCATAACAAGATTTGTAGAGGCATTCATTACGAACATTTTAAACCAAAAATCTTAATTCTAGGCCTACTAGTTTCCGAGAAAATGAAAATAAACCAAATTATGCCATACTTTTAGCTGAAAATATGTAAAAATATGTATGTTATTGTGCGATGCACATATTTTTTCTCAAAAACGGTAAGTCTGGCGTGGTTTTGACCATAACAAGATTTGTAGAGGCATTCATTACGAACATTTTAAACCAAAAATCTTAATTCTAGGCCTACTAGTTTCCGAGAAAATGAAAATAAACCAAATTATGCCATACTTTTAGCTGAAAATATGTATGTTATTGTGCGATGCACATATTTTTTCTCAAAAACGGTAAGTCTGGCGTGGTTTTGACCATAACAAGATTTGTAGAGGCATTTATTACGAACATTTTAAGCCAAAAATCTTAATTCTAGGCCTACTAGTTTCCGAGAAAATGAAAATAAACCAAATTATGCCATACTTTTAGCTGAAAATATGTATGTTATTGTGCGATGCACATATTTTTTCTCAAAAACGGTAAGTCTGGCGTGGTTTTGACCATAACAAGATTTGTAGAGGCATTCATTACGAACATTTTAAGCCAAAAATCTTAATTCTAGGCCTACTAGTTTCCGAGAAAATGAAAATAAACCAAATTATGCCATACTTTTAGCTGAAAATATGTAAAAATATGTATGTTATTGTGCGATGCACATATTTTTTCTCAAAAACGGTAAGTCTGGCGTGGTTTTGACCATAACAAGATTTGTAGAGGCATTCATTACGAACATTTTAAGCCAAAAATCTTAATTCTAGGCCTACTAGTTTCCGAGAAAATGAAAATAAACCAAATTATGCCATACTTTTAGCTGAAAATATGTATGTTATTGTGCGATGCACATATTTTTTCTCAAAAACGGTAAGTCTGGCGTGGTTTTGACCATAACAAGATTTGTAGAGGCATTCATTACGAACATTTTAAGCCAAAAATCTTAATTCTAGGCCTACTAGTTTCCGAGAAAATAAACCAAATTATGCCATACTTTTAGCTGAAAATATGTAAAAATATGTATGTTATTGTGCGATGCACATATTTTTTCTCAAAAACGGTAAGTCTGGCGTGGTTTTGACCATAACAAGATTTGTAGAGGCATTCATTACGAACATTTTAAACCAAAAATCTTAATTCTAGGCCTACTAGTTTCCGAGAAAATGAAAATAAACCAAATTATGCCATACTTTTAGCTGAAAATATGTATGTTATTGTGCGATGCACATATTTTTTCTCAAAAACGGTAAGTCTGGCGTGGTTTTGACCATAACAAGATTTGTAGAGGCATTCATTACGAACATTTTAAGCCAAAAATCTTAATTCTAGGCCTACTAGTTTCCGAGAAAATGAAAATAAACCAAATTATGCCATACTTTTAGCTGAAAATATGTAAAAATATGTATGTTATTGTGCTATGCACATATTTTTTCTCAAAAACGGTAAGTCTGGCGTGGTTTTGACCATAACAAGATTTGTAGAGGCATTTATTACGAACATTTTAAGCCAAAAATCTTAATTTTAGGCCTACTAGTTTCCGAGAAAATGAAAATAAACCAAATTATGCCATACTTTTAGCTGAAAATATGTATGTTATTGTGCGATGCACATATTTTTTCTCAAAAACGGTAAGTCTGGCGTGGTTTTGACCATAACAAGATTTGTAGAGACATTCATTACGAACATTTTAAGCCAAAAATCTTAATTCTAGGCCTACTAGTTTCCGAGAAAATGAAAATAAACCAAATTATGCCATACTTTTAGAGGAAAATATGTAAAAATATGTATGTTATTGTGCGATACACATATTTTTTCTCAAAAACGGTAAGTCTGGCGTGGTTTTGACCATAACAAGATTTGTAGAGGCATTCATTACGAACATTTTAAGCCAAAAATCTTAATTCTAGGCCTACTAGTTTCCGAGAAAATGAAAATAAACCAAATTATGCCATACTTTTAGCTGAAAATATGTATGTTATTGTGCGATGCACATATTTTTTCTCAAAAACGGTAAGTCTGGCGTGGTTTTGACCATAACAAGATTTGTAGAGGCATTCATTACGAACATTTTAAGCCAAAAATCTTAATTCTAGGCCTACTAGTTTCCGAGAAAATGAAAATAAACCAAATTATGCCATACTTTTAGCTGAAAATATGTATGTTATTGTGCGATGCACACATTTTTTCTCAAAAGCGGTAAGTCTGGCGTGGTTTTGACCATAACAAGATTTGTAGAGGCATTCATTACGAACATTTTAAACCAAAAATCTTAATTCGAGGCCTACTAGTTTCCGAGAAAATGAAAATAAACCAAATTATGCCATACTTTTAGCTGAAAATATGTATGTTATTGTGCGATGCACATATTTTTTCTCAAAAACGGTAAGTCTGGCGTGGTTATGACCATAAAAAGGTTTGTAGAGGCATTCATTACGAACATTTTAAGCCAAAAATCTTAATTCTAGGCCTACTAGTTTCCGAGAAAATGAAAATAAACCAAATTATGCCATACTTTTAGCTGAAAATATGTTAAAATATGTATGTTATTGTGCGATGCACATATTTTTTCTCAGAAACGGTAAGTCTGGCGTGGTTTTGACCATAACAAGATTTGTAGAGGCATTCATTACAAACATTTTAAACCAAAAATCTTAATTCTAGGCCTACTAGTTTCCGAGAAAATGAAAATAAACCAAATTATGCCATACTTTTAGCTGAAAATATGTATGTTATTGTGCGATGCACATATTTTTTCTCAAAAACGGTAAGTCTGGCGTGGTTTTGACCATAACAAGATTTGTAGAGGCATTCATTACGAACATTTTAAACCAAACATCTTAATTCTAGGCCTACTAGTTTCCGAGAAAATGAAAATAAACCAAATTATGCCATACTTTTAGCTGAAAATATGTATAAATATGTATGTTATTGTGCGATGCACATATTTTTTCGCAAAAACGGTAAGTCTGGCGTGGTTTTGACCATAACAAGATTTGTAGAGGCATTCATTACGAACATTTTAAACCAAAAATCTTAATTCTAGGCCTACTAGTTTCCGAGAAAATGAAAATAAACCAAATTATGCCATACTTTTAGCTGAAAATATGTATGTTATTGTGCGATGCACATATTTTTTCTCAAAAACGGTAAGTCTGGCGTGGTTTTGACCATAACAAGATTTGTAGAGGCATTCATTACAAACATTTTAAACCAAAAATCTTAATTCTAGGCCTACTAGTTTCCGAGAAAATGAAAATAAACCAAATTATGCCATACTTTTAGCTGAAAATATGTAAAAATATGTATGTTATTGTGCGATGCACATATTTTTTCTCAAAAACGGTAAGTCTGGCGTGGTTTTGACCATAACAAGATTTGTAGAGGCATTCATTACGAACATTTTAAACCAAAAATCTTAATTCTAGGCCTACTAGTTTCCGAGAAAATGAAAATAAACCAAATTATGCCATACTTTTAGCTGAAAATATGTATGTTATTGTGCGATGCACATATTTTTTCTCAAAAACGGTAAGTCTGGCGTGGTTTTGACCATAACAAGATTTGTAGAGGCATTCATTACGAACATTTTAAACCAAAAATCTTAATTCTAGGCCTACTAGTTTCCGAGAAAATGAAAATAAACCAAATTATGCCATACTTTTAGCTGAAAATATGTATGTTATTGTGCGATGCACATATTTTTTCTCAAAAACGGTAAGTCTGGCGTGGTTTTGACCATAACAAGATTTGTAGAGGCATTCATTACGAACATTTTAAACCAAAAATCTTAATTCTAGGCCTACTAGTTTCCGAGAAAATGAAAATAAACCAAATTATGCCATACTTTTAGCTGAAAATATGTATAAATATGTATGTTATTGTGCGATGCACATATTTTTTCTCAAAAACGGTAAGTCTGGCGTGGTTTTGACCATAACAAGATTTGTAGAGGCATTCATTACGAACATTTTAAACCAAAAATCTTAATTCTAGGCCTACTAGTTTCCGAGAAAATGAAAATAAACCAAATTATGCCATACTTTTAGCTGAAAATATGTATGTTATTGTGCGATGCACATATTTTTTCTCAAAAACGGTAAGTCTGGCGTGGTTTTGACCATTCCAAGATTTGTAGAGGCATTCATTACGAACATTTTAAAACAAAAATCTTAATTCTAGGCCTACTAGTTTCTGAGAAAATGAAAATAAACCAAATTATGCCATACTTTTAGCTGAAAATATGTAAAAATATGTATGTTATTGTGCGATGCACATATTTTTTCGCAAAAACGGTAAGTCTGGCGTGGTTTTGACCATAACAAGATTTGTAGAGGCATTCATTACGAACATTTTAAACCAAAAATCTTAATTCTAGGCCTACTAGTTTCCGAGAAAATGAAAATAAACCAAATTATGCCATACTTTTAGCTGAAAATATGTATGTTATTGTGCGATGCACATATTTTTTCTCAAAAACGGTAAGTCTGGCGTGGTTTTGACCATAACAAGATTTGTAGAGGCATTCATTACGAACATTTTAAACCAAAAATCTTAATTCTAGGCCTACTAGTTTCCGAGAAAATGAAAATAAACCAAATTATGCCATACTTTTAGCTGAAAATATGTATGTTATTGTGCGATGCACATATTTTTTCTCAAAAACGGTAAGTCTGGCGTGGTTTTGACCATAACAAGATTTGTAGAGGCATTCATTACGAACATTTTAAACCAAAAATCTTAATTCTAGGCCTACTAGTTTCCGAGAAAATGAAAATAAACCAAATTATGCCATACTTTTAGCTGAAAATATGTATGTTATTGTGCGATGCACATATTTTTTCGCAAAAACGGTAAGTCTGGCGTGGTTTTGACCATAACAAGATTTGTAGAGGCATTCATTACAAACATTTTAAACCAAAAATCTTAATTCTAGGCCTATTAGTTTCCGAGAAAATGAAAATAAACCAAATTATGCCATACTTTTAGCTGAAAATATGTAAAAATATGTATGTTATTGTGCGATGCACATATTTTTTCTCAAAAACGGTAAGTCTGGCGTGGTTTTGACCATAACAAGATTTGTAGAGGCATTCATTACGAACATTTTAAACCAAAAATCTTAATTCTAGGCCTACTAGTTTCCGAGAAAATGAAAATAAACCAAATTATGCCATACTTTTAGCTGAAAATATGTATGTTATTGTGCGATGCACATATTTTTTCTCAAAAACGGTAAGTCTGGCGTGGTTTTGACCATAGCAAGATTTGTAGAGGCATTCATTACGAACATTTTAAACCAAAAATCTTAATTCTAGGCCTACTAGTTTCCGAGAAAATGAAAATAAACCAAATTATGCCATACTTTTAGCTAAAAATATGTATGTTATTGTGCGATGCACATATTTTTTCTCAAAAACGGTAAGTCTGGCGTGGTTTTGACCATAACAAGATTTGTAGAGGCATTCATTACAAACATTTTAAACCAAAAATCTTAATTCTAGGCCTACTAGTTTCCGAGAAAATGAAAATAAACCAAATTATGCCATACTTTTAGCTGAAAATATGTAAAAATATGTATGTTATTGTGCGATGCACATATTTTTTCTCAAAAACGGTAAGTCTGGCGTGGTTTTGACCATAACAAGATTTGTAGAGGCATTCATTACGAACATTTTAAACCAAAAATCTTAATTCTAGGCCTACTAGTTTCCGAGAAAATGAAAATAAACCAAATTATGCCATACTTTTAGCTGAAAATATGTATGTTATTGTGCGATGCACATATTTTTTCTCAAAAACGGTAAGTCTGGCGTGGTTTTGACCATAACACGATTTGTAGAGGCATTCATTACGAACATTTTAAACCAAAAATCTTAATTCTAGGCCTACTAGTTTCCGAGAAAATGAAAATAAACCAAATTATGCCATACTTTTAGCTGAAAATATGTATGTTATTGTGCGATGCACATATTTTTTCTCAAAAACGGTAAGTCTGGCGTGGTTTTGACCATAACAAGATTTGTAGAGGCATTCATTACGAACATTTTAAACCAAAAATCTTAATTCTAGGCCTACTAGTTTCCGAGAAAATGAAAATAAACCAAATTATGCCATACTTTTAGCTGAAAATATGTATAAATATGTATGTTATTGTGCGATGCACATATTTTTTCGCAAAAACGGTAAGTCTGGCGTGGTTTTGACCATAACAAGATTTGTAGAGGCATTCATTACGAACATTTTAAACCAAAAATCTTAATTCTAGGCCTACTAGTTTCCGAGAAAATGAAAATAAACCAAATTATGCCATACTTTTAGCTGAAAATATGTATGTTATTGTGCGATGCACATATTTTTTCTCAAAAACGGTAAGTCTGGCGTGGTTTTGACCATAACAAGATTTGTAGAGGCATTCATTACGAACATTTTAAACCAAAAATCTTAATTCTAGGCCTACTAGTTTCCGAGAAAATGAAAATAAACCAAATTATGCCATACTTTTAGCTGAAAATATGTATGTTATTGTGCGATGCACATATTTTTTCTCAAAAACGGTAAGTCTGGCGTGGTTTTGACCATAACAAGATTTGTAGAGGCATTCATTACAAACATTTTAAACCAAAAATCTTAATTCTAGGCCTACTAGTTTCCGAGAAAATGAAAATAAACCAAATTATGCCATACTTTTAGCTGAAAATATGTAAAAATATGTATGTTATTGTGCGATGCACATATTTTTTCTCAAAAACGGTAAGTCTGGCGTGGTTTTGACCATAACAAGATTTGTAGAGGCATTCATTACGAACATTTTAAACCAAAAATCTTAATTCTAGGCCTACTAGTTTCCGAGAAAATGAAAATAAACCAAATTATGCCATACTTTTAGCTGAAAATATGTATGTTATTGTGCGATGCACATATTTTTTCTCAAAAACGGTAAGTCTGGCGTGGTTTTGACCATTCCAAGATTTGTAGAGGCATTCATTACGAACATTTTAAAACAAAAATCTTAATTCTAGGCCTACTAGTTTCTGAGAAAATGAAAATAAACCAAATTATGCCATACTTTTAGCTGAAAATATGTAAAAATATGTATGTTATTGTGCGATGCACATATTTTTTCGCAAAAACGGTAAGTCTGGCGTGGTTTTGACCATAACAAGATTTGTAGAGGCATTCATTACGAACATTTTAAACCAAAAATCTTAATTCTAGGCCTACTAGTTTCCGAGAAAATGAAAATAAACCAAATTATGCCATACTTTTAGCTGAAAATATGTATAAATATGTATGTTATTGTGCGATGCACATATTTTTTCGCAAAAACGGTAAGTCTGGCGTGGTTTTGACCATAACAAGATTTGTAGAGGCATTCATTACGAACATTTTAAACCAAAAATCTTAATTCTAGGCCTACTAGTTTCCGAGAAAATGAAAATAAACCAAATTATGCCATACTTTTAGCTGAAAATATGTATGTTATTGTGCGATGCACATATATTTTCTCAAAAACGGTAAGTCTGGCGTGGTTTTGACCATAACAAGATTTGTAGAGGCATTCATTACGAACATTTTAAACCAAAAATCTTAATTCTAGGCCTACTAGTTTCCGAGAAAATGAAAATAACCCAAATTATGCCATACTTTTAGCTGAAAATATGTATGTTATTGTGCGATGCACATATTTTTTCTCAAAAACGGTAAGTCTGGCGTGGTTTTGACCATAACAAGATTTGTAGAGGCATTCATTACAAACATTTTAAACCAAAAATCTTAATTCTAGGCCTACTAGTTTCCGAGAAAATGAAAATAAACCAAATTATGCCATACTTTTAGCTGAAAATATGTAAAAATATGTATGTTATTGTGCGATGCACATATTTTTTCTCAAAAACGGTAAGTCTGGCGTGGTTTTGACCATAACAAGATTTGTAGAGGCATTCATTACGAACATTTTAAACCAAAAATCTTAATTCTAGGCCTACTAGTTTCCGAGAAAATGAAAATAAACCAAATTATGCCATACTTTTAGCTGAAAATATGTATGTTATTGTGCGATGCACATATTTTTTCTCAAAAACGGTAAGTCTGGCGTGGTTTTGACCATTCCAAGATTTGTAGAGGCATTCATTACGAACATTTTAAAACAAAAATCTTAATTCTAGGCCTACTAGTTTCTGAGAAAATGAAAATAAACCAAATTATGCCATACTTTTAGCTGAAAATATGTAAAAATATGTATGTTATTGTGCGATGCACATATTTTTTCGCAAAAACGGTAAGTCTGGCGTGGTTTTGACCATAACAAGATTTGTAGAGGCATTCATTACGAACATTTTAAACCAAAAATCTTAATTCTAGGCCTACTAGTTTCCGAGAAAATGAAAATAAACCAAATTATGCCATACTTTTAGCTGAAAATATGTATAAATATGTATGTTATTGTGCGATGCACATATTTTTTCGCAAAAACGGTAAGTCTGGCGTGGTTTTGACCATAACAAGATTTGTAGAGGCATTCATTACGAACATTTTAAACCAAAAATCTTAATTCTAGGCCTACTAGTTTCCGAGAAAATGAAAATAAACCAAATTATGCCATACTTTTAGCTGAAAATATGTATGTTATTGTGCGATGCACATATATTTTCTCAAAAACGGTAAGTCTGGCGTGGTTTTGACCATAACAAGATTTGTAGAGGCATTCATTACGAACATTTTAAACCAAAAATCTTAATTCTAGGCCTACTAGTTTCCGAGAAAATGAAAATAAACCAAATTATGCCATACTTTTAGCTGAAAATATGTATGTTATTGTGCGATGCACATATTTTTTCTCAAAAACGGTAAGTCTGGCGTGGTTTTGACCATAACAAGATTTGTAGAGGCATTCATTACAAACATGTTAAACCAAAAATCTTAATTCTAGGCCTACTAGTTTCCGAGAAAATGAAAATAAACCAAATTATGCCATACTTTTAGCTGAAAATATGTAAAAATATGTATGTTATTGTGCGATGCACATATTTTTTCTCAAAAACGGTAAGTCTGGCGTGGTTTTGACCATAACAAGATTTGTAGAGGCATTCATTACGAACATTTTAAACCAAAAATCTTAATTCTAGGCCTACTAGTTTCCGAGAAAATGAAAATAAACCAAATTATGCCATACTTTTAGCTGAAAATATGTATGTTATTGTGCGATGCACATATTTTTTCTCAAAAACGGTAAGTCTGGCGTGGTTTTGACCATAACAAGATTTGTAGAGGCATTCATTACGAACATTTTAAACCAAAAATCTTAATTCTAGGCCTACTAGTTTCCGAGAAAATGAAAATAAACCAAATTATGCCATACTTTTAGCTGAAAATATGTATGTTATTGTGCGATGCACATATTTTTTCTCAAAAACGGTAAGTCTGGCGTGGTTTTGACCATAACAAGATTTGTAGAGGCATTCATTACGAACATTTTAAACCAAAAATCTTAATTCTAGGCCTACTAGTTTCCGAGAAAATGAAAATAAACCAAATTATGCCATACTTTTAGCTGAAAATATGTATAAATATGTATGTTATTGTGCGATGCACATATTTTTTCGCAAAAACGGTAAGTCTGGCGTGGTTTTGACCATAACAAGATTTGTAGAGGCATTCATTACGAACATTTTAAACCAAAAATCTTAATTCTAGGCCTACTAGTTTCCGAGAAAATGAAAATAAACCAAATTATGCCATACTTTTAGCTGAAAATATGTATGTTATTGTGCGATGCACATATTTTTTCTCAAAAACGGTAAGTCTGGCGTGGTTTTGACCATAACAAGATTTGTAGAGGCATTCATTACGAACATTTTAAACCAAAAATCTTAATTCTAGGCCTACTAGTTTCCGAGAAAATGAAAATAAACCAAATTATGCCATACTTTTAGCTGAAAATATGTATGTTATTGTGCGATGCACATATTTTTTCTCAAAAACGGTAAGTCTGGCGTGGTTTTGACCATAGCAAGATTTGTAGAGGCATTCATTACGAACATTTTAAACCAAAAATCTTAATTCTAGGCCTACTAGTTTCCGAGAAAATGAAAATAAACCAAATTATGCCATACTTTTAGCTGAAAATATGTAAAAATATGTATGTTATTGTGCGATGCACATATTTTTTCGCAAAAACGGTAAGTCTGGCGTGGTTTTGACCATAACAAGATTTGTAGAGGCATTCATTACGAACATTTTAAACCAAAAATCTTAATTCTAGGCCTACTAGTTTCCGAGAAAATGAAAATAAACCAAATTATGCCATACTTTTAGCTGAAAATATGTATGTTATTGTGCGATGCACATATTTTTTCTCAAAAACGGTAAGTCTGGCGTGGTTTTGACCATAGCAAGATTTGTAGAGGCATTCATTACGAACATTTTAAACCAAAAATCTTAATTCTAGGCCTACTAGTTTCCGAGAAAATGAAAATAAACCAAATTATGCCATACTTTTAGCTGAAAATATGTAAAAATATGTATGTTATTGTGCGATGCACATATTTTTTCGCAAAAACGGTAAGTCTGGCGTGGTTTTGACCATAACAAGATTTGTAGAGGCATTCATTACGAACATTTTAAACCAAAAATCTTAATTCTAGGCCTACTAGTTTCCGAGAAAATGAAAATAAACCAAATTATGCCATACTTTTAGCTGAAAATATGTATGTTATTGTGCGATGCACATATTTTTTCTCAAAAACGGTAAGTCTGGCGTGGTTTTGACCATAACAAGATTTGTAGAGGCATTCATTACGAACATTTTAAACCAAAAATCTTAATTCTAGGCCTACTAGTTTCCGAGAAAATGAAAATAAACCAAATTATGCCATACTTTTAGCTGAAAATATGTAAAAATATGTATGTTATTGTGCGATGCACATATTTTTTCGCAAAAACGGTAAGTCTGGCGTGGTTTTGACCATAACAAGATTTGTAGAGGCATTCATTACGAACATTTTAAACCAAAAATCTTAATTCTAGGCCTACTAGTTTCCGAGAAAATGAAAATAAACCAAATTATGCCATACTTTTAGCTGAAAATATGTATGTTATTGTGCGATGCACATATTTTTTCTCAAAAACGGTAAGTCTGGCGTGGTTTTGACCATAACAAGATTTGTAGAGGCATTCATTACGAACATTTTAAACCAAAAATCTTAATTCTAGGCCTACTAGTTTCCGAGAAAATGAAAATAAACCAAATTATGCCATACTTTTAGCTGAAAATATGTAAAAATATGTATGTTATTGTGCGATGCACATATTTTTTCGCAGAAACGGTAAGTCTGGCGTGGTTTTGACCATAACAAGATTTGTAGAGGCATTCATTACGAACATTTTAAACCAAAAATCTTAATTCTAGGCCTACTAGTTTCCGAGAAAATGAAAATAAACCAAATTATGCCATACTTTTAGCTGAAAATATGTATGTTATTGTGCGATGCACATATTTTTTCTCAAAAACGGTAAGTCTGGCGTGGTTTTGACCATAACAAGATTTGTAGAGGCATTCATTACGAACATTTTAAACCAAAAATCTTAATTCTAGGCCTACTAGTTTCCGAGAAAATGAAAATAAACCAAATTATGCCATACTTTTAGCTGAAAATATGTATGTTATTGTGCGATGCACATATTTTTTCGCAAAAACGGTAAGTCTGGCGTGGTTTTGACCATAACAAGATTTGTAGAGGCATTCATTACAAACATTTTAAACCAAAAATCTTAATTCTAGGCCTACTAGTTTCCGAGAAAATGAAAATAAACCAAATTATGCCATACTTTTAGCTGAAAATATGTATGTTATTGTGCGATGCACATATTTTTTATCAAAAACGGTAAGTCTGGCGTGGTTTTGACCATAACAAGATTTGTAGAGGCATTCATTACGAACATTTTAAACCAAAAATCTTAATTCTAGGCCTACTAGTTTCCGAGAAAATGAAAATAAACCAAATTATGCCATACTTTTAGCTGAAAATATGTATGTTATTGTGCGATGCACATATTTTTTCGCAAAAACGGTAAGTCTGGCGTGGTTTTGACCATAACAAGATTTGTAGAGGCATTCATTACAAACATTTTAAACCAAAAATCTTAATTCTAGGCCTACTAGTTTCCGAGAAAATGAAAATAAACCAAATTATGCCATACTTTTAGCTGAAAATATGTATGTTATTGTGCGATGCACATATTTTTTCGCAAAAACGGTAAGTCTGGCGTGGTTTTGACCATAACAAGATTTGTAGAGGCATTCATTACGAACATTTTAAACCAAAAATCTTAATTCTAGGCCTACTAGTTTCCGAGAAAATGAAAATAAACCAAATTATGCCATACTTTTAGCTGAAAATATGTATGTTATTGTGCGATGCACATATTTTTTCGCAAAAACGGTAAGTCTGGCGTGGTTTTGACCATAACAAGATTTGTAGAGGCATTCATTACGAACATTTTAAACCAAAAATCTTAATTCTAGGCCTACTAGTTTCCGAGAAAATGAAAATAAACCAAATTATGCCATACTTTTAGCTGAAAATATGTATGTTATTGTGCGATGCACATATTTTTTCTCAAAAACGGTAAGTCTGGCGTGGTTTTGACCATAACAAGATTTGTAGAGGCATTCATTACGAACATTTTAAACCAAAAATCTTAATTCTAGGCCTACTAGTTTCCGAGAAAATGAAAATAAACCAAATTATGCCATACTTTTAGCTGAAAATATGTAAAAATATGTATGTTATTGTGCGATGCACATATTTTTTCTCAAAAACGGTAAGTCTGGCGTGGTTTTGACCTTAACAAGATTTGTAGAGGCATTCATTACGAACATTTTAAACCAAAAATCTTAATTCTAGGCCTACTAGTTTCCGAGAAAATGAAAATAAACCAAATTATGCCATACTTTTAGCTGAAAATATGTATGTTATTGTGCGATGCACATATTTTTTCGCAAAAACGGTAAGTCTGGCGTGGTTTTGACCATAACAAGATTTGTAGAGGCATTCATTACGAACATTTTAAACCAAAAATCTTAATTCTAGGCCTACTAGTTTCCGAGAAAATGAAAATAAACCAAATTATGCCATACTTTTAGCTGAAAATATGTATGTTATTGTGCGATGCACATATTTTTTCTCAAAAACGGTAAGTCTGGCGTGTTTTTGACCATAACAAGATTTGTAGAGGCATTCATTACGAACATTTTAAACCAAAAATCTTAATTCTAGGCCTACTAGTTTCCGAGAAAATGAAAATAAACCAAATTATGCCATACTTTTAGCTGAAAATATGTAAAAATATGTATGTTATTGTGCGATGCACATATTTTTTCTCAAAAACGGTAAGTCTGGCGTGTTTTTGACCATAACAAGATTTGTAGAGGCATTCATTACGAACATTTTAAACCAAAAATCTTAATTCTAGGCCTACTAGTTTCCGAGAAAATGAAAATAAACCAAATTATGCCATACTTTTAGCTGAAAATATGTATGTTATTGTGCGATGCACATCTTTTTTCTCAAAAACGGTAAGTCTGGCGTGGTTTTGACCATAACAAGATTTGTAGAGGCATTCATTACGAACATTTTAAACCAAAAATCTTAATTCTAGGCCTACTAGTTTCCGAGAAAATGAAAATAAACCAAATTATGCCATACTTTTAGCTGAAAATATGTATGTTATTGTGCGATGCACATATTTTTTCTCAAAAACGGTAAGTCTGGCGTGGTTTTGACCATAACAAGATTTGTAGAGGCATTCATTACGAACATTCTAAACCAAAAATCTTAATTCTAGGCCTACTAGTTTCCGAGAAAATGAAAATAAACCAAATTATGCCATACTTTTAGCTGAAAATATGTAAAAATATGTATGTTATTGTGCGATGCACATATTTTTTCTCAAAAACGGTAAGTCTGGCGTGGTTTTGACCATAACAAGATTTGTAGAGGCATTCATTACGAACATTTTAAACCAAAAATCTTAATTCTAGGCCTACTAGTTTCCGAGAAAATGAAAATAAACCAAATTATGCCATACTTTTAGCTGAAAATATGTATGTTATTGTGGGATGCACATATTTTTCCTCAAAAACGGTAAGTCTGGCGTGGTTTTGACCATAACAAGATTTGTAGAGGCATTCATTACGAACATTTTAAACCAAAAATCTTAATTCTAGGCCTACTAGTTTCCGAGAAAATGAAAATAAACCAAATTATGCCATACTTTTAGCTGAAAATATGTAAAAATATGTATGTTATTGTGCGTTGCACATCTTTTTTCTCAAAAACGGTAAGTCTGGCGTGGTTTTGACCATAACAAGATTTGTAGAGGCATTCATTACGAACATTTTAAACCAAAAATCTTAATTCTAGGCCTACTAGTTTCCGAGAAAATGAAAATAATCCAAATTATGCCATACTTTTAGCTGAAAATATGTATGTTATTGTGCGATGCACATATTTTTTCTCAAAAACGGTAAGTCTGGCGTGGTTTTGACCATAACAAGATTTGTAGAGGCATTCATTACGAACATTTTAAACCAAAAATCTTAATTCTAGGCCTACTAGTTTCCGAGAAAATGAAAATAAACCAAATTATGCCATACTTTTAGCTGAAAATATGTATGTTATTGTGCGATGCACATATTTTTTCTCAAAAACGGTAAGTCTGGCGTGGTTTTGACCATAACAAGATTTGTAGAGGCATTCATTACGAACATTTTAAACCAAAAATCTTAATTCTAGGCCTACTAGTTTCCGAGAAAATGAAAATAAACCAAATTATGCCATACTTTTAGCTGAAAATATGTAAAAATATGTATGTTATTGTGCGATGCACATATTTTTTCTCAAAAACGGTAAGTCTGGCGTGGTTTTGACCATAACAAGATTTGTAGAGGCATTCATTACGAACATTTTAAACCAAAAATCTTAATTCTAGGCCTACTAGTTTCCGAGAAAATGAAAATAAACCAAATTATGCCATACTTTTAGCTGAAAATATGTATGTTATTGTGCGATGCACATATTTTTTCTCAAAAACGGTAAGTCTGGCGTGGTTTTGACCATAACAAGATTTGTAGAGGCATTCATTACGAACATTTTAAACCAAAAATCTTAATTCTAGGCCTACTAGTTTCCGAGAAAATGAAAATAAACCAAATTATGCCATACTTTTAGCTGAAAATATGTATGTTATTGTGCGATGCACATATTTTTTCTCAAAAACGGTAAGTCTGGCGTGGTTTTGACCATAACAAGATTTGTAGAGGCATTCATTACGAACATTTTAAACCAAAAATCTTAATTCTAGGCCTACTAGTTTCCGAGAAAATGAAAATAAACCAAATTATGCCATACTTTTAGCTGAAAATATGTATGTTATTGTGCGATGCACATATTTTTTCTCAAAAACGGTAAGTCTGGCGTGGTTTTGACCATAACAAGATTTGTAGAGGCATTCATTACGAACATTTTAAACCAAAAATCTTAATTCTAGGCCTACTAGTTTCCGAGAAAATGAAAATAAACCAAATTATGCCATACTTTTAGCTGAAAATATGTATGTTATTGTGCGATGCACATATTTTTTCTCAAAAACGGTAAGTCTGGCGTGGTTTTGACCATAACAAGATTTGTAGAGGCATTCATTACGAACATTCTAAACCAAAAATCTTAATTCTAGGCCTACTACTTTCCGAGAAAATGAAAATAAACCAAATTATGCCATACTTTTAGCTGAAAATATGTAAAAATATGTATGTTATTGTGCGATGCACATATTTTTTCTCAAAAACGGTAAGTCTGGCGTGGTTTTGACCATAACAAGATTTGTAGAGGCATTCATTACGAACATTTTAAACCAAAAATCTTAATTCTAGGCCTACTAGTTTCCGAGAAAATGAAAATAAACCAAATTATGCCATACTTTTAGCTGAAAATATGTATGTTATTGTGGGATGCACATATTTTTCCTCAAAAACGGTAAGTCTGGCGTGGTTTTGACCATAACAAGATTTGTAGAGGCATTCATTACGAACATTTTAAACCAAAAATCTTAATTCTAGGCCTACTAGTTTCCGAGAAAATGAAAATAAACCAAATTATGCCATACTTTTAGCTGAAAATATGTAAAAATATGTATGTTATTGTGCGATGCACATATTTTTTCTCAAAAACGGTAAGTCTGGCGTGGTTTTGACCATAACAAGATTTGTAGAGGCATTCATTACGAACATTTTAAACCAAAAATCTTAATTCTAGGCCTACTAGTTTCCGAGAAAATGAAAATAAACCAAATTATGCCATACTTTTTGCTGAAAATATGTATGTTATTGTGCGATGCACATATTTTTTCTCAAAAACGGTAAGTCTGGCGTGGTTTTGACCATAACAAGATTTGTAGAGGCATTCATTACGAACATTTTAAACCAAAAATCTTAATTCTAGGCCTACTAGTTTCCGAGAAAATGAAAATAAACCAAATTATGCCATACTTTTAGCTGAAAATATGTAAAAATATGTATGTTATTGTGCGATGCACATATTTTTTCTCAAAAACGGTAAGTCTGGCGTGGTTTTGACCATAACAAGATTTGTAGAGGCATTCATTACGAACATTTTAAACCAAAAATCTTAATTCTAGGCCTACTAGTTTCCGAGAAAATGAAAATAAACCAAATTATGCCATACTTTTTGCTGAAAATATGTATGTTATTGTGCGATGCACATATTTTTTCTCAAAAACGGTAAGTCTGGCGTGGTTTTGACCATAACAAGATTTGTAGAGGCATTCATTACGAACATTTTAAACCAAAAATCTTAATTCTAGGCCTACTAGTTTCCGAGAAAATGAAAATAAACCAAATTATGCCATACTTTTAGCTGAAAATATGTAAAAATATGTATGTTATTGGGCGATGCACATATTTTTTCTCAAAAACGGTAAGTCTGGCGTGGTTTTGACCATAACAAGATTTGTAGAGGCATTCATTACGAACATTTTAAACCAAAAATCTTAATTCTAGGCCTACTAGTTTCCGAGAAAATGAAAATAAACCAAATTATGCCATACTTTTAGCTGAAAATATGTATGTTATTGTGCGATGCACATTTTTTTTCTCAAAAACGGTAAGTCTGGCGTGGTTTTGACCATAACAAGATTTGTAGAGGCATTCATTACGAACATTTTAAACCAAAAATCTTAATTCTAGGCCTACTAGTTTCCGAGAAAATGAAAATAAACCAAATTATGCCATACTTTTAGCTGAAAATATGTAAAAATATGTATGTTATTGGGCGATGCACATATTTTTTCGCAAAAACGGTAAGTCTGGCGTGGTTTTGACCATAACAAGATTTGTAGAGGCATTCATTACGAACATTTTAAGCCAAAAATCTTAATTCTAGGCCTACTAGTTTCCGAGAAAATGAAAATAAACCAAATTATGCCATACTTTTAGCTGAAAATATGTATGTTATTGTGCGATGCACATTTTTTTTCTCAAAAACGGTAAGTCTGGCGTGGTTTTGACCATAACAAGATTTGTAGAGGCATTCATTACGAACATTTTAAACCAAAAATCTTAATTCTAGGCCTACTAGTTTCCGAGAAAATGAAAATAAACCAAATTATGCCATACTTTTAGCTGAAAATATGTATGTTATTGTGCGATGCACATATTTTTTCTCAAAAACGGTAAGTCTGGCGTGGTTTTGACCATAACAAGATTTGTAGAGGCATTTATTACGAACATTTTAAACCAAAAATCTTAATTCTAGGCCTACTAGTTTCCGAGAAAATGAAAATAAACCAAATTATGCCATACTTTTAGCTGAAAATATGTATGTTATTGTGCGAAGCACATATTTTTTCTCAAAAACGGTAAGTCTGGCGTGGTTTTGACCATAACAAGATTTATAGAGGCATTCATTACGAACATTTTAAACCAAAAATCTTAATTCTAGGCCTACTAGTTTCCGAGAAAATGAAAATAAACCAAATTATGCCATACTTTTAGCTGAAAATATGTAAAAATATGTATGTTATTGTGCGATGCACATATTTTTTCTCAAAAACGGTAAGTCTGGCGTGGTTTTGACCATAACAAGATTTGTAGAGGCATTCATTACGAACATTTTAAACCAAAAATCTTAATTCTAGGCCTACTAGTTTCCGAGAAAATGAAAATAAACCAAATTATGCCATACTTTTAGCTGAAAATATGTATGTTATTGTGCGATGCACATATTTTTTCGCAAAAACGGTAAGTCTGGCGTGGTTTTGACCATAACAAGATTTGTAGAGGCATTCATTACGAACATTTTAAACCAAAAATCTTAATTCTAGGCCTACTAGTTTCCGAGAAAATGAAAATAAACCAAATTATGCCATACTTTTAGCTGAAAATATGTATGTTATTGTGCGATGCACATATTTTTTCTCAAAAACGGTAAGTCTGGCGTGGTTTTGACCATAACAAGATTTGTAGAGGCATTCATTACGAACATTTTAAACCAAAAATCTTAATTCTAGGCCTACTAGTTTCCGAGAAAATGAAAATAAACCAAATTATGCCATACTTTTAGCTGAAAATATGTATGTTATTGTGCGATGCACATATTTTTTCTCAAAAACGGTAAGTCTGGCGTGGTTTTGACCAGAACAAGATTTGTAGAGGCATTCATTACGAACATTCTAAACCAAAAATCTTAATTCTAGGCCTACTAGTTTCCGAGAAAATGAAAATAAACCAAATTATGCCATACTTTTAGCTGAAAATATGTAAAAATATGTATGTTATTGTGCGATGCACATATTTTTTCTCAAAAACGGTAAGTCTGGCGTGGTTTTGACCATAACAAGATTTGTAGAGGCATTCATTACGAACATTTTAAACCAAAAATCTTAGTTCTAGGCCTACTAGTTTCCGAGAAAATGAAAATAAACCAAATTATGCCATACTTTTAGCTGAAAATATGTATGTTATTGTGGGATGCACATATTTTTCCTCAAAAACGGTAAGTCTGGCGTGGTTTTGACCATAACAAGATTTGTAGAGGCATTCATTACGAACATTTTAAACCAAAAATCTTAATTCTAGGCCTACTAGTTTCCGAGAAAATGAAAATAAACCAAATTATGCCATACTTTTAGCTGAAAATATGTAAAAATATGTATGTTATTGTGCGATGCACATATTTTTTCTCAAAAACGGTAAGTCTGGCGTGGTTTTGACCATAACAAGATTTGTAGAGGCATTCATTACGAACATTTTAAACCAAAAATCTTAATTCTAGGCCTACTAGTTTCCGAGAAAATGAAAATAAACCAAATTATGCCATACTTTTAGCTGAAAATATGTATGTTATTGTGCGATGCACATATTTTTTCGCAAAAACGGTAAGTCTGGCGTGGTTTTGACCATAACAAGATTTGTAGAGGCATTCATTACGAACATTTTAAACCAAAAATCTTAATTCTAGGCCTACTAGTTTCCGAGAAAATGAAAATAAACCAAATTATGCCATACTTTTAGCTGAAAATATGTAAAAATATGTATGTTATTGTGCGATGCACATATTTTTTCTCAAAAACGGTAAGTCTGGCGTGGTTTTGACCATAACAAGATTTGTTGAGGCATTCATTACGAACATTTTAAACCAAAAATCTTAATTCTAGGCCTACTAGTTTCCGAGAAAATGAAAATAAACCAAATTATGCCATACTTTTAGCTGAAAATATGTAAAAATATGTGTGTTATTGGGCGATGCACATATTTTTTCGCAAAAACGGTAAGTCTGGCGTGGTTTTGACCATAACAAGATTTGTAGAGGCATTCATTACGAACATTTTAAACCAAAAATCTTAATTCTAGGCCTACTAGTTTCCGAGAAAATGAAAATAAACCAAATTATGCCATACTTTTAGCTGAAAATATGTATGTTATTGTGCGATGCACATATTTTTTCTCAAAAACGGTAAGTCTGGCGTGGTTTTGACCATAACAAGATTTGTAGAGGCATTCATTACAAACATTTTAAACCAAAAATCTTAATTCTAGGCCTACTAGTTTCCGAGAAAATGAAAATAAACCAAATTATGCCATACTTTTAGCTGAAAATATGTATGTTATTGTGCGATGCACATATTTTTTCTCCAAAACGGTAAGTCTGGCGTGGTTTTGACCACAACAAGATTTGTAGAGGCATTCATTATAAACATTTTAAACCAAAAAATCTTAATTCTAGGCCTACTAGTTTCCGAGAAAATGAAAATAAACCAAATTATGCCATACTTTTAGCTGAAAATATGTATGTTATTGTGCGATGCACATATTTTTTCTCAAAAACGGTAAGTCTGGCGTGGTTTTGACCATAACAAGATTTGTAGAGGCATTCATTACGAACATTTTAAACCAAAAATCTTAATTCTAGGCCTACTAGTTTCCGAGAAAATGAAAATAAACCAAATTATGCCATACTTTTAGCTGAAAATATGTATGTTATTGTGCGATGCACATATTTTTTCTCAAAAACGGTAAGTCTGGCGTGGTTTTGACCATAACAAGATTTGTAGAGGCATTCATTACGAACATTTTAAACCAAAAATCTTAATTCTAGGCCTACTAGTTTCCGAGAAAATGAAAATAAACCAAATTATGCCATACTTTTAGCTGAAAATATGTATGTTATTGTGCGATGCACATATTTTTTCTCAAAAACGGTAAGTCTGGCGTGGTTTTGACCATAACAAGATTTGTAGAGGCATTCATTACGAACATTTTAAACCAAAAATCTTAATTCTAGGCCTACTAGTTTCCGAGAAAATGAAAATAAACCAAATTATGCCATACTTTTAGCTGAAAATATGTAAAAATATGTATGTTATTGTGCGATGCACATATTTTTTCTCAAAAACGGTAAGTCTGGCGTGGTTTTGACCATAACAAGATTTGTAGAGGCATTCATTACGAACATTTTAAACCAAAAATCTTAATTCTAGGCCTACTAGTTTCCGAGAAAATGAAAATAAACCAAATTATGCCATACTTTTAGCTGAAAATATGTAAAAATATGTATGTTATTGGGCGATGCACATATTTTTTCTCAAAAACGGTAAGTCTGGCGTGGTTTTGACCATAACAAGATTTGTAGAGGCATTCATTACAAACATTTTAAACCAAAAATCTTAATTCTAGGCCTACTAGTTTCCGAGAAAATGAAAATAAACCAAATTATGCCATACTTTTAGCTGAAAATATGTATGTTATTGTGCGATGCACATATTTTTTCTCAAAAACGGTAAGTCTGGCGTGGTTTTGACCATAACAAGATTTGTAGAGGCATTCATTACGAACATTTTAAACCAAAAATCTTAATTCTAGGCCTACTAGTTTCCGAGAAAATGAAAATAAACCAAATTATGCCATACTTTTAGCTGAAAATATGTATGTTATTGTGCGATGCACATATTTTTTCTCAAAAACGGTAAGTCTGGCGTGGTTTTGACCATAACAAGATTTGTAGAGGCATTCATTACGAACATTTTAAACCAAAAATCTTAATTCTAGGCCTACTAGTTTCCGAGAAAATGAAAATAAACCAAATTATGCCATACTTTTAGCTGAAAATATGTATGTTATTGTGCGATGCACATATTTTTTCTCAAAAACGGTAAGTCTGGCGTGGTTTTGACAATAACAAGATTTGTAGAGGCATTCATTACAAACATTTTAAACCAAAAATCTTAATTCTAGGCCTACTAGTTTCCGAGAAAATGAAAATAAACCAAATTATGCCATACTTTTAGCTGAAAATATGTAAAAATATGTATGTTATTGGGCGATGCACATATTTTTTCTCAAAAACGGTAAGTCTGGCGTGGTTTTGACCATAACAAGATTTGTAGAGGCATTCATTACGAACATTTTAAACCAAAAATCTTAATTCTAGGCCTACTAGTTTCCGAGAAAATGAAAATAAACCAAATTATGCCATACTTTTAGCTGAAAATATGTATGTTATTGTGCGATGCACATATTTTTTCTCAAAAACGGTAAGTCTGGCGTGGTTTTGACCATAACAAGATTTGTAGAGGCATTCATTACGAACATTTTAAACCAAAAATCTTAATTCTAGGCCTACTAGTTTCCGAGAAAATGAAAATAAACCAAATTATGCCATACTTTTAGCTGAAAATATGTATGTTATTGTGCGATGCACATATTTTTTCTCAAAAACGGTAAGTCTGGCGTGGTTTTGACCATAACAAGATTTGTAGAGGCATTCATTACAAACATTTTAAACCAAAAATCTTAATTCTAGGCCTACTAGTTTCCGAGAAAATGAAAATAAACCAAATTATGCCATACTTTTAGCTGAAAATATGTATGTTATTGTGCGATGCACATATTTTTTCGCAAAAACGGTAAGTCTGGCGTGGTTTTGACCATAACAAGATTTGTAGAGGCATTCATTACGAACATTTTAAACCAAAAATCTTAATTCTAGGCCTACTAGTTTCCGAGAAAATGAAAATAAACCAAATTATGCCATACTTTTAGCTGAAAATATGTATGTTATTGTGCGATGCACATATTTTTTCTCAAAAACGGTAAGTCTGGCGTGGTTTTGACCATAACAAGATTTGTAGAGGCATTCATTACGAACGTTTTAAACCAAAAATCTTAATTCTAGGCCTACTAGTTTCCGAGAAAATGAAAGTAAACCAAATTATGCCATACTTTTAGCTGAAAATATGTATGTTATTGTGCGATGCACATATTTTTTCTCAAAAACGGTAAGTCTGGCGTGGTTTTGACCATAACAAGATTTGTAGAGGCATTCATTACGAACATTTTAAACCAAAAATCTTAATTCTAGGCCTACTAGTTTCCGAGAAAATGAAAATAAACCAAATTATGCCATACTTTTAGCTGAAAATATGTATGTTATTGTGCGATGCACATATTTTTTCTCAAAAACGGTAAGTCTGGCGTGGTTTTGACCATAACAAGATTTGTAGAGGCATTCATTACGAACATTTTAAACCAAAAATCTTAATTCTAGGCCTACTAGTTTCCGAGAAAATGAAAATAAACCAAATTATGCCATACTTTTAGCTGAAAATATGTAAAAATATGTATGTTATTGTGCGATGCACATATTTTTTCTCAAAAACGGTAAGTCTGGCGTGGTTTTGACCATAACAAGATTTGTAGAGGCATTCATTACGAACATTTTAAACCAAAAATCTTAATTCTAGGCCTACTAGTTTCCGAGAAAATGAAAATAAACCAAATTATGCCATACTTTTAGCTGAAAATATGTATGTTATTGTGCGATGCACATATTTTTTCTCAAAAACGGTAAGTCTGGCGTGGTTTTGACCATAACAAGATTTGTAGAGGCATTCATTACAAACATTTTAAACCAAAAATCTTAATTCTAGGCCTACTAGTTTCCGAGAAAATGAAAATAAACCAAATTATGCCATACTTTTAGCTGAAAATATGTATGTTATTGTGCGATGCACATATTTTTTCTCAAAAACGGTAAGTCTGGCGTGGTTTTGACCATAACAAGATTTGTAGAGGCATTCATTACGAACATTTTAAACCAAAAATCTTAATTCTAGGCCTACTAGTTTCCGAGAAAATGAAAATAAACCAAATTATGCCATACTTTTAGCTGAAAATATGTAAAAATATGTATGTTATTGTGCGATGCACATATTTTTTCTCAAAAACGGTAAGTCTGGCGTGGTTTTGACCATAACAAGATTTGTAGAGGCATTCATTACAAACATTTTAAACCAAAAATCTTAATTCTAGGCCTACTAGTTTCCGAGAAAATGAAAATAAACCAAATTATGCCATACTTTTAGCTGAAAATATGTATGTTATTGTGCGATGCACATATTTTTTCTCAAAAACGGTAAGTCTGGCGTGGTTTTGACCATAACAAGATTTGTAGAGGCATTCATTACAAACATTTTAAACCAAAAATCTTAATTCTAGGCCTACTAGTTTCCGAGAAAATGAAAATAAACCAAATTATGCCATACTTTTAGCTGAAAATATGTATGTTATTGTGCGATGCACATATTTTTTCTCAAAAACGGTAAGTCTGGCGTGGTTTTGACCATAACAAGATTTGTAGAGGCATTCATTACGAACATTTTAAACCAAAAATCTTAATTCTAGGCCTACTAGTTTCCGAGAAAATGAAAATAAACCAAATTATGCCATACTTTTAGCTGAAAATATGTATGTTATTGTGCGATGCACATATTTTTTCTCAAAAACGGTAAGTCTGGCGTGGTTTTGACCATAACAAGATTTGTAGAGGCATTCATTACGAACGTTTTAAACCAAAAATCTTAATTCTAGGCCTACTAGTTTCCGAGAAAATGAAAGTAAACCAAATTATGCCATACTTTTAGCTGAAAATATGTATGTTATTGTGCGATGCACATATTTTTTCTCAAAAACGGTAAGTCTGGCGTGGTTTTGACCATAACAAGATTTGTAGAGGCATTCATTACGAACATTTTAAATCAAAAATCTTAATTCTAGGCCTACTAGTTTCCGAGAAAATGAAAATAAACCAAATTATGCCATACTTTTAGCTGAAAATATGTATGTTATTGTGCGATGCACATATTTTTTCTCAAAAACGGTAAGTCTGGCGTGGTTTTGACCATAACAAGATTTGTAGAGGCATTCATTACGAACATTTTAAACCAAAAATCTTAATTCTAGGCCTACTAGTTTCCGAGAAAATGAAAATAAACCAAATTATGCCATACTTTTAGCTGAAAATATGTAAAAATATGTATGTTATTGTGCGATGCACATATTTTTTCTCAAAAACGGTAAGTCTGGCGTGGTTTTGACCATAACAAGATTTGTAGAGGCATTCATTACAAACATTTTAAACCAGAAATCTTAATTCTAGGCCTACTAGTTTCCGAGAAAATGAAAATAAACCAAATTATGCCATACTTTTAGCTGAAAATATGTATGTTATTGTGCGATGCACATATTTTTTCTCAAAAACGGTAAGTCTGGCGTGGTTTTGACCATAACAAGATTTGTAGAGGCATTCATTACGAACATTTTAAACCAAAAATCTTAATTCTAGGCCTACTAGTTTCCGAGAAAATGAAAATAAACCAAATTATGCCATACTTTTAGCTGAAAATATGTATGTTATTGTGCGATGCACATATTTTTTCTCAAAAACGGTAAGTCTGGCGTGGTTTTGACCATAACAAGATTTGTAGAGGCATTCATTACGAATATTTTAAACCAAAAATCTTAATTCTAGGCCTACTAGTTTCCGAGAAAATGAAAATAAACCAAATTATGCCATACTTTTAGCTGAAAATATGTATGTTATTGTGCGATGCACATATTTTTTCTCAAAAACGGTAAGTCTGGCGTGGTTTTGACCATAACAAGATTTGTAGAGGCATTCATTACGAACATTTTAAACCAAAAATCTTAATTCTAGGCCTACTAGTTTCCGAGAAAATGAAAATAAACCAAATTATGCCATATTTTTAGCTGAAAATATGTATGTTATTGTGCGATGCACATATTTTTTCTCAAAAACGGTAAGTCTGGCGTGGTTTTGACCATAACAAGATTTGTAGAGGCATTCATTACGAACATTTTAAACCAAAAATCTTAATTCTAGGCCTACTAGTTTCCGAGAAAATGAAAATAAACCAAATTATGCCATACTTTTAGCTGAAAATATGTATGTTATTGTGCGATGCACATATTTTTTCTCAAAAACGGTAAGTCTGGCGTGGTTTTGACCATAACAAGATTTGTAGAGGCATTCATTACGAACATTTTAAACCAAAAATCTTAATTCTAGGCCTACTAGTTTCCGAGAAAATGAAAATAAACCAAATTATGCCATACTTTTAGCTGAAAATATGTATGTTATTGTGCGATGCACATATTTTTTCTCAAAAACGGTAAGTCTGGCGTGGTTTTGACCATAACAAGATTTGTAGAGGCATTCATTACGAACATTTTAAACCAAAAATCTTAATTCTAGGCCTACTAGTTTCCGAGAAAATGAAAATAAACCAAATTATGCCATACTTTTAGCTGAAAATATGTATGTTATTGTGCGATGCACATATTTTTTCTCAAAAACGGTAAGTCTGGCGTGGTTTTGACCATAACAAGATTTGTAGAGGCATTCATTACGAACATTTTAAACCAAAAATCTTAACTCTAGGCCTACTAGTTTCCGAGAAAATGAAAATAAACCAAATTATGCCATACTTTTAGCTGAAAATATGTAAAAATATGTATGTTATTGTGCGATGCACATATTTTTTCGCAAAAACGGTAAGTCTGGCGTGGTTTTGACCATAACAAGATTTGTAGAGGCATTCATTACGAACATTTTAAACCAAAAATCTTAATTCTAGGCCTACTAGTTTCCGAGAAAATGAAAATAAACCAAATTATGCCATACTTTTAGCTGAAAATATGTATGTTATTGTGCGATGCACATATTTTTTCTCAAAAACGGTAAGTCTGGCATGGTTTTGACAATAACAATATTTGTAGAGGCATTCATTACGAACATTTTAAACCAAAAATCTTAATTCTAGGCCTACTAGTTTCCGAGAAAATGAAAATAAACCAAATTATGCCATACTTTTAGCTGAAAATATGTATGTTATTGTGCGATGCACATATTTTTTCTCAAAAACGGTAAGTCTGGCGTGGTTTTGACCATAACAAGATTTGTAGAGGCATTCATTACGAACATTTTAAACCAAAAATCTTAATTCTAGGCCTACTAGTTTCCGAGAAAATGAAAATAAACCAAATTATGCCATACTTTTAGCTGAAAATATGTATGTTATTGTGCGATGCACATATTTTTTCTCAAAAACGGTAAGTCTGGCGTGGTTTTGACCATAACAAGATTTGTAGAGGCATTCATTACGAACATTTTAAACCAAAAATCTTAATTCTAGGCCTACTAGTTTCCGAGAAAATGAAAATAAACCAAATTATGCCATACTTTTAGCTGAAAATATGTATGTTATTGTGCGATGCACACATTTTTTCTCAAAAACGGTAAGTCTGGCGTGGTTTTGACCATAACAAGATTTGTAGAGGCATTCATTACGAACATTTTAAACCAAAAATCTTAATTCTAGGCCTACTAGTTTCCGAGAAAATGAAAATAAACCAAATTATGCCATATTTTTAGCTGAAAATATGTATGTTATTGTGCGATGCACATATTTTTTCTCAAAAACGGTAAGTCTGGCGTGGTTTTGACCATAACAAGATTTGTAGAGGCATTCATTACGAACATTTTAAACCAAAAATCTTAATTCTAGGCCTACTAGTTTCCGAGAAAATGAAAATAAACCAAATTATGCCATACTTTTAGCTGAAAATATGTATGTTATTGTGCGATGCACATATTTTTTCTCAAAAACGGTAAGTCTGGCGTGGTTTTGACCATTACAAGATTTGTAGAGGCATTCATTACGAACATTTTAAACCAAAAATCTTAATTCTAGGCCTACTAGTTTCCGAGAAAATGAAAATAAACCAAATTATGCCATACTTTTAGCTGAAAATATGTATGTTATTGTGCGATGCACATATTTTTTCTCAAAAACGGTAAGTCTGGCGTGGTTTTGACCATAACAAGATTTGTAGAGGCATTCATTACGAACATTTTAAACCAAAAATCTTAATTCTAGGCCTACTAGTTTCCGAGAAAATGAAAATAAACCAAATTATGCCATACTTTTAGCTGAAAATATGTATGTTATTGTGCGATGCACATATTTTTTCTCAAAAACGGTAAGTCTGGCGTGGTTTTGACCATAACAAGATTTGTAGAGGCATTCATTACGAACATTTTAAACCAAAAATCTTAACTCTAGGCCTACTAGTTTCCGAGAAAATGAAAATAAACCAAATTATGCCATACTTTTAGCTGAAAATATGTAAAAATATGTATGTTATTGTGCGATGCACATATTTTTTCGCAAAAAACGGTAAGTCTGGCGTGGTTTTGACCATAACAAGATTTGTAGAGGCATTCATTACGAACATTTTAAACCAAAAATCTTAATTCTAGGCCTACTAGTTTCCGAGAAAATGAAAATAAACCAAATTATGCCATACTTTTAGCTGAAAATATGTAAAAATATGTATGTTATTGTGCGATGCACATATTTTTTCTCAAAAACGGTAAGTCTGGCATGGTTTTGACAATAACAATATTTGTAGAGGCATTCATTACGAACATTTTAAACCAAAAATCTTAATTCTAGGCCTACTAGTTTCCGAGAAAATGAAAATAAACCAAATTATGCCATACTTTTAGCTGAAAATATGTATGTTATTGTGCGATGCACATATTTTTTCTCAAAAACGGTAAGTCTGGCGTGGTTTTGACCATAACAAGATTTGTAGAGGCATTCATTACGAACATTTTAAACCAAAAATCTTAATTCTAGGCCTACTAGTTTCCGAGAAAATGAAAATAAACCAAATTATGCCATACTTTTAGCTGAAAATATGTAAAAATATGTATGTTATTGTGCGATGCACATATTTTTTCGCAAAAACGGTAAGTCTGGCGTGGTTTTGACCATAACAAGATTTGTAGAGGCATTCATTACGAACATTTTAAACCAAAAATCTTAATTCTAGGCCTACTAGTTTCCGAGAAAATGAAAATAAACCAAATTATGCCATACTTTTAGCTGAAAATATGTATGTTATTGTGCGATGCACATATTTTTTCTCAAAAACGGTAAGTCTGGCGTGGTTTTGACCATAACAAGATTTGTAGAGGCATTCATTACGAACATTTTAAACCAAAAATCTTAATTCTAGGCCTACTAGTTTCCGAGAAAATGAAAATAAACCAAATTATGCCATACTTTTAGCTGAAAATATGTAAAAATATGTATGTTATTGTGCGATGCACATATTTTTTCGCAAAAACGGTAAGTCTGGCGTGGTTTTGACCATAACAAGATTTGTAGAGGCATTCATTACGAACATTTTAAACCAAAAATCTTAATTCTAGGCCTACTAGTTTCCGAGAAAATGAAAATAAACCAAATTATGCCATACTTTTAGCTGAAAATATGTATGTTATTGTGCGATGCACATATTTTTTCTCAAAAACGGTAAGTCTGGCGTGGTTTTGACCATAACAAGATTTGTAGAGGCATTCATTACGAACATTTTAAACCAGAAATCTTAATTCTAGGCCTACTAGTTTCCGAGAAAATGAAAATAAACCAAATTATGCCATACTTTTAGCTGAAAATATGTAAAAATATGTATGTTATTGTGCGATGCACATATTTTTTCGCAAAAACGGTAAGTCTGGCGTGGTTTTGACCATAACAAGATTTGTAGAGGCATTCATTACGAACATTTTAAACCAAAAATCTTAATTCTAGGCCTACTAGTTTCCGAGAAAATGAAAATAAACCAAATTATGTCATACTTTTAGCTGAAAATATGTATGTTATTGTGCGATGCACATATTTTTTCTCAAAAACGGTAAGTCTGGCGTGGTTTTGACCATAACAAGATTTGTAGAGGCATTCATTACGAACATTTTAAACCAAAAATCTTAATTCTAGGCCTACTAGTTTCCGAGAAAATGAAAATAAACCAAATTATGCCATACTTTTAGCTGAAAATATGTATGTTATTGTGCGATGCACATTTTTTTTCTCAAAAACGGTAAGTCTGGCGTGGTTTTGACCATAACAAGATTTGTAGAGGCATTCATTACGAACATTTTAAACCAAAAATCTTAATTCTAGGCCTACTAGTTTCCGAGAAAATGAAAATAAACCAAATTATGCCATACTTTTAGCTGAAAATATGTATGTTATTGTGCGATGCACATATTTTTTCTCAAAAACGGTAAGTCTGGCGTGGTTTTGACCATAACAAGATTTGTAGAGGCATTCATTACGAACATTTCAAACCAAAAATCTTAATTCTAGGCCTACTAGTTTCCGAGAAAATGAAAATAAACCAAATTATGCCATACTTTTAGCTGAAAATATGTATGTTATTGTGCGATGCACATATTTTTTCTCAAAAACGGTAAGTCTGGCGTGGTTTTGACCATAATAAGATTTGTAGAGGCATTCATTACGAACATTTTAAACCAAAAATCTTAATTCTAGGCCTACTAGTTTCCGAGAAAATGAAAATAAACCAAATTATGCCATACTTTTAGCTGAAAATATGTATGTTATTGTGCGATGCACATATTTTTTCTCAAAAACGGTAAGTCTGGCGTGGTTTTGACCATAACAAGATTTGTAGAGGTATTCATTACGAACATTTTAAACCAAAAATCTTAATTCTAGGCCTACTAGTTTCCGAGAAAATGAAAATAAACCAAATTATGCCATACTTTTAGCTGAAAATATGTAAAAATATGTATGTTATTGTGCGATGCACATATTTTTTCTCAAAAACGGTAAGTTTGGCGTGGTTTTGACCATAACAAGATTTGTAGAGGCATTCATTACGAACATTTTAAACCAAAAATCTTAATTCTAGGCCTACTAGTTTCCGAGAAAATGAAAATAAACCAAATTATGCCATACTTTTAGCTGAAAATATGTAAAAATATGTATGTTATTGTGCGATGCACATATTTTTTCGCAAAAACGGTAAGTCTGGCGTGGTTTTGACCATAACAAGATTTGTAGAGGCATTCATTACGAACATTTTAAACCAAAAATCTTAATTCTAGGCCTACTAGTTTCCGAGAAAATGAAAATAAACCAAATTATGCCATACTTTTAGCTGAAAATATGTATGTTATTGTGCGATGCACATATTTTTTCTCAAAAACGGTAAGTCTGGCGTGGTTTTGACCATAATAAGATTTGTAGAGGCATTCATTACGAACATTTTAAACCAAAAATCTTAATTCTAGGCCTACTAGTTTCCGAGAAAATGAAAATAAACCAAATTATGCCATACTTTTAGCTGAAAATATGTATGTTATTGTGCGATGCACATATTTTTTCTCAAAAACGGTAAGTCTGGCGTGGTTTTGACCATAACAAGATTTGTAGAGGTATTCATTACGAACATTTTAAACCAAAAATCTTAATTCTAGGCCTACTAGTTTCCGAGAAAATGAAAATAAACCAAATTATGCCATACTTTTAGCTGAAAATATGTAAAAATATGTATGTTATTGTGCGATGCACATATTTTTTCTCAAAAACGGTAAGTTTGGCGTGGTTTTGACCATAACAAGATTTGTAGAGGCATTCATTACGAACATTTTAAACCAAAAATCTTAATTCTAGGCCTACTAGTTTCCGAGAAAATGAAAATAAACCAAATTATGCCATACTTTTAGCTGAAAATATGTAAAAATATGTATGTTATTGTGCGATGCACATATTTTTTCGCAAAAACGGTAAGTCTGGCGTGGTTTTGACCATAACAAGATTTGTAGAGGCATTCATTACGAACATTTTAAACCAAAAATCTTAATTCTAGGCCTACTAGTTTCCGAGAAAATGAAAATAAACCAAATTATGCCATACTTTTAGCTGAAAATATGTATGTTATTGTGCGATGCACATATTTTTTCTCAAAAACGGTAAGTCTGGCGTGGTTTTGACCATAACAAGATTTGTAGAGGCATTCATTACGAACATTTTAAACCAAAAATCTTAATTCTAGGCCTACTAGTTTCCGAGAAAATGAAAATAAACCAAATTATGCCATACTTTTAGCTGAAAATATGTATGTTATTGTGCGATGCACATATTTTTTCTCAAAAACGGTAAGTCTGGCGTGGTTTTGACCATAACAAGATTTGTAGAGGCATTCATTACGAACATTTTAAACCAAAAATCTTAATTCTAGGCCTACTAGTTTCCGAGAAAATGAAAATAAACCAAATTATGCCATACTTTTAGCTGAAAATATGTAAAAATATGTATGTTATTGTGCGATGCACATATTTTTTCTCAAAAACGGTAAGTCTGGCGTGGTTTTGACCATAACAAGATTTGTAGAGGCATTCATTACGAACATTTTAAACCAAAAATCTTAATTCTAGGCCTACTAGTTTCCGAGAAAATGAAAATAAACCAAATTATGCCATACTTTTAGCTGAAAATATGTATGTTATTGTGCGATGCACATATTTTTTCTCAAAAACGGTAAGTCTGGCGTGGTTTTGACCATAACAAGATTTGTAGAGGCATTCATTACGAACATTTTAAACCAAAAATCTTAATTCTAGGCCTACTAGTTTCCGAGAAAATGAAAATAAACCAAATTATGCCATACTTTTAGCTGAAAATATGTATGTTATTGTGCGATGCACATATTTTTTCTCAAAAACGGTAAGTCTGGCGTGGTTTTGACCATAACAAGATTTGTAGAGGCATTCATTACGAACATTTTAAACCAAAAATCTTAATTCTAGGCCTACTAGTTTCCGAGAAAATGAAAATAAACCAAATTATGCCATACTTTTAGCTGAAAATATGTAAAAATATGTATGTTATTGTGCGATGCACATATTTTTTCTCAAAAACGGTAAGTCTGGCGTGGTTTTGACCTTAACAAGATTTGTAGAGGCATTCATTACGAACATTTTAAACCAAAAATCTTAATTCTAGGCCTACTAGTTTCCGAGAAAATGAAAATAAACCAAATTATGCCATACTTTTAGCTGAAAATATGTAAAAATATGTATGTTATTGTGCGATGCACATATTTTTTCGCAAAAACGGTAAGTCTGGCGTGGTTTTGACCATAACAAGATTTGTAGAGGCATTCATTACGAACATTTCAAACCAAAAATCTTAATTCTAGGCCTACTAGTTTCCGAGAAAATGAAAATAAACCAAATTATGCCATACTTTTAGCTGAAAATATGTATGTTATTGTGCAATGCACATATTTTTTCTCAAAAACGGTAAGTCTGGCGTGGTTTTGACCATAACAAGATTTGTAGAGGCATTCATTACGAACATTTTAAACCAAAAATCTTAATTCTAGGCCTACTAGTTTCCGAGAAAATGAAAATAAACCAAATTATGCCATACTTTTAGCTGAAAATATGTAAAAATATGTATGTTATTGTGCGATGCACATATTTTTTCTCAAAAACGGTAAGTCTGGCGTGGTTTTGACCATAACAAGATTTGTAGAGGCATTCATTACGAACATTTTAAACCAAAAATCTTAATTCTAGGCCTACTAGTTTCCGAGAAAATGAAAATAAACCAAATTATGCCATACTTTTAGCTGAAAATATGTAAAAATATGTATGTTATTGTGCGATGCACATATTTTTTCGCAAAAACGGTAAGTCTGGCGTGGTTTTGACCATAACAAGATTTGTAGAGGCATTCATTACGAACATTTTAAACCAAAAATCTTAATTCTAGGCCTACTAGTTTCCGAGAAAATGAAAATAAACCAAATTATGCCATACTTTTAGCTGAAAATATGTATGTTATTGTGCGATGCACATATTTTTTCTCAAAAACGGTAAGTCTGGCGTGGTTTTGACCATAACAAGATTTGTAGAGGCATTCATTACGAACATTTTAAACCAAAAATCTTAATTCTAGGCCTACTAGTTTCCGAGAAAATGAAAATAAACCAAATTATGCCATACTTTTAGCTGAAAATATGTATGTTATTGTGCGATGCACATATTTTTTCTCAAAAACGGTAAGTCTGGCGTGGTTTTGACCATCACAAGATTTGTAGAGGCATTCATTACGAACATTTTAAGCCAAAAATCTTAATTCTAGGCCTACTAGTTTCCGAGAAAATGAAAATAAACCAAATTATGCCATACTTTTAGCTGAAAATATGTATGTTATTGTGCGATGCACATATTTTTTCTCAAAAACGGTAAGTCTGGCGTGGTTTTGACCATAACAAGATTTGTAGAGGCATTCATTACGAACATTTTAAACCAAAAATCTTAATTCTAGGCCTACTAGTTTCCGAGAAAATGAAAATAAACCAAATTATGCCATACTTTTAGCTGAAAATATGTATGTTATTGTGCGATGCACATATTTTTTCTCAAAAACGGTAAGTCTGGCGTGGTTTTGACCATAACAAGATTTGTAGAGGCATTCATTACGAACATTTTAAACCAAAAATCTTAATTCTAGGCCTACTAGTTTCCGAGAAAATGAAAATAAACCAAATTATGCCATACTTTTAGCTGAAAATATGTATGTTATTGTGCGATGCACATATTTTTTCTCAAAAACGGTAAGTCTGGCGTGGTTTTGACCATAACAAGATTTGTAGAGGCATTCATTACGAACATTTTAAACCAAAAATCTTAATTCTAGGCCTACTAGTTTCCGAGAAAATGAAAATAAACCAAATTATGCCATACTGTTAGCTGAAAATATGTATGTTATTGTGCGATGCACATATTTTTTCTCAAAAACGGTAAGTCTGGCGTGGTTTTGACCATAACAAGATTTGTAGAGGCATTCATTACGAACATTTTAAACCAAAAATCTTAATTCTAGGCCTACTAGTTTCCGAGAAAATGAAAATAAACCAAATTATGCCATACTTTTAGCTGAAAATATGTATGTTATTGTGCGATGCACATATTTTTTCTCAAAAACGGTAAGTCTGGCGTGGTTTTGACCATAACAAGATTTGTAGAGGCATTTATTACGAACATTTTAAACCAAAAATCTTAATTCTAGGCCTACTAGTTTCCGAGAAAATGAAAATAAACCAAATTATGCCATACTTTTAGCTGAAAATATGTAAAAATATGTATGTTATTGTGCGATGCACATATTTTTTCTCAAAAACGGTAAGTCTGGCGTGGTTTTGACCATAACAAGATTTGTAGAGGCATTCATTACGAACATTTTAAACCAAAAATCTTAATTCTAGGCCTACGAGTTTCCGAGAAAATGAAAATAAACCAAATTATGCCATACTTTTAGCTGAAAATATGTATGTTATTGTGCGATGCACATATTTTTTCTCAAGAACGGTAAGTCTGGCGTGGTTTTGACCATAACAAGATTTGTAGAGGCATTCATTACGAACATTTTAAACCAAAAATCTTAATTCTAGGCCTACTAGTTTCCGAGAAAATGAAAATAAACCAAATTATGCCATACTTTTAGCTGAAAATATGTATGTTATTGTGCGATGCACATATTTTTTCTCAAAAACGGTATGTCTGGCGTGGTTTTGACCATAACAAGATTTGTAGAGGCATTCATTACGAACATTTCAAACCAAAAATCTTAATTCTAGGCCTACTAGTTTCCGAGAAAATGAAAATAAACCAAATTATGCCATACTTTTAGCTGAAAATATGTATGTTATTGTGCGATGCACATATTTTTTCTCGAAAACGGTAAGTCTGGCGTGGTTTTGACCATAACAAGATTTGTAGAGGCATTCATTACGAACATTTTAAACCAAAAATCTTAATTCTAGGCCTACTAGTTTCCGAGAAAATGAAAATAAACCAAATTATGCCATACTTTTAGCTGAAAATATGTATGTTATTGTGCGATGCACATATTTTTTCTCAAAAACGGTAAGTCTGGCGTGGTTTTGACCATAACAAGATTTGTAGAGGCATTCATTACGAACATTTTAAACCAAAAATCTTAATTCTAGGCCTACTAGTTTCCGAGAAAATGAAAATAAACCAAATTATGCCATACTAGTTTCCGAGAAAATGAAAATAAACCAAATTATGCCATACTTTTAGCTGAAAATATGTAAAAATATGTATGTTATTGTGCGATGCACATATTTTTTCTCAAAAACGGTAAGTCTGGCGTGGTTTTGACCATAACAAGATTTGTAGAGGCATTCATTACGAACATTTTAAACCAAAAATCTTAATTCTAGGCCTACGAGTTTCCGAGAAAATGAAAATAAACCAAATTATGCCATACTTTTAGCTGAAAATATGTATGTTATTGTGCGATGCACATATTTTTTCTCAAAAACGGTAAGTCTGGCGTGGTTTTGACCATAACAAGATTTGTAGAGGCATTCATTACGAACATTTTAAACCAAAAATCTTAATTCTAGGCCTACTAGTTTCCGAGAAAATGAAAATAAACCAAATTATGCCATACTTTTAGCTGAAAATATGTATGTTATTGTGCGATGCACATATTTTTTCTCAAAAACGGTAAGTCTGGCGTGGTTTTGACCATAACAAGATTTGTAGAGGCATTCATTACGAACATTTTAAACCAAAAATCTTAATTCTAGGCCTACTAGTTTCCGAGAAAATGAAAATAAACCAAATTATGCCATACTTTTAGCTGAAAATATGTATGTTATTGCGATGCACATATTTTTTCTCAAAAACGGTAAGTCTGGCGTGGTTTTGACCATAACAAGATTTGTAGAGGCATTCATTACGAACATTTTAAACCAAAAATCTTAATTCTAGGCCTACTAGTTTCCGAGAAAATGAAAATAAACCAAATTATGCCATACTTTTAGCTGAAAATATGTAAAAATATGTATGTTATTGTGCGATGCACATATTTTTTCTCAAAAACGGTAAGTCTGGCGTGGTTTTGACCATAACAAGATTTGTAGAGGCATTCATTACGAACATTTTAAACCAAAAATCTTAATTCTAGGCCTACGAGTTTCCGAGAAAATGAAAATAAACCAAATTATGCCATACTTTTAGCTGAAAATATGTATGTTATTGTGCGATGCACATATTTTTTCTCAAAAACGGTAAGTCTGGCGTGGTTTTGACCATAACAAGATTTGTAGAGGCATTCATTACGAACATTTTAAACCAAAAATCTTAATTCTAGGCCTACTAGTTTCCGAGAAAATGAAAATAAACCAAATTATGCCATACTTTTAGCTGAAAATATGTATGTTATTGTGCGATGCACATATTTTTTCTCAAAAACGGTAAGTCTGGCGTGGTTTTGACCATAACAAGATTTGTAGAGGCATTCATTACGAACATTTTAAACCAAAAATCTTAATTCTAGGCCTACTAGTTTCCGAGAAAATGAAAATAAACCAAATTATGCCATACTTTTAGCTGAAAATATGTAAAAATATGTATGTTATTGTGCGATGCACATATTTTTTCTCAAAAACGGTAAGTCTGGCGTGGTTTTGACCTTAACAAGATTTGTAGAGGCATTCATTACGAACATTTTAAACCAAAAATCTTAATTCTAGGCCTACTAGTTTCCGAGAAAATGAAAATAAACCAAATTATGCCATACTTTTAGCTGAAAATATGTAAAAATATGTATGTTATTGTGCGATACACATATTTTTTCTCAAAAACGGTAAGTCTGGCGTGGTTTTGACCATAACAAGATTTGTAGAGGCATTCATTACGAACATTTTAAACCAAAAATCTTAATTCTAGGCCTACTAGTTTCCGAGAAAATGAAAATAAACCAAATTATGCCATACTTTTAGCTGAAAATATGTATGTTATTGTGCGATGCACATATTTTTTCTCAAAAACGGTAAGTCTGGCGTGGTTTTGACCATAACAAGATTTGTAGAGGCATTCATTACGAACATTTTAAACCAAAAATCTTAATTCTAGGCCTACTAGTTTCCGAGAAAATGAAAATAAACCAAATTATGCCATACTTTTAGCTGAAAATATGTAAAAATATGTATGTTATTGTGCGATGCACATATTTTTTCTCAAAAACGGTAAGTCTGGCGTGGTTTTGACCATAACAAGATTTGTAGAGGCATTCATTACGAACATTTCAAACCAAAAATCTTAATTCTAGGCCTACTAGTTTCCGAGAAAATGAAAATAAACCAAATTATGCCATACTTTTAGCTGAAAATATGTATGTTATTGTGCGATGCACATATTTTTTCTCAAAAACGGTAAGTCTGGCGTGGTTTTGACCATAACAAGATTTGTAGAGGCATTCATTACGAACATTTTAAACCAAAAATCTTAATTCTAGGCCTACTAGTTTCCGAGAAAATGAAAATAAACCAAATTATGCCATACTTTTAGCTGAAAATATGTAAAAATATGTATGTTATTGTGCGATGCACATATTTTTTCGCAAAAACGGTAAGTCTGGCGTGGTTTTGACCATAACAAGATTTGTAGAGGCATTCATTACGAACATTTTAAACCAAAAATCTTAATTCTAGGCCTACTAGTTTCCGAGAAAATGAAAATAAACCAAATTATGCCATACTTTTAGCTGAAAATATGTAAAAATATGTATGTTATTGTGCGATGCACATATTTTTTCGCAAAAACGGTAAGTCTGGCGTGGTTTTGACCATAACAAGATTTGTAGAGGCATTCATTACGAACATTTTAAACCAAAAATCTTAATTCTAGGCCTACTAGTTTCCGAGAAAATGAAAATAAACCAAATTATGCCATACTTTTAGCTGAAAATATGTAAAAATATGTATGTTATTGTGCGATGCACATATTTTTTCTCAAAAACGGTAAGTCTGGCGTGGTTTTGACCATAACAAGATTTGTAGAGGCATTCATTACGAACATTTTAAACCAAAAATCTTAATTCTAGGCCTACTAGTTTCCGAGAAAATGAAAATAAACCAAATTATGCCATACTTTTAGCTGAAAATATGTATGTTATTGTGCGATGCACATATTTTTTTCTCAAAAACGGTAAGTCTGGCGTGGTTTTGACCATAACAAGATTTGTAGAGGCATTCATTACGAACATTTTAAACCAAAAATCTTAATTCTAGGCCTACTAGTTTCCGAGAAAATGAAAATAAACCAAATTATGCCATACTTTTAGCTGAAAATATGTATGTTATTGTGCGATGCACATATTTTTTCTCAAAAACGGTAAGTCTGGCGTGGTTTTGACCATAACAAGATTTGTAGAGGCATTCATTACGAACATTTTAAGCCAAAAATCTTAATTCTAGGCCTACTAGTTTCCGAGAAAATGAAAATAAACCAAATTATGCCATACTTTTAGCTGAAAATATGTATGTTATTGTGCGATGCACATATTTTTTCTCAAAAACGGTAAGTCTGGCGTGGTTTTGACCATAACAAGATTTGTAGAGGCATTCATTACGAACATTTTAAACCAAAAATCTTAATTCTAGGCCTACTAGTTTCCGAGAAAATGAAAATAAACCAAATTATGCCATACTTTTAGCTGAAAATATGTATGTTATTGTGCGATGCACATATTTTTTCTCAAAAACGGTAAGTCTGGCATGGTTTTGACCATAACAAGATTTGTAGAGGCATTCATTACGAACATTTTAAACCAAAAATCTTAATTCTAGGCCTACTAGTTTCCGAGAAAATGAAAATAAACCAAATTATGCCATACTTTTAGCTGAAAATATGTATGTTATTGTGCGATGCACATATTTTTTCTCAAAAACGGTAAGTCTGGCGTGGTTTTGACCATAACAAGATTTGTAGAGGCATTCATTACGAACATTTTAAACCAAAAATCTTAATTCTAGGCCTACTAGTTTCCGAGAAAATGAAAATAAACCAAATTATGCCATACTTTTAGCTGAAAATATGTAAAAATATGTATGTTATTGTGCGATGCACATATTTTTTCGCAAAAACGGTAAGTCTGGCGTGGTTTTGACCATAACAAGATTTGTAGAGGCATTCATTACGAACATTTTAAACCAAAAATCTTAATTCTAGGCCTACTAGTTTCCGAGAAAATGAAAATAAACCAAATTATGCCATACTTTTAGCTGAAAATATGTATGTTATTGTGCGATGCACATATTTTTTCTCAAAAACGGTAAGTCTGGCGTGGTTTTGACCATAACAAGATTTGTAGAGGCATTCATTACGAACATTTTAAACCAAAAATCTTAATTCTAGGCCTACTAGTTTCCGAGAAAATGAAAATAAACCAAATTATGCCATACTTTTAGCTGAAAATATGTATGTTATTGTGCGATGCACATATTTTTTCTCAAAAACGGTAAGTCTGGCGTGGTTTTGACCATAACAAGATTTGTAGAGGCATTCATTACGAACATTTTAAACCAAAAATCTTAATTCTAGGCCTACTAGTTTCCGAGAAAATGAAAATAAACCAAATTATGCCATACTTTTAGCTGAAAATATGTATGTTATTGTGCGATGCACATATTTTTTCTCAAAAACGGTAAGTCTGGCGTGGTTTTGACCATAACAAGATTTGTAGAGGCATTCATTACGAACATTTTAAACCAAAAATCTTAATTCTAGGCCTACTAGTTTCCGAGAAAATGAAAATAAACCAAATTATGCCATACTTTTAGCTGAAAATATGTAAAAATATGTATGTTATTGTGCGATGCACATATTTTTTCTCAAAAACGGTAAGTCTGGCGTGGTTTTGACCATAACAAGATTTGTAGAGGCATTCATTACGAACATTTTAAACCAAAAATCTTAATTCTAGGCCTACTAGTTTCCGAGAAAATGAAAATAAACCAAATTATGCCATACTTTTAGCTGAAAATATGTAAAAATATGTATGTTATTGTGCGATGCACATATTTTTTCGCAAAAACGGTAAGTCTGGCGTGGTTTTGACCATAACAAGATTTGTAGAGGCATTCATTACGAACATTTTAAACCAAAAATCTTAATTCTAGGCCTACTAGTTTCCGAGAAAATGAAAATAAACCAAATTATGCCATACTTTTAGCTGAAAATATGTATGTTATTGTGCGATGCACATATTTTTTCTCAAAAACGGTAAGTCTGGCGTGGTTTTGACCATAACAAGATTTGTAGAGGCATTCATTACGAACATTTTAAACCAAAAATCTTAATTCTAGGCCTACTAGTTTCCGAGAAAATGAAAATAAACCAAATTATGCCATACTTTTAGCTGAAAATATGTAAAAATATGTATGTTATTGTGCGATGCACATATTTTTTCGCAAAAACGGTAAGTCTGGCGTGGTTTTGACCATAACAAGATTTGTAGAGGCATTCATTACGAACATTTTAAACCAAAAATCTTAATTCTAGGCCTACTAGTTTCCGAGAAAATGAAAATAAACCAAATTATGCCATACTTTTAGCTGAAAATATGTATGTTATTGTGCGATGCACATATTTTTTTCTCAAAAACGGTAAGTCTGGCGTGGTTTTGACCATAACAAGATTTGTAGAGGCATTCATTACGAACATTTTAAACCAAAAATCGTAATTCTAGGCCTACTAGTTTCCGAGAAAATGAAAATAAACCAAATTATGCCATACTTTTAGCTGAAAATATGTATGTTATTGTGCGATGCACATATTTTTTCTCAAAAACGGTAAGTCTGGCGTGGTTTTGACCATAACAAGATTTGTAGAGGCATTCATTACGAACATTTTAAGCCAAAAATCTTAATTCTAGGCCTACTAGTTTCCGAGAAAATGAAAATAAACCAAATTATGCCATACTTTTAGCTGAAAATATGTATGTTATTGTGCGATGCACATATTTTTTCTCAAAAACGGTAAGTCTGGCGTGGTTTTGACCATAACAAGATTTGTAGAGGCATTCATTACGAACATTTTAAACCAAAAATCTTAATTCTAGGCCTACTAGTTTCCGAGAAAATGAAAATAAACCAAATTATGCCATACTTTTAGCTGAAAATATGTATGTTATTGTGCGATGCACATATTTTTTCTCAAAAACGGTAAGTCTGGCGTGGTTTTGACCATAACAAGATTTGTAGAGGCATTCATTACGAACATTTTAAACCAAAAATCTTAATTCTAGGCCTACTAGTTTCCGAGAAAATGAAAATAAACCAAATTATGCCATACTTTTAGCTGAAAATATGTAAAAATATGTATGTTATTGTGCGATGCACATATTTTTTCGCAAAAACGGTAAGTCTGGCGTGGTTTTGACCATAACAAGATTTGTAGAGGCATTCATTACGAACATTTTAAACCAAAAATCTTAATTCTAGGCCTACTAGTTTCCGAGAAAATGAAAATAAACCAAATTATGCCATACTTTTAGCTGAAAATATGTATGTTATTGTGCGATGCACATATTTTTTCTCAAAAACGGTAAGTCTGGCGTGGTTTTGACCATAACAAGATTTGTAGAGGCATTCATTACGAACATTTTAAACCAAAAATCTTAATTCTAGGCCTACTAGTTTCCGAGAAAATGAAAATAAACCAAATTATGCCATACTTTTAGCTGAAAATATGTAAAAATATGTATGTTATTGTGCGATGCACATATTTTTTCGCAAAAACGGTAAGTCTGGCGTGGTTTTGACCATAACAAGATTTGTAGAGGCATTCATTACGAACATTTTAAACCAAAAATCTTAATTCTAGGCCTACTAGTTTCCGAGAAAATGAAAATAAACCAAATTATGCCATACTTTTAGCTGAAAATATGTATGTTATTGTGCGATGCACATATTTTTTCTCAAAAACGGTAAGTCTGGCGTGGTTTTGACCATAACAAGATTTGTAGAGGCATTCATTACGAACATTTTAAACCAAAAATCTTAATTCTAGGCCTACTAGTTTCCGAGAAAATGAAAATAAACCAAATTATGCCATACTTTTAGCTGAAAATATGTATGTTATTGTGCGATGCACATATTTTTTCTCAAAAACGGTAAGTCTGGCGTGGTTTTGACCATAACAAGATTTGTAGAGGCATTCATTATGAACATTTTAAACCAAAAATCTTAATTCTAGGCCTACTAGTTTCCGAGAAAATGAAAATAAACCAAATTATGCCATACTTTTAGCTGAAAATATGTATGTTATTGTGCGATGCACATATTTTTTCTCAAAAACGGTAAGTCTGGCGTGGTTTTGACCATAACAAGATTTGTAGAGGCATTCATTACGAACATTTTAAACCAAAAATCCTAATTCTAGGCCTACTAGTTTCCGAGAAAATGAAAATAAACCAAATTATGCCATACTTTTAGCTGAAAATATGTAAAAATATGTATGTTATTGTGCGATGCACATATTTTTTCTCAAAAACGGTAAGTCTGGCGTGATTTTGACCATAACAAGATTTGTAGAGGCATTCATTACGAACATTTTAAACCAAAAATCTTAATTCTAGGCCTACTAGTTTCCGAGAAAATGAAAATAAACCAAATTATGCCATACTTTTACATAGCTGAAAATATGTAAAAATATGTATGTTATTGTGCGATGCACATATTTTTCCGCAAAAACGGTAAGTCTGGCGTGGTTTTGACCATAACAAGATTTGTAGAGGCATTCATTACGAACATTTTAAACCAAAAATCTTAATTCTAGGCCTACTAGTTTCCGAGAAAATGAAAATAAACCAAATTATGCCATACTTTTAGCTGAAAATATGTATGTTATTGTGCGATGCACATATTTTTTCTCAAAAACGGTAAGTCTGGCGTGGTTTTGACCATAACAAGATTTGTAGAGGCATTCATTACGAACATTTTAAACCAAAAATCTTAATTCTAGGCCTACTAGTTTCCGAGAAAATGAAAATAAACCAAATTATGCCATACTTTTAGCTGAAAATATGTAAAAATATGTATGTTATTGTGCGATGCACATATTTTTTCGCAAAAACGGTAAGTCTGGCGTGGTTTTGACCATAACAAGATTTGTAGAGGCATTCATTACGAACATTTTAAACCAAAAATCTTAATTCTAGGCCTACTAGTTTCCGAGAAAATGAAAATAAACCAAATTATGCCATACTTTTAGCTGAAAATATGTATGTTATTGTGCGATGCACATATTTTTTCTCAAAAACGGTAAGTCTGGCGTGGTTTTGACCATAACAAGATTTGTAGAGGCATTCATTACGAACATTTTAAACCAAAAATCTTAATTCTAGGCCTACTAGTTTCCGAGAAAATGAAAATAAACCAAATTATGCCATACTTTTAGCTGAAAATATGTAAAAATATGTATGTTATTGTGCGATGCACATATTTTTTCGCAAAAACGGTAAGTCTGGCGTGGTTTTGACCATAACAAGATTTGTAGAGGCATTCATTACGAACATTTTAAACCAAAAATCTTAATTCTAGGCCTACTAGTTTCCGAGAAAATGAAAATAAACCAAATTATGCCATACTTTTAGCTGAAAATATGTATGTTATTGTGCGATGCACATATTTTTTCTCAAAAACGGTAAGTCTGGCGTGGTTTTGACCATAACAAGATTTGTAGAGGCATTCATTACGAACATTTTAAACCAAAAATCTTAATTCTAGGCCTACTAGTTTCCGAGAAAATGAAAATAAACCAAATTATGCCATACTTTTAGCTGAAAATATGTATGTTATTGTGCGATGCACATATTTTTTCTCAAAAACGGTAAGTCTGGCGTGGTTTTGACCATAACAAGATTTGTAGAGGCATTCATTACGAACATTTTAAACCAAAAATCTTAATTCTAGGCCTACTAGTTTCCGAGAAAATGAAAATAAACCAAATTATGCCATACTTTTAGCTGAAAATATGTATGTTATTGTGCGATGCACATATTTTTTCTCAAAAACGGTAAGTCTGGCGTGGTTTTGACCATAACAAGATTTGTAGAGGCATTCATTACGAACATTTTAAACCAAAAATCTTAATTCTAGGCCTACTAGTTTCCGAGAAAATGAAAATAAACCAAATTATGCCATACTTTTAGCTGAAAATATGTATGTTATTGTGCGATGCACATATTTTTTCTCAAAAACGGTAAGTCTGGCGTGGTTTTGACCATAACAAGATTTGTAGAGGCATTCATTACGAACATTTTAAACCAAAAATCTTAATTCTAGGCCTACTAGTTTCCGAGAAAATGAAAATAAACCAAATTATGCCATACTTTTAGCTGAAAATATGTATGTTATTGTGCGATGCACATATTTTTTCTCAAAAACGGTAAGTCTGGCGTGGTTTTGACCATAACAAGATTTGTAGAGGCATTCATTACGAACATTTTAAACCAAAAATCTTAATTCTAGGCCTACTAGTTTCCGAGAAAATGAAAATAAACCAAATTATGCCATACTTTTAGCTGAAAATATGTATGTTATTGTGCGATGCACATATTTTTTCTCAAAAACGGTAAGTCTGGCGTGGTTTTGACCATAACAAGATTTGTAGAGGCATTCATTACGAACATTTTAAACCAAAAATCTTAATTCTAGGCCTACTAGTTTCCGAGAAAATGAAAATAAACCAAATTATGCCATACTTTTAGCTGAAAATATGTATGTTATTGTGCGATGCACATATTTTTTCTCAAAAACGGTAAGTCTGGCGTGGTTTTGACCATAACAAGATTTGTAGAGGCATTCATTACGAACATTTTAAACCAAAAATCTTAATTCTAGGCCTACTAGTTTCCGAGAAAATGAAAATAAACCAAATTATGCCATACTTTTAGCTGAAAATATGTAAAAATATGTATGTTATTGTGCGATGCACATATTTTTTCGCAAAAACGGTAAGTCTGGCGTGGTTTTGACCATAACAAGATTTGTAGAGGCATTCATTACGAACATTTTAAACCAAAAATCTTAATTCTAGGCCTACTAGTTTCCGAGAAAATGAAAATAAACCAAATTATGCCATACTTTTAGCTGAAAATATGTATGTTATTGTGCGATGCACATATTTTTTCTCAAAAACGGTAAGTCTGGCGTGGTTTTGACCATAACAAGATTTGTAGAGGCATTCATTACGAACATTTTAAACCAAAAATCTTAATTCTAGGCCTACTAGTTTCCGAGAAAATGAAAATAAACCAAATTATGCCATACTTTTAGCTGAAAATATGTATGTTATTGTGCGATGCACATATTTTTTCTCAAAAACGGTAAGTCTGGCGTGGTTTTGACCATAACAAGATTTGTAGAGGCATTCATTACGAACATTTTAAACCAAAAATCTTAATTCTAGGCCTACTAGTTTCCGAGAAAATGAAAATAAACCAAATTATGCCATACTTTTAGCTGAAAATATGTATGTTATTGTGCGATGCACATATTTTTTCTCAAAAACGGTAAGTCTGGCGTGGTTTTGACCATAACAAGATTTGTAGAGGCATTCATTACGAACATTTTAAACCAAAAATCTTAATTCTAGGCCTACTAGTTTCCGAGAAAATGGAAATAAACCAAATTATGCCATACTTTTAGCTGAAAATATGTAAAAATATGTATGTTATTGTGCGATGCACATATTTTTTCGCAAAAACGGTAAGTCTGGCGTGGTTTTGACCATAACAAGATTTGTAGAGGCATTCATTACAAACATTTCAAACCAAAAATCTTAATTCTAGGCCTACTAGTTTCCGAGAAAATGAAAATAAACCAAATTATGCCATACTTTTAGCTGAAAATATGTATGTTATTGTGCGATGCACATATTTTTTCTCAAAAACGGTAAGTCTGGCGTGGTTTTGACCATAACAAGATTTGTAGAGGCATTCATTACGAACATTTTAAACCAAAAATCTTAATTCTAGGCCTACTAGTTTCCGAGAAAATGAAAATAAACCAAATTATGCCATACTTTTAGCTGAAAATATGTAAAAATATGTATGTTATTGTGCGATGCACATATTTTTTTCGCAAAAACGGTAAGTCTGGCGTGGTTTTGACCATAACAAGATTTGTAGAGGCATTCATTACGAACATTTTAAACCAAAAATCTTAATTCTAGGCCTACTAGTTTCCGAGAAAATGAAAATAAACCAAATTATGCCATACTTTTAGCTGAAAATATGTATGTTATTGTGCGATGCACATATTTTTTCTCAAAAACGGTAAGTCTGGCGTGGTTTTGACCATAACAAGATTTGTAGAGGCATTCATTACGAACATTTTAAACCAAAAATCTTAATTCTAGGCCTACTAGTTTCCGAGAAAATGAAAATAAACCAAATTATGCCATACTTTTAGCTGAAAATATGTATGTTATTGTGCGATGCACATATTTTTTCTCAAAAACGGTAAGTCTGGCGTGGTTTTGACCATAACAAGATTTGTAGAGGCATTCATTACAAACATTTTAAACCAAAAATCTTAATTCTAGGCCTACTAGTTTCCGAGAAAATGAAAATAAACCAAATTATGCCATACTTTTAGCTGAAAATATGTATGTTATTGTGCGATGCACATATTTTTTCTCAAAAACGGTAAGTCTGGCGTGGTTTTGACCATAACAAGATTTGTAGAGGCATTCATTACGAACATTTTAAACCAAAAATCTTAATTCTAGGCCTACTAGTTTCCGAGAAAATGAAAATAAACCAAATTATGCCATACTTTTAGCTGAAAATATGTAAAAATATGTATGTTATTGTGCGATGCACATATTTTTTTCGCAAAAACGGTAAGTCTGGCGTGGTTTTGACCATAACAAGATTTGTAGAGGCATTCATTACGAACATTTTTAACCAAAAATCTTAATTCTAGGCCTACCAGTTTCCGAGAAAATGAAAATAAACCAAATTATGCCATACTTTTAGCTGAAAATATGTATGTTATTGTGCGATGCACATATTTTTTCTCAAAAACGGTAAGTCTGGCGTGGTTTTGACCATAACAAGATTTGTAGAGGCATTCATTACGAACATTTTAAACCAAAAATCTTAATTCTAGGCCTACTAGTTTCCGAGAAAATGAAAATAAACCAAATTATGCCATACTTTTAGATGAAAATATGTAAAAATATGTATGTTATTGTGCGATGCACATATTTTTTCTCAAAAACGGTAAGTCTGGCGTGGTTTTGACCATAACAAGATTTGTAGAGGCATTCATTACGAACATTTTAAACCAAAAATCTTAATTCTAGGCCTACTAGTTTCCGAGAAAATGGAAAATAAACCAAATTATGCCATACTTTTAGCTGAAAATATGTATGTTATTGTGCGATGCACATATTTTTTCTCATAAACGGTAAGTCTGGCGTGGTTTTGACCATAACAAGATTTGTAGAGGCATTCATTACGAACATTTTAAACCAAAAATCTTAATTCTAGGCCTACTAGTTTCCGAGAAAATGAAAATAAACCAAATTATGCCATACTTTTAGCTGAAAATATGTATGTTATTGTGCGATGCACATATTTTTTCTCAAAAACGGTAAGTCTGGCGTGGTTTTGACCATAACAAGATTTGTAGAGGCATTCATTATGAACATTTTAAACCAAAAATCTTAATTCTAGGCCTACTAGTTTCCGAGAAAATGAAAATAAACCAAATTATGCCATACTTTTAGCTGAAAATATGTATGTTATTGTGCGATGCACATATTTTTTCTCAAAAACGGTAAGTCTGGCGTGGTTTTGACCATAACAAGATTTGTAGAGGCATTCATTACGAACATTTTAAACCAAAAATCTTAATTCTAGGCCTACTAGTCTCCGAGAAAATGAAAATAAACCAAATTATGCCATACTTTTAGCTGAAAATATGTATGTTATTGTGCGATGCACATATTTTTTCTCAAAAACGGTAAGTCTGGCGTGGTTTTGACCATAACAAGATTTGTAGAGGCATTTATTACGAACATTTTAAACCAAAAATCTTAATTCTAGGCCTACTAGTTTCCGAGAAAATGAAAATAAACCAAATTATGCCATACTTTTAGCTGAAAATATGTATGTTATTGTGCGATGCACATATTTTTTCTCAAAAACGGTAAGTCTGGCGTGGTTTTGACCATAACAAGATTTGTAGAGGCATTCATTACGAACATTTTAAACCAAAAATCTTAATTCTAGGCCTACTAGTTTCCGAGAAAATGAAAATAAACCAAATTATGCCATACTTTTAGCTGAAAATATGTAAAAATATGTATGTTATTGTGCGATGCACATATTTTTTCTCAAAAACGGTAAGTCTGGCGTGGTTTTGACCATAACAAGATTTGTAGAGGCATTCATTACGAACATTTTAAACCAAAAATCTTAATTCTAGGCCTACTAGTTTCCGACAAAATGGAAAATAAACCAAATTATGCCATACTTTTAGCTGAAAATATGTATGTTATTGTGCGATGCACATATTTTTTCTCATAAACGGTAAGTCTGGCGTGGTTTTGACCATAACAAGATTTGTAGAGGCATTCATTACGAACATTTTAAACCAAAAATCTTAATTCTAGGCCTACTAGTTTCCGAGAAAATGAAAATAAACCAAATTATGCCATACTTTTAGCTGAAAATATGTAAAAATATGTATGTTATTGTGCGATGCACATATTTTTTCTCAAAAACGGTAAGTCTGGCGTGGTTTTGACCATAACAAGATTTGTAGAGGCATTCATTACGAACATTTTAAACCAAAAATCTTAATTCTAGGCCTACTAGTTTCCGAGAAAATGAAAATAAACCAAATTATGCCATACTTTTAGCTGAAAATATGTATGTTATTGTGCGATGCACATATTTTTTCTCAAAAACGGTAAGTCTGGCGTGGTTTTGACCATAACAAGATTTGTAGAGGCATTCATTACGAACATTTTAAACCAAAAATCTTAATTCTAGGCCTACTAGTTTCCGAGAAAATGAAAATAAACCAAATTATGCCATACTTTTAGCTGAAAATATGTAAAAATATGTATGTTATTGTGCGATGCACATATTTTTTCTCAAAAACGGTAAGTCTGGCGTGGTTTTGACCATAACAAGATTTGTAGAGGCATTCATTACGAACATTTTAAACCAAAAATCTTAATTCTAGGCCTACTAGTTTCCGAGAAAATGAAAATAAACCAAATTATGCCATACTTTTAGCTGAAAATATGTAAAAATATGTATGTTATTGTGCGATGCACATATTTTTTCGCAAAAACGGTAAGTTTGGCGTGGTTTTGACCATAACAAGATTTGTAGAGGCATTCATTACGAACATTTTAAACCAAGAATCTTAATTCTAGGCCTACTAGTTTCCGAGAAAATGAAAATAAACCAAATTATGCCATACTTTTAGCTGAAAATATGTATGTTATTGTGCGATGCACATATTTTTTCTCAAAAACGGTAAGTCTGGCGTGGTTTTGACCATAACAAGATTTGTAGAGGCATTCATTACGAACATTTTTTGCAAAAAATCTTAATTCTAGGCCTACTAGTTTCCGAGACAATGAAAATAAACCAAATTATGCCATACTTTTAGCTGAAAATATATATGTTATTGTGCGATGCACATATTTTTTCTCAAAAACGGTAAGTCTGGCGTGGTTTTGACCATAACAAGATTTGTAGAGGCATTCATTACGAACATTTTAAACCAAAAATCTTAATTCTAGGCCTACTAGTTTCCGAGAAAATGAAAATAAACCAAATTATGCCATACTTTTAGCTGAAAATATGTAAAAATATGTATGTTATTGTGCGATGCACATATTTTTTCTCAAAAACGGTAAGTCTGGCGTGGTTTTGACCATAACAAGATTTGTAGAGGCATTCATTACGAACATTTTAAACCAAAAATCTTAATTCTAGGCCTACTAGTTTCCGAGAAAATGAAAATAAACCAAATTATGCCATACTTTTAGCTGAAAATATGTAAAAATATGTATGTTATTGTGCGATGCACATATTTTTTCGCAAAAACGGTAAGTTTGGCGTGGTTTTGACCATAACAAGATTTGTAGAGGCATTCATTACGAACATTTTAAACCAAGAATCTTAATTCTAGGCCTACTAGTTTCCGAGAAAATGAAAATAAACCAAATTATGCCATACTTTTAGCTGAAAATATGTATGTTATTGTGCGATGCACATATTTTTTCTCAAAAACGGTAAGTCTGGCGTGGTTTTGACCATAACAAGATTTGTAGAGGCATTCATTACGAACATTTTAAACCAAAAATCTTAATTCTAGGCCTACTAGTTTCCGAGAAAATGAAAATAAACCAAATTATGCCATACTTTTAGCTGAAAATATGTATGTTATTGTGCGATGCACATATTTTTTCTCAAAAACGGTAAGTCTGGCGTGGTTTTGACCATAACAAGATTTGTAGAGGCATTCATTACGAACATTTTAAACCAAAAATCTTAATTCTAGGCCTACTAGTTTCCGAGAAAATGAAAATAAACCAAATTATGCCATACTTTTAGCTGAAAATATGTAAAAATATGTATGTTATTGTGCGATGCACATATTTTTTCGCAAAAACGGTAAGTCTGGCGTGGTTTTGACCATAACAAGATTTGTAGAGGCATTCATTACGAACATTTTAAACCAAAAATCTTAATTCTAGGCCTACTAGTTTCCGAGAAAATGAAAATAAACCAAATTATGCCATACTTTTAGCTGAAAATATGTAAAAATATGTATGTTATTGTGCGATGCACATATTTTTTCGCAAAAACGGTAAGTCTGGCGTGGTTTTGACCATAACAAGATTTGTAGAGGCATTCATTACAAACATTTTAAACCAAAAATCTTAATTCTAGGCCTACTAAAAAAAAATATGTATGTTATTGTGCGATGCACATATTTTTTCGCAAAAACGGTAAGTCTGGCGTGGTTTTGACCATAACAAGATTTGTAGAGGCATTCATTACGAACATTTTAAACCAAAAATCTTAATTCTAGGCCTACTAGTTTTCGAGAAAATGAAAATAAACCAAATTATGCCATACTTTTAGCTGAAAATATGTATGTTATTGTGCGATACACATATTTTTTCTCAAAAACGGTAAGTCTGGCGTGGTTTTGACCATAACAAGATTTGTAGAGGCATTCATTACGAACATTTTAAACCAAAAATCTTAATTCTAGGCCTACTAGTTTCCGAGAAAATGAAAATAAACCAAATTATGCCATACTTTTAGCTGAAAATATGTATGTTATTGTGCGATGCACATATTTTTTCTCAAAAACGGTAAGTCTGGCGTGGTTTTGACCATAACAAGATTTGTAGAGGCATTCATTACGAACATTTTAAACCAAAAATCTTAATTCTAGGCCTACTAGTTTCCGAGAAAATGAAAATAAACCAAATTATGCCATACTTTTAGCTGAAAATATGTAAAAATATGTATGTTATTGTGCGATGCACATATTTTTTCGCAAAAACGGTAAGTCTGGCGTGGTTTTGACCATAACAAGATTTGTAGAGGCATTCATTACGAACATTTTAAACCAAAAATCTTAATTCTAGGCCTACTAGTTTCCGAGAAAATGAAAATAAACCAAATTATGCCATACTTTTAGCTGAAAATATGTAAAAATATGTATGTTATTGTGCGATGCACATATTTTTTCGCAAAAACGGTAAGTCTGGCGTGGTTTTGACCATAACAAGATTTGTAGAGGCATTCATTACAAACATTTTAAACCAAAAATCTTAATTCTAGGCCTACTAGTTTCCGAGAAAATGAAAATAAACCAAATTATGCCATACTTTTAGCTGAAAATATGTATGTTATTGTGCGATGCACATATTTTTTCTCAAAAACGGTAAGTCTGGCGTGGTTTTGACCATAACAAGATTTGTAGAGGCATTCATTACGAACATTTTAAACCAAAAATCTTAATTCTAGGCCTACTAGTTTCCGAGAAAATGAAAATAAACCAAATTATGCCATACTTTTAGCTGAAAATATGTATGTTATTGTACGATGCACATATTTTTTCTCAAAAACGGTAAGTCTGGCGTGGTTTTGACCATAACAAGATTTGTAGAGGCATTCATTACGAACATTTTAAACCAAAAATCTTAATTCTAGGCCTACTAGTTTCCGAGAAAATGAAAATAAACCAAATTATGCCATACTTTTAGCTGAAAATATGTAAAAATATGTATGTTATTGTGCGATGCACATATTTTTTCTCAAAAACGGTAAGTCTGGCGTGGTTTTGACCATAACAAGATTTGTAGAGGCATTCATTACAAACATTTTAAACCAAAAATCTTAATTCTAGGCCTACTAGTTTCCGAGAAAATGAAAATAAACCAAATTATGCCATACTTTTAGCTGAAAATATGTATGTTATTGTGCGATGCACATATTTTTTCTCAAAAACGGTAAGTCTGGCGTGGTTTTGACCATAACAAGATTTGTAGAGGCATTCATTACGAACATTTTAAACCAAAAATCTTAATTCTAGGCCTACTAGTTTCCGAGAAAATGAAAATAAACCAAATTATGCCATACTTTTAGCTGAAAATATGTAAAAATATGTATGTTATTGTGCGATGCACATATTTTTTCGCAAAAACGGTAAGTTTGGCGTGGTTTTGACCATAACAAGATTTGTAGAGGCATTCATTACGAACATTTTAAACCAAGAATCTTAATTCTAGGCCTACTAGTTTCCGAGAAAATGAAAATAAACCAAATTATGCCATACTTTTAGCTGAAAATATGTATGTTATTGTGCGATGCACATATTTTTTCTCAAAAACGGTAAGTCTGGCGTGGTTTTGACCATAACAAGATTTGTAGAGGCATTCATTACAAACATTTTAAACCAAAAATCTTAATTCTAGGCCTACTAGTTTCCGAGAAAATGAAAATAAACCAAATTATGCCATACTTTTAGCTGAAAATATGTATGTTATTGTGCGATGCACATATTTTTTCTCAAAAACGGTAAGTCTGGCGTGGTTTTGACCATAACAAGATTTGTAGAGGCATTCATTACGAACATTTTAAACCAAGAATCTTAATTCTAGGCCTACTAGTTTCCGAGAAAATGAAAATAAACCAAATTATGCCATACTTTTAGCTGAAAATATGTATGTTATTGTGCGATGCACATATTTTTTCTCAAAAACGGTAAGTCTGGCGTGGTTTTGACCATAACAAGATTTGTAGAGGCATTTTGTTTGGCGTGGTTTTGACCATAACAAGATTTGTAGAGGCATTCATTACGAACATTTTAAACCAAGAATCTTAATTCTAGGCCTACTAGTTTCCGAGAAAATGAAAATAAACCAAATTATGCCATACTTTTAGCTGAAAATATGTATGTTATTGTGCGATGCACATATTTTTTCTCAAAAACGGTAAGTCTGGCGTGGTTTTGACCATAACAAGATTTGTAGAGGCATTCATTACGAACATTTTTTGCAAAAAATCTTAATTCTAGGCCTACTAGTTTCCGAGACAATGAAAATAAACCAAATTATGCCATACTTTTAGCTGAAAATATATATGTTATTGTGCGATGCACATATTTTTTCTCAAAAACGGTAAGTCTGGCGTGGTTTTGACCATAACAAGATTTGTAGAGGCATTCATTACGAACATTTTAAACCAAAAATCTTAATTCTAGGCCTACTAGTTTCCGAGAAAATGAAAATAAACCAAATTATGCCATACTTTTAGCTGAAAATATGTATGTTATTGTGCGATGCACATATTTTTTCTCAAAAACGGTAAGTCTGGCGTGGTTTTGACCATAACAAGATTTGTAGAGGCATTCATTACGAACATTTTAAACCAAAAATCTTAATTCTAGGCCTACTAGTTTCCGAGAAAATGAAAATAAACCAAATTATGCCATACTTTTAGCTGAAAATATGTAAAAATATGTATGTTATTGTGCGATGCACATATTTTTTCGCAAAAACGGTAAGTCTGGCGTGGTTTTGACCATAACAAGATTTGTAGAGGCATTCATTACGAACATTTTAAACCAAGAATCTTAATTCTAGGCCTACTAGTTTCCGAGAAAATGAAAATAAACCAAATTATGCCATACTTTTAGCTGAAAATATGTATGTTATTGTGCGATGCACATATTTTTTCTCAAAAACGGTAAGTCTGGCGTGGTTTTGACCATAACAAGATTTGTAGAGGCATTCATTACGAACATTTTAAACCAAAAATCTTAATTCTAGGCCTACTAGTTTCCGAGAAAATGAAAATAAACCAAATTATGCCATACTTTTAGCTGAAAATATGTATGTTATTGTGCGATGCACATATTTTTTCTCAAAAACGGTAAGTCTGGCGTGGTTTTGACCATAACAAGATTTGTAGAGGCATTCATTACGAACATTTTAAACCAAAAATCTTAATTCTAGGCCTACTAGTTTCCGAGAAAATGAAAATAAACCAAATTATGCCATACTTTTAGCTGAAAATATGTAAAAATATGTATGTTATTGTGCGATGCACATATTTTTTCGCAAAAACGGTAAGTCTGGCGTGGTTTTGACCATAACAAGATTTGTAGAGGCATTCATTACGAACATTTTAAACCAAAAATCTTAATTCTAGGCCTACTAGTTTCCGAGAAAATGAAAATAAACCAAATTATGCCATACTTTTAGCTGAAAATATGTAAAAATATGTATGTTATTGTGCGATGCACATATTTTTTCGCAAAAACGGTAAGTCTGGCGTGGTTTTGACCATAACAAGATTTGTAGAGGCATTCATTACGAACATTTTAAACCAAAAATCTTAATTCTAGGCCTACTAAAAAAAAATATGTATGTTATTGTGCGATGCACATATTTTTTCGCAAAAACGGTAAGTCTGGCGTGGTTTTGACCATAACAAGATTTGTAGAGGCATTCATTACGAACATTTTAAACCAAAAATCTTAATTCTAGGCCTACTAGTTTTCGAGAAAATGAAAATAAACCAAATTATGCCATACTTTTAGCTGAAAATATGTATGTTATTGTGCGATGCACATATTTTTTCTCAAAAACGGTAAGTCTGGCGTGGTTTTGACCATAACAAGATTTGTAGAGGCATTCATTACGAACATTTTAAACCAAAAATCTTAATTCTAGGCCTACTAGTTTCCGAGAAAATGAAAATAAACCAAATTATGCCATACTTTTAGCTGAAAATATGTATGTTATTGTGCGATGCACATATTTTTTCTCAAAAACGGTAAGTCTGGCGTGGTTTTGTCCATAACAAGATTTGTAGAGGCATTCATTACGAACATTTTAAACCAAAAATCTTAATTCTAGGCCTACTAGTTTCCGAGAAAATGAAAATAAACCAAATTATGCCATACTTTTAGCTGAAAATATGTAAAAATATGTATGTTATTGTGCGATGCACATATTTTTTCGCAAAAACGGTAAGTCTGGCGTGGTTTTGACCATAACAAGATTTGTAGAGGCATTCATTACGAACATTTTAAACCAAAAATCTTAATTCTAGGCCTACTAGTTTCCGAGAAAATGAAAATAAACCAAATTATGCCATACTTTTAGCTGAAAATATGTAAAAATATGTATGTTATTGTGCGATGCACATATTTTTTCGCAAAAACGGTAAGTCTGGCGTGGTTTTGACCATAACAAGATTTGTAGAGGCATTCATTACAAACATTTTAAACCAAAAATCTTAATTCTAGGCCTACTAGTTTCCGAGAAAATGAAAATAAACCAAATTATGCCATACTTTTAGCTGAAAATATGTATGTTATTGTGCGATGCACATATTTTTTCTCAAAAACGGTAAGTCTGGCGTGGTTTTGACCATAACAAGATTTGTAGAGGCATTCATTACGAACATTTTAAACCAAAAATCTTAATTCTAGGCCTACTAGTTTCCGAGAAAATGAAAATAAACCAAATTATGCCATACTTTTAGCTGAAAATATGTAAAAATATGTATGTTATTGTGCGATGCACATATTTTTTCGCAAAAACGGTAAGTTTGGCGTGGTTTTGACCATAACAAGATTTGTAGAGGCATTCATTACGAACATTTTAAACCAAGAATCTTAATTCTAGGCCTACTAGTTTCCGAGAAAATGAAAATAAACCAAATTATGCCATACTTTTAGCTGAAAATATGTATGTTATTGTGCGATGCACATATTTTTTCTCAAAAACGGTAAGTCTGGCGTGGTTTTGACCATAACAAGATTTGTAGAGGCATTCATTACAAACATTTTAAACCAAAAATCTTAATTCTAGGCCTACTAGTTTCCGAGAAAATGAAAATAAACCAAATTATGCCATACTTTTAGCTGAAAATATGTATGTTATTGTGCGATGCACATATTTTTTCTCAAAAACGGTAAGTCTGGCGTGGTTTTGACCATAACAAGATTTGTAGAGGCATTCATTACGAACATTTTAAACCAAAAATCTTAATTCTAGGCCTACTAGTTTCCGAGAAAATGAAAATAAACCAAATTATGCCATACTTTTA